>OZ005656.1:286149936-287349936 GCA_963930645.1 Salticus scenicus | reverse complement strand
ATATAAACATTTTCTCGTGATCAGTAAGGATCATTTTTGACTAAATTTTGAATCTATAACAAAATTGTCTGCAAAATTGGTAAAGTGATAAAACATATGGGTGGTATAATAACATCCATGAATTATGGTGTAAACAACTGCAAAAAATTAAGCAGAATAAATTTCGAGGAATAGAAAAATATGGTGATATTTGACTTTCATGAGCAGATCTTTCAAAGTAGATTTGTAAATTATCACTTCATGTTACGCGTAGAAGAATAGAAATCACAAAATCTTCATTTAATTTAAATGGTCGAAGTTGAAGGTTTCTTCAGGGGTAAACATACATAATATAAAAACAAGTTTGAAATATTTTGACTGGTTTATGGAAATGGGCTAAGGAAAAAAAAAAAAAAAGGAAGAAGAAGAAGAAGAAAATATATTTCAAAAGGATTATTACTATTACTTCACATGCTCGTACTTTAAATTGATATTTGAGGAACTTCTATTGAGAACCAAAATTCATATACAACGGAAAGTTTAGCGTTGTAAGGGGAGGATTAGACTGCGATACATTTTGATGGTCGAAGTTAGCTTTTTTTCTTTTCTACGGGATCATCAATACATTTAGAGGTTTTAAATTATATCTGGAAATTTCGCTTTTTCCAAACTTATGGTTTTTAGCTGCATTTTTATGCAAGGTAATGAGAGAATATGTAAATTTCATTTAAATGATATGGATTAATGGATTTATGAAATTAATATTGTATTTATCATTAAAATTGCCCAGATTTCACTCCCATTGTAAATGTTTGACGGTAAGTTTTTCGAAAGATTTATGCAAATAGAAAACATCGCTTGGATTGAAATGTAGAAACTTTAGTGAAAATAATTACAAGATAAAAATAACTCTTTATATACCACGTTTTTGAATTTTCATTTGAATCATAGAAAGTTGACAATTTTGTGTATTAATTAATACTTTTTTGTTTATTATTATTATTATTATTATTATTATTTGTGTGTGTGAATTATCCCATCAATTTTAAGGAACATGATCAAATGCGTAATAAAGAGTGAAACTATAAGAAATTTTGAAATATTTATTAACTGAATAAAAGTATCAAAAGAATGCATTGTCATCGTGTTCTAAGCTATTCTAAAAGTTTCAAATGTCTAGCTAGTCGGAAAGTTAGTTAAAATTTGAGCTCAAGATTTGTACTGGATAGAAAAACAGGAAAGCGAGTTAATAAAAACGGAGTAAAAAGTGCTTTAGAAATGCATAGCTTTCATTGCATTCTATATTTAATAAATCAGTTTCCATATGCGAAATAAAGTTAAAAATTTGGTTTTGACATGGATGTTCATACTGATTCGTAATCCACTTTAAGTTCTAAGTCTCGGCTTAGTAGGGCATCATTGGCAAAAAATAACCGTTTAGCTACATGTTAAATTCATACCTATGCATGAAATTCAAAGTACTAAATAACACATTATTCAATGTTAAATTAAAAATTTTATCATACGCAATCTGCATTGTGTATAAATATTGAATTAACAGAATTTCAGCTCCTCTCTAAATAAAAACTAAATTATAACGGGTTCTACTCACATTTTTGTTTTGATGCAATTAATGGTAATACAGTGTTTGCTGACTGTAAATAAATATTGATAAACTCCTATCATTATCGTTTTTTTTTTTTTTTTTTTTTTTTTTTTTTAGAGGTACTGAATTTCTGTTCATTCTGTCTCTCATAACTTTTTGAATTTACAAGATATTTGTTTGATGTTTTCATATAAGTAGCTCAATATTTTTGGCCATTAAATTATGCAAATGAATTTTTTTTTAAAGCTTGCGCATACGTAGTTAAAATTTACTTAGTAATTTGATGTCTTAGTATTTAGTAGTCTCATATTTCGAAGATTTAAAACATTTTTGCACCCTGATTGCAGTATGTTGTGTCTAATGTAGTATGCCGAGTTTCCTAAAAATGGCTTTGCACTCGATACTCTACGTGTTATAAATTAAAAAGAGGTAATTTCTATTTTGAAGTTTTTCAAAGAAATCATTATATAGTCACAAATATGTGTGATAACGTCATAAAAATTATGCAGATTATTAGAAGAATCCTTATAATCCCATGCTACAGTCGAAATGCATTTCAATTGTGACTTTTTACTGAGGCTGGCAAAACATTTTGAATTTTTGTTAAATTTTTTACTGATCTCCCTTTTCTCTTTAGGACAAAACTTTTGCTGAAATATATAATGTATAACATGTTCTCTATGCCCAAAAAGTTTCAAGATGATTTCTAAAGAATTTTCTGACGTATTTTACAAAACGTCTACATTCGAAAGTGACCAAATATTTATTGTTAGATAAGAGTATTATCATTTATCCTCATTTATATATAGATGTAGCATATGACAAACTGGCAGTAAAACCTCTTTTTTATTTTAAAAACTGTTAGATATGATAATTCTGAGGACATTTTGAAGTAAATATTTTACAAAACACTAAAAAATCATTTTACATCTAAATACAACTAATATTAATTGGATTATTGGATTAATTTTTTGATTAAAATGTACATTAATAACTATACAGTTAAGAGAACGTATAATATTTTGTGAAACTATTACAGTGAGATAATGCCATTTCACATTTTTATTCCTATAAATCATTCGATGAAAATCATACGTAAGCTTTAAATTAAATATTGCGAAATTCCTAAACTAATTATAATATTTCTGAATATTGAAGTAATAAACCTATTGTAGCATTAAGCACAAAATGTCCTTAATTCTATTAGTTTATTAAAAAAAAAAATAACAAAAAAAAAAAAATAATAATAATAATAATAACAAAAACAAAGAAAGAAAGAAAGAAATTAAAAATTGATGGTCTAAGCAGTTTCTACAAATGGGATCTTTTTGGGTGATATTTAATTAGAGTACTATAATTTAATATGTTAAATCAAATTATTATCTTCTCGTATGAAAATAAAAATAAAAGAAAGAACCGAATAAAATACTGCCTGAAAAATTAACAGTTTTCATATTTGAAAGTTTATAATCTACACCTTTTAAAGAGTAAATCAAATTACAGTGACGCTTAACGCTTCGAGTTTTACTTACATTACTGAAAACATAATACTTTGCTAGGGATGCAAACAATCATCGCCCTATTGATTTTTAACATGAAGTGCGATTAATTAAAATTGCATCTTCAACCAACAGTATAATTCCTCTTTTTATTTTATTTTATTTTTATTTATTTATTTGAAAGGCAGATTTATTTCTTACAAGTTGAAAACCCGACAGACTATGAATCGGGCATGTGTTAGTTGATGTACTTAGTTAGTTAACGTACATGTACTTAGTTAAAAATAAAAAAAATGTTCCACTCGCAAGCTAACACGGGTCGATACAGTAGCATAGTAATAAAGCTCACGTGAATATTCAAAAAGAGTAATCTAATGTGATAATATCTTAATGTGGTAATTATCCAGCTTTATATTGCACAAAATAAATAAATAAATAAAAATCAATTGAGATAGTGAATTAACGAATGCTTTGCCAGCTTCGCTGGTCACTATATTTAAAGGGGACTAAAGTGAAAGTTGTACCTCAAGGGACTAATATGAAAGTTGTACCTCACGGGACTAATGTGCAAGATGCACCGAACGAACAAACTATTTCTTTCAACGAAAATGCCTACTAACCCTGGACGATAGGTCTAATATATCTTATCCTATTATAGATCGTATTTATCGTAATATAACTCAATACTTATTTCGCTTCCTTCTTCGACTCGTTTTAATACGCATTTTTTATATGCATGAGCATCCCCCGAGAAACAAAAACATTAAATCATTAAATACATTTTTTTACTTATTTTTATTTCATATTATTTCACGCGCACTTTTTTTTCCTAATTCAAAATTATTAAAAAAAAACTTTTTCGATATCGCTTGTAACGATACTGATTATTATTAATTTTCTTTTCGTTTTCTATCAATAATAATAATAATAATAAAAGATTTTGATGAAATTCTGGCAAAAGAAGAATTTTGTTTAGGACGGAGGACTATTATTATTATTTTTTTTTTTTTTTTTCCTTTTCTTTTCAAATTATAACATTGTTTTCAAATTATTCAATTATATTTTCGATAAATTTTAGATTTCGACAAATGTCCAACTATCGAAATCGACAACGCAAAAATCCCAGATTGAGACTAATAGGCCCTCAGTCCTAAAAAAAAAAAAAAAAAAAAAAAAAAAAACAGTATTATGCTATTTGTCTATAAATATTCCCGATTCATATACGAAATCTATAAATTATACTTTGTCTCATGTTTAAGTTTTTAGCTTATGTATCACAATACACTTTCTTAAAAAAATGAAGAAGATTTATATAAGAACTAGCAGCTAGTTTTACCTGCTTCGCTATTCTCTACATTTACATGAATTTTCAATACATATATAAGTAATTCTTTAAGATAACTTTATCAGTAAAAACTAAAATAAAAATAAATAAATAAATAAATAATAATAATAAATCTGTTGAAATCACTCAAAACCTCGTTTCGGACAATTACTTATGATTTTAGAGTTTAAGGTTTCGCTAATCTATTCTGCTATGTGTGGTTATATTTTTCCGCCCATTTCCTTCAAGCAGTTAGTGCTGCTGTAGGTGGACATGTTTTTGGCAGTACATCGTGTTTATTTTTGGGGTATTAAGACGGTATCTTTTTAAATAATTAAATAATCAAATCGGAATAATTGGATTATTTTACCAGTGGCCGAGAGGTTCTGTTCTTGAAGCCAGAATAAGAAAAGTGTTGGCCTCGATCCCAGATCGTGCTACTCGATCTAGCCGTTCGGAAATTTCTGTGTTTTTTCTCGGAAACTCTCGTAAAAACGGGATATGAAATATCCTTACAGAAGGAATCCTACACGGGTCTAACACAACCGTGCAACCGGTCGGTCTTTACCCGTACACCAACTTCTTGAGTTATTCACAGCTGACGAATTTTTACGCTTTTTAGTAATTATACAAAAAATTAATATAGAATTTCTATTTTAAGTTATCTGTGAAAACAGTTAAGTAAATGAATAAAAAATTTTTGTTAAAAATTTTGGTAGCAAAAAAGTGTAAAATTTGGCAGTTACAGTTATGCTAACTTTTACCTTTAAGGTTAGCTTAAATAGAGCATTTTACACTATAATTTAATTGTAATGAGTGAATGTATTTACGATTATTACGTTAATTAATCGTCAATTTGTTAACATAAAACGTTACAGTTTATTACGTTACCGTAAACAAAGTATATTTACGCTATCATTTAAGCTGTGCAAAGATTTATTTTGATTATGCCAATAAATAATATTATTTTATGTCAGTTAATATAGCTTATCTTATACCAATATCGTTCATCTATACCAACGTTTACGCTTAAAGTTAGCGTAAATAAAGCTTATAATGCTATCATTTAATCCTAGTTCATAAATACGCTTACGATTATTATGTTAATTAATCGTAAATTAATTAATTAATGTAAAATTAATTAATTAATTAATATTATAATAACAATTCACGATTTATTAAGTTAGCGTGCGTGAATAAAGCATATTTACGCTATTATTTAATAGTATATAATATTCTCTTATCATAATTTGATAAAGGGTATTAGCTTAATAAAATAAATTTGTATAAAATGTAAAAGCGGTACAACCGATAATACGGTTTTAGGATTATTATCATGCAGCAAAACATGTGAAATAACTCATTTCACATCTTTTGATACTTTTCGCGCCTTTTTGTTTTCTCTTCATGTAAATTTTGATTTTTACGTACAATTTAGAAATACCTCAACACTTTGTTTCATCTTTTCTCAAATAAATAAAGTGAATGATAAATTTTTAACATATTCTACGATACTTATAAATAAATTTATTCCTGATTAAAAGTAAAGTTCCAATTTTACTTTATTCAAAAATAGTCCATAAGGCTTTTTATTTTTTCATTTGAATGCGCAGTGAAAGCCAAATACCAGAAGCTCAGCATCCTCCTCCCCTTTTCCCTATGCATAAGGCAAAAAATAAACAAGAGCGTAATCCTAAATGCGAAAAATATATTTGCTGATGTTTTCAAATGTTTGAAGGAAGTAAACGTGTATTTCAAAAAGCTCATCTCGTATTCTTTAAATAAAAGAAAAATTGTAACGAAAAACTTTTTTTTTATATTATTATTATTATCCTCCAGGTTTTTCCAGAAGTCTATTGTAAATGTCCATGGATTTGATATATATATATATATATATATACATATATATATATATATATATATATATATATATATATATATATATATATTTTCAAAAGATATAAAAAATTCGAATACTATTCAAATATTCTTTTCGAAAATCTTGCAATGCAGTTTTCACCTATTTTATGCGTAGTTGTGCAAAAATATGTTTTTTTTTTTTTTTTTTTTTTTTTTTTTTTTTTTTTAAATAACAATTATTTATAAAAGAATAATTTATAAACCTTTCAAGTTTTATTAGATTAAGATATTAAAAAAAATCACATTTAAAAATAAAATTTAAAATTTTCTCTTTAAAAATAAATAAACATTTGTGGTAGTGATATTTTGCAGCATAGTTTTACCCTGCAGTAAAATATTACTACCTTAAAACTTTATTTTGGGGCTTTTTTTTTTTTTTTTTTTTTTTTTTTACATTTTTCACTTAAAATTTTTAAATGAACTAAATTGAAACAATAAATTAAATAATTTGCCTAAATACTCATTTTTCAAAATAAATAAATAAATAAATAAAAAATCAGGTTATGATAAAATTTAATAGATTATAAAATAATATTAATGATATTTCAATCATTTTATCGTGTAGGTTGTTTTGATGGATACAATTCCACTTTTATAACAGAAATACGTGAAAATTTAAATTTTATATCAGTGAAGAACAATAAATTTTTAAATATACCCATGTAAAGACAGTTCTGAAATAATTGTATTTAATTTATTGTTCTATAAAAATAAATAGTAATAATAAAATATAATCTACATAAAAACGAAAGTAATGTATCACCAAAACTAAATGCAAAACTGGTGTACAAACGATAAATAGACAATAAGACTTCTTCACACACCATAAATTTTAAGCCAGCACAAACGGTTTCGAAAGGACGTAGCCTTCCTTCATCAGGTGCAAACAAACACGTGCTACTGTAATGTATAATCTTAATTAATCAGAAATTTTATTTTTTAATGAAACTTAAACCAATACATACAAGGCGATCTTTGACTGAATTTTAATGAGGCGAACGAGTGACAAAACTTCACAAAAATAAATAAACAAATAAATAATAAAATAAATAAATAAATAAATTGAAGTAGTAACTCTTAATATACTATTTTGTTTGGAAAAGTACAGAAAGCCACACATTTGACACAGGACAAGTATTTTATAATCAAATTTGAACATAAATGAAATTAATAAAACGAAATTTCTTCTAGAAGTACGAGACTTTTCTGTATTTAAATATCTGTTAAACAGTAGTGAAAAAAAAAAAAAAAAAAAAAAGTAATTTAAAAAAAAAAGAACTGCCAGCTATTGTACATCACTAACAGTCATGTACAAATAATAATTTCATAGTCGATAGCACTAAGTGTTCTTTATATACTTTATATATATATATATGTATATATAATATATATATATGTATATATATATATATATATATACTGTCTTTTCCAGAGTGTATCATAATTGTACGCATTGGTAAACTAAGTCTGAAAATTAAAGAAAGATTTAAAAAATTGAATGCAAATTAACTTAACCTCCAAATTAAAACCAAGCATAATTTTAATTACATAGAAAAAATATATCGGCGTTGAATTGAGTATTTTAGTCAATATTTAATCTCGGGGACAATTTTAAGAACCATTTCTTATTCGTGAAATGGTAACAAGGCTTTTTAAAAAATATGTTTGTAAAAAAAAATTTTTCATTATGTTATGGTATATATATGTGTAATATATCATAACGGACTAAGAGTATTATATATATATAAACTTCAGGTTATATATCAAAAATATACATGGGATTCAAAAAAGGAGTTTATCTTAATACAAATTTATACTTAAAAGAAATATTCTAATATTTTAATACACAAGTTAAAAAAAAAAAAAAAAAAAAAAAAAAAAAAAAAAAAAAAAAAAGATTGCTTATATATATATATAAGCAATCTTTTTTTTTTTTTTTTTTTATCTTGTGTATTAAAATATTATAATGTTTCTTTTAAGTATAAATTTGTATTAAGATAAACTCCTTTTTTGAATCCCATGTATATTTTAAATTCCATGTATATACTACATTTTTGATTCCCATGTATAATCCCATATATATACATATATATTTGTATATTTTTTGTAAAAATTTTACACAAAGCAGTATAAATTTTATGATTGTGCAGAATATACGAACAAATTCAGCTTGATTATACTGATAAGAAGCTCCTAATAACCTTTGAACTTTCAGTTTTATAGCAAAATTGAACTACCAAGAAAAAGAAAAATTGAATTTTAGAATTATAAAATTTTTATTAATGTGCACGCATTTTAAACACAAAATAAAGTACAGTAAATATTTTCACTTATTTGCTGGAATAAAATTATTTTTCTGAATTAAAATTTAAATTACCATCGTCATTTTTTCCTATTAATATACACTTAATTAGCATTTTCTGGTTTTAAAAGTATAACTAAAAGTATTTTACGTGTTGGTGAGAAAAATTAAATTATTATTATTAAAATAAAAATAATAAGATTGTTAATACAACAGGTCGTACTATTTCTTTCAGACAGAGACTTTGCCGACGTTATCAATTTTTATCTGATTTATTTGAATGATTGAGCAAATATTTTTCCTTTTATTTAAATATATAAAGCTGAAAGTTTAGCATTGTATCTGGTCCGAATTTTTAGTGTGAACTGTTAGATTTTATGAAAAATTGGTACGCTTATCAATCGGGACAAAATCTAGCTAACGGCGTTTTTTTTTTTTTTTTTTTTTTTTTTTTTTTTTTCAAGTTCAATTGCATAATTTGTTCAGAAGGTATTTAAAAGAAACCCCATTTTAACTTTAAAATTATTAAAAAAAAAAAAAAAAAAAAAAAAAAACAATTTGTTGTCAGATATATTTAATTTCCCTTTCCGCAAAGTACAGTCTTAGAAATTTCTTTGATTTATTCCGAAATTTTGAATTAAGGAAAAATTTTTTAACAAAAATTTATAATTGTTTCTAATCAATATTAATCTGCCCCTTTTTTCAGAAGTCCAACAAAACGATTTTATATTCGTGGAGTTAAACAGAACTAGGATGAATCATAATTATTAGTTATTTCGAATAAGCCACCATTACATTTATTTGAATGAAATCTTTCTATGTTAACATACTAAACTGCATAGACCCACAATCATTGTACCAAAAAGTTTTGCGTGTTTTTATTTTATACGAGACCATGAAGTTTGTTTAAAAATATATTTATTTAGCACATTTTATTATGCAGATTAGATGTTATGTTTATATATGTAGAAACAAAGCATCTGTTATTGTTTGCAATATTTGTTTTTGTTTAACTGTTTACTCAAAGACACGAATTTTTTATACAACTTAGTGAAGTTATCCAGCTGAGATTCAAAAGTGTATTTGACTGTCTCAAAAGTTTTTTGTAATGCGTCTCCTTGTTTGTGTGTTTGTATGCACCACAGTACCGGTCACAAAATAATAATAATAATAATAACAATAATAATTGAACTAGTTTAAATATTTAATTTAAGTATTAAAATAGATTTTATTATTTACCTCAGATGTTATATTAAAGTGTATTTTGTTTGTCCCAAAACCTAATTTCCCATAACTTAGATTTTGTTCAGTGCAGAGATTAAAAAAGAGTTTGTTAAAGTTAAAAGTTTTTCGTAGCGGGTGTTTGTGTGTGTTTTCTTTGGCTACACTAACCCCACCACTGATCCAGATGTTCTTTTCTTGTAGCTGGTAGACGGGAGGTGCCGAGTTTTATCTTGGAATTAGCTGTTTAGTGTTTGTTGTTAAAATGGTTGTTACTCACGAATACGGAGACACTAAGGAATTTTACGCATTACTACAGTTTATGGACGTGAGTTTTAACGCCTTAAGTGAGTTTTAACGCCTACAGTCAACATAATGAAATTAACATAAATTATTAAGAAGATTACGAGCATCATTTTCAAAGAAGATACTGTATATAAATCAAATAATTAATTTACAGGGATAGACAAAGGGTTTAAGACACGTTATTTATTATGAATAGAAACAATTAGATGTATTTACTGTAGCCTTGCACTCTCTGGCTATAGAAAGCAAATTGAGATATAGATATATTTTATTATTAAACAAATTAACCTGATTAAAGCAAATAAAAATTAACTATTCAGCAATTCACAAGGGTAGTTGGTACTAGGTATATCTACTAGTTAATAAGTTAATAAATCAGTTCTTTTATTTAATAATTGAACAATGATTTCTGATATATATATATATCCTAATACACATACACTCCTTCTCATATTTATAAGGACACTTTACATTTTTAAATAACTAACGCAAAAACAATTCTAAGCAAGATTATACTAAGTGCACTTAATATATCTAGTATTCTAAAAACCAAAACTGTTATAATTTTTTTATATAAAACAAAACTATTAAAAAATAATGCAAAATGTGTTTTTCTCCACGTTTTTAGGTGTTCATAATTATAGGGACAATCCAGATTTTTTCGTTTTATTTAACTTACTAGTGGATAAATTACAGTTGACATGCGAATTTGTTAACTACTGGGCTAGATTAATTCATATATAAGCCTTCAATTTTTCTTAGATGGACAATACTGATAATTCCTCGAGAAAAAGAACGTGCAAGTAGTGAAGTATGATAAATGTGTTTTTTAAGTGGAAGGATAATTTCAATCCGCCGAATTTCTAATGAAATTCTAAGGTCTAAAATTGCTGAAGGAAATGTAATCAAACATTGAACTGCTGGTTCGATAGGAGAGAGATCTGATGCAAAATCATAGTTGTTTTACAGAGATCGAAGACTCATAATTCCTCTTACTGTTCTATTCATAATGATTGCTGCCGAATTTGCTCGTAATTTTTTACGAAAGGTTAGGGTCTGCATTTATGCATGTTTGAAATAATTAATAATATGTTAAAATGAATAAGAAACCTGTAATAATCAATCAGCATTTAATGGGGGAAGAACGTCTGTCTTAAAGTTGAATAAAGACAATATTAAATGGTAAAATGTTGCATTTTCGGACGAAAAACATTTTATTCTTGATTAACCAAATGGTTTTAACAGTTACTGACACGATCTGAAGATAGCGAAAGACGGAGCAGATTTTTTAAAGGCAGATATGAATCGACCATTTTAAAGGTGGATCTATGGTGCTCTGGGGAGCTGAAGGCAAAATGAATTTAGTAATTTTTTCTATTATTATGAACATCAAGAGAATATCCGCAAAATTTAAACGTGGAATTATCAGATTTTTGTTAGATTTTTGGGGGGTAATAATATTTTTTTCAACAAGACTTACATTTTTGCTCTACTTTTAGAGCAATAGGAAATAGTTTGAAGAAAGAAACTTCTGTATTATTGCCTTTTCCATGACCTAAAAGTTGAAAAAACCTTAACTTATGATATTAGAAAAGTGCATGCAAGTGGAAAGCAATTTTAAATAGTTTAAATGTATTAAGAACACCATATATGCTATATGAAATGGTTTTGAAACTGAATATATAAAAAAAAAGTATATATATATATATATATATATATATATATATATATATACATACCAGAGAGAATGTCTAACTGTTTAACCCTAAAAAGAGACCCCATAAAATATTAATTTAAAGAATAACTGAAAAAAATTACTAAAATTCGAGCTGTCCTTATAATTGTGAACACCTGAAAAATCATCTTTTTACCATATTTGAAGTTTTTTAAGATAGAAAAACGATAAAACTTTTTAAATATAGTCTATTAACGAAATTCAAATTAATTAAAAATATATTTGTTTAAATAATAGTGTTCAGCGTTTAATTAATATAGAAAAACGGGTGTCCTTATAATTGTGAGAAGGAGTGTAGAATAAATATATTCCCTCACATTTTTTTTTATAACACAGTACTTTTTATTCTAGCTAAACTATTTATAATATCATCGTTTTAATGGCAATTAGTTAAACTCTCAAAGTATTTATTCATGCATTACATATAATAATGTTTCATAGTGTTCAGAAATTACTATCAACTGTTAGATTTGTCAAACAATTTTCAACTTTTTTTTTTTTTTTTTTTTACCTAAAAGGAAAATAATGTTTACTCTGCCATTAAAAAATACATGAGCATCGGAAATTTGAAGAATTTGTGTTTTCCGGAGACATTCATACATTTTTATGACAATTTATATCATTGAATACATTTGATTAAGAAAATGAATATGAACTAAAACGTCATCGAAGTGTTTTTATATAAATGTGACAATTAATATAAAATTAATACTAAACCCAATTAATTAATTTTGCAATAAAATTATCATTATATAATGATTAAAATGGATTTTCATAAAGTTGCCAAGCCCTACCAGTGGTTATGCTCCATGTGTTAGTAGACGAAATCTGCCGGGTTGAATTCCAAGTTGCGCTTGCCGTCAAAGCAGTTCGGAGTTTTCCGTGGTTTTCTCCGAAATACGCGTGAATACGTGCTGGGACCCCCTTAGAATGACCCCCACAGAGGGCACTCCACCCAAGCCCAGGTGACTAGCGTATGCAATTTATCTTAATTCCTACACCACATAATGAAATTTCCATGAAGAGCTTATTTATTTATTATTCATTTAATTTTTTCTTTAGATTTTTTAAATTTTAGGCGAGAAACATATTTTTAGTAAAATGGAACAGAAAAACTAGTGTTAAAAGAAAATGAAAAGAAAAAAAGATATTCTTTTTCAAACAAACCCGATAATTTTTAAAGAAAAAAGAAATGAAAAACCGAAAAATCACACAAATTGTTTCGGTTCGAAGCCACTGAGTAGTACTCTTTGTCAAGAGTAGAATGAAAACGGTAACTTGTGCTCAGACTAGATTTTTTTTTTCCCCTGTTGTCGTTCGTAATAATAATTCAAAGCGAAACTAAACTTCAAAGTTTTTCATTTTATAGATTTTCTTATATATATATATATATATATATATATATATATATATATATTCCCTTTATGATCAGTAATTCGGTTTCCTATCATTTTATTTCTATTTTTTCAAACAACGAAATAATCGTATATGTAAGGAAATGAATAAATGAACGAATGCATGTATATTCGTAGTTGCCCGATAGTTATACACGCGTTCTTTTTTAATGATACTCTACTCTGATCACTTGAAATTTATGACATATAAAGCGGGGACTAAATGAGCTATTGCATTGTTAATGATTTTAATAAATCTTTGGGTCCCTCTTTTTAATATCGTCTTAGTCATGAAACGCTTTTCTGAAAGCATATATGAGTAAATAAAAACATATTTAAGTAAATGTAACTTTTGTTTGCGACTTTTATTCAGTGAAGTCAAATATATAGTACACATTGAGAAAATTTAGTAAGAAATCCTCACCCCCCTATATATTGTGAAAGATGTATAATGTTACTAATTACTGATGGCCTAAAGTTTAAAATAGTCGAATATCAAATATCTATAGCCAGGAACTTGTATCAATTTATATTCAGACTCGGATTTTGAGAAAAAAAAAATAATATAAAATAAATCAAAAAACATATTTTTCTTAACAGCAAAATTTCAGTTTTTAAATATTTAATTGATACTCGTGACATAGTATTTATAAATATGTATGAAAATATTTAAACACACTCAGAATTTATGTATATATATATATATATATATATACATACATATATATATATATATATATATATATATATATATATATATACCGTGCTTATCTAGAACGAATAAGTAACCATTTCAAAATAAAATTGCGAGAAATGAGATTGAAAATACATAGAGAAAAAATATATACAGCTTTTATCTAGAAAGAATAAGTGGTCATTTTCTAAATCCCTAAACTAGAAATATAGATTTACGAGCTATGTGTATAAAGTAATCCAATAAACTGAATAGGCGAAATGACAGAAAATTTCTAGTCTATACATTTCTAGATGGTGGAACAATATTGTATGAATTTTGTGAATTTTAGCTTGATTTCCCAGAACTCGAATTATAGTTTCGTCTCTTGTGTTCACATTTATTTGTAGAGATTTTTTAAATAAATTTGATCTCTCGATAATATAGGCAAATGCTCTAGAATTTTGATACGAGATTTTAGAACTTGCCAGCAAATGGAACAAGAATTTATAAGGATGACATGGAATTATTTTTACTACAGTTACAATATAATTTCATTTCTAGATGCCAATCACACAATTTTTTCCTGAGTACATGTTACTGTCGGCGACTGATATATTCTTGAAATAAGCTGTGGTTTTTTTCCCCAATACATATATATTTAAAAATTATATAATTATGAATTTCTTTTTTGTTTCTACGATATAGATGTTTTAAATTATAGCCGTGAGGTTTATCTCTGCATGCATAGTAATATTTTTATTCTCAAATCAAAATAAGCACTATTTTAGTACATTGTAAAAACTCTGCACTTCAAACAAAATCATAATTTTCAACATTTTTTACTGGCGATGAGAAAGTTTTAACCAAAAAGAAATTAAGGTATGATTTAATTCTTTAAGGAAAAATAATTTTCTTTACGATTCTACGCAATGATTACTCCTAAAGTAATTAAATAAAATAAATCTTTGATAGTTTAAACCAACCTTTTCATCATTAGACAGTTTGTCAAATCTGTTTAATAATTTATAAAATTAGTATAATATAAATTAAATATGATTTTCTTTCTACTTAAAACAATAGATATTTCTAAATCTTATTTTTAAGTAACATATTGCAGATCGACAAGAAAAATGTCACGAATCAAAAATGGAATTTTTGAGTTTATGTAATTGGAAAATGTGTAGGAAGTGGCCCCCAACGTACGTGAAAAGCGTCACGCCTCTGTCTCGCAATCGATTCATCTCAGCAAGTTAAGTTAATTTTTTTGTAGGCTAATTAAAGGTTTTGGTTCTCTTAAGTTGGTTTCCCTTAAATACTGCATTTTTGCGTTGTGTCACTTTTTTGCCGTGGTGCAATATTTTTCAGAACTTTTGACATATGATTATTTTATCTGAGCTAGTGATTGGCATAAAAAAAAAAGGATGAGCATAATATTAAAAGATTCGAGGCAAATAAACATTAGTTGATCATAATTGTTAACTACTGTTCCACGTTCTATACATGTTACATATGCGACATTTTACAAATAGAATTTCACACTTTGATATCATGATTTATTATAAGTAAGAACTATCTATGTACCAATAAACTTCATATTATTAAATTGTACGTAGTAATTTTAAATAAAAATAGAAATTATTAAAAATATATATATATAATACATGAGTGAAATAAATAAAAATAACAATTATACAAAAAATTATATATATATAATAATTTCCATTAATTTGTGAGTGTAATTGAACATATTTATCATTACTTAATTCTTTTCATTTGTGTAAAATAATAAATAAATAACTAATAATATACAGTTCCTTTTCTTTTTTTTTTTTTTTAAGTAATTTTTTAAGACATTTTTAAACCTGCCACTAAAAAGTGAAGCTCTAAAAGGAACCCAAATTTAAATTAAAATGTATAACCAAATACAAAATTCTTCTTTATAACAGATCTGTGAGATAAAATTGAAGGTGCTTAATACTGCATTTATAATTTTACTTTACGCCTTTTCAATATATTTTTAGAGGATATTTTAGTATATTTTGCGTGAGCTTAGCTACCTAAACATTTTGCTTAAAACTTACAAAAATTTGCTTGAAAAGAAAAAAAAAATTCAAACGCTATCTGAGATTTAAAATAAATGATAATTACAATAGCAGCAACTAATAGCATACTTTATGAAATTTTAGGGAATGTAATTACAGGTATTAAATTACGGATTTTCCTTCGTATTTTATGGAAATGACTTTGCAAATCATATTTGAATGCATTGCATGCGTGTTGAGTTATCTCAATACAATAACAGATTTTTTTATTTTCTTTTTCCCTATGAAAGTAAAATATTTATTAAAAATCGGTCATTTCTATATTGCGTGTAATCTCGTAGTTTGAGTAGTTGTACGAATAAAAATTTTTTTAATACATTTGAATTCTTCATTCTTAATTTTATATTTTTATTTCCCCTCTCTATTACATTATTTTTGATTTTCCAATTTGCAGATTATTTAATATATAATATACGAAATATTCTACGAAACGTCACACGCATCATCGAATTTTAAAAGTTAAATTAAAGATTAAGGATTATTACTGCTTTGTTATTGTCCCAGAATATAAAGTAGAAAGAAAAGTTATTATGGTTAAACCTGATTAAAATTTAATTTTTCTACTACTTAATATTCTGAAATTAATTTCAAACATTTTGAGACATGGGTGACATGTATTATACATATATAATTTCTTTTTGTTTTATATTTCATTTCCCAAATTATATAATTGCAATTTTGTAAGAATCTTATTCGTAGTTTCATAATTTATCACTTCCTTCATATTAAATTATAGCTTATTTATTGTACATATATATAAAGAATTCTATTAATTCTGTACTGATAGGTATAAAGGATTTAATTCCATATTCTTGATTTTTCAGGAGACGAAAAATAAAGTTATACTAACTAAAAACTAATCAGAAGAATCGATTAGGAAAAAGGGATTATGTTGGTTTGTGTGCTTTATACCATTCAGTGATTGTCAATCTTCATTTAATAAAGGAAAAAAAATTGAATTAAATATTTTATACTAAAGATTAAGGATAAATTTCTGACTTGAATCTTTTTTTACCAATGGATTTACTCAAAGACTCAATGACATGGAATTAAATCCCTTATACCAATCGATAGAGAATTTTTTTTTGAGTCTGACAATGTACCTAACTCAAAATCAACATTTTTGGACTTAAATCCTTTATACTTATCAGTACAAAATTGTCATACCCACTACAAAATTTTAAAAATTGTTATTTTTATTTCCATTAAATAGTTCACTGCTTTTTAATTATGACTTCAGAAACAGTAAAAAACCATTCTATACAGATTTCTAAGTTTTTTCTTTTGAATAATGTTACATGTTTATCATTTCGTGGAATGGTGTATATATATATATATATATATACGCGGGAAAATTTATTTTAGTCGTGTTTTTTGTTTATCAAACTTAATATGTGTATACTTCTTGTAAAGAGAAGATTAAATATTTTTTTACTGAAACCACCATTCTGGAGAAGAGTACTTCAATGTGTGAATGTTGTATAATTCACTGAAAATGTTGTTGCCTGTTCTTAAACATAAAATAATTATTTAAGTACACTAAATTGTGAACTGAAATTAGCATAACTATTTATAATTTTAAACCTTACCTTTTAAACTATACACAGCCAAAAAACTGAGAGCAATGTACTGCACCATATTTTAGCTCGGTTCTCATATATCACAGAAAAATAAAAAATAAAAAATCCACAAATTCAGGTCAATCTTCTCACAATTTACGAATTTTTCGGTAAACTGCGAGGGAAAAATCCGTCTCTGTACATTCACAAACAAACTATCCCTACGGAAAAAAGCATCTTTCTCCTAGTATTCCATGTTCCGAAATCTTTAAGAACCCCCGATCTCAACACGTGCACCGCAGTAAAAACAACAATCACGTGATGAAGCGTAAAATTTTTCTCCGAGAAGAAGTGAACCGCTAGTTTTTTGCTTTCACACGAATCCGTGCGAGTTATTCACGAATGGGAAAAGCACGCGGCCTTTGTTGCACGATATTCTGCGTGTGAGTTCCATACTGTTTTCCCTAGCTTCGGTAACAAGCGTCTCAAACTTGCCGGCGTTCAGCACGGAATGAATCGGAGTATGGGATGACCAACTGCCGTTTGGAAAACAGTGGCGCATGCGTTACGCATCGCTAATAGTCTGGCGCTCACCGCTCTAGTGGTTTTCCAGTTTTCTTTTCGGCGTGATATTTATCAGTTTCAACTTACTTTTTTTAAAGTAACTTGATAATTATTTTTTCTGTTCTTTCTTTCTATTTTTTTTTTTTTCTTTTTTTCTTTACTGGAAGTTTTGAACGTGCTTGGGTTAGATTGTGTCCATTTAAACAAATCAACTTATTTATTTTCAAAAGCTGTCAATATTGCCACTCACGTATTTAATCTTTAATTTAAGTTTGTAGCTTACTTTTAATAAAAGCTGAGGAAAACAGAAGCGTGTTTTTGTTTTTAATCAATGAAAAATATTAATACATATATAGTGTGATAAGATATTTTTTTTCCTTACAGTATAAAACTCAAAGAATAATAATATAAAAATACCTTTAAAATATTAAATACAATTCATAACAAAAATCAACTTAATTTATCTCTTTTTTTATTATTTATTTCATTTATTTATTTATTTATTTTTTTTTTTTTCGAAAAAAGTTATATCATTTATGCTTTTAGTTTGTTATAATATATATGTATATATACATTAACTTCCATTACCTTAAAGGGTCAAAAAGACATATTTGAATTTATTTATTTTTTCATATAAAAAATTGATTTACTTTTTATTACCTAAAATCAATCAATGTTACTATTCACGGATAAAATCTCAATTTTTATTGGTAAAAGTTGATATTATATGCTGAGGAAAATAAATGAATATTTTTTTTTTATAATATTTCGGAAAAATGTTATACAGGACGTTTTTAAATTCTCTTAAGTAAATAATTATAAATAAATATTATTTGTGAGCAGTGTGATTCTTTTTCCATATAAGAAATAGATTTTAATTTTTCAACACGTTTGTTCAATTCATTAAAAAAATAAATAAATAAGTCAATTTGCCTTCAATTTCAGTTTTGATTATTAGAATAATTAATTTTTTTTATAAGGCTGTCGAAATTTTAATTGCTTTATTTAAGCATAAATTTGTAGTTTTAATAAAAATCGCGAAAACGAAAAGTATATACTTATTTTTAAAATAATAACAATTATTTGTTACACAAGGTATAAGGTGCATTTTTAATTTTCGTGTGTTACAAATATAAAATTATATATGTTAAATGTGAGATACACTAATTCGCATTACATTAAAGATTGAAAATGCATTTAATTATAATCCGTTATTTTAAATAAAAGTTATTTTATCATAATCCATTACTTATAATAAATTAATAATATTAACAATAATGATAAAAATAATAATAAAATCACCTTATTATTTTTTAAAGTTCCTAATGTTTACTCATTTAATATTTAATATAATTTATTTTTAACTTTAAATGTAAAGCTTCGAAGAATAAAATTCTATTTTAAATTTTAAACATGAAACATAATATGTGAAAAATATTTTCTACAGAATATTACGTAAAATAATAATATTTATTTTAATAAAATTATAATATATATTAAATGCGAATTTTATTATTCCCTATTACATTAAAGAATAAAACAAGAAGCCTTTAAAGACAATTTAGTTCAATCAATGTTTCTTTAAAGCATGTATCACAAATCTTACCGTTCTTTAAAGTTCCTAATGTTTACTCATTTAATATTTAATCTAATTTATTTTTAACTTTAAATTTAAAGCTTCGAAGAATAAAATTCTATTTTAAATTTTAAACATGAAACATAATATGTGAAAAATATTTTCTACAGAATATTACGTAAAATAATAATATTTATTTTAATAAAATTATAATATATATTAAATGCGAATTTTATTATTCCCTATTACATTAAAGAATAAAACAAGAGGCCTTTAAAGACAATTTAGTTCAATCAATGTTTCTTTAAAGCATGTGTCACAAATCTTACTCATTACTTTGAAAAATCGAGATAGAGACGTAATTATTAAACTTATTATTCTTAAGACATTTTTATAGACCTTAGTTTCAAGACTGTAACTGTAGAATGATGTAAAAGCGGTTACTTTAATTTACGGTTTTCTTGAAACGAAGCAAATTTTACCAATAGATGAGATGCGCAACATTATGTAAATGATAATCAATGAGTATGCAGAATATATATATATTGCTGATCTGGTTTTAAGCAAGATATAATTTTTTTCGGCTGTTTAAATTGGAAATTTTCCTCTAAGCGGCCACGTTGCTCATCCAATCAAGATGACCGCAGAATAAAAAGCCAGTAAAAAATGAGCTTAAAAAATTAGTTTGTATTACATTTAGAACATAGAAGGGATTCATAAAAAGTGTTTAGTGACATAATTTCTTTACAGTGCAACAACGATTAAATTAAAAAAGTTTAAGTGCCAGAAAATCTGAAAAAAAAAAAAAAAAAAAAAAAAAAAAATTCCTAAATATTTTCGTTAAGAATGGATAACAAGTCTTCATAGAGTTAAAAAAATAATAATAAATGATCTGTTAATTATTGGGCTGAAGTGGTTCTCTTTGATAAGTCAAGTTTAACTTATTTCGAACTGACGGAAACAAGAAAGTCTGATGACGAAAATGTGACCGGCTTAATGAAAATCGCAAAACAGAGACACATTCTCCTTACACTATGATACAAAAGTGCATAATTTTTCAATGAGTCGGGCAAATTTTCATGTTCAAGGGATCAATTAACCGGAACTAAAACTTGGCAAATAAAAAAAAAAAATTATGCTTGAACGACTATTTTGGAGGTATTTCAGACTTTTTCACAATCATCATTTCATTTTTACATGGCACCTGTGGTACGTTTATTTGATTCAAGTTGTTAAAATTACCTATCCATTCCTATGAGCATCTATAATTTTGTAAGTTATCATAACATTTTTTACTTAAAGTTAAATCCCACAAAGAAGATCGTAGAATTTTTTCTTTACTTGACTAATTTTCTTTACTTGACTTAGTCCTAATCTCAATCCGCTCAAAAATGTATCGTCTATAAAAGGGTGTGAGGATTCGAAATTTGTAGCCTACAACTTTACAAGAATTAGAAAAAAAAAAAAAAAAAAAAAAAAAAAAAAACATGATATTTGGCACAGTGAAATTTCTGAGTTTCATGTTAAGAAACTAAAATACTATGCCATTGCGCATTAAAGCAGTAATTCCATATAAGGGTGGAATTATCCAATGCAGAATACATATTTTTATTAAGTAATTGTTTAGATCTAACAAATAAACAGTTTTATTTCATACATTAAAACATAACGTTTTTATTTCATTTAATAAACCATAACAGAAAACAAAGTATGTGTTTATATTACGTTTAAAAAAAATTGTATGTAGATTTTTATTAAATACTTCGTAGAACAAAATAAAGCGAATTATTAAATCGAAAATGTACATAGGTGTCATGTTATGACTTCCGTTTTATACAAACATAACAGTTTTATTTCTTGAAATAATTAGTTTTTAAGTTGTTACAAACACAAAAAAGACAAATTTCCTGCAGTGCGGCATTTTTTTTTTTTTTTTTTTTTTTTTTTTCGGTCCCTTAGTATAAATATGAAAATATTTCATGATCTGTTATTGGGTGTGTATTGTAGTTATAGTATATTATGTTTCACATTAATTTTTTAAGCATTATTTTCTTCTGGTGTACATAAGTAGCAATGTAGAAATTATTTAATTATATTTAATTTTTATCATTTATAATTTTAAAATATTTTCTTATCAAATAAATTTCGAAAATTTTTAATGATAGCGTAGAATTTTTAGAGTTAAGTGGTTTTACAAAAGGAATTAAAAATAATCTTATTTATTCCCGTTTGATAATTTTATAATCACTAGTTTTTACAAACAACTCTTTAGTGACTTTAGAAAGTTTTATTTATTTATTTATTTATTTATTTATTTATTTATTTTTAAACCATTTAACTTCATATTTATTTATCTAGTTCTCATTTAAGTTATTGTACTTTTATAAAGAAAAGGTAAGATTATGAGAGCCAAGCACTGATAGTCCTCCATAAAATATTTGGTAAAAATAGACAATCCCCGTAAAAAAATTCTAACAAAGTACATGAACTGAAATTTTGACAATATTCACCATTCAGTCGATAGTTAAAAGTAGTTGAAATTTTCGATATTGTCGATAGTTTGAAATTTTCATCATAGGAAACATCAATTATGCACAAGAAATGACATGCAGAAAGAATTTTAGACATTAATATTATATATATTAAAAACTTGTGTCAATAAAATTTAAATCTCCATATTCAGTTTATATTACTATCAAATATGTTAAACTTTAAGAACGCACTGATTGCACAATTTTATTGTAGAAATAAATAAATAAAATAAATAAATAAATATAACTATATTTAAGCGCGGTTCATTATTTTATAATATTATAAATATTTGGTTTGTGTCTTCAGTTGAATGTAAAATAATTTTACTTTTATTTATCTACTAATTTTTGCCTTTTTTTTTTTTTTTTTTTTAATCAATCGGCTGCATTTTAAAAACAAGTTGGAACGTCTTTCACATTCTTGGATATGAAAATAGATAGATATGCAGTAAATAATGTAGAAAAATTGTAGGAGCATTAGAGTTTCTTAAAATAATTTTTACTTAAAGAAACGTACTGTGTATTTCGATTTGTACTAGTCAAAATATCGAAAACATTGCATATAACAAAAATATTTTTCTTTCATCACGTTTAAAAATGCTTATTCAATTATTAATCGTATATAATGATAATTGCTTATGATTATTTGTGTACAAAAATGATTTAAATTAAAGGAAAAGAAGTTCATTCGTCATAAACTAATATTAGAAGCATCGCGTTTTAAAAGAACGTATATTTCTCGCATCAGGTGCATTAGGGAAGGTTGTCCTGCCACTGCAAGAACAGAAGACAGACTGACAAAAAAAAAAAAAAAAAAAAAGGAGAGAGTAACTAAGAGGAGAGGGCATAAAAAAGGCAACCAAGGTTAGCGAAGTGCAAAGATTACAAAGCAGAGGAATGTAAGTTACTACAAAAAATATTTTAATAAAATACTGGAGTCTCTCTTAATGTACTGAAGTGCAAGTTCAAAGAAAATTAATATTTCAATATAAAACAGCAAAAGTATCACATATTCTTATGATACATGTATTACAAAAGGAAAAGAGTAAAATAATAAAAGACAATAAAATGGAGGAGGTTGGGTGGGCAGCTGTTTGATTAAGGAGGTAAGGTGGTGTTGTTGGACTGGCTGTTTGGATGACGTGCTTACTTAATATTAAAAAAAGACCATGGAAGCTTCATTGCATTTATTTCAATTTTCAATTAACAATTTACTTATTGCCTGTATTCAATCATGGTGTTATATAGAAAGAAATTACAAATTAAATTACTAAAACTAATTAATTAAAATTGATTAAATAAAAAGTATTAATTTTAACTTTCGTATTGTGATTCTTAGAAATAGTCTATAATTGCATACTTTTTTTTTAATCATTTATAGCCATTATTTAAAAAAAAAAAAACTTTTTTTTTATACAGTGAATAATCTAGTTAAATACTGATTATTAAGGTTTTTTACCAAAGCATAATGTTTTTTATTACTGACATTTTTTTTTTCTTTCCTAATATTTAACTTAAATGCCATGAAAATTTAAGATAAGTGGTGAGTTAAATTAATTATAATTCTTGTAAAAAAACTTGCAAATTGCTTTTGTCTTGATCTGTCAAATTTGCTTTTGCTTTTTACTTTTTATTTTGCCAAATAAATGGCAGAACTGTAGTCAATTTAAGCAACCGAAGTTTTCTCTCTACGAATATAAAATAAACGTGGATATAGCTTTTATTTCAAATAATTGGATTCCTTTAATAAATATTCATTATGCTTATAATTAATCCTTGATTAATATTATTATTTCAGTAATTGTAATTAGGAATATTCATAGTTTTTTAATGTAAATTAGATCAATAATGATAGTTTCTAGATCATACTGAAATATTTAACTAAACTTTATATTTGCTTGGGTATATCATACGACTTACGATTAGTGTGACTTTCAACATATGTTTTATTAAACTATTTCTGGTGAAAGTATGTTTATTCTAATTGCAGGTTATTATATTTTCTTTCTCTTTCTTTCTTTCTTTTTTTTTTTTTCATTGAAAGTAATATTTAAATTACGATGTTGAATTACATTTTGTGTATTTTGTGTTACGTCGCTTGCCAAAAAATATAACCTTGCATTTTTCAGCTCAATGTGGAGGTGGTGACTCCTGATGAATAATCTCTACATTATGAACTATTTATTTTATTATTTATTCAGTTAATTTTGTCCTGTTTAAAAAATTAAGCTTCTCTCTCTCTCTCTCTCTCTCTCTCTCTCTTTTTTTTTTTTTTTTTTTTTTTTGTTCATTTTGTGTTTTTTAGTTCGAATTGTTCAGTTTGATTACAGCCATTAAAATAATTCCGATAAGAATAAAAAACAAATAGATACATAATAAGAAAGAACTTTTTAAAGTGAATATTATTCTTTTTTCAAATATAAATTTACAATTTCTGGTCAAATTATGTAAAAGAATTATTTAAATTAACTATTTACCAAATTGGCTTTTGTGAGTTGTTGTAGCGAATTTTTCATCTGTTTATCTTTCGTTCTCATTTTTATTATTATCATAATATGTATACTCTTTCTCAAATGTTTAACAAGATTTTCAAACGATTATTTTTATTTTTTATTTTTTATTTATTTATTTATTTTATTTTTTTTAGTGAAGATTGATTTAAGACAACATTTAGGGAATGATAACGAATTGAGCTAAACCAATAATGTTTGCATTTACCCTGTAACATTAAGTGAATGAAACGATCTGTAACTTTAGGATATCTTAATATAGACCCATTGTAATTTGCAATTTGTGGATGAATTTTTGTAACGACAGCATGTTAAATAAAAGAGATAAAAAGCAAATATTTTTAAACTCCCCCTCCCCCCCCCCCCAAAAAAAATATATATATAATATTTTTTATTTATAATATACAGAGTTTTAACGAAACTTAAATTATTCCCATTTTCAGACAAATTGAAAAATCACTTCTGAAGCAATATACTGCAATCGGAATACAAATCTTAAATATCTCATGAAATATGAACATTTTTATGAAAAACATTTTCACTACGCATACGCGAAAGATTGTAAAAAAAAATATTACATAGATTGGAAGCTAAATATATTGGGCAACTTTTGTCAAAAGTTCACTTGAATAGAGTAAAAATTAAGAAAATTGTCGGCATAAGAACGAGATAGAATCTAGGTATTTTCCAAGAGTTGAAATTGCATAAGTGGTTTTTCGCATGCCGTGAAATTAGTATGAAAATCCAATTATTTCAACCGCTTTGGAAAAGTTCTGTTTTGTAAAAAAAAAAAAAAAAAAAAAACCTTATGATCTCACAAATCTTAGTAAATAAACAAAAATATGTTAGTTACCAGTTTATAAGGCTTTTTTTCTAAAATGATGAAAGATGAAATGCTGTACCTGATATTTCGGCTGAGATATATTTTACATTTTCGAAAAATAAAGATGATAATGCACCTTGCTGTATGGCGTCTGTGGTACGTCAATTTAAATCAAATTGTTAAAATTACCTATCCATTCCCATGAGCACCTATAATTCTGTAAGTAATAATATCTTTTTTCCCCTCTAAGTTAAATCCCACAAAGAATATCATAGAATTTCAATTGTTTGTTGCCAGTAATAGTTTTAAAAAAATCGTATAAGTGTGTTTTAACTTGGCCTTTGTTTTCCTAATCAAAATTGATAAAATACTAATTGATTGCCTATAGCATTCATTTTCAAATAGTACATATGACAAATTTCGTAATAACATACCTCTAATGGCATGACACGATATTATCTGAAATGTGACTTATTTTAAAATATAGTTAAAACTGATTTGAATAGCATGTAAAAGTTTTCAGTGGATTATTTTTTAGAAAGAACCATGAAAATTTGATAGGTAAAGCTATTAAATAACATCAAACAGAATAAATTTATAAAATGTACATTTACATTCATTCAAAAAGTGCCCTTAATATAAATAGAAATACATTATAATAAAGTTTTAATAAAGTACATGCATTGGAATCTTGAAAATATTCATCATTCAATGGATTATAAAAAGGTTTTAAAAACGTTTATCGCCAGACACATCCATTTCGCTCGCGAAATGAAACAGTGACAGATTTTCAGATATTAATCTTATGTTTATTGAATATTTTCATCAATCGAATTCCATTCACTGTACTGCAAAAGGAAAAAAAAGTTATTGGTTATGTTCAGATTTTTAGGAATGTTCTTTCAGTGGGCATGGATTACTGATTGTGCATTGTGTATAAAATAGTCTTTATCAAAGTACAGATGATTTTTTATTTATTTATTTTATTTTATTTTATTTATTTTTCTTTTTTATAAAGATTTTTAGAATTATTGATTTTTGTAAAAAAAAAAAAAAAAAATGCAAAAGGGTTATATATATTTTAACGAACGTATTTTTTGGAATTTTTCTCCTGCTGACTAGCCATATTATAATCAATAATTTTTAGAGCTATTATTTCAAACATTATATATATATATATATATATATATATACGTATATAATTTTTAAATTTAAATTTATTGTTTTTTCTCTGCATTTATTGCATTTGTTAATAGTATCTTTTTAAATACTACATGCATATATTGAATATTTAATATCTGAATGTAAGGAAATTTCGATGTTGTATAGCAGTTACTCATATAAAGATATTTTATTACAGTATAGTATCTCAACGTAATTGTTTCTAAAATTGTAAAGAGAATATTTATTTAACTTTTATGTAAATAGTAGAACTATATTGTATCTTATGTTATTGATTTAATTTAAAGCCCAATATTTATCAGTTTTAAAATCCAACCAATTTTAAACTAATATAGTTTTTAGCTCTTAATTATTTGTACACTTCGTTTTAAAATTTATTTTTGTTTAGTAATGTTACCTTCTTATGTAAACGATTACTTTTAAATGCTTAAAAAGAAATTTAACATTTGAATGAATTAATATTGAGATTTTTAATAATATTACATTCATCAATTTTGATGTATTACTGTAATAAATATTTTTAAAGCGTAAAGTTACTAAATATACTTGTAACATTATTATTAATATTATAATTATTATTTAAATTTTATTCGTAATTGTAGCTCAAATTAGAATAAAGTGTTATAGTGAGTAAAATTTACAATTAGTCATCTGATTGTAGTTATGTTTTTCAGTTTTTTATTTTTTTAATGTTTGTTTTGATGGGTCTGTTTTCCTACTTAAGTTCTTCATAAATGTTGATGTTACTGGTAGATACGAAGTTTGCTTATTTTTAAACTTTTTCATATATCAAAACATTACATCTCTTTTTACGTAAATATTTATTTCCGTGACTGAAAATATAAAGGATAAGTGCATATACTTTTCAGTTTTAATTACTTTTGGAAAAGCATCGATTGGTCTGCAAATTTTAGATATGGTTATAACTGTTATATTTTATACGTGTGTAGTGTTTTGTGAGGATATTTTGAATATTTAGGGAGTTATTAATATTTCATTAAAAAATGCAAAAAATTTTTAGTAAATTTTTATTTTATAACTCCAAATGTTTTTCTTCAAATTTCACAAATCTTTCGGAAAACATGACAACATATGCCTAAATCACTATAGCTTAGTTTAAAACAAATACATTTAATATTCAAAAAGATATGGACGTTTGGAGCAAATAATTTACTACTGCAGATGCGCGGACATAGTTTGATACTCAAGTGTATGGAGCACCTTACCAAAAACATCCAGATGAATGTCACAAAAATTCATAGAATCGGTGACTAAACAAGCTGTTTTTTCAAAAGGTGGGTGAAAGTTTGTATCAGAAAAAACCATGTTACAAAATGAAATTAATACAATATTTGCGATTCTTCCCCCTTCCACCCCCCCTTTTTTTTTTCAAAAAAAAAAAAAAAAAAAAAATGAATTGTTTGAAATTTTTTTTTTTTTTTTTTTTTTTTTTTTTTTTTTTTTTGTGATACTAATTTTTATTTGCAAATAATCCCTTATCGTAAAGACCTTTTTAGAAAACAGCTGAAAAACAGATTTATTTAATCACCAATATCTCTATGAATTTTTGTGATACTCAACTGTATACAATTTCTCTCTAAGTAACGACCAGAGATGAAAGTAATTTTTTTTTTTGAACTAAAAAAAAAAAAAGAAAAAAGAAATACTATATTCACACACACTGGAATAAAATTCTGATTTGAGTACATTTATTTCAATACATTTTCTATATATTAATATAAATGTACTTTAATGAGCAGTTTATTTCTGTGTGAATGTAGTATTTCGTTTTCGTTAAAAAATGAATAAAGAAAGAAAGAAAGAAGAAGTTTCCTTACTGATAATGATCTAATCTTCTTTTTATATATAGATGATATTATTGTTTTTTAATTTTTATGATACTAAATCCTGTACTATGAATTATTTTAGTAGTCTTACATTAACAAAAAATGATATGAAAAATAAAAGAATAAACTTTATTGATAAGACGCTATTTTAAAGCACTACATTTTATTATTTATATTACTATTACTATTATATTATTTTTACATATAGATACTAAGATATTTTTCTCTATTTGTATGAAAGTTAAGTCTGAGAATAAAAAAATATTTAAAAGTTGTAACTAAAAAAAATTAAATTAAATGTAGAATAAAAAGAGCAGCAAAATTGCTAATAAAATAAAAAAGATCTTAATAAAATTCAAATTTTAACTATCTAAAATCAATATTAGAACATAAATAAATTTCGTAAATTACACATAAAGTATCAGTAAAAAGTAAAAATTTTATTTTACTGTAAAAAAAAAAAAAAAAAAAAAAAAAAAAAAAAAAAAACTTAATTAAATAACGATTTCAAGCTAATGCCAAATATCTGTATGACAGTATACTTATTTAATTGTATTCGTTTTAATTTTATTTATATATTTATTTTTACTCATGCACAATTAAAATAAAAAATATTTCATTTTTTGCCGGTTAAAAATAAACGTGTATTTTCATTTTTAATGATATTTTACAGCAATAATGATTTCCTAAAAACTTTGTTTTATTCTATTACACAGGGTGTCTCATAACTCTGTAGACATTTTAAAAAATCATAACTTTTGAAGGAATTGATAGAATTAAACGCGATTTGTTAAAGAATCATTCTCATGAAGGGGAATTATTATTATTATTATTATTTTATTTATTTATTTATTTTTTTTTTTTTTTTGATAAGTAAAAATAATAATTAAGCTATTTGTCGATAGAAGGTGCTGTGCGTGGCCAGATCACATATTTTCATGAAAAACTGTACTTATTCTCATGCAAATGTTTACAGGCATATAAATCCTATTCTATGTGTCCGTCGTCACCACAAATTACAGTTTTCAAACGAGTTATAATACTGCTGATTGCAGTCGGCGGTTCTTACTTCAGGGAGATCATCTTCACCCATAAGGCTTTATCCACCAAGTCAACATCGCAATTCAAACTTCATGTATGCACAAGTAGGAGGTAAATTAAGAAATAAACTGTTCTAATCGCAAAATTGTGCAATTTATAGGACTTTCATTTGCACATTTCTCTTTCACATCCGTGTGAAAAATTTAACTATTTGTCTAACTATACTATCGTCGAAAAAAAATATTTAACTATATATTTTTCTTTACTAAAAAAAAAAAAAAAAAAAAAAAAAAAAACCTACATGAGAGTGATTTTTTCGCAAATCACGTTCAATTCTATCAATTCCTTCAATAGTTATGAATTTTTAAAGTGTCTACAGACTTATGGGACACCCTGTATATGACTAGCTTTGTCTCTGTCGTGTGGAGGATGGGTGGGCAGATGTTTGATTAAGAAGGCAGTGTGGAGTTATATGGCTGGTTAGGTGTGTGGTATGTTGATTTAGAAAAAGGAAGATTGTTGCATTTACCACTTTTAAAATTTATTCATAAATTTATTTTGTAAATTATGTTAACATCCCCCCCCCCTTTCAAATTTTCTTTTCTTCATTAATGTAATGTGTTGTTTTGTGTACCCCTGAGATCTAGATTAGAAATAAAAATAACATTCATCAAATTTAATTGATTTATCATAATAAAATAAAACAAGTAAATTGTGCAAGAGTTAAATGACTTTCAATCAAATTAAACAGCATAAAATTAAAATTAGTTTAGTGAAAATTTTTTTTTTAAATCATGTTAAATAACTAATAAATAATAAAACATAATAACAATACTTTATTAAAGTTAATAATAATTTAGTAAATTTCTGAATTTTATTAGGAAATTAAAAGTTAAATCATGCCACATGTTAATTTCCCCTTAGCTAAATTAGTTATTAGGGTTGAATTAAATAAATAAATAAATAAATGCATAAATAAATTAAATTTAAATTAATCTGCTAGATTAACAAAGTAGAATTAATAACAATACTAGCTTTTTAAATGTTTTAATACAAATCTCAGTATTCTGAAGTAATAATATTTCTTGCTAGATAGCAGTTGTCTCTCTAAATTTTTTGTCTCTATGGTTGTTTGCTGTAATCATTTTTCTGTTATTGCTGAGGACAAGTCATCTCGTATTTTTCCTTACCAGGAATTTAAACATTTGATAGAACTTGTGAAAACTCACGCTTTTTTTTTGTTCTAATTTCTCATTGATTTCTATTTTTTTTTTTTTTTTTTTTTTTTTTTTTTTTCAACTTTAATTATTGGTTTGTAAGCAAGATAAGGTTACCCACTAATTAGTTAGCTTTAATGCAAACCAGTGTTTCGAAATCTTGCTTTTGGTCAACCGTGGAAATGATATACCCCCGAAGAGAAAATTCATAAACGGTTTTGATCTTTTCTAACTATTTTTTATTTAAACTACTCGTCTTGGAATGTTTTAAACTAATCTATTGAATCTTATGGTTTCAATTTTTCGTGTTAAAATACATTTTGGTTCACTTTATATTGCATATCACCTATCTCAATGTTTTGCAGTTAATAATAATGGAATTATGTTACCGTTACATAACATTGTTACGCTGTGTCTGTTGTGAATAAATTCAATTCTGATTAGAGCATTATGTAATTTCAGAGTTAAATAATTCAGAATTTACATATAACTTATTGGTTAATTTGGATTTCGTTAGCATCTAATTGTCTGTTACTTTTATTCTACTGAGTTTTAAATTATTATTTTGTAATCTAATTTTAATATATATATACATACAGTAAAATATTTCGTTTATTTAAATAGTCTTTAAAAAAATTAGAATATTCTCAAAGAACTATTTAATATATATATATATATATTTAAGTTTATGAACTAATTTATTAATGTAGTTATTTAATTTGCCATATAATATAAAATGCGTAATATATACTTCTTTTTATAACTCAAAATATCGCAATGCTTTACACATTTCATTCATAAAAATATTCAAACTTATTTTCTAGTTCTACTTTTAGATTTATTTTTTTTCTTTTTTTAAAGGTAATTCTATTTATTTTCATTAAAAAAAACAGTATTGTATGTAATTTATATAAATGTAAATTATTAGTTTAAATACACATGAAACAACACATAAAAAAAAATTAAATTCTTTTATGTCTAAAACAATGTTGATACCAATAACTCTTAAATTCACAAATGTAACAATAATAGTAATAATAATCTATGCATAAATAGTTTCTTCTTTATAATAAAAAAGCGCATTTGTGATACATTTATTTTTAATATATAACCCTAACAAACTTGATGTTAAAATATAATAATAATAAAATTCCGAATTCAAAAATTCTGTTGATAAAAAAGAACAGAATTTTAATATCGGTAAATCTGTCTAAGGTTCGTTTCCATTCATAATGATTTTTTTTTATCTCGTTACACAGTACTTAAACCTTTTTATTATCCAATAAGTGGTTAATATTTTCAAAATTTCAATGTACGCACTTTATTAGTATTTTATAATAACATGTTTCTATTTTTATCGAGCATATTTTTTACGGTTTTACATGTGTGTCTTTTGTTATTATTCAACAGCTCTATCAATTCATTTACCATACTTCGCTCTAAAACGTAATTTTCTGAAAACTTTTACGTTCTATTCAAATCCGTTTCAACTGTATTTTCATATGAATTGCTTTTCATTTATATCTTTTTACATAGGGAAAGGAATTTCTATTACGAATTTTTTTATTATGTTAAATTCTAAAATATATTCTATAATAATTTTTAACTGAAAGTGGGGAAGGGGGTTATAAGTTTTAGGTTTTTATGTCTGCGACATTGTAGCTTCTAAACACACAGACAGATTTCAAATCGGTTATTTTTTGTTAAAACGCTGGTTTAATCAGGATTGTTCTTAGCTATGTTTGATAAAAATCCATTTCATTCTATAAATTTAATTAAAATATGCTTTTCTTAGGTCACTTTGGATAGGTATTTTAAAATTTGCTAGCCAGCAATATTCCAAATTTCAAATAAAATTTGTGAGTTCGCAATTTTCTATGTTTTAAATCAAGTTAACACAGGGATTTTTAATTCAGTATAAAAACGCTTTTAAAAAATCGCTAAATTTAAACAGATTTTTGAACCAGTTAAAAATAGCTCCCAACAATGATTATGAATTATGACCTTTTAAAAAATAGCTAAAGGGAGATTACTTTCGGGCCATTTTGCATTGATATTTTAAATCTTGCAAGCTGTTAAAATCATATTAGATGATAGGCCCCACCAGTGGCCGAAAGTTCTGCTCTCAAATCTAAAAGACAGGACGTGCCGGGTACAATCCCAGGTCACGACTGTCGATCTAGCTTTTCGGAATTTTCCATAGTTTTCTCCAAAATTGGTGTAAATACCGACTGGGACCTCCTAGAATGACCTCCATGGAGGGAATTTCACCTACAAGGCTAAGACTCTAGTGTGGCCAATTGACATTATCCAACACAATAACAGCGTAATAGATGATAACTTATGTGTATATTTTTATTTTATTATTTCTTTCCTTGGAATATGAAAACGTTTTATTTTTAAATCACAAATTTTCGACTAGTTTTGTGAAGTTTAGAAACTGGCTGAAAATAGTGATTAGGAATGCAGAAACTAAAAAACGACAAGTTTTGTTTAAAAATAGGAATTTTTAAAAGAACAATTACAGTTCATTAAATTCAAGATTAGCCCTGCGTTAACAATTTCAAATTTGCAATCAAGCGTTATTCTAACTGAAAAGTATAGATTGTAAGAAAAAAAAAAAACTACTCAATCGAATGCAACATCTGTTCATTTATTTATTTACTTTATTTAAATAAAACTAGTTTTACATTTGTTGCAATATTTATTATTGTTATTATTTTAACATCGCTTTCCTAGATAAATATTCACAAATACTGTATATGCGCAAATAATTACTGAATAACTGTATTTTATTTTATTTTGTATTTAAAATTTCAGTTTATTATGTATTATATAAAACACATGCTGGTCACTAAAAATATATAGAACATATATTGTCCAAAAGTTCGAAAATGAATTTTAAATATCAGTTTTACGTTTAGAAATAGATATAATATTTTATGAAATTTGTAAAGTTTATAATCTATGTTTTCCGTTTAGTTTAACAGAATAAATGCAAATATCTTATTATTTATTAATTATAATTAGTTTAAGTATCTGATATTATATATTCGATGGCATAACATTTAAAGTTAAAGAGACCAATATACACTTTAATGGGTATAAATTACACCTGTTTTTTATATTCAGAAATACATATACATTTATATTTTTTGGTCGTGTAAAATAATTTTAACACATTAATGTTCGTGGATCGTTATTGCAAGAAGTACATTTATAATAATAACAGGAAAGGTTTGTCTGTCTGTCCGTCTGTTCTTTTATACGTTCAGCCCCTACTGAACGCAGAAGTACAAGAATTGACATACTGATGCTCTGGAGCCTTTCCGAGTTCCTCCTGCAAACAGAATTTAAAAATTTTAATTAGTTCTGGAGATATTAATTAAAATCTCCACTCATGTCTAATCTGAAAGCGATCTCAATGACTGAGAATTTACCGCCATTGCATAAAAAAAAAAATATTTTAACGGAGTTAAAATTAGAAAAAGTGGAAAATAAATTAGAAATATTTGTCCGATCGTTACGATTTTGGTACCAAATGAAAGGTGATTTTTTTCTGAATTTAAGTGTGCAAGCGGCTTATCGGTAAAACAATTAGATTTTTTGAAATTAACTAAAGTATGAATTTTTTGTGGCAACATCATTTCAAATGCCAGACGACGTCTGCCATGAAAAAGGAAATGATAGTAACCGATCAAGATGTCACGTGTTTTACAGTGGGGATAAAAATTGCAATTTTGAAAATTCTTCAAATTTTCATTCACGTTACATTTGAATTAATATTCGGCTTAGACAGCATATTATAAAGCTACTGTTCAATTTTCATGAAAATATCCAGATAAACAAAAAAATTAGATTGAATTTTGTTTTATATTTACAGCGTTTGAAATCGGTATTATTAGGTTCTAAGGAAAGATACATCGATTGCGAATATTTTCAAGTGTAAAATTATTAGAAGGGACGGAAAGGGGGGGGGCAAAAACGTGGAAAAGGAACGGTTGTTTCGGAGAAAACAACGGAAAACCCAGAACGCCTTTATTCTTTTATCTTTTGCAGAGTTTCGAATTCTGATACTCCTTTCACAATTCATACTATTGATTTTTAACAGTATTTAGCCCGGAATTACGCAAGTTTCGGAGAAAACCACGAAAAGGTCAGACATAAGTCGTTTTATAATCTTGTTTATATCATTTTTGTATCTCAGCTTCTAATTAGCATAATTTCAAAAGTAATATGTCATTTTGAAACGTATTTGAATTGAATTTCAAGAGTAGACACCACAAATTTTTGTCACCTTCCATTAACCGACTACCTTATGTAATGGAATTCGAGATTTCACGTGATTTACACGTTTTAAGGTGTCCTGATTAGTTTTTTTGTATCTCAACTACTAATTAAAATAATTTTATAAGTAATACATTATTTGAAAGCTTTGTTGATTTGGAATTGAACAGTAGATTACAGAATTTTTTACCGCCAGATGGCGCTGTAATATTTTAAAATTTCAATATTTCGAATTCTGAATATGATTAAATTATTTTTAATACATCATTCGAAAGACATTTTAAAGAGCTTTTATATTATCGAAAGTGGAATTCGAAATTTCTCCAGATTTACGCGTTTTAAGGTCTCCTGATTAGGTTTTCTTTTGTATCTCAGCTACTAATTAAAATAATTTCATAAGTAATACATCATTTTAAAGCTTTGTTGATTTGGAATTGAACAGTATTTTACAGAAATTTCTACAGCCAGATGGCGCTACAATATTTTAAAATTTCAATATTTTGAATTCTAAATATGATTAAATTATTTTTAATACATCATTCGAAAGTTACTTTAAAGTACTTTTATATTATCGAATAACCTACATTAAATTTATCCAATAGAGGGCGCTAATGGCAATTCTTCGAGATTTCACCTGATTTATATGTTTTAAGATGTCCTCAAGGGGGCCAAAAAATTAGAAATTGAGTTAGACCGTTCAAAATTGGTATATATAGGTTTTGGGTGCCTACGAGTCGAATGAGGATATTTTCGAAAGTGTAAAATTAAGGAGGGACAGGAAGGGTGGTGAAGGAATACGCGCGCGCAGCGAGCGTATATATGAATTCGTGAGCACTGCGCGCACACGGGTCTACGCTGACGAAGGCAGAGGGGACCCGGTGTGAGTTTTTACCCGATCAGAAATGATTTTTTTTTTTTTTTAATTCCTTTTCTTAAGAAAAGAAGTTTATGAGTAATAACATGGAATTTTGAGAATTCATAAGGGTGATGAAGGAATACGCGAGCGCAGCGCTCATATATATGCATTCCTGCGTGTGCATCGCGCACGGGTCTACGCTGCCAAAGGCAGTGGGGACACGGTGCGACATTTTTCCCGATCAGAGTTTTTTTTTTTCTTTTTTTGTTTCACATGATAAAAATTAATGCAATTTTGAGAATTCATTAATTATAATGATTCATTTAAAAATAGTGACCATTAAAAATATTGATTCATTAAAAACATCGGGCGTAGCCTGCTAGTATTGAAATATGGTGTGCAGAAATGTCAATTATAATCAACTAGCTGATTTGTCTTAAAGCTGTAGGTTGTAGTGTAAAGAAACATGTAATAAAATGCATAATATACTTCGATGCAAAAATACATTTAAAATTTTTCATTAAACATTAATATAATATAAACTTATAAAAACTGTAATAGAATATAAACTTTAAAAAAAAAACGATTAATTTGTATTATTATTATTATTATTATTATTAGTATTATTATTATTTTTTTTTTTTTTTTTTTTCAAAATGATAATTTTTCTTTTTAATCTGTATTATTATAAATAAAATATCAAACAGCTATTTATTAATCACATGCCACTCAATTTCCTTTGAGCATATAAATAAAATAAAACAACCAAAAGTAAAATTTTAGAATTTAAAAAGAATCTCTGACTCTTATATTAATATTTTTCCTCAAAAGTTTTTAAGTTATAAATCTGAACTTTATTTAAAGTTAACAGAAAAATGCATTTTTTAAAGAGAAACGAAATCGCGTTATCAGCCAAAACTTTCTTAATTTTATTTTATTTATTTATTTATTAAATCAATCATCTGTGTGAGATAAATGTGTTTTATCGAAAGGATAGGGTGTATAAAACAAAGAAACTCAACTTTCTCTCATTTTTTCTCTTTTGTAAATATCTGTAAAATATTGATTCTAGAAACAATATTTTACAGATATTTGCAGTCACAATAATTTTCTTGTACTACTAATAAAAAAAAAAAAAAAAAAATACAATTATCGTAGCAATATTTATGCTTTTGTCGATCAGAGATACACGACATAAAATAGATTGAAGCTAGAAATCGCACTGATTAAATGTAGTCACGTAATCATAAAATTCTAACCATAAGAAGCGATACAGAACCCAGTATGGCATTTTAAAGTTAATGTAAAAACATTTCTTTCTTTTCGTATACAAAAGAAATATTCAAATACGTCCGTGTAATGTAATGTCATTTTCCCATGCGATGCAAGTATACATTATAAAGTAAAAATTTTTAGACATATGTATTCATAGAATATTGGATTACAAATATAACATAACTTGATTAAAGAGGCATGACTCGATTAAATTTGTAGCAATAAAACACGTTTATAAATTATACTGGTAAATTATATAGTATATTTTATCGTACATAATGTAAACGGGTGTATATATAATTTGAAAAATTGTCGCATGTTAAATAAAAATTTGCGTTAGTATAATCATATACAGTCTAAGAAAGCTTTTTTAAATTTTTCCTGGTGTCCCTTTAAAAAAACAAGTGCTAGATTCACCAAAATCAATAGAGTTCGTACTATGGTAACTTACAATATACGTACCAACTTTCAGCTTATTCGAACAAAGCGTTTAGAAAGCGTGTTCACTCACATACATACACGCATACACACATACAAACATACATACACACATACATACACACACACATACATATATCATCGTAAAAATAGTGGAGATCAGTGGACTCAGGAGACCTCGAAACGTTTAGAAACATCAAAATGTCAAATTCGGATTTCTGACATGATTGCAATACTTTCCTCACTATAGTGTTCGGAAAGTAAAAATGAATAGTAAAAAAAAAAAAAAAAACACTTATAAACACAACATAGTTCACAACTAGTATTTATAGTACTGATGTTAAATAAAATCTATAAATCGAATATGAAATATAAGTATTCTAAGATATGAACTAATAAAATGTTTTTGTACACTCTTTTCTGGCAATCTGTATTTTTAAGCAGCATGGGATACAGGTTACTTTTATATAATATAAAGATTCTAATCTATTCTATAAGTAACGATCCATATTCCATAAGTAATAAGGAAGAACTGAGTGATAAGTTTGTCAACTGAACATATTTTTAGTATTCATAGGTTTTTTTCTTTTTTTTTTTTTTTATTATTTAAGTATTTACAACTATTTTATTTTATTTAAGTATTTATAAGTATTTACTTGTTTTGAACCAAAATTTCTGCTTAAAGTTTTATAGTAATTATAAAAATAATATTACATTACTTTTTATTTTTATCCCCCCCCCCCCTTTTTTTTTTTCTAATGCTGTTTGAGATTGAAAAAGAAAATAATTAACTGAAAGTAAAGCCTACATCTCGGTGAGTATGTCGATGACACTTTCGCATTAATCGACACATTTCTTGACACTATTGACAACATCATACATATTATAAACTATTTTTAGACAGTAATATGCAATTAGCTTATTAAATAGAAAATAAATTGTTCATTCGCATTTTTTGATACCCTTGCTTCTCACACTGTAAAAGGCTTCTACACTCCCGTCTGTCGTAAAAAAAAATAAAATAAAAAAAATAAATAAATAAATAAAGTCTCTTATTTGTGTATGCGCGTTCATAGTGTAGCGTACTTTATTGTACTAAATAGGTTACTTTCAAAATTCTTTAGTGTATTTCACACGAAATAACTCAACCTTTTACAAAAAGAAATATACAGTTTAATTTCACTCGTATTTACACTATTTGTATTCCAGACACTCAATTTGAGCGTTGTATTTTACAGACCATAAAGTTTACAATTTGCCAAAAGTTTGAGAGCAATTCTCCCAACCAAAACACACGAAAGAATAAAAAATCCAGCTCAAAATTCTTAGAATAGCCGAGATTTAATTTCTTGTCGAGTTCCTCACAAACAATTTCCGTTCTCTTTCATTTTCAATATTTTCTGTCTTTCCTTAATAACTAATTACTGAACTATGGATGAATTCTGCACGCTTCTTGGAATAAACTTAGCTCGCTGTGATGTTACAATAGCAACCACCAACCTAAACTAGAATGTTGTGGCCACCACATGACTTTCTTCTATATTTTCATATGCAAATTCACTCAGTAAAAATAATTTATTAAAATCATTATTTTGTAAAATTATCTTACATGATAATGCAGAACGATTTCCATATTAGAGAAGTAGTATAACACTAAACATCCAAAAATAGTTCATTTTATTCTCGATAATAAAAAAAAAAAAAAAAAAAAAAAAAATCGATAACTTTATTTTAACTTGTCGCAACTCGATAGTTCAACCATTCATTTTAAAGGTTTTGGCGAGCTCTTTTGAAAGATACCTATCATGGAAATTTATTCCCCTCGAGGGGTGACTGCTCCTACATATACCTTTTTTTTTTTTTTTTTTTTCCCAGTTGACTATCTCTATTATACCTGTTAGACAATTTTTACCAAAAGTTGATAAGCACTAAATTATATCAAAGTGTAACTACTTACTAATTTGTATGAAATTCTGTGAAGTAGTTACTGAGATACAGTCGCCACAAAATTTTGTCACACACACAGACATTTTCTAAAAATGGTCAAATCGTGTTCTACATCTCTCAAAACGTGTAAATCCATCAAAAACCCAAGATCGAAAATTTTTACGAATCCAATGCTTTCTTCTATAGAAGAAAGTAAAAAAGGCAACTTTTTATACTTTTGTTAGCCATGTCCTTTTATTTTGGTTTTGGTTTCATTTTACTAAGCGTTGAAATCAAATAACTGAAAGATATAATTGACAGAGGTTATAATGCTTTCATTATCGATTAAATTTGTTTAAAAAAAAAAAAAAAAAAAAAAAAAAACAGTTTCCTCGCATTTCGTCTCCTCCGAAATAGGTCTCTTCTAATATCAGTATTCTTTTACCCTCTTTTCCTTAATTAAGTTACGCAATAGCTAAAGTTCACAAATACAGTTTTAATATAATATTTTCCCTTTCCATAAAACTCACCATTTTTCAGTTAAAAAATCCTATGTATATGCATCCCACACTAACACTTGTATCTATAAGACATCTATTAGAGTATCTATTATACATTTATAAACATCCTATGGATATCTATTAGCACGATGAATGTCGCTCTTTTTTACACATATTATATGGCTACTGAATCTCCAAATATATAATAATTGGACTTTATTTATACTTTTCTTAGGTATTGAAAGGAGATAATAGACCAAATTTAGAGATCTACTGAACATCTAATAAATGTTGTTGGACATATTATAGATATCTTAATATCAAAAATTGGACATTATTTACACATTGAATGGATATACATACCATATTTAGAGATGTATGGAGCATCTAATAAATGTATAGATATATTATAGATATTGTAATAATTAAACATTGGACATTTTTTGGACTTCTCTTAAATACTGAGCGGAGATAATACACTATACTTAGAGATCTACTGAATGCCTAAGATGTCTCATGATGTAAGTGGCTGTGTGGGTATGTTTTTATTGGGTCGAAAACTGCTACATCTAATAAATATTGAAAATATTTGAATCTTGTTTGGTCTAACATGTTACATGTATTGTACATCGAAAAAGGCACGTCTAAATTTCGTCTATATTTAAACATCTAACACATATGCATAATGAGTACAGGATATCCAGGACTTCTAATGGACATTCTTTAGATATTTTGTACCTTTTATGGATCTTTGGATGTCATTTAGATGTCTTATGGATGCGGTATGGGTTATGACCTAAGGCATCAAATTATTTGAAGTGCAATAGCTCTAAATTAAACAACATGTATAGAGAGAAAAATACTTAAAACACCCTATTATAATTTTCCCTTTTGTTTATTTAACGACTTCTCTTACTATAACTTATCTAAACTACCGTAATTACTTAATTTTCGGAAAGCCGAGTGTAGTCACTTAAGATTTTTACTTTCCGAACACTATAGTGAGTGAACACTATTGTAATCATGTCAAAAATCCGAATTGGAGATTTTGATGTTTCTATACGTTTCGAGGTGCCCTGAGTCCGTTTACACTATTTTTACAATGATGTATGCATGTGTGTGTGTATGTCTGTGAGTGAACAAGCTAGCGTCTAAACGCTTTAGCGTCTAAACGCAGATAGATATCTGTAATGAGTACAGGATATCCAGGATTTTAATGGACATTCTTAAGATATTTCGTACCTTTTATGCATGGATCAATTCGATGTGATTTAGATATCTAACGCATATAAGTGGCTGTGTGGGATAACGCAAGTATTTATGATATTTCCTGCAAGGGTGTTTTATCCTATAATGTCAAACTAGTAAACGTAGTCTTAAAATTCGTCTAAAACATATCAACATCATCTGTAAACGAGAAAAGAATAAATCGCCCATTTCTAAGCATTGCTGCGAATGAAATATAATTTTAAATTTGATATAGCTAAAGTAATTTGCGGACTGAAAACTATGATCTACGAACTCGATTTCTTTGAAGCTTTTTGCATCTATAAAAATTTTAAAAAAGTTGTTCAGTGTGATTTTGCTTTCCAGCCTTACCCGCCATTTCTCTGTTCTGTCTGATTGTTGGAAATTTTACATTAAAAAAAAAAAAATTTAAAACTATGTTTTTTAATTTTCTGTTAGCTAATCCCCCGCATTGTACTGTATTCTATTGAATGATAAACAAACGTAGAACTCAATTTTTATGTAATATATTAGATCACTTTCTTTTCGCTTCTTTATACACTCATGACGACAGTACACTCGATACTACAAAAACACATCTCTGCAATTTCATTACACTCTTTGGTGTTTAATATTTCGAAGACTTTTTCTTGCAAATACCATTGTAACTTTGTCTAAGTAGTTTTTTTTTTTTTCGAACTCTGTTATTTACCTATATTAAAAATCTTAGACACTTATTAACAGTGTTTCACAACTATACATATTTACATAACATTTAAAATTATAATGCTTAAATAAGGAAGAAATATATTTCTATAGTGAAAAATAATAGAAATGCAATATCCGTTGACGGTTTTTAAACGTTTGTCTCCTTTTAGAGATGAATTAAAATAACTATTGCAATTGCGCAAGTAAAGATATTGGCAAGAATAGTCGAGCTACTTCGGAGCCAAATTTCAAATTTCGCCAAGGGGCTCTATACTGAAGCTGTTCCTTTTTTTTAACACAATTTTTCTCAATTTTATTTTAACTATTAAAAAAAAGAAAGAAAGAAAAAGAAAAAAGGTTTGCACATCCGGTTTTATTATTTAGTTATTTATTTTTCGCATAAATTTATATTTTTCTTTTTAATAGTGTTAAAGTTAAAACGAGGTTTTTACTTATTATCTTGAGCCAATTATCCGATTGAATTAAAAAATACGGTGTTAGCTACAATTTGTCATGATTCGTAAGTGTATAAATTTTTGATATAATCTAATAATCAATGATACAATCAGAAACTTTCAGCTTTATATATTTAGATAAAAATAAAAATGTTTGCACATTCAGTCAAGGTGATAAAAAAGTCTGGAGTGACTACATTCGACTTTACGAACATTAAATACTGAACGGTTTTGTAGGTAAAGTAAAGTAAAGTAAAGTAAAGTAAGTAAGTAAAGTAAGATGAGTTGTTAAATAAAAAAGAGAGGAAATTACAATAGTGTGTTTGGGTATTTTTTCTCTATATAGTATACGATGTTTAATTTAACGCTACTGAACTTTGAGCCCATAGATCATAATGATAAAGAATTTTTCGTTGTGTCCGTGTAAAAAAACTATAAATGTTAGATTCATCAAAATGCTTATAGTTAGTGCAACAGTGACTTATAATATTCATATAAATTTTTTGCTCAGTTTAATAAGACATTTAGGCGCTGTCACACTTTTAAAGATTTGGCCCCATAGTTCATAATGATAAAGAATTTTTCTTGATGTCCCTGTAAAAAAAAAAAATACAAGTGCTAGGTTCACCAAAATCAATAGGGTTCGTGCTACAGTGACTTATAACATACATACCAACTTTCAGTTCATTCGAGCAAAGCGTTTAGAAGTTAGCATGTTCACTCACACAGGTACACACACACATACACACACATAGATCATCGTAAAAATAGTGAAAATGTACTCAGGAAACCTCAAAACGTATAAAAGCAACAAAATGTCAAATTCGGGTTTTCGACATGATTACAATACTTTCCTTACATATGTATGTTCGGAAAGTAAAAATTGGAAAGTGTAACCTGTCGTACTAAACAAACAAACAAACAAAAGTTCGTTTTATAGAAATGATGTATCTATCAATAGTTCTGGTTTGGGCCTAAGAACATTTTTAAAAACATTATTATTAGTATTAATCATTTTGTGACTGCCCAAAAGGTCACAGTTGCGATTTTTCTGTGTTTTGCCTCAAAAATCTGTATTAAAAAAATGAACTTGGAGAAGAATTAGTGTAATAAAAATTGAATTTTAAAAAATGTATCTTTTTTTTCACTTATTAAATGTTTTTGCCTTTCAAATATGGCTTGTATTTTAATCTTTTTTTTTTTTTTTTTTTTTTTTTTTTTTTTCTAGTTATTTTCGAGAATTCTGTATTACCGGTTTACTTTCGAAGAAAGAACACAACATATTTTTAACGTAAGTTTAATATTTTTAACATTATCATAAATTTATTTTGTGAACATTAATTATGATATATATATATATATATATATGTGTGTGTGTGTGTGTGTGTGTGTGTGTGCTGTAAAATACTGTTGAAGTTCTCCCCTCAATCTTGAAGGGAAAATAGGGATATATTTGGAGAGGGGGCGGATAAACGGTAAAAATTTGCAAAAATATAGAAATTGACATATATTTGTCTGCAAAAATTAAGGTGCATAAAAATGGTTTTAAAACAAAAATATATAAATTTTTTCGAATGCATTGTTAAGAAAAGAAATAACAAAATGTATAAATAAACAAATACAATTAACTCTTGGTTAACCGACTTTCAACTAACCGGGAAAAAATTGTGAAATCCATTTTCCCCTACTTCCAACAACTTATTGGACGCTCTTTCTGGAAGATTTTCCGTTTTCAAATAATCAGTGTCCGATTTATTATTAAACAAATTAATGTTTTTATTTATAAAGGCGAATATTAAAAAAGAAATAAATAACATGAAAACTATCTCTTATTCCGATAATGCATACCACTGAGCGTAAGGGAGAACTTATTCGGTATTTCAGAACAATTGAAATCCAGGTGAAAAGAAGGTGGGACGTTTGTTTGAGGTTTATGCATATAGAAAAAAAAAAAAAAAAAAAAAACAGATGCTTTTTTAAATTTAGGTCTTTTGCGCAGCTTAAAGATAATATAAAAGAAAGAAAGAAAGAATTTGAAAGAATTTTCATGACGTAAAGCCGCAATTTTCTTTTGTTAAACTGATTTTAAAATCCTGATTTTAAAATAATTAATCCTTTATTTCATATATTGAGAGGTATTTATTTGCATCAAACTATTGAAGAAGAAACAAAATATTGAACAAAACTCAAAGAATGATGAAAATGAGTTGCTTTATATTATACAGAATGGAACAAAAATATTAATTTCGTTTTGTACCTATTCACTTCTGCTGAACAATGAACAATGCTTCCGCAGGATTCTACAAAAAGAATATCTCTTTGTCTGCACATAATTCACATGCAACTTTTTTGCATGGTGGAAAAGTATATTCTAGCTGAAAATTGAAAAACTGCAACATTTCTGAGGGGAAAAGAAAGTGGATTTTGTCTTACTACAGGTTTCAGTTTTCATACGCTATCCTTTATGTAAAAAAACAGCCCCCATTATGAAATGTCTCTATTATTTGTTGAATATTTTTCTTATTTATATATGGAGAAAAGATACAGAAGCGTCTTAAGTTTCACTGAGTAAACTGAGAATTTCTGAAAATATATTTATATTATTTCGCCTATTCTTTTGGTAAATAGAGCAAACATCCCATGCAATTTTCGAAATTTATTAGTAAGACAGTGAAATTGCAATCAGTCAATTAGTTTGAGTGTTCGATTTTATTTAATTATTGTTACAATAAAGAAAGGTTATACTGCTCGCATACATTTTTAAGTAATTTCGATCAGTACTTACATCTTGTTTTGACTCCAATGTATTTTACCTTCGTGATTAGTATCTTAAAATTTGTTTCATGTTTAAAAAATCTCAATGATATACATTGCAAAACATTTAAAAATTATTTTTTTAAATGTGATCGTGGAAAACGGAGCCTAAACGGTTTAACCGAAATTATAAATACTTTCACTTTTTTCGTTAATTATTAAAAACTTACAAAGCAACTGTAAATACATTTCGACGAATTTTAATTTATATCCGATGAAGAATATTTATTTACTAATTTGTAAACTGATCGTTGGTGTGAATCATATACTTAAAAGAAATACTTCTAATAAACCATTATGTTTCAAAATTCATAGTTAAATCCAATTCCATTGACAGACCCAATTTGTACCATTTTCAATAGGTAGTAAGCCTGATAGCATTGGTAAATAATATATCTATCAGTTTTAAAGTTATCTAAAATTATTGTTTAAAATGTAATAAAAGCGCTCACGAACAAATGAACTTAATTTATAAACTGTATTTAAGTACACTTCAAAAGTGTTTATATAAGTAGTTAAATATAAAGTATTTATATATAAACAAAGTAAATTTATATTTTAAAATAAATAGGAGATATTAATAACCAAGAAAAAGTCTAAAGTGAATATCATTAGATAGTTTAGGGAAAAAAAAAAAAAAAACGATGATGATGTTTTCGTAGTTAATCTCTTGTTTTCGCTCCTACAGGTATTTTATACTCTTTGATGAGTCGTGTATTCTAACAATTGAGCTTTGAGGATAATTATTATTATTTTGTGTGCATGTAAAAAGATTATTACGATTTAAAGTTAAATTTACAATATGCTAGATTATGAATGCCCGACAATATTAAAAAAAAATGTAAATACTTTTCCAAAAAAATCCAAATTAAACATAAAAAACTATTAACTGTCTGTATTAATAGTTCATAAAAAAAAAAAAAAAAAAAAAAAAAAAAAAAATCCGCAAGAGAAATGAAATACTGGATGTTTTTAAAGTATGGGAAGAATCACTTGATCCTAAAAAATGACGACATTCTGAATGTCTTGAGACTCGTTCTGAAAAGAATGGCAAAGAAAGAATGTACTACCTTCACTCCTGGCAGCAATGCATTTTGCGCAATGGTCTAATATCTTTCGAAATACGTCTCCGTCAGGTATATCTGCGCACAGTAAAACATTTTCAGAAATTCTTATTAAATATATACATATATATATATATATATATATATATATATATATATATATATATATACAAATATATATATACACATATATGTGTAAATTTAAAAGGTAACAGAAAGAAAACGTTTCTCATACATTTTTAATGTAGATAAGCTTTTAAAAACAGGCCAGGAATACAATTATTAATTATAGCGTGCTAACTATTGCATTTTATGGAAACATTGCATTAATTAAATTTCACAAAAAGTAAAGAAAAAAAAAGTAATAATAATAATAATATACCGGAAAACCTTTTTTTTTTTTTTTTTTTTTAATATGTCACGCTGAAAATAATTTCCCCATTTAACAGATTTATTTACACTTTTGATTTTAAAGGTGAATAATAGTAGTAAATTTCAATCACCATTTGAAATATTTTTTTTTTTTTTTTTTTTTTTTAAATCTGCGAAGAGTTTTTCGAGAGAGAATCTTTTTTTGCATTAAATTTTAAACGACATATAGTTTCAAAGAATAACCGAATAATATACTCAAATTTATGTTTATATTAAGATAGAAAATGGAATTTTAAATTGCAAAATTTATTTTTCTTCTTTTAAAAATCAGGGAATTCAAAAATAAACAGTTTAAATGTAACAGTAGGGGAGAGTGGGGATAAATGGGACGCAGAAGGTCTGGGACAGTAGCAAAATTTTTATGTTTTGCATGCACCAGAAACTTAACAATTTTTCTGATATATGGCAGTACTGAGGTCATTCATCAAGTGTAATTTCAGAGTTGTGATATCAATAGAAGGGCAGAAAAAAATTAAAGTGTCTTTTACTGTTGACAAAGTAACTTTAACTGATTCAATTAAGTAGTAGTTAAGAAATTAACTATTTGTTTAAAGTTAACATAACTCTTATATGATGAAAAGGCATAATCTTTTACTGTGCTTATGATATTCAAGAAGAATAATGACTAATGTTCATTAAACATATTTCCTGTTTTATATGATCATGTGGTGGTGGGGATGAATGATACAGTTTGAATGGGGATGAATGAGACATTCCCCACTATGTGCTAATTTAAAATTTTACACAAGAATTATATTAAAGCAAATCTTAAATAGATTTTCAATATTTTTATAACCTGTTGTTCAGTAGTTATAACATGGAACTACACTGTAAAAAAAATTCTGTAGTACTACTAGAAAAATTCTAGGAAACTGGTATTCCATAAACTTTTCTAGTAGCCAATACAGATTGTTCAAAAGTGATCTTACTCCGTTAGAGGTAGTAAACATTACACGCACTTCGTTAGTAACTACACTAAGAAACTCTTAGTTAACGGGTCAAGTGCTTTTTTTGTATGTTTACTAAGATTGTGTTAGTAGCATTACTGAAAGTAATACTGCAATTTTACCAGGAAATGTTTTGTGTAGGATACATGGTTATTATTAGTGTAAATTCAAATAATATCCATGTAACCTTACCGAATTTGTTTTGTTTAGAATACAGATTTTTTATCAGTAATTGTGCTAAGGAGATGTAATCAAATGAATTTCGGTTATATTCACAAAAATTTTACAGTTATGTTTACAGAAATACTACAAGTAATATAAATAAATGTACCCTTAAATACCCCATGTTACCTTACTAATATTTTTAAATTAACAATATTTAATATTATGAGTAATACTGCTAAAAAATTTAAATAAATAATAGAAAAATAATAGAAAACCTTTTATGTTTAGTTTCAGTTAAAAATCTGGAGTGACTCCACTAGACTTTCCGAACATTGAGTAATTAACAGTTTTGTAGATAAAGTAAAGAAAGAGGAGTTGTTAAACAAACAAAAGGGAGAAAACTATAATAGAGTGTTTGAGTATTTTTCTCCATATGTTACACCATGTTTTATTTAACGCTACTGATCTTTGAGCCCATAGATCATAATGATAAAGAATTTTTTGTTGTGTCCCTGTAAAAACCTATAAATGCTAGATTCACCAAAATGCTTGTAGTTAGTGCAACAGTGATTTATAATATTCATATAAATTTTCAGCTCAATTGAATAAGGCGTTTAGATGCTATCGCACTTTTAAAAATTTGGTCCCATAGGCCATAATGATAAAGATTTTTTCTTTGTGTCCCTGTAAAAAAACTGTAAGTGCTAGATTCACCAAAATCTATACAGTGTGTGCAACTGTGACCTATAACATGTGTACAAATTTTTTGTTTATATTAATAAGGCGTTTAGACGCAATCACACTTTTAAAAATTTGGCCCCATTGGCCATAATGATAAAGAATTTTTCTTTATGTCCCTGTAAGAAAACTATAAGTCCTAGATTCTCCAACATATATACAAATTGAGTATCTGTGACCTACATTATGTGTATAATTTTTTTGCTGAATTGAATAAGGCGTTTAGATGCTATCGCACTTTTAATATTTTGGTCCCATAGGCCGTAATGATAAAGAATTTTTCTTTGTGTCCCTGTAAAAAAACTATAAGTGCTAGATTCACCAAAATCTATAGGGTTCGTACTATGGTGATTTACATTATACGTACCAACTTTCAGCTTATTCGAACAAAGCGTTTAGACGCTAGCGTGTTCACTCACAGACATACACACATACATACACACATACATACACACATACATACACACATACATACACACACACATACATACATCATCGCAAAAATAGTGAAAACGGACTCATTGGACCTTGAAACGTATAAAAACATCAAAATCTCAAATTCGGATTTTTGACATGATTACAATACTTTCCTCACTATAGTGTTCGGAAAGTAAAAATGATGGCTAATCGAAAATGTTTATTTAAATATATACTTTTACAAAATCTAAATTGTTTGAAATATTAAAAACATATATCAATATCATTACCTTAATTTTTATATATAATTTATTAAACATTTTTTTTTAAGTCAAAAAAAATAAATAAATAAGTACGTATATGGAATCACTTTTTATTGACAAACTTTAACTCAAAAAATCGATACCTTTAAAATATAATTGTGGAAAGAAAAGATTTTTTGCAATAATATATGCATAACTTTATTTGGTAAATATGAGCATATATTTCACAATGTTAAATTTAAAATTTAATGAAATCATACTAGAAAAATAATAAGAAATCTCTTTAGTTTTAGTTAAAAATAATTGCTGATAAAAAATATTTATTTAAATATGTACTCTTAGAAAATTTAAATTGTTTGAAATATTAAAAACGTTATCAATATTTTCACCATAATTTTAAATATAATATATTAAATATATCATAAACAAAATATCTTCTTGATTAAGTCAAAATAAATAAATAAATAAATGGAATCATATTTTAACGAATTTTAACTAAAAAATATATACCTTTAAAATATGATTGTGAGAAGAAAATATTTGTTGCAATATAATATGCCAAACTTTATTTGGTAAATATGAGCATACATTTCACAATGTTCCAGAAAAAAATTTCATATTGCTCAATATATTAAATTAAAATAATAATAATAATAGAAATTTTTTTATGTTTAGTTCTTATTAAAAATGACGGCAGATTATATGTATTTATTTAAATATATACTTTTAGAAGATCTAAATTGCTCGAAATATCAGAAATATATACTAAAGTCAGAGGTGAAACTATCTAACATGTAAAAACCCTGAAAACTGTTACTAATAGGGGAGATTTATTAATGATATATGCTATCGCTACCTATAATAGGTGATAGTATTAGGAGACTTCTTAATACATTATAAAACAAATTGAACATTCAAGATAAGAAATTTCTATAAAAAACAAAATAATTTAACATGAGATTCAGACAGCAAAATTTTTAAAAACCCTGAATTCAGGGGTAGCCTCTGAAATGTTTTTGCCTTAACTTTTATACATAATATATTAAATATGTTTTTAAAAGATATTTTCTTTTTGAATAAGTCAAAATAAATAAATAAATACGTATATATATTAATATTGTACATTTAATTAATAAATTTTATTTTAAAGAATCGAAACTTTTAAAATATCACGTGAAAAGAAAATATTTTTTGCAGTACTATGCCAAATTTTATTCGGTAAAAAAATCAGCATATTTTTCAAAATAATCAGTACATTACATTTAAAATTATTTAAAAAACCTTGATAAAACTGAAGTTTACTTTAACAATAATAATAACAAAAGCTTCAGTGGGATATTATGCATTTAGTATTCTCCAATAATTCAATATATTTATTCATGTCTATTATTGTCATCAAAAATCTTCTTCATAATAACAAGAATAAATTTAATTTTTTTCCAATAACGTAGTATATACATTAAGAAAAATCTTTATTGTTTTAAGTTTTATGCACCTATTCAATGTTTTTCTAATTGATTAATGTCATAAAATTGATTTGAAAAAAGTAATATTTATACGTTTTTTCAAAACTTTTATCAATAAATATTAAATCTATTTTTATAAACAAATCTTTTCTAAAATTATGTTTTTTCTGTTAATTATCACTTTTTTTTTTTTTTTTTTTTTTTAATATGAGCTTATAAAACTGGAATAAAACTGACTGTTTTTATACATAATGAATTAGTAAACTGTTATGTACATATATATATTATTAGGCAGTGAAATAACATCCATAACATGTTGTTATGACACACACACACACACAAAAAGATTAAATATAATAAAGTAAAATAAAATACACTTTTAGAATTTTAATAATAAATAACAATAAAGGTCATTTAATATTTTTATAAATATATATCGGTGAAAGTGAAACTTAATATGGTATTTCTAAACTGCATAAATTATGCATACCATTTTCAGGGGTTAATTATATAATACTTATTTTACAAAAAATAAAAACATTAAATTAAATAAGTACCTCAGAATAATAATAATTAAAACTACATACCTTTTTAACTGTTTGATTGTTTTATCCAACTTATTTGATTGTTTTATCCAACTTATTAAAGCTTTGTCAGGAAATTATTTGCGTAGGTAGCAATTTTAAATAAATAATCACTAACTAACACAAACCTCCACCTAGCAGATATTTGAAACGCGTCCATCATGCAGTTTTCCAACACATAGTTCCAAATTAAGGCTTAAGAATTGATGTTCACATCAAAATAAAAGTTTAAATTAAAATAAGATAATGTCAAACTAAGCAACCTGTATTACAAATTAAGGATATATATTTATGATTTCTTACTTTTTTTAAAATGCAGATGTGTATAACGTTAACAATAAATAAAATATCACAGATTAAGATTCAAAAAGTCCGCCTTATTACGATTTTACGAGAGACCCGACGCTCACGCTTCGGCTTCTTCTCTGGTACCTTCTACGCATGCGCACAGTATTGGCGTTTGCTCAAATGAAATCGCTCTCTCCGTCTCCAAACGGGATAATCCGTGGGGGAGAGACAAAGACGTAGAGATGATACTAGGATTACATATGTTATTTAAGCATTGAATACAAAGAGAATCTGGTTACAAAGTTTTCCCTAGTAGTTGAGATAATACCTGTACTACTACTAAGTAATAATTTGTAAATTGCCGTAAATTTTTTACAGTGTATAAAAATAGCATGGATTTAGAGAAAAATATATTGAAATTAATTGTTTTGATTTTTGTTTATAATAATTATGATTAAAAAATTATAAGTTAGAATATTCAATTGCAGCTTAAATCAGTAATATCAATAATAAAATAAATAAATAAACTAGTAATAATTTGATTAAAATCAAAATTTCAATCGAGCTAATTAAATAAATCCTGGTGATTATTAATGTCATATTGAATAGAATGCTTATTTTTCCCGATTAGTGGGAAACAAAAAAATTTCTGGATAATTTGTACTCTATTATAATGATTTATATCTTTCTAGTGTCTTATTTATTTATTCATTTTTAGAGTAAATCTTATTAGATTAAATTACCAAAGCCTACAGAACTAGGAACTGTATGAACCAAAGGACGATGTCTTTCGATGTTTTGAGTCAATACATCAGTTTTTGTTATATTCAGTAAATTCATAGTGCGTAATAAAATCACATAAACCAATTTAACTTTAAAAATTTATTTACTTTCAATTTTGTTTTCTTTTCTTTGTTAAATTCAGTCCTGTCCCATTCATCCCCACACGTGGGGATGAATGGGACAATGCACATGCATGTAAAATATATATATATATATATATATATAATTAATTAAAAATGATAACTTTTTATTAAAGTTAGTATGTTTATTTGTAATTGATTACTGAAGTGTGATTATGAGCAATGTTACAAAATTCTGAATTGCATATGGTGAACTTTATTAATAAAAACATGAAACATTGTCCCATTCATCCCCAGTCTTCCCTATAATCTAAATTTATTCAATATTACTGAATTACTTTAATCTTAAGGGGATGTCGAAAATATAAAAATAATTTTTGTAAATTACAATCTTCCATTTACACAATTTTTTATACATGTGCAGTAAAATATAAAAATACTAAAAATGTTAAAATTTATTCAATGTTGTAAATATACCAATTTTTACATACTTTTTTTTTTTTCTTTTTTTATTAAATACTCAACAAGCTCACTTCTAACAACTTTTTATTTAATGTTCCTCGATTTTACATTACCATAGAAATAATGTATTCTAAATCTATCCGAGTATTAATTTGTGGATTCATCAATAAGTTATATTATAGAACATTATGTATTTTGTTTGAATGCTAAAAGATGAATTTAATACCATCTTTGAAAAATGTATGTAAAGAAAAAAATAAAATAAAAGAATAAAATTTATTAGTAGGAGGCAACGTACATAATAAAATTTAAAATTTTGAATTACAATAAATTTTTAGTTTAAATACATTTCAAGAAATTTTAATATATTTAATCTTGTTATTTATCAATGGATATGTGTACAAAATTTAATAATTCCAAAATAGTAATTTATACCGCCCGCTGTCTATAGCAATTTATAAAGTTCACCATCTTCTGAAATATCTGATTTCTTCTTTTCTTGGAATTTAGGCGCAGTAAATTGCTTCCTGATTTCGGTTGCATTTAAATTCAGTAGGAGAAAATATGTGATATTCTTAAATAATAATAATAAAAGCTGTAATACTGTAGAATAAAAAAAGACAAAAACTAAATATTATAATTTCTAAATTCTATTGAAAAATTAGCTATATCAAATATATGCTATCGTCATTTACACTTGATTAAAAAAAAAAAAAAAAAAAAAAAAAAGATATTTTTGTATGCAAAATGAATAATGTAGAAGTTCTTGGTGTGTCTATAGTTTGGGAAGGAAAAAGAGGATACAATTAATTTGAAACTACAAAAATAATTTCAAAACTCTGTCCATTCGACTGAGTACAGTTTCGTGAAAATGAACTTTATAAACACTTTTTGAATTGGAATCGGAATAACGGAAAGGAAAAGAGATTTTACAATCAAATTTCCTATTTTATTATTCATTATATTAAAAACCTTTCAAAAAAAAAAAAAAAAAAAAAAAACTATAGAATGACCAAATAAATTACTTAAATGTATGCTTTTAATATTTAGAAAGGATATAACATTTTATATTTCAAGATTTATTTCTCTTCTTTTCTACATAAGGTAATTAAAAAATAAATAGTTAACGTACAAATGTAAAATTTAAATTTATATTATGTTTAAGAAATATTATTACTTATTTATTATATTTCTTAAAATTATATTTATTTAATTTATTTATTTCTTAAAATTATAACTCTTAGTATTTATAATTTATTTCTTATAGTATTTATTATATTTCCTAAAAATAATATGTTAGAAATATATCGTTTTTAAGAAATATATATTATTTTAAAGAAATTTGACTTTATTAATTCAATTATCTCATTTTTTTAATGATACTGAATTACTTCTAAATTATCGCGATATATACTCTATTATTTTTATTGAGATTATTAAGATGCAAGACCAGCAAAAGTTTATTTGAGTGGCATTTAATTTCAATGACTGAAAATATATTATATTCATAAATAAGATGCTGAAACGTTGTATATTTAAAAAACAAAAATTTTAACTTTATTTTTATTATTTTTTTTTTTAAACATAAAGTTTAATTAAAAGTAAGCTATTTCAACGATATACCTCCTATATTCATACTTGACTAATATATATATATATATATATATATATATATTAATGCGAAATGAATAGTGTTGAAATATCTAGAAGTCTGTAGTTTGGCTGTCGCAAGAGGGGGAAAAAAATTCTCAGTCTTGCAACTAGGTGCAATTTTGCTAAATTGAAGTACAGACTTTTTTATAACCCCTTTTTGAAACGGACTCTAAAACGTAATAACGGAGATGAAAAGAAAACTTACTGTTTATTTTGTCATTTTCTTAATTATTAAAATGGAATATATACACAATTCTGATTTTTTTTTTTTTTTTAATTAAAATTTTCTAAATGTAATCAATTAACAATTTTTGAGATTCAAGAAATACATATCTCTTGCTATTCTTTTATGCAACTTTATATTGGTTCAAATATTTGCAGAATTTTCCTGAAATGTTTTAAGTCAAAAAAAAAAAAAAAAAAAAAAAAAAAAAGGGATTATTCGTGTCAAAAAATTATTGTGAGAGTTTGTACATTTTTGACATATTGTACTATAAAGCGTCATAAAAAAAAAAAAAAAAAACTGTTTTTTAACTTAAGGAAATTTAACGTTGTAATTAGAATATTTATTAATATTGCGGTTTTATATGTTTAGCATTGTAATGCATTGTAATGCTTGTAAAAAAAAAAAAAAAAAAAAAAAAAAATTCTAAATTATCATGCAAATATAAGACATACTGTCATTTGACATACCCTCTTCATTTTTTTGCAAAAACAGAAATAACGTCTCTTCTTTTATATCCATCAATAAAAATATTCTTCATATATCTGTATTATGTTAAAAAATAAAATAAAATAAATAAATAAACAATCAAGGTTATCCTTAAAACAAATCGTGTCGCATTAACTTTAAATAAGTTTATAAAATTAGCAAATAACCCCCTCCCCCCATCTCACAACATAACTATATATACAAGTTTTAATCTATACAAAGAAAAATAAGTATTTTAACTTCACGAAAAAAAAAAAATTATATTTAATTTAAATGAGATTAAAAGTTATTTATTTTCCTACTTTTTATCTAATTAGTTGTACATTAAAAAATATTCGTGTAATTAGTATTTAATATTTCTTTAAAAGCTTAGTTCCCTTAGTTATTGCAATATTTTTCCAATAATTCTTCCAGACCATTTCAAATTTCGTTGTGAATAGTTTTGGAAAAAGAAAAAAAAATCGAATATGACATCCCAAAAATTACCTTTTCATCTTTTAATCTGAAAATAAAATAAAAAACTGAATATATGAAGAGCTTTCTGCGCAATTTCAACTGTCATAAAACCTATAAAGATCCTAGCAAGGTGTCGGTGTCTAAAGATCTTCTAATGATGTCTGCGAGCAAATTTAAGCAATTCTTACCAAGAAAAAACCGCGAATGAATCGGGCATGCCAAGATCCCCCGCCGTTCTCTTCCTCGTTAAACAAATTCTCGTAGGGAATGAAGACTTTTATAAGGCAGCTTAATCGTCTTCTTTGCAAATATTTCTAGAAGATTATGATAACTTAATCTCCGGGAAGGCTTTTATCCAAACAATAATAAAAATATATCGAGTAAATTTTCGGTTATTTCATATTTAGTATTAAAAAAATATATATATATGATTGTTAAGAGGACAACTTTGTGCACTGTGCAGGATAATTTATTGTTTAAAATCCTCTAATAATAAAATAATCTTCTACAATATTTGTAAAGTTTAAAATATAGGTATTTATATCTAAATATATAAAGGTAAGGTAGATATAAATTTTAAATTGTTTTAAAACATTAAACACAATAAAATGGAAAAGAAGAGATTAAATGAAAAAAAAAAAATATATATATATCTATATATATATATACAGAAATAACACATATATTATCCAAAATAGTTATAAAACTCTTTTGGTTAATTTTTACATTATTTCATATTCAGTATTTAAAATAAGGACCATAACTTTCTTCAATCTGTTTAAGAATTTATTGTTCAAATCTCTTTAATAATAAATTAAATATTTTAATAACTTGCTTAATATTGTTATAATTATTATTATTTAGAATAATATAAATATTATTTTTCTAAATAATTAATATAATATTATTTGAGAACATATTACTCAAATTACTTATATTATCTACAAAAAATAAACATATAAATAAATAAAATAAAATGAAAAATCAATTAATTCATTAATTAAAGCAAACATTATTTAACTAATTAATACATGTATTTTTTCCAATACAGAATGAAAATATATCGGCTAATTCGCGCGGTAAGTGGTAAATTTTGTGTGGTAAATTTCAAATTTACCACACAAAAAATAAGTAACGTGATAATTTTTTTTGCAGATGCTCTACCACTAAGGATGCTGGGTAATTTACCATTCGTGTATTTTGCTCACAGTGGATGTGTTTCTTTCATTCAATATTTTAAGAGATTTGAACAAAAACAAACACATTCCATAGAAAACATCAGTCACACTAGATTGTGACTAGTTAAAAAGTAAGTTTTTACTTTAACATAACAAAAATAAATAAATAAAATAAAATAAAATAAAATAATAAAAAAATAAAAAATGGAGCAGGAGATTGGTTCATTTTACGCTGAGAGAAAAATGTCCCGGTGTGTTAACCATAAGTTCCAGGTGCCATTACTGGAAGCATTAAGCGCGGTATAAATTATTTAACCTCTTACTCCAAATTTTTTAATTAGATTAGTTATTTTTAAAAACTTTTCAGTGTTAAGTTGAATTTGTGTAGCGTTTTTCAAATTAATAATTTGATTTTTTAAAGAAAAAATAAAGGACTATATTTTAAATAATACGCCCAATTTAATTAAAAAAAAAAAAGATTAAAAGAAGGACTATAAGAAGAACAATACTGAGGAAAAAAATAATAAAAGAAAAAGGTCTACATCAGATAATTTTTGTATTATTTGATATTTACTTATAAAAGAGAAAAAGAAAGGATAAAGAACTAATGTAACATTTTTAGAAAGACGAAAATCTAATGTAATAGCCTCATTACCCTACTATTAAAATAAGATTATATGTATGTCTGGCAATCTCTCCACGAACCAAGATGCGGAAGGACACAAAAATTTGATTCGGGCCTTTAAATTAAACTATTTCACTCAGTTAAACAATATAACAACTAAAAAAAAAAATATATCTTATAAAATATATTGAAATGAGTATCATATAAGCAGCATAACATGCTGCTAAAAAATATTCTCCCACAAAAGCACCAACTGCCTGAAGCGGTTGGGCGGAAAAAAGAAACAAGTACGAACGAGATATGTTAAAAAAATTATAAAGTCCAAAATTAAATAGAATCGCCTGAAAAGAGACTTTGAGTATTATTCACCCTTTATCTACCGCAATATGAAAAACAAAAATCGTATTCAAAAATTGTTTTTAGTTACTTAAAAGTATTATTAAAGCTTATTAAAGAGTATTAAAGAGTATTATTTTAAGAGTATTATTTAAAGCAAACCTGTGCGAAATTTTCACACATTATTTATTTTCTTATTTACCTTTAAAATTTAAAACTCATAAATCTTAAACCAATTCCTTCATCCAATTTTAATTTTAACTTATCAGAAACCAAGCTATTGTGAAAACAAAATTAATATTGTGTGAGAAAATGCTAATGATGTCAAACCAAAATCACCCAAAGGAAAGCTACAAAATAAAATTCATGTTTCAATTCCCAATTTTCATACTTCGACAGGCAATACAGACTTAATATCGGATGCCCAAGCCCATGGCAACTTTTTAATTTTTGTTTTGTCGCCATGTTGGCAATGCATTTTTATTAATTAATATGTTTATTTTGGTATAATGTTTTTGTTAAAAAAAAAAAAAAAAAAAAACTTTATCTATTTTGTTTAACTTTTTATTATTGTGTTTTTTAGTCAATTTATGACAACAGTCCATACTCTATTTAAATTTTTTAAATATTGCTATGTTTAAAATGATGCATTAAAAAATTGTAAAGTTGCAATTTTTAATAGTACATTTTCTATAAAAGGATTAAATAACGAATGAACTGAGTTCTCGTGCTTAAATACTACCCATGATTATTTTCTATCATCACGTATTTTACTTATAATTTATTTTATTATCCTATCGTTTCGACCAAATTTAATCATAACTATTCCGTTAGAGAAATATTCATATAAATATTTCGATTGGCGACTATTTTTGGCACATCTTTATGGGCCCTTTTGGCGATTTCAAAGACCTATTACAACAATGGACGGAGCATTACTTTATTACGGGAATATACAGATGGCAGAAAGATTATTAATATATACATCGTCTGCGTAAGAGAAAACAGAGTATAGAGCTTGAAGAGACAATTTCATTGATGGCCAGTTTGTAAGCAGTCACTGTAGTGCTTTGTGTCACGTGACTTTTTTATGAGTTATCTTTGCCACAAAAAAAGATTGCCACTGTCCCATCTCTTTAATGGTAGGTCTGTTGGCGATTTCAAATAATTTTTGTCACTTTGTGATGAATTGAAATGACTATCGCAAATGTGTAATTAAGACTTTGGCGTGAAACGTCCGAGCTACTAAATTTTGAAATTTCGCGAAGAGAGTCCCATACTAAAGCTGTGACGTATTTTCAGAAAATCAAAGCCATATGGCTAAGTACCATACTATATACAGCTGTTAAGAAAATATGAATGACATTCAACTATTTGAGGTTCATTATGTTGATTAGAAACACGGTTAATTTATAATAAACTAAATATGCATTCCCATTAAGAAACAACTTTAGAATAGGACCGAGACCGGCGAGATTTTTCCTCTCTGGGAGAGAGAAAATACCTACTGTCTCGCCGGCCCCGAATAGGACCCCTTGACCAAATTCAAAAACTGGCTCCGAAATAGCTCAAGTGATTTTCTCAAAGGTATTTTCTTACGCAATTGCGATAGCCATTTTATATCATTGCCAATTTCGAAAAAAAAAAAAAAAAAGACACCAAGGGGTTTCTATACAACAAGTGTGCCCACTTTATTTTCCGGATGATAAAGTTAAGGAAAAAAGCCTATAAGACTATTCAATTACTTAAAATTAATATTAAAAAAAAAAAAAAAATCTAATTACAACTTTAAAGTTATTATGGTCAGTTTTATCAGATATTTTTGTTTTTAGAAGTATAATTTTAAATTTAACATTCATGTATAAAGAACTGTTTCTTTTTATGTTTAAAAAATAAATGAAATGAAATTTTATAAGCTTTTTATATTATTGGCATCATCTTCAAATAAAAGTTCAAAGGAAAATGTCGAGGAAAAACGAAAAATAAAATAAAAATAAATAGCATTTTTCAAAAATCTAATAGAAATATTGAAAATTTAAAAGTATAATGCGATTCTTCAGACATTCCTTTATTAAAAAAAAAAAAAATGGATTTGTACGTGCCATATTTTTTTTTTTTATCTACCTTGCACACAAACAAATACTTTCTTTTATTAGTACAGATGCTGGCTTTCTCCGCCAAATATATATATATAAAACAATTCGATTAATTGAAATTAATATTTAAAAAATAAATAAATGATAAAAAAAAAGCTTTTATGACGTCAGTTTAAACGATTTCTTTTAATTGAATAATTGAAACATTTAAATAAATTTATTTCTATTGGCAACTATTTTCGGCACAGCTTTAAAATGCAACCCCCTTGGTGATTTTAAATATTTTTTTGCCATTTTAGTGATAAACTGAAGTGGTTATTACAATTGTTTAAGTAAAGACCTTGGCACCAAGGTCTTTACTTAAAAAGCAAAATGCTTTACTTACACGCAAAATGGCAAAAAATAAGAAAAGAGGGTCCTATGTTAAAGCTGTGTCCACTTTGCTTTTATGGACTACAAAATTAAGGGAGGAAAAAAAAATTGGTTATTTTATTAATTGAATTTAATTTTTAAAAAATCATAATAATAATAATAAAATGACGCTATTATGACGTTAGTTTTATCACAAATTTTTTATGATACAATTTGACATAAAAATAAATTTATTTCGTTTTAAATTGGAAAAAAAAATAGAAATTTCAAAATTAAAATGGGGTTTTTATTTAATATATTTTGAACTTTATCTTTTCTATAGGATAGTTATCTTATTGAACTAAAAATTAGATTTTGTCTTATTAATAAGTATACCAACTTTTGTAGAGATCGGTGGAACGGTTTACTTCGTATAACGAATTAAAACCTGATATAACACGGAATCTGTTTTATCAAAATAAAAATCGCGCTAAAGTTTTTTTTTTTTTTTTTTTTTTTTTTGATTAGTCGTGGCACCGTTTTAGAAGCCTCTTATTATATTTAATAATATGCATTAAAATTTATGCATATCACTTCATGATGGTAATTTATGGAAATTTTGTGAGGTGGTACTTTAATATAGCACTGGTACATAGAAGTCGAATAAGATATTTTCACCTTAAAAAATCTGAAGTGACTCCTCTCGATTTTTCGAACATAAAATAATTAACAGTTGTATAGATAAATTAAAGTAAGATAAGTTATTAAATAAACAAAACGGATAATCACAATAGGGTATCAGAGTATTTTTCTCTTTATAGTATGATTTTTAAATTAACGATATTGCCCTCTAAATAATCTGAGCCCATTGACCATAATCATAAAGAAATATTCGTTGTGTCCCTGTAAAACTCTATAAGTGACGACTCACAAAAATCTTTACAGTTCGTGCGACGGTGACCTGTAACATATGTATAAGTTTTCAGCTTAATCCGATATGGCGTTTAGACGTTATTGCACTTTAAAGAATTTGGGCCCATAGAGCATAATGATAAGGAATATTTCTTTGTGTTCGTTTGTGTAAAAAACTATAAGTGCTAGATTCTCGAAAATTTATACTATTTGTGCGATGGTGACTTATAACATGTGTATAAATTTTTAGCCCAATAGAATAAGGCTTTATAAAATTTTTAAACTAATGATACTTTAAAGTATCGTCGGTAGATGAAGGGTTAATGGAATTTTCAGTTTTTGGTTTATAGTGATTTAAAAAAAAAATATATTTTTTTTTAATGTAGTAACCAGTGAAGTACTTAAATACGGCTAGTTTACTGTATAAATTTCTTTGTTAATGAGGGGAAATTCTGAGCTATCTTATCAACTTTATGTTTCTTTTTAAATATATTATACTAGCAGGCAACGCCCGCTTCGCTGGTCCCTATTTTTAAATGAATCACTCTAATTACTGAATTCTCAAAATTGCATTCATTTTTATCACGTGAAAAGAAAAGCGAAACAAAATCTGATTAGGAAAAATGTCGCACCGGGTTCTCACTGCCTAAGGAAAAAATTCCCAAAATGCTCTAACTCTTATTTCTATTATTTTCCCCCTTCGCCCCCCCCCCTCCGTCTATCCTAATAATTTTACAAATTCGAAACTATCCGCAATCGATTTGTAGGTATCAAAAACCACTATGCACCAGTTTTGAACTATCTATCTCTATTTTTATTTTTTGGCCCCTCCGTTCCCCCCTTCCCGCCCCTCCCAATAATTTAAAAAATTCGAAAATATCCGCAATCGATTTGTACGTATCGAAAACATCTATGTACCAATTTTGAATGATCTAACTCTATTTTACTTTTTTTGCCCCTCCGCCCCCCCTCACCTTCTCGGCTTTCCTAATAACTTTACACTTTCGAAAATATCCCCATTCGACTTGCAGGCCTCTAAAACCTATCTGTACCAATTTTGAATGGCCTAACTGTATTTCTATTTGTTTTTGCCCATAGCCCCCCCCCTTACCGCTCCACCCCCCTTACCGGCCCACCTAATAATTTTACAACTTCGAAAATATCCGCAATCGATTTTTACGTATCGAAAACCTCTATATACCAATTTTGAACGATCCAACTCTATTTTTATTTTTTTGTCCCCCCTATCCCCCTCCCCACCTTCCCGGCACTCCTAATAACTTTACACTTTCGAAAATATCCAGAAATTGGTTTTTAGACATTTGTATTAGCTATATTTTAAAGCAAAAATTTTACGGATATCTGTTTTTTTGTTTGAGATATGAAGGATTTCGTGAAATCACGTTTTGCCCCCCCCCCCCTCCCACCCTTGGGGGGCGAATTTTGTAAAATCGCTTCTTAGTGGATGCCTACGTGATAGAAATAACATTGTCACGAAATTTCATGCTTCTAGGTCTAGGGGTTTGGTCTGGGCGTTGATAGATCACCCCCTCACTCACTCACTCAGGAAGTGTTCTTTTATATATATAGATTAAGAAATGTATTTTAAACTACATAAAAAATCTAGGGCTGTGCCGATTAATCGATTAATTGGTTCGGTTAATCGATCAATGCTTAGTCCCGATCAATTTTTTTAATCGAGTTAATCGGATCGATTAATTCGATTAAAAAATTTCAAAATCCGATTAAAATTTTCAAACTACGAATTAAAGAAAAAATGCTGTTCTGCTTACAAAATATTTTTTCACATATTTTGCTAACAAACATTCTAACAAACATCCACCAAATAATGAAAAAGCAAAAAATAAAAAATAAATAAATAAATAAAATAAATAAAAAAAATAGATAACAATACATCTCTCAAAAGAAGTTGTTGCAATTTTGTTGATAGAGAAAATGGGGAGGACAGTCATTAAACAAAATGCCGCTTCATGTGCCTGCTGGAGCAATATCACCTGTCTGTAGCCTTCTACAGAAAGTGTTGTCTAGGGTAATAGTATTTTCAGAAACAAGAAGCTTTCAAAAAATGGAAATGCTAAAGATAAAAAAAAAATAATAATAATAAAAATAAGGGATTGAGATTTCCACTATTCCTTTGATGAAGGAAATGAGAACAGAGTTTCACAATATCTTCAAGCGTTTATTGTCTGTTCAGAATTGCTTATAGTAACTATTGAAGTAGAAACAGAAATTAACATTCTGTGTTCTAGTCCGAAGTGACAAAGAAGAAATAAAATATAAGAATTTGAGATTTTTATGATAATGATATGGAATTTTGAGAATTCATTTAAAAATAGTGACAAGCGAGATGGACAAGGCCTGCAAATATAAAACTAAAATATGTGTAAATTCATTTAATGTTTCCTTCAAAATGAATCGAAAAATTAATTTATTTAAAAAAATAATAATAATAAATAAAACTGAATAAGTGAAAATATTTATATAAAATTAACACTTAAAGTCACCAACTATTACTCTGAAAATTGATTTAAATTTCAGTTATGAAACAGATATAATTGATTAGACAAATATTTTTGAATTTAAAAAAAAAAAAAAAAAAAAAAAAAATCAGTCAAACAAACGAATAATATATATACACTGATGAAAAAAAAAATCCCAACACTAAGAAAAAATTATTGTACAGTAATGAAATTTCAGCAATACATTTGTGTAGGTGACATATTTAATTGATTAAAGTTTCAAGATCACAGGTAGAGCTATTGGCGAGAAGAGCCATTTCAAATGTGAAATGCTGGTACATTAGTAACCGGTGTAACCGCCAGAATTTTGAATGCAAGCATGCAAACGTGCATGCATTGTGTCGTACAGGTGTCGGATATCAGTTTGTGGGATGGAGTTCCATGCCTGTTGCACTTGGGCGGTCAATGCAGGGACGGTTAATGCTGGTTGTGGATGACGCTGGAGTTGTCGTCCAATGATGTCCCATACGTGCTCGATTGGAGAAAGATCTGGTGATCTAGCAGGCCAAGGCAACATGTCGACACTCTGTAGAGCATGTTGGGTTACAACAGCGGTATCAGGGCGAGCGTTATCCGATTGGAAAACACCCCCTTGAATGGTGTTCATGAATGGCAGCACAACAGATTGTATCACTATACTGACGTACAAATTTGCAGTCAGGGTGCGTGGGATAACCACGAGAGTTCTCCTGCTGTCATACGAAATTGCTCCCAAACCATAACTCCAGGAGTAGGCCCTGTGTGTCTAGGCCGCAGACAGGTCGCTAGCAGGCGTTCACCTGGCCTCTTTCTAACCAACACACGGCTAAAAATGCGACCAAGGCAGAACCGGCTTTCATCAGAAAACACAACAGATCTCCACTCCGTCCTCCAATGAGCTCTAGCTTGACACCACTCACGTCGCAAACGGCAGTGGTTTGGAGTCAGTGGAATGCACGCTACAGGGCGTCTGGCTCGGAGCTGTCCTTGAAGTAACCGATTTGTAACAGTTCGTTGTGTCACTGAGGTGCCAACTGCAGCTCGAATTTCAGCTGCAGACGCAGTACGATTAGCCACAGCCATACGCTGAACACGGCGGTCTTACCTCTCAGTAGTGCCACGTGGCCGCCCGGAACCCAGTCTTCTTGAGGCAGTACCTTCCCTTGACCACTGCTGCCAACACTCATGCACAGTGGATACATTCCTGCCAAGTCTTTCTGCAATATCGCTGAAAGAAAACCCACCTTCTCGTAGCCCTACTACACGACCTCGTTCAAATTCAGTGAGCTGTTGATAATGGCTTCTTCGTCTTCTTAGAGGCATCCTTGACTAACATTAACCCACTACATCAAATCTCAACTGTAAATAACGATCATGAACCTTACAGCGCTTATTTAAAGCAAACCTCATTTGCATGTTCATAGTACGCTACTAGCGCCACACTTATGCGCGTAGCTCGAAATTTGAATCGACGTCATCTTTCTGATGTATAAACACGCCTACCAAATTTCGTTTATCTAGCACAGCTCCTTCCTAGTGTTGGGATTTTTTTTTCCATCAGTGTATATATAATTTGGGTGGTCTTCGTTTTTGATCAGAATAATTGTTTGAATACTGAAATTAAATCATCTTTAAATTTCAAATGTTTGCACTGATAATATTATATTTCATATATACACACAATATGAGAGTTTTATTCATCATTGAAATAAAATTACATAAAGAAAAATGAAATCCGATTAAAAATCCGATTAATCGACCGATTAATCGATTAATGAACTACGATTAACCCAGTTAAAACTCTTAATCGATTCCCACCCCTAAAAAAATCGAATGAAAGTAAACAGATAAAAGAAGAAAGGACATCTATTTAACGTATGCAGGGAAGTTATATTCTTCCTAAATCCTTACGTATTATCAAATATGTTTATTTAATACAATTTCATTTGAAAGGACAATAATACTTATTTAATTTTCAAAGAAATGTGTTTTTCTAATACTGCGAAATAAATGATTTCGAAGTAATATTGAATATAAACACAAAGAAAAAGAATGTATATATGTATATATATATATATATATATATGAATTAATTAAATATTTATATTCATAAAAATCTGCTTTGAAACACAAGTTTTTAAAACTTATTTGTCGACAAAATAGACTTTGTTTCTTTCATTGAAGATCATAAACTTGTTCATAATGCAAAAAAGAAACGTTTATAAGAGAGCATTATTTCTCAATTATTTACACTTATTTCTGAAATAAAAATTTTATTTCTAGAAAATGATAATGAATGCGTTTTTAAGCATTTTAAATTAACAGAGCATTAATATAAGGTTAAACTTATTTTTGTTAAACTAATTTTTGTTATCCTAATTTTGAATTTCATTTTTTTTTTTTTTAATTGCAAAATTTATAATAATAATAATAATAAATCTATAATGGTAAAATATTGTATATCTAATAAATGTTTTACAAAATTGTATATATTCTTATAAATTCCTTATATTTAAAATTTTGAATTATAATCAGCCATAGGTTTCCCGTTTTCCAAGGGAGACTTCCTACCGGAAAGTTTATGTAACTGTTTACAATTTATTTAATCGTCGAAAATATATAGGACAGAATTTTTTTCAGAAATACTGGTGAGAAAACTGATTAACAAATTAGTAAGCTGGTTAGTTATGGTTATTAAAAAATAAACTTATTGAAATATTTATTTATTTTAACTTTAATTAAAAATAAAGTTTTTAATTAATACCCGATTTTGTAGTTTCCATAGTAGTTCAATGTGAAAACAAATGTTTTCCAATTTGACTCGACTTTTATAAGAAATCGTTGTTCTATGTGTTAAAATAATTAAAGACACTTCAAATTAAAGAAAAAAGTTCAAATTAAAAACACTTAAATAGTTTTTTTTTTCTTTTCAGAAAGAACTTCTTTAAAGAGGTTGGAAAAAAAAAAAAAAAAAAACTCGAATTAAATTTACGTAAAACGCCACAAACTCAGGTTAAAAGTCACTAATAATTAATGACACTTGGCGCTAATTCTTGCGATATGAGCAAAGAAACAAGTTTTATTCAATTTTTTTTTTTTTTTTTATAATAAAGCAAAGCGGCGATTCTCCGACATTCATCAGCCTGATTTACAATAAAAACCAGTGTTAAGTATTTTACCGCGAAAGGAGTTAATATTTGTTGTACAAACACGCATAAATTAAATGTTGGAGCGATGTAGAAACAAAAAGTTAGTCAGTGATTTTGATTTTTAAAATGCGACGTATGACTGCGTTCACTTAAAAAAAATTCTTCAAAATTATGATGAAATATGTATTATGATTATTATGATTCAATTATTTCTGTCTTTTTATTTTAAGTTTGATTTATTTTCTTCTGCGATGCAATTTTTGCAGATTGGTATAGGTGATATTTTCTCTGTTCTTGATTTCGCTTTTCCTTTTCTCTCTTTTCTATTACTCTCTAATTTATCTGTCTGTTTGTCTTCTGTTTTTGCGGTGGCAGGCCAACCTTTCCTAATTCACATGATAAAGTAGGATAATGAATGCGTGTCTCGTTACACTTTTGTTGCAATTTAAATGAGACTTAAATGTTACTGATCAATGCATATTTCTTGAGTGTTTTGAATGATAATCCCTTTAATTAATATGATTCTTTTACGAAAGTTACACATAAAATAGCATATATGAATTCAATGAACAACTGAATAACTTATTTTTTAAGGTAATAAAGTAATAATTTTACTAGTATTTTTGTATAATGCACATATATTATTTTCTGGTTAATATAAGTTGCACTGTATTCTCTATTTCTTTCTTAAATAAACAATTGTTAAAAAAAAAAAAATAAATATATATATATATATATCTAGACTCTCAAAATTTCCTTTGTACTTTTTAAGGTACATATTTTATCATAAATGTGAAAGATGCTTTAACATAGTGTTAAATGCAGTTTATTAATAAAAAATGCAACGAACAAATTAATAAAGAAGTGAAATTGTTTTATGTTCAACTCAGTGAAAGATAACAAATCTTTCTAAATTCATAATAATAATAATAATCTATTCTGAAATATAATCTACTTAAATGTAAAATAACGCTATCGATAACATATTAATTCTTTAAATCTTAATATGCATTATGATCGATAAGTAAAATAGTAAAGAGAAAAAATAAATAAAAAATAAATGTAGAGATTAGAATTTTATTGCTGAAAATTTTTGATAAATAAAATATCAATATCAAAACCTCTGTGCGTTTCATTTCTCTTGCATAATGGATGGAAATTTAAAACCCTTTTATTGTCATTGAATGGTGAATACCTTCAAAATTCCAATTTATGTACTTTATTGGAACTGTATTACGGTGTCTATTTTTACTAAGTAATTTTTTGAAAGTGTTTGAAAGAGTGTCTCTCATAGTTATTTAGTTTGATGTTATTCAACTGCTTTGTCAATTAATTTCCCATGTTTCTTTTCAAAAGATACTTTACTGAAAACTTTTGCACACTTTTCATATCGTTTTGAACTATGTTTGAATTATTTTTCCGTTATATGTTTCCAGCCAGTAAAATGGATATTTTATTATGAAACTTTTAATATCTTTTCATCAAAAATTAAATCCACAGTCGTAATAATTTTATACAGTTCTTTAATAATTTTCAACTAATATAAATTTTATGGTTACATATTTATCAAAAAACTCGATGACATTCATAAAAATGAATTTAAAAATATTTTTATTAATTTATGAAATAACTTTATTTATTTATTTTTTGCCATAGCATAAAATCGCTATGCACTGTATGTTTCATTCATAAGCAAACAGCGTTTTGTATATTTTATTTTATATTTTAAACGATTTGCTTTTAGATTTGTTTTCACGTGCTTTTCTACTTATTTGTGTACTAAAAGAATTAAAAAAAAAAAAAAAAAAAAAAAACCACACACTTCGAATAGCAGTTTAATAATTTTTCTTGATTTAAACATACAAGAAATGGTATTCATGAAGGAAAATTAAATTATTTTATGTTTAACACAATGCAGATACCAATATCTCGTAAATTCATTAAAAAAAAAAAAAAAAAAAAAAAAAAAAAAAAATCTGGAGTGATTTCACTCGACTTTCCGAACAATAAGTAATAAACGGTTTTATAAAGAGCTGAAATTAAAGTAGTCGTTAAATAAATAAAAGGTTAACAAAATGTTATAATACGGTGTTTGAGTATATTTCTGTGTACCGAATGTTGTTTCATTTAACTCTATTGGCCTTAAAATAATTTGAGCCCATATATCATGATAAAGAAATATTCGTTGTGTCCCTGCAAATCTTTATAAGTGCTAGACTCACCATATTCTATACAGTTCATTTGACGGTGACCTATAACACTCATATAAATTTTCAACTCATTTGAATTAGGAGTTTAGACGTTATAACACTTTAAATAATTTGAATTCATAAGACCTAACGATAAAAAAAATTTATTTGTGTCATTGTAAAAACTATTAGTACTAGACCCTCCAAAATTCATAAAATTTATGTGACTGTGATCTATAATATGTATATAAATTTTCAGCTCAATCGGAAAACGCGTTTAGACGCCATCGCACTTTAAAGAATTTAAGTCCATAGGCCATAAGATAAATAATTTTTCGTTGTGTCTCTGAAAAAAAAAAAAAAAATCTCTAAGTGCTAGATTTACCAAAATTTATGCAGTTTGTTCAATAGTGATCTGAAACCTGTGTATAAATTTTCAGCTCAATGGATCAAGGAATTCAGACGCATTCGCATTTGAGCTTAAAATAAGGAATTTTTCTTTGTGTCCCTGCAAAAGAAAAAAAAAAAACTGTTAGTACTAAAGTCATCAAAATCTGTACCGTTTGTACGACGGTGACTTATAGCTTGTGTATAAATTTTTAGCTCAACAGAATAAGGCATTTAGACACTATCGCATTAAAAAATTTAGGCCCTTAGGCCATAATGATCAAGAAATTTTCTTTGTGTTCCTGTAAAAACACTATAAGCGCTAGATTCACAAAAATCAATAAGGTTTGTGCTACGATGACATATAACATACGTACCAACTTTCAGCTCATTTGAACAGAGTTCAAACGCTATTGTTTTCACTCACATATATACACACATACATCACTGTACAAATAGCGAATATGAACTCCGGAGATCTTAACCCTACAAGGCACCCAGTTCCATATGTGGAACACCGACTTTAATCGTTCCTATAGCTATAAAACTATTAGTAGCGACATCTCTTGACATCTTGATAGAAGCTACTGACATTTAGCAATGTAGTAATACGAATCTTTACCTAAAGATGTCGTTCGTGTTTTTGTTATAGTGCACTCAGTGTGAAATTTGAATGAAAGTGATACGTTAGTCATTCGTCTGAATTCAAAAATAAAAAAAGAATAGTTATTGAACAGTTTTGACTCGAAAAAAAAAAAAAATACTGTGTGTTATAACGAAGTGTATATTTTGCAGAGGTAAGTTTTTTTTTTTTTTTATTATATTACAATAGTAAACGTATTAGTAAATCATATTTTTATGTATGGTCCACATACGGTACTTTGAGCTCAAAAGTTGATTTTTCCGAAGAATATGTTTTTTTTTTTTTTTTTCCCTATAAGTTTTCCTTATCTTCTGATCACTAATTTCAACCTATATATTTTTGTTGCGCACTAAAAAAAATTGAGCCTTGTAGGGTTAAAACGTGTAGATACACCAAAATCTCAAAGCCCTATTTTGGAGATGATTACAATAGTTTTCTTACAAATGCATGTTCGGAAATTAAAAGTAATCGATACTAATATTTAAATATAAAAAAATTACTATATGAAAAAGCGCTTTTTCTTCCAAATCATTTTAAAATATACCGCTAAAAATTTGATGCTAGAAAATAATAATGGTAAAATTTTGCATTCAAAAATTCAGTTGATAAAAAAATTTCTCTCCATAGAAGACAGATATCTGAAATTCTGAGTGTGTTTCATTCTTTATACATAGTGAATTTTTTCGATGATAAAATCTTTAAACATTTTATCATCCGTTGAGGTTGACAATTTTCAAAATTTTAATGTATGCATTTTATTAGTATTTTATAATAATAGGTCTCAATTTTTAGTGAGCGCTTTTTTTTAAGGACTTCACACGCATACCTTTATTCAGTTTGATATAATGCAACTGCTCTATCAATTCATTTTTCATATTTCATTCAAAAACATAATTTACTGAAAACTTTCTCGTCCTATTCAAATCAGTTTCAACTATATTTTAAAACAAATTGCTTTTCATTTGTATCTATATATACAGGTAAGGAAATTTTATTATGAAATTTTACTATATTAGTCTCGAAAATGAATTCTGTCAGCATTCAAAAAATGTCTATCAATTTCTCTGTGACACTGTAGTTCCCAGACGAATAGACAGATTTGAATGCGGTCATTTTTTATCAGGACATTAATTTAATCGGGATGATTCATAGCTAAGTTTCATGAAAATTTCTTTTTTTAATTTAATTAAAATGAGTTTTCTAAGCCACTTTGAAAATAAAAATTAAAATAATTTAAAATTGGTTTAAAAATAGTGATTATAAGATCGCGCAGTCCAAAAATCACTATTTTTGTTAAAAATTAGGAATTTTAAAGAAAAATGATATTTAGTTAAATTCCTAACCAGTCCTGCGTTAACATTTTATTATCTCTGAGTTAGTGTTCTTACAATTGAAAATTACATATTGCATAAAAAATTAATATTTAGTTAAGCTGAAGGTCGGGCCTGATATTATATATAGTTTTATACATTTTACGATACTAATCTTTTGAATTAATATCGATTTTTTAGATAAATATCAATAAACACAAGAGATATTTTTCGAATAACCATATGCACATTTTACTTCGTTCTTATGTAAACTTTTTGTTTTTCCCAATGAATTTTTATTTATTACTTCCATTACCTGAATCATACCTTAGGTAATGGAAGTACTGTATTCGGTCATAAAAAAAACGATATCGAGTTTTCATTTGATTTACATGTACCAAGAATACCTGAGTCAAAAAAAGTTATTTTTGGCAATTGGATGTGTCCATGTGTGTATGTGCTTGGAGATTCTTCTGACTATCATATCTCCGAAACTAATAAAGAGATAACTTCAAAACATGCGAATTGAGATAGGTTTGGTATATAGATGATTTTTTCCAGTTTATGGTGAAATTTTGAAAACCAGAAGGAGGACTGTAAGTCCATATCACAAAAACGGTTCGAACGATTTTCTTAAAATTTGCTATATTAGCACCCTTTTACATGTCCTTGGTTTGTAGTCGGTTAGTTCAGGAAAACTGATAGACACCATATAATAAGTAGGTCAGTTTGATGTCTAGCAAGTGAGTTGTTTTAAAAACGGCTGTACTGATTTTTATTATTTAATTATTTATTCATTTAATGTTAAGTCGGCATATTCACTTGATTTTAGTTATCCTATAATATGTAATTGTTGTTTCGCAAGTTTTGTTGAATGTCGGTATCTCAAAAATGGGTCTGACAATTTTCCTTAAAATCGCTACATAACTACATTTTTAGGTATCCTTCCGCGTGTATTACGGTTTATTACAGGAAATTTAATAATCATCCTGGTTAAGTGGATGAGTTACAGATCTCTGAAATGGCTGTTTTAAAAAGGAGCTCTAACGATTTTCTTCTTTTTTCTTAAATAAACTCGGTATGTAGCTCTTTTTTATATATTATTACACATGTATCAGTTTTCTCTTACAGAAAAATTATTAGGTATCTAATTTGTTAAGTCAAGCATACAATACATGTAGTAGTGGGAAATGGAAGTTCTATGGTTGATACAAACCATATATATTTTAACTAAAACTTTAATTTAATATGCAGTACTTATTTTATTATGTTTGATGAAAAATTATTTCAGTTTTTTAAAACTTTAATTAATTTTTTTTCAGACCACTGTACGTTGTTTTTTTTTTAAATTGTGAGCTGAGAATATTCAAATTGCAAACAAATTTTGTGAGCCGGATATCTTCCATATTCGAAATCTGGTTACAGTCCTTTTTGTTATTGAAAAGTTCACGTGCTTTTTACTATTATTATTACAAGAGTATAAAAACACTTTTTTTGTGTGTGTGTGTGTGAATTTAAAACCGATTTTGACAAAAGTTTAAAACTGGTGATTATGAGTTTAAAATCCAAAATTGTAAAATAGATGGTTTAAAATTAATTATTATTATTTGATATTTTTCAGACCTCTTTGCCTTAATATTTTGAATGTTTCAGAATTTTGGGAAAGATACAATTCTCTCCCTGAAATTTAGGGAAAATTTATCTGGTTCTGTAAATAAAAACGCAGTGTTACAAATAAATGTTGTAATATCTTTTATCATAATTTTGGTCCTATATATTGAATAATTACAGTTTGTATGTAAGTTTAACTGAAGGCTAATCCCTTTTCGCATTTATTAAAATTATAACCTGACATTTCTATTTAAAGAATGTAGTTTTGTATAAAAAAATGTCAAATCTTTAATATGCACACAAATTTGTAATAAACATTACAATTACGTTGCAAAATCTTTTATTTCAAATGAATATCGATGTATTAATAAATCATACAATCAGCATTTAAAGCAGTATAAATTTACACTTTTGGAAGAAAAAAAATATCACATATTTTTATCCACGATGCGCTTGAAATCCTTTTGCAAAAATTGGTATTTTATCGAAAGTGAGCCTTTTTCCTCTTGATCCATGAAATCCTGCCGCCAACAGTGCGATGGGATCCATGGGATCGTCCACTTTCGGCAATGTGCTTTTACTTCTGCTCGACAGAGTCAAGATGCTGTCAGCATCGGAAGGCTGCTTCAGTGAATTTTCGTACTTGAGAAGATTTCTCAAAACAACTCTAATATCCGGCATACTTTGAGATAATCTATCGAGATTAAAGGTCTGGAAATAAAATAATGTAACATTTTTAGCAAATATTAATTTAATTTTGTATTTTAAAATTCAAAGTATATATATATATATATATATATATATATATATATATATATATATATATATATATATATATATATCTGTATATATATATAAATTACGTGTCACGATGTTTGTCCGGGGTAAACTCCTAAACTAAGGAACCGATTTTAATGAAAATTTGCACACTGTGTGCAGTTTGGTCCAACTTGAGAGATAGGATAGTTTTTATCTCAATTTATTGTCACAATATTGTTTTATTGCAATTATTTGTTAATTATAGACCTTTATTAAAGTTGCTCCAAAATATCTGTGAGTTCCATTAATTTAAATGTTGCCAAAAAAAAAAAAAAAAAAAAAAAAACGAGTTCATTTTTTTTCGACATAAAAATAAATACATTTAATCAAACGTGAACGTTAAAAAATTATAAAAAGTTAAATTATGCATCTGACGAAAATTGACGTCATAATCAATTTAAAGATTTTATACACATTGATAAAGTGCTAATGTAGTTCTATCATAGATATAGTAATATATATAGATCTCTCATCCCCATGTTATCGTACAAAGATTTTTGATGCCGGAAAAAAAAAATAAATAAATAAATAAAAGCTTTGGAAACAGCCATTAAGTGGAATTGAGAAAAAAAAAAAAAAAAAAAAAAAAAGAAATATGAATTTGAAACTGTATCTGGAGTCTTCCATTCCCCTTTAGCAAATAAATTATTCATAAATTTTCTTTGCTAAAATATTAGTATGTATTCCCGTGTGTATTCACTCGGGGAAAGACGGCCATATTTTGGTAAAAACGTCGTCTTTTCCCAAATGAAAAGGAATAACTTTTTTCTCCCCAATGATCACTCTATTCTATATATGCTATACTATATCTATGAGTTCTATACGCAAGCGAAGTGTGACTCACTGACCGTCTGTGCAGCCAAGAAAAAGATTTCCTATGTTAATTGCCCACTGGATTTTTTGTAAGAAATTATTAAAAATCGAGGAAATTTATTTCCCGATTTTAATCCTTATATTTGGGTATAGATATGTATTAGTTATCGCGGGTGTTAGATTGAATTATTTTGCTGTCAAATTGACAAAATTTTAATTTTAAATTTCAAAACTCTGTCGCCCTTGGCTTTTATTATTATTATTATTATTATTATTATTTGGCGATCAAAAGCGTAACACGAAAATATACATGCCAGATGTATGCATTGTACGAAATGTAATATGTATTATTCATTGTACGTATGTATGACATGTAATATGTATTGTACGAAATATTGTTTCATATTATTCATTACTCTTTTAATATAAGTTGTTAAAATAACCATGATTTTTGAAAGGAATTAAATATTTTCGCCAGATAATTTGGCGATACTCTTTTTTTTTTTCGCCAAGGATGACAGAAATGAAATCTATTCCGCTGCAAAATATTAGTATCTTACATCAGATATTTTATTTAGACATTTGAAAACAAATTTGACTTCAAACTATGATAGAATATTTATCATTTTCCTTTTAATTAGTATATTATCAGTATATTAAAATTTAAAAGCATGGTATATAAAAAGTTTTCTTTTTTTTTTTTTTTTTTTTTTTTTAATCTTATAATTATTCTTATCTTAATCCTCAATGTTTCCCATCTTTATTAACTTGAATTTACTATTAAAATTTTAACATACTCAAAAACTTCTCATCACTTCGTTAAAATACACTAAACTTTTCCAAAATCTTTTTCTATTTAAAATGATACATGTATTTACTTGAAATGTCCAATATTTCATAAGATTTCCAATTTTAAAGTTTTAAAATATTTAACAAATTTACTTATTTTTCTGGTTTAGCCTTATTGTTTTCCTTTTTATAACTACAGCTGTTGCCCTCTTTAAAATATTTAAAATGATGAGGTCATTTTATTGTAAAATTATCCATTATAGCATATATTATATTTCACTCCTCCATAAAGATTGATTTTAAAATCGTCTGTTTCTTTTATACTTTTATTTTAATAGAATTTTAATAGAATTTAATTTATATTTTAGTCATTTTAGCAATTTTATCCAAAGTAGCATTAGAAATAATATATATCACTTCTCCATTAAAATTTATAGGACCCTACAATAAAATTAATTTGTCCTTAATATCAACACTACGAAAATTTTTATCAATCGCTTCCAAATTTTGACCTAAGTTTCAAATCTCAATCCTGTAGGCTTTTCCCTGTAGGCTCTCAACCCTGTGTAGGCTCTCAACCCTGTGGGTTTTTACATCGGCTACAATGTTTTCGTCTTTGTTCGTAAATAATAATTTGACTGTAGTAAATAGTTTACAGCCGTATAATTCAACGTATAACTTAGTCACAGCAACGCGTGGCCGGGTCTGCTAGTATATATATATATATATATATATATATATATATTTTAATGACATAAGCAATTATGTCATTATATTTTCACCAAAGAAATAATTTAAGTCAAAAATAATAATTCTTTACTAATTAAGAAACAAAAGTAAAAGAATTTTGAAAATAATTAAAAAAATATATATAAAAGAAGAAATAAAAATATGTCCCTTGCAAATTTAAACGTAAAATTACGCAAACATAAAATACACACAATCAGTATTTAAAATTTGGTAATATGTTCGGGACGTTACATTGGATGAAATATCACACCTGACAAAAAATTTGGAATATTAATTTTAGAAAACGAAATAATAGAATTGTTTTTCTGATAATTCAGCATAATACTTTAGGACTATGTTATATTTTAAAACAATAGTAAAACACTTCTATTTATTTATTTATTTATTAGTATTATTTTTGACGGGTGAGACATTTTATGGAATAGCCTTAAATATAATTTAAAATTTTGACTTTATAATGTAGAATATAACGTGTTTAGAATTTCGAAACACATAAATCTTTTATAAATGAATAATATTATCAGTTAAATTCATTTCATAAAAATTTTATTAGGATGTAACCTATAATAAAGTTCTTAAAATACATATAATTCTCACGCGCGCCCTTCAATAATACATGGCTATTTTAATAATAAACTTTACATTTTAAACCAAAATGATTCGAGTACTTCTCCTTTAAATAAATTCAAATTTAAAAACGAAATTAAAAATTCCGATTAAAAAATAAATAAATAAATAAACAAATAATTAAATGCAATCTTTATTTTTATTTATTTATTTATTTATTTATTTACTAATTTGTATTTTTATCTTGTTTTTTTGAACAAAGTTAAAATAAATTACGTGAAATAACTCATTTTCTAACATTCACGATCGGAATACATTCTTTTACATAATTTCAAATACATTTTTCTTAGTCTGTATACAAATTCAGTATCACAAATTTTTATTTAACATGCGACAATTTTTATAATTATATATTTCTAGTTATATTTTAGCTTTCATTATGTACAATAAGGCATACCATGTAATTTACCATTATTATATTTAGAATTATTTTATTGCGACAAATTTATTTTAAAAACTGCTTTCCGCCTCTTTAAGCAATACATGCGTTTCATTTGTAATCTAATAGTCTGTGAAGATATGATTAAAAAAAAAAAAAAAATTCATTTTATAATATATATTTGCATCGCATGGGAAAATGACATTATATTGCACGAAGAGACTCTGACTTTAAATATTTCTTTCCTAAAACAAAGAAAGAAACAATGCTTTTATATTAACATTAAAATGTTATAATAGATTCGGAATCTCTCCCTATGGATGGAATTTTATGATAACGTGACAGTTTTTAATCAATGCGAACTTCAACGTCATTTATTTTATATCGTATACTTCTGCTTGACTATAGAAAGAGAAAGTATTGCTGGAATATTAATGTTATTATATCTAATTATTATTATTATTATTATAAGATTAGCAGGTTTTGCCTGTTTAGCTGATCACTATAATTAAATGATTTTTTTTATTTATTTATTTATTTATTTATTTATTTATTTATTTTTTTATTTTTTTATTTTTTTGACTAATTGAAACGTTTGAATAAATATATTTCGATTGGCGACTATTTTCGGCACAGTTTTAGCATGGAACTCTTGGCGATTTCAAATAATTTTCGCCATATTTACGATGAATCGAAATAGCTATCGCAATTGCGTAAGTAAAGACTTTGGCGAGAAACGGGTGAGCTGCTTCAGGGCCAATTTTCAAGATTCGCCAACGGAGCCCCATATTAAAGCTGTGACCTATTTTCTGCAAATCAAAAGCATGGCCAAGTACCGTGATATATAGCTATTAAGGAAATAAAAATAATATTCAATTATTTAAGTCATCTGAAAATTTGAAAAAGTCTCAGGAATTAACTAAAATTAGCTTCATCCCTATGTAGACAATCATCAGTTAGATATTCAAAGTTTGTTCCTATACATTCGCCGTTTATCATGTTTATTTTTGGCAGAGCAAAATTAGGTTTTACTATATTCTTGAACAGAGATCTTAGTTAGATTTTTGGTAGAAGACTACATAATTTTGCCCAAGTATTTCTTTCTTTCTTTCTTTTTTTTTGAGTATAGTTTGCTATTCTTATATGTTAATAAACTGAGCATGGTGCATCATCTCATAATATTACAATAGTAAACAACTATAAATACTATACAAATGTTCCATATCGTAGAATTTAACAGAGGAAGGAATATAATATGTGTAGTGAAAATTAATATAAATGCAGTTTTCATAGAGGGGTTTGAAAGAAATTTCGGAACACTGAAAATTCCAATTAAACAATTCAATTATTAGAACATACATTCAATGAAAGATAAATTTTATTATTAAAATATCGTATTAACGGGAAAAAAAATGATTGTTATACCCGAAGAAAAAAGTGGCCAAGAGCTTTTGCTCTCCAAACTCGTTGACAGGAAATTCGATTCGAAGTCGCGCTCGACGATCTAGCCATTTGTTGTTTTCCGTAGTTTTCTCTGAATCTAGCTTGGATACTGCCTAGGACCTCTTAAAAAAAACCCAGCATAGAGCTTACTACCATACCTCAGCCCCCCAGGTAGAAAATTGGCATTACGTTTAAAAGCACCTCATTGAATTAATTATTTTAAAATTACTAATACATATTCCATTAGTAATTTTGCTCAAAAAACGTTTATTTATTTGCAACAAAATATTGATTGGCTTGCTTGGAGAAACAAAATAGTAAACAAAGTTAAAAGAATGACAATTTTTTTCTTCATTATACAGAATGAAGTAAAATATTAATAATCTAGTCATATATCTATTTACTTCTGAACAATGAACAATGAAAAATGCTTCCGCACGCTTCAAAAAAAGAATCGTTCTTTGTTTGACCATAATTCACATGCAACATTTTTGAATGGGAGAAAGAATATATTCTAGCTGAGAAGTGAAAAACTGCAACATTTGTTCAGGTGAAAAGAAAGTGGATTTTGTTTTACTACAAGGTTCAGTTTTCATATGCTATCCTTTATGCAAAAAAGACTCCCCATTTTGTCATGTCCCTATTATTTGTTGAAAGTTTTTGTTACTTAAATATGGAGAAAAGATACAAAAGAGTCTTAAGTTTCACTGAATAAACCGAAAGTTTCTGAAAAAAATATTTCTGCTTTTTTATAGGAAAATACAATACATACTCAATGTAATAATAAAAAAAAAGTAATATAATTTAATTACAACCAGTCGATTAGTTTGAATATCTAATTTTATTTAATAATTAATAAAAGAAAAGAAAATTCCTAATGAACGCATGCATTTTAAAGCACTTTTCAAAAGTGCTTACACTTTATATCGTTTTACCATCAATATACATTATTTCACTTAAGAGACCTTAAGTGAATTAAGGTACAATTAAGGGACTCCATTAAGGGAATTTTAAAAGGATATATGGCTCTAGTTAACAAAACACAGAAATAATCTTCTACGTCTTGAACGCGAAAGGATGGATGGTTGGTTGGATTTTACGTCGCACTAGTGCTGCGCAGATGGGCGACTGCCTCGAACACACCCCTAGAGGTGGTCCGGAGACATGCCATCACAATTTTGATCCTCAACGGAAGGGATGGCTTTCCCGTTTCGTTGACCCCCCAGAGGTATAATTTTTGATGGGAACATGGAGGACATTGCGGCCACGACAGATTTTACGTGCACCAGCCACCATTAATGTACACGACGGTCTTTGGCCGGCTCGAATACCGAACCCGCAATCTTCCAACTACGAGCTCTAGAGTTCAGGGCCGACTGGGCTACTGCGGCCCTGAACCCGAAAGGAAAAAAAATGAATAGCAAACAGCTTTTTTGGTAGCATTTTGCGTACCGTCTTCAGTGCGTACCATCATCATCATCACCACATAGCTTGACGGAGTTCCTTCGTCGGTCGCGACCGTCGCCTACCTCCACATGAGAAGGAGACAAACCTAGAGCTGATGTGCGTAAACAAGTGAGAGAAAATGGCTCCTATATATAAGAAAGAGGTCGGATTCTGATCAACGAATAGAATTATGCGGAATGTTAGGGGGGAAGGGGTTGCCAAACAGGACATTAGAAACGGTAATTGTAAAAAACGTACAAGAAATTAATAAAATGTGTACTAAAAGTAAAATTTCCAACAATGAGACAAATAGGGTACAGCGAATTCACAATTATTATTATTATTTATTTTTTTTTTAGATTTTCATAGCTGTAAAAAGCTTTAGAGAAATCAAGTTCGTGAGTAGATTTTGGCCTGCAAATTATTTTAGCTGTATCAAATTTAAAATTATGCTTTTTATCCCAGCAGAAATGTTCGATTTATTGGTTTCATGTTTATGAACGTATCTATATGTTCTTTTAGACGAATTTGCGACTGTGTTTAGTTTAACCAATGTATGATAAACCACATTGGAAGGAAATACTATAAATACCGCAAAAGTTATAATTATAGGGTATTTTGACAGAGAAAGATTGATTTTATTGGAAGATGAAAAAATATTTTAAAATCATACTGTTTGAGAACTTTAGCTATAATTTGACTTGATTTGAAAAACAGGGTAAAAACAATACTGGTATTACAAGAGATCAATTAAGTAGACGAAGCACGAGGTAGTTATAAATTTTTAAAAGCTTTATCTATAATTGAATTGCTATAATCTCTGTCTCTAGCTTTCAGATATTTGATTTCAGAGCTTAGTAAAACAGGATCGGAATGTTGAGGGCACGATTAACAAAAATGTAGAAAGCTGCCATTTTTTGGGTAGGTGGATGACATGAACGTGCATGGGTAGGTAGATAGATTGCAAAATTTTTACGATAGACGCGGTGGTGGAGAAGTCTTTCTATGCAAGATACCATTATTTTTTATTTCCCATTTGTATTGGATATTACTGTTTATAGTTTATAGTTTGTAAGACGTTGTGAATAATGTGAAGAGATGTGTCAATAAGTGTGAAAGTGTCATCAACGTAACGTGCGCAAAAAAGAGAAAGAAATTTTCTTAAAGAGTGTACTTTAAAATTAAAGTATATAATCTTCCGTGAAAATTGGGAAAGATGGGAACCCGTAGATGAACCTTCAGATTCAAGATAAAATTTTCTTTGTAATGAAAATGTAGTTTGTGGTACGCAAATACTGGTGAGAGAAAGTAATATTTGAGAACAACGTTTTATAAAAACCTTTTCAAACATATCACTGGAAGAAATGAAATATATTATATATATACAGGGTGTTCTCGGTAAATTTGACAGTTGCTTTTATTGCATGTATGTATGAGTTGCCTGAAAGTATTTCTAGCGTTCTCACACTTTATTTTTCTTTTATTTCAGTTACAGCTGTGAAGTCAAACGGAACTTTAATGGACGGGTAGAAGCCACCACGATATTGGAAAAGGGTTGCCTGCATCATGATGATTCATGCCGTCCAATCCAGTTCTAAAATCAAGACAGTTGCACAGTGCTCTTTCAACACAGTGAAAGTGATACGAAGGAAAATGCAGAAGTGCAGCTGTGATTACAAAGCCGCGGCTGCTAGCAAAACTTACAGAAAACGATCCGACTGCTGCCGCCACCGGAATTCATGCACCAAAGGCAAGAGATTGCACAGGAAGATCCAGAGAAGGGAATCCGAGCTCTAGAGCGGGAGATGGGTGTCACACCGTCAACCATGAAACTAGCCTTTGACGAGGACCTTCATTATCATTACTACAACAGGTGCAAAGGTTAATACTTGACTGAAAAGGCACAAGACAACAGATTCATCAATGTAAATGACTTCACCGGTCCCGACATCAGGCCCTTAAATACCTTGATTGCAATCCTATGGATGGTTATGTGTAGAGCGTGTCGGAGCAACACAAAACCCCACTGCCTGCAGCACAACGACCTAGCTTATCGAAAGGACTAAGGCAGCATTTGCAGTTAACTTAGGGTCATTGTGAAGGCTGCACGCTCCAGATTCCGGAGTCAGCTTGAGGCAGTTGTAGCCGCAAAGGTTTTATATGATTCTGCTTTATTGTGTTCTCCTGAATCTCTACGATTTCAATGAGTTCAATAAAATGTGTTTTCAGGACGATATTCCCTGTTGTTTACTATCCCCTAAAAGTGTCAAATTTATTCCGAAAACCGTATACACACATATATACACATGATATTTTTCATTAACGAAATAAATGTTCTCGTTAATGTTGAATTTCAATTCATTTCTACATATTAAAACATGACTATGTAATTTAAATGAAGACAATAAAAATATCATCTTCAAAGTTAAAAATATTCAAATAGTATTTTAATTCGGAATAGTTTAAAATAATTCTTTAAATTTCAAAAATTTACAGTTAAAACGTTGAAAGTTAAACTGAAGAGAATTCAGTTTAAGGTTAATATAGTGAGAAATACCTTTTCTTGATTATCTGACATGTCACTGATTTCTTGACTGTCTTGACAGGAACCTTGCTTCCAGCAAATCAAAAGACAGAGGAGAGAAAATAAAACTTTTGCAGTTGCCATATCGCCTGAAAGTAATAAAACTGTATTTCATTCTTTAAAAGAGATAAACAAATTATAAAATTTAATGAAACTTCATTTCAAATTCTGTGGTAATGTTCATTATACATAGAAATACTTAATCGTTTATTTGTATAAAAACAAATTTTTAGGAAAACAAGTACGTTAAAAGGATAAAACGGATTGATTGTACCTAATGATTTAAATATTTGGTATTATTGAACAACATTAAGGGGAAAAAAAGCATCGACTTTTGAAATTAATTTAAGAATTCCTGTTTTTGAAAAAAAAAAAAAAAAAAGAAAGAAAAAGAAGGTAGAAATAAATTAGACAGGTTCGAAACAAAATGAATGCTTAAATTTTGCTAATTATTATAAGCATAATTTTTATTCTAGATTTATTTAGAATAGATTTTTGCATTGATAATATTTAAAAACGAGTTCTATCAGGATTTACAATTCCAAAAATACACGTAAGAAAAAAAAAAAAATATATATATATATATATACCGCCTCCATCTAGGACGAATTTAGTCATTTTCTGAATCCCTAAACTAGAAATACAGGTTGGGTATATAATATTCTTCGATCACATTTCATGAAATCATGGAAACCTCTGCTCAGGTGCTCTTTCAACGAGTTCGGTGTCCCAAAGTTGACGCCCCTCCAACTTTTGGACTCTTCGTCACTGCTAGTTTTAGGAAACGTGGTTACACTATAGTATAGTAAAAGTTATGCGTATATAGTAACCTGTATAGACGGAATTTCTAGTCTATACTTTTCTAGAGGATGAAACAATGTTATAAGTATTACCGAGATTACAAATCTTTTGTTTTGCGAGAAATTCTCGCTTGGTTTTCTAGAATTTGGTAATGAAACAAGATTATATTAGGTGTAAGGGAAAGTTCTGTCGTTGTGTGGCACCCAAACAGAGAGTTTGAACACAAAACCACGTCTTTTAATGTGATGTATTATGGTGTTTAATGGCAGTAGTCTGATGAATTACAAACTTGAAGCCCACTTTTGTGGAGGTTAACGTGAGATTTGTCCTGATCATACTGTAGAACATCGTCTTTGACACCTGATGGCCTTCCTGATCTGGATTCATCTTTCAAAGAAAAATCACCCAAACGAAATTTCGCAAACTATTTTTGGCATGTTTGAGCTGTTACTGGGTTCTCTCCAAGCACGTCACACAAGTTTTTGTTGCCTCCATCTTGTTATTCCCTTTTTTAAACTCGTACAACATGCAATGTGTTAAGTGCACTTGTTCTTCACCCATGGTGACGGTTCTAAAAGTTTGAAAAAAAACGACTAAAATACGAAAAACAATTTGTGTGTGAATCATCCATCATACTCTAATCTAACTATTCAAACTGGTTTCAGCCGATAATCGACAACGCATAAAAGTGCTCGTGTTCAAAAACGACAGAACTTTCCCTTGCACCTAATAGTTACTGAAACACGCCTATTGAGTTTGCATTTATTTGCAGAGATTTTTAAATAAGTTAGCGCACAATAATATAGGGAAACTGTTTAGAATTCTAATAGGTGCTCATAGCAAAGGTAAGCGGAATTTTTAAGGATGACATCGAACAATCATTACTGGAGACACAATTGAGTTTCTAGAGATCAGCCTCAGAATTTTTTCTCATGATGGAAATATTGCAAATGTTTATTTTTATGCAACTGTGCCATTTTTCAAGCTTTAAAATTCAAAAAGTATAATTCCAATTAACAAAAAAAAAAAAAAAAAAAAAAAAATCACATTTTGATTAAAATTTTTCCGGATCTTCCAGTGATAATAATTTATATTCCAGCGAAAAATCTCCGACTTTGATTGAGTTGACAAATTCATTTATATTACACATTAAATTTCATTTACTTAATATAAATAGAAAGACTTGACTAAATTTAATCATCAACGCAGTTTTTTAACACTGTAGATTTTAAATATGTTCGTTTGAGATAATACTGATGTGTGTTCATTGATTAATCATATATATATATATATATATATATATATATATATATATATATAAATGTCCTAAAATATTATTCTATTAAAATATTTATCAATATTTATATTCTTGGTGTAATTCTGAATTGAAGTGATAAGTTTTGTAATTCATATTTCTTGTGCTTAAAAAAAGTACAATTAATTGCGAAGTCAGATATTTGAGTTCAGAGAAATTAACTAAACACTAAATCCAATATTTAAATTTTATTACGATATAAGTTCCTATTTTATCATAGATAACTCGCTGTTTTAAATAGCTTCTTAAATAACTGATTGTGGAAATATCATCTTATATTACAAAACAAACTTAAACCACAACGTTTTGAAATAATATCATTTCGTCTTATTTTAAGATTCGTTTATTCACTGAAGTACACAAGTATAGAAATTTATACAGTCCACGTGAGAAAAAAGAAAAAGGCACAAAAAAGAACATTTTATTTTGAGTTTTTCTGCTTTAGATATCTTCCAAGCAATTTATGATAATAAATTTTCTTGTGGAAAGGGAGAGATGGTTCCGATAATGGTATCAGGATAGCTGGTTTACTTTTTCTCCTGTATTTATTTACAGTATACCAATAAAATTAAAGTAAAGTAAAACTGATTTTTCTTTCAATTTTTAATTAGTGTAATTCATTATTAATTATAAATATAGCCAAATATTCGAGCTTAAGCTAGAATATATATATATATCATTTTTAAATTACATGAATAAAGTGAGAAACTAAATCTTTACAGTTTTTGTAGCACGAAATAAATAAAAAATTAGAATATGAAGCAAAATTTTATAGCACATTTGTAAAAATAGACCGTGACGATGATTCTTAGGTAAACCTGTGAATTAAAACTAGTATACAACTGACAAAATAATGAAATGTAATATATATATATATATATATATATATATATATATATATATATATATAAAACACAGATTTGTGATAGCAAAAACGAAATGCATAGTGTATAACCTTAAACATTAACGCAAAATTCGTACGGAATTTTAGACACAGAACACTGAAATTCCGAAATGAAGATTGTTCTAACTTTTATATATGTACCTCAATTTTCGACTGAAATAGATCTCCAGTTTAAGTAATTTAGACGATAACTCAAAATTAGTTAAAAAATAAAATGTCGAAATTTGATATTTGTACATATATAACATGTTCTCGTTTTTTTTTTTTTTTTTTTTTAAACTATATGAAAGCAAAAATTGAGAAACATTATATTTTAAGATAAGAAATATTTAAAACGGAACATTTAAGGTCACAAGGTATAGGCTATATTTTATAAATTTTCCTTTTATATAAAAACAAATTTACATTTCCATGTGTTACAGTGATTTTTAACTTTTCATTTATGAAATCTATACGTATTTTTACCATGTTTTTAATTAAATTGTTTACAAAATTATTTTAGTTATAAAAGTTTTATGTCTAATTCAAAAGGCTCACAAGTATTCCTTTAATCAAAAGTTTTCAAATATTAATGAACAGTAATGCGAATTGTATTGAAAAATTTAAAGAACGAGAATAAACATGTATAAATTTAGTAGTTGAAAATAATTCAGTAAAAATTAGAAGTGATACAAGTTTCAATATATCAAACAACAATAATTAAGCGAAATATATTTCGAGTTTCTTGATAACTCACAAAATTTATAAATTAATAAATTTAATAAAAATGACTTTTTTGTTTATTCAAACATGAGATTTTTTAGTTTTTAGTTACATTTCTGAATATACAGGGTAATTATAATTAAAGTTACGATTTCAAAACTTTCTAATTTTATAAAACTACCCATCAGAGCGATTTGATATTTTACCACAGCAATCGGGAGGCAATGAAATGTTGTTTGGCAAAAGAAAAGAAAAATAGTTCCAAAATGTGCCGTTAATTATCCTTAAAGTATTTGTTTCCTGAAGCTCCTCTTTTTCTCTTTTCACTAGGACTGTTTCCGCTGTAAACACGTATTCTTGTCTTTTTGCTAAAACAATTATAGTAAACCATTGAAGTCTATTGTTTCCTGCCATCCCATTGTGTTACTAACAACATTCCTGTGTTTAATGAGTTCATTTAGGCGTTTTCCCTGACATTACCCTGACAGCGCCATCCATAGGAACATGTTGAAACTACTTTTTTCCTCACCAAAACAAAATTTCATTTCCTCACGATTTCTTTGGTAAAATATCAAATCGCTCTGATGGGTAGTTTTAAAATTATAGCATTTTGAAATCGTAACTTTAATTATAATCGCCATGTATGTATGTGCAGTCGGTAACAAAAGTCTCCGAACACTAACAAAAATTCCTATACAAAAAAAGTACACTTAATACAGCTTTGTTAAATAAATCCTTGTCGAATCCTGTTTTTAGACTGACTAAAAACAGGATTCGACAAGGATTTATTTAACAAAACTGTATTAAGTGTACTTTTTTTTATAGAGGAATTTTTGCTAGTGTTCGGTAACTTTTGTTACCGACTGCACATACATGCATTAATTTATAAAGTTTCATGAACTCTACAACTAGAAGTATTTTTATTTTTTTCAGTGGTTGCCGCGTATCCTTAAAAAAAAAAAAAAAAAAAAAAAAAAAAAAAAAAAGGCAGTAATACTACAATAAGAAATACAATATCAAAATTGTGTAATCTATTACTGAAAAGTTAATTTTTAATTAAATTATATTCGATATATATACAGTCGGCTGCAAAATTATTCGAGCACTAGCAATAATCCTTGCCAAAAAAAAGTACACTTAATACAGCTTTGCTAAATAAATCCTTGTCGAGTCATGTTCTTAATCAGTCTAAGAACATGATTCGACAAGGATTTACTTAGCAAAACAGTCTTAAGTGTACTTTTTAAATATAGGAATTATTGGCTAGTGCGCGAATAATTTTGCAGCCGACTGTATATATATATATATATATATATATAATGATTATATGTTTAAAATTTTTGTGTATAAGAGGAACTACCATTCAGGTTAACTGCCTATTTTATGTTTGATTTCTTCACTAAAAATGAATATGACACTAATGAAAATACATATTCAATATTTAATACTCATAAAACATAAAACTTTAGAATTCTTTTGTGAAGCCTTGTTTATATTATTTGTGCATCTCTCTACAGAGTCACAAACTTCATATGAGAAACTATATGGCTGATTCTTTTTATACGAATTTCTCTTATAAAGAAGATATTCTTTTTTATCTGCTACAAAAAGCTGTAGGAAGTTTTTGAATTATTTCGTATTTAAAACTAGTGTATTGTAGCCAACCTGAAACTGTCTTCTGTATTTTGCTATGCAAATTCATGCAGTATAAATTATACGATGAAATTATTTTTTGTGAAATTTATTTTTCACGGTGAGTGCATCCGATTTCTCCTCACAGAAGTATAATACAAAGTTTCCAAAACGGCAAATTTTGCGCTTTATAGACAACGCCCGAGAAAATGCTTTTTTTCAGTTTGAATTTATTTATCAGAAAACAAAATCGATACCTTAGATTCAATCTATCCCAGATACATGGTCCAACCATTAGTTTAAACGGCAGTGCCGCATTCTTTTGATAAATTCTTATATTGATAGTATAGACCTGTAGGGGAACCCCCACCGCAAAAAAAGGAAGTGTTGCTCCTACATATACATAAAAATTGTCGTGTTTGTCATATTTTCCTTACCTCTTTTTTATTATTTATTTTATATTATTTATATTACTTATATTATTGATTTTGTAGTTTGACAAGGATTGTTAAAGTATAGTTCTTAAAGTGCCCGGTTATATGAAATTTTGTGCAATACTTCCATATTACAAATTATAAAAGAACGGCATGGCAACCACCTGCAAAACAATTTACATAAAAACTTTATAAGCACTAATTAATGTCAATATAAAACTAAAATAAATGTTTTTGAAGTTCTGAGGATTTGTTATCGAGAGTTGACAGACAAGAAAATTTTCTAAAAATGGTCGATCGTGTTTTAGACGTCTTTAAATTGTAATATTATTAAAAATTGGAAGTTAGAAATTTTTAAAAATTCAATGAAATTAAAAATAAGAGAAAATTTGATAAATGCATGCAGAATGAATGTAGTACGATTGTATAAAATATTAAAAACCACTCAAACGATCCACAGGGAGAAATGAAAATCATCACATGATGGAAGGGTAGTCTATATTTTAATTTCAGGATTTATGTTTTAAATCTGGACTCCAATATTTAGAATGAATGAAATTTAAAAGAATATAAACTTGTTGGAATAGTCGTCTGTGTATAATTTTCATTCGTAAAAAACTTTTCTTCTTGGGGGAAAATACAAAAGAAAGAAAGAAATATTTTGAATGTTTTTAAAATATGAAGAGAATCATTTGATCCTAAAAAATGACGACATTCTAAGTGCTTTGAGACTCATTCTGAAAAAAATGGTACAAAAAGTATGTATTACATTTACTTCAGGCAGCAATACATTTTGCGCAATAGTCTAATATCTTTCGAAAATATTTTTCCGTCAGGTATCTGTGCGAATAAAAGAAACATTTTAAAATTCTTTATTTTCTGGTTTAAAAAAAAATGTAGTGTTTGTATGAGTTTTAAAGATAAAATAAAGGCAAAGTTTCTTATATATTATTAATAGAAATGGGTTTTTTAAAAAATAATAAGATGCTGTCAGGTCTGACATTCATTAATTCAATTTAATATGTTATAAACTAATATTGTAGATAAAAACTTTACACTAATTAGGTTTCTCATTAAGTTTTAGAAATTTATTAAATTTTCTTAATATCTTACATATTTTCCCCTCCCCCCTCAAAAAAAAAAAAAAAAAAAAAACCTAACGAAAACATAAAGAAATATAATTTTAAAATATGTTACGGGGAAAATATTTTTTCAGTTTAGAGTATTTATTGAAATTTGTGATTTATATATTAAGTGGATTAAAACTACAGTAGGAAATAAAAATTCAAACAGTTGGTTTTGCGTTTATGCTTTTAAAAACCTTAAAATGTTATGGAACAATCAAATAATACGGTTAAATGTGTGTTTTTCTTATCTTAAAGAAAACAACTTTTAATATTCCAAGATTTATTTCTCTTCTTTTCAACAATAGAGAATAAAAAAAATAAAAATAAAAATAAAAATAAAAATAAACTACAATCAATAGTAAAATTTAAATCTATTTTTTGTTACTGAATTATTTTATTCTAAAATATCATGGCACATGTACACACATGCACACACACACACACGCATATATATATATATATTGGAATTATTAAAATGTAAGCACAAACAAAGAAATAAAGATTTGCGATTTTACATGTATGTAACTTCTGTGAGAAAAAATGTGTGATATTCTTAAGTTAGAAGCTGTTATATCGTACATTTAACAAACAAAAATTAACTATAACTTTTTGACATACAGTTTTTATTTCAGTTGAAAATCGTTCAGAATTGATTTAAATATATATATATATATATATATATATATAGCAATAATAATAATAATACGAAATGAATAATGTTGAAGTACCTAGAAATCTTAGTACCTAGAGGATGGGAAAATTTTTTTTAATGTTAAAAATTTTTAAAAATTCGTCTGTTCAACTGAGCGCAATTTCGCCAAATTGAAGTAAAAAAGAAATATATATATATATATATATATATACTGTCGGTAACAAAAGTCTCCGAACACTAGCAAAAATTCCTATATAAAAAAAGTACACTTCATACAGTTTTGTTAAATAAATGCTTGTCGAATCCTGTTCTTAGCGAGTCTAAAAACAGGATTCGACAAGGATTTATTTAACAAAACTGTATTAAGTGTACGTTTTTTTTTACATAGGAATTTTTGCTAGTGTTCGGAGACTTCTGTTACCGACTGTATAACCACTTTTTGAAATGGATTTTAAAAACTGAAAATTTAAATGATATACCTATATATGTGTATATATATATATATATATATATATATATATATATATACACTGCTTTTTTTTTTTGTCATTTTTTATTTATTAAGATAGAAACATCTGTATGCATTCTGAAAAATTTGTTATTTTCAATAGTAATTTTTTCTAAAAGTAAATAATTAATCATTTTTGAAATCTAGGAAATATTTATTTTTTTATGCTTGTGTAATTTTGCATTTTATTAAATATTTACATAATAATAATAATAATAATGCATGATAAAAAGGAATTTTTAGGTTAAATCCCAGGGAAGGGGGAAAAAACTGCAGAAAACTTTTAAAAAAGAAAAACTGCATAAAACATTGGACAATCTGAAGTTATTTGGAACAATAAAATGTTTAAAAGGAAAAAAAATTAATTGCTTCCAAACTGCATTTTTTTTTCTTTTTGCTTTGAATCTGAAGTTATTCTGAAGATTTTATGATGTTTGTTCCAAATACCTTCTGATTATCTGCAGATTTTTTTTTTTTTTTTTTTTTTTTTTGACATAGATAGTTTGGAATTCCAAATAAAAAATGTTCTTTAGCTTGATTAAGACAGTTTAACAAAATATATTTTCATGATGATTTTTTATCTAATTAACATTTTAATGCAAACTAAGACATACCAAAGTATAAAAACTATTACAAACAACCAATTAGCCACCTTATTTCCATTTTAAACCTCAATTTCCAAAATAGAATCAGAATCAAACTCTGAAATCCCAATGTTATTTTACACCGTAGGTGATAAATTATTTTATACAGAATTATAATATTCTATTAATAAAATTGCATTATGCCAAATATATATTTTTAAAATATTCGAAGTTATTAGTAAAATAATTCGTGTCAAAATAAGTTTAAAATACTTTGTAAATATTTATCTCAAATATTCATGCAAAAGTTTTATTCTAGACAAAATATTTTTATACTTGTTATTTTAATTAATTCAACAAAATAAATTTTAATTTCACAGATTTCTACATTTAGGTTTTCTAAAATTTTCTACAATAAAAATTATTCCTGTAATTAGTCTTATTTCTTGCAACGCTTATTTATCGTTTCGGTCATTATAACTTTATTTTCACTAATTTTTTTATGACCTTTACAGAATTTTGTTAGAACTACATTTCCATTTTCCTAACTAGGAAAAAAAAAAAAAAAAAAAATGAACATAAGTGAAAAATTCGGCGTAGTTTAAGCTTCAATAAAAGCTTTAAAGATCCTAGCAAGGTGACAGTTTCTACAGATCTTCTAATAATATCTGCGAGCAAATTTCAGCAATTCTTATCAAGAAAAAGTCAAGAATAAATCGGGAATGCTAAGTCCCTCTCCCCCCTCTCTCTTCGTCGTTAAACGATTTCTCGTAGGGAATGATGACTTTTATAAGATGGCTTAATCGTCTTCTTCTGCCCATATTTCTAGAGGATTATCATAACCTAATCTCCGGGAAGGCTTTTATCCAAATATTAATAAAAGTATATCTAGTAAATTCTGTGCTATTTCATATTTAGTACTAGGAAATGAGATTGCTGGTTAGAGGTTGACTCTGCGTAATGTGCACCCTGATTTACTGTTTACATTCTTTTACTATTAAAACAAATTTTTATGCTATTTTACTCAGTTATTTGTATACATACATAAAGAATGCATATACTATCTAAAATAGGATGAAATGTAATGTCGATTAATTTCTGCGATGTTTCATGTTTAGTAAAAAAAAAAAAAAAAAAAAAAAAAAAAGAAAAAAGAAAGAAGAAAAGAAAGAAAGAAAAGAAAGCGATAATGACGATAATAGTGACACTATGGCAACCTAGTTAAATATTCATGCTCAAAAGCCTTTAATAATAAATTAAATTTATGAGATATTTGTCAAATTCCATAACTTATTTTCTCAATGATATAATTTAGAAACGTATTTAGAATAATATTTATTATCTACAGAGAAGTAAAAAAAGTAAGAATACGAGTTCTCTTTAAAAAACTGGTTCGACCGCTTTGCAATCATTCGTTGGAGATACTGGTGTATACAGTGTAACTAACTAACAAACCTACAGGCGTATTGCACATAAACTTTGTGATTTTCGGATTTCTTATTCCACGAAATGTATGAAAAAAGAAGCGTGGTCGAAAATTTTTACTAATATCTTATTTTTTGATATTTAAAGTATGGTGGAGAACCTAAAAAGATAAAAAAGGACTAATAGAAATAAGAAATATATTTTTATTTGTAGTATTAATATTTTTAATATTCGAAAAATACTGCATAAATACATACATAATAAATGCTTAATATTTAGATTAATATACATTATCTTTAGAAAAGCAAAAAAAGAGAGAATACGAGTGATCGTTTCAAAACTGGTTTGATCGCTTTAAAATTATTCATTCTTTGAAATATTGTGTACACAATCTAGCTAAATTACTGACAACCGTACCGGCAGATAGTTCAATGTTTTTATCATTTTCGGATTCCTTATACTTCGAAATATATATATATATATATATATATATATATATAAAGGGGGGGTTTTATTAACGTCTAATTTTTTATACTTAACGTATGGTGGGGAACATAAAAAGATAAAAGAAGGACTATTAGAAATAAGAAATATATTTTTAAATAGAGTATTAATAATTGTTAATATTAAAAAAATACCGATTACATACATAACATTTAGAATAATATACATTATCTTTAGAAAAGGAAAAATAAAAAAAAAAGAGAGAGAGAGAGAGAGAATGCCAGCGATATTTTCAAAACTGGTTCGATCGCTATTAGATTATTCGTTCTTTGAGATATTGTGTACACAGTCTAACTGACAATCGTACCGGTGGACAGCTCATTGTTTTTGTGATTTTCGGATTCCTTATACTTCGAAATATATAAAAACATAGGTCAAATTTTTTCATTAATATCTATTTTTTCTAATTTAAAGGGTAGGGAACTTAAAAAGATAAAAGAAGGACTGTTAGCAATAAGAAATATGTTTTTATTTGAAATAGTAATAATTATTAATATTCGAAAAATATTGAAACACATATTAAGTATTTTTTGCGTTATTTCATAATTAGCTACACACACACACACAAAAAAAAAAAAAAGGGGGGGGGGCGTATTATTAGAAGTATTAAAAAATTGCACTAGATGCGGGTTATCTTCTTTTTAAAATCGTTTAATGGTAAGATAAACTTGTGAGCTATTTGCTAAATTTACTATATATGCTATACATAGTTTTTTATGTTTAAAAACTATATATTAATAAAATATTTAAAGTAATATACGGTTGCGCATGTCAGCCTGGGAGTTCGGCTTTTTTCGTTGTTATCAACGAAACTGGCGTATACACAGCCTAGGAACACATTAAAAAGACACCCCCCCTCCCCCATGGCAGGCATTTTACTCAGCCATAGAACTATAACGTAGTTAATTTTCTAAAATTTGCATAAATAAAACTATAAAACAATATACACAACGAAAATTAAAGATGTTGTATAAGAATTGACATGTATTTAACGAAAAATATTTAAAAACATATGTTTAACAAATTTTGTACCTATAATAATAATACCGCAAATGCTTACATGTTACCAAATATTTGTATTTAATTTGATTTTATGATAAAACGACAATATATTTAATTTTTTAAGAAATTTATTTTTCTAATACTGCGAAAGGATTTTAAAGCAATAATAAATAATTAAACAATGGATACAAATAATAATAATAATTATTATTATTATTTAGAATCTCTGTTCATTAAAAAACTCCTTTTATCTTGCGTTTTAAAACTTTTTTTGCCGAATAATACAATTTTATTTGATTATCAAATATTAAAAAAAAAAAAAACATACTTTTTAAAAATGGAAAATGAGAATCAGTTACATGACAGCAATTTGTCCCAACTCTACACACATATTCAAACATAAGCATTTATTTTTGAAAATTATAAAACATACTTCTTTTTTAAGCATTTTAAATTAACCGAGTATTAATAGAAGATTGCACTAATATTTGTTTCAATAATTTCATTTTTCGCTATGTGTGTATATTTTAGGCATAGTAATAAATATAATGATAAAATACGAATTATCAAATAAATATTTGACACAATTATGCAAATTCTTATAAATTTGTAATGTATTACGTTTTGAAAGTTTTGTAGTGTAAAAGGTTACTTTTAAAAACAATATTACTTAAAATATTTATTTTTTAAATTTAATTCAATACATATTTTAAATCATTTAAATTAGTACCTGATATTCTTGTTTCTACAGAAAGAGCAGTTCAATGTGAAATCAAATGTTTTCCAGTTTGACTCGACTTTTATAAGAAATCGTTGTTCCCAGGGGTTCAAATAACTTAATTAAAGACTCTTTAAATAACTCTTTGCTTGTCAGAAAGAATTTCTTTAAAGAGGTTTTATTTTTAAAAAAAATCTAGAATTAAATTTACACAAAACACCGCAAACTTACGTTACAAGTCACTAATAATTAATGACATTTGACGCTACGTCTTTGATATGGCCAAAGAGAGAAGTTTTATCTAAAGTTTTTTTTTTTTTTTTTTTTTTTTTTTTTTAGTAAAGCGGTGATTCTCTGACATTAATCAGGCTGATTTACAAGTAAAAACCAGATTTAAGTAATTTACCATGAAAGGAGTAAATATTTGTTGTACAAACACGTGTAAATTAAATGTTGGAGTATATAAATAAAATGTTGGTAACTGTGATTTTTCATTTTGATTGTGTCTACGTTTATTTCAATTAAATATACCTCCATTATTTTATTATTTAGAACTTCTTTTGTCACATTTCCTTATTGGATTTTTTATTACTTTTATAAATTAAAACTAACAAACTTTTAATCAATAAAATAATAATAATAAAAATAAATAAGTCATTTAATTAATATATATCTTATTCTAGAAATGTATGAAAATTTAAGTTGAAGAAAATGTAATATACACCATTAAAAGGCTATTTTTTCTCCTTAGAATTTACGAATGCAAAATTTCCGGATATCTTATAAGATTTTTTTTTTACTTTTTTAATTGAGAAGTATAGATTTATTTTGTATCATGTCTGCGTTATGTCTTTGTCCGTGAGATATGTTTAAATAAAATTGTTTAATCAAAATACCTTTTTTAAATCGTAATTTCTATATGGCCAATATGAAACACTGAAACGTGGTTTAAGCCGACATTTTATTTTATTAATATTACCAAGACTTTTTATGATACAATGTTGATTTCTGAATGTAATTTTATTAGTCAACGGAGAACTTTTATCCTATTTTGATTTTTTTTTTTTTCATCGAGCTGCATGAAAATTATTTTTTTTTTATTTATGGAGATTCAATCCCAAGAAAATTTTGACTGATTCTCTAAAATTCTGCAATCCCCCCCTCCCCCCCCCCCCCGAAGTTTTGCAATTTAAAATATATGTCTAAGATTAATTGTTAAAGAAATAAGGACTATTTGAAGATTTTTCATACAAATATACAATTTCAATGAATTTTAATATGAATTATTGCTAAGGGAAACTTAAAATTTTAAAATATTTTAAGGTATTACAAAAATATAACATAATTACACAAAATTAAAATATATTTTACCCATACAGTTCCTGCTGCTTAAAAAATTCACTGGTTTATAAAATCAGCCGCTTAATCTTATAAAATTTCAGGATCGGAATCAAATCAATACAAACTACTTTTAAAACCGCCGTTTAATAAAATCAGCAGCGCCGGTTAATAAACTAAAAAATAAATAAATAAATAAATAAAATCTTCATCAACAAAAATGTGTATTTATGCAGTTTAAAAAAAATTTATTTACATTTTATTTTCTTTTTTTCATTCTTTTTTCTTGTTTCTTTTTTTTTCAATAAAAATAAAATAAAGCACAGCAATATCCCTCGTTAGCTCTATTTGTCGAAAATTTTACACCTGCAGCATAATAAAAAATAAACTCGCTTCATCACTTGTCTTAGTAATAAATTCCATGAATGTATACTAAAAATCGAAATAATAAGTTACTGATTTGATTCACTAGTGATTTTTATTTTTTCATTTTTAATTATTAAAAGGTAATTCTTAGCTCTCCTTCTGAAATAACTAAGAAGAAAAAAAAAATTAATATATCTAATATTTAATTAATGTATGAATATTGACTAATTTTGTATGCATTATGTGTTTATTACTTTTATATGGAATGTTTAATTTACTTATTTTGAATGAACAATTAATTAATTGTCAGTTAAAAATTAATTAATACTGCTTATTACTCTCATCAAACATTAACTTTTGAAATTTCTTTTTAAATTGAATACCTTTTTCTTGAGTGCAAGAACCTTTGCCGGATATAAAAATCAGCTGCTTAAGAAAATCACTTTACCTTAGAACGAATGTGATTTTAATAAACGGTGGGTACTGTATTTTATAACAACTAATTGGGAGTTAATTTGAAACGCATAATATTTTTTAAACATTTTCGAAATGATGCAGTTGAATAAGAAAAATAAACCAAAAATATCCTCCTTTTTTGCATACCTGCCAATATTGTAATTAATATTCCGTAGTATTTGTGATAAACCGAGTGTTGACACTTGAGAACAGAAAATTCCCTGTTGTATAAAATTAGCTCTTTAATTAATTAATATTAAATTAAACATGAAGATGAATATATACACTGAGAAATTTATATACATATGAGTACCCATGTACTCATGTAATAATAAGAATAAACCAACGGAATAAATCCGTTACTCGGGCGCGCCAATTGCACCCTACGTTTCAGGCCGAAGGCCAAAGTTTTTCCGATTTTTCACATTTCTGTAAATGTTTCGACATTACGTGGGTCACTACAGATTTTTTCTCTGTCGCTTGTGCGTTACTTTTAGATTTTTTTATTTCCTCACTTTGTTTGTTAATTTTATCGAATCTATTTCGACGATTCGGACAATCTTTAGCTACATGAGAAATATCAGAGCAAATATAACACTCCCGCTTAAAAGAATATTTACTCTCATTATTAGAAGAATATTTTCTCAATGGAGGTGGGACGTATTTTTTATGATTTTCTGTGACTGTTTCACGATAGACGCGTTTTTCATATTTTGTTTCCTCAAATGATCTACCTTTAGCAGTGAAATATATATCACACGTCTTAGCTAATTGTTCTGGGCGTAACCAATCTTCACCCTGTGTAACTGCAGCATGCATTGCCAGATCCTTATCTAGATTTTCAAATATTTTATCAGATATAATCAAATCTACTAACGATTCAAAATCATTTACATTTCGAATTTTACAATAATGGAGCCAACTGGACCTTAAACGAGAAGCAAACTGCTGGTGTGTCTCCCCAGATATTCTTGTAGCTTTCTTATAATTTTCTAAACAAGTGAAAGGGGATGGTGCATATTCTTTTAGAATTAAGGATTTAATTTTCTCATAGTTCTTTAATTCTTCTTCGCTTACATAAATCAGAATATTCGCGGCTTTATCGCCAATTACTTTCAGTAAAATCTCCGATTTATATTCTTTAGGTACATTTTTATGCTTAAAAGCTCTTTCAATGGAATCGAAAAAAAGATTCCATGGTTCATTCTTTTTAGGTACTGGTATTACCAAAGTTAATATAGCTTTCAAAAGCTTATCTAATGATAATACATTTTCTGAGTTACTAGGATTATGCAACACATCATCGTTACTTTCGGTTTGCTTTAACAAACACAAACGATTTATTTCTTCCGATTCCTTTCTTTGCGCAACTGTGGTTGCTAAAAATTCACTCACAAATTCTTTATCTTTAATGTATTCTTTAGATTTTAACAATAAATCTTTTAATTCAACTACCTTTAAATTAGAGTCAGCTTGTTCGCCTATCTCTTGCAAAACGGCAAGTAGATCGGCCTTCGTAACACTTTTAAACATTGCTATTTAAAATGTTAATTTCTATCCTATCATCATAAAATAACATGAATTTCTCACCTTTATATATTGCGTCCATGGAATTTATATTATCCTTTCTGAGAACACTATACTCTGGTTCGACGTTTGCAGAGCGTGCTGTGATAAACCGAGTGTTGACACTTGAGAACAGAAAATTCCCTGTTGTATAAAATTAGCTCTTTAATTAATTAATATTAAATTAAACATGAAGATGAATATATACACTGAGAAATTTATATACATATGAGTACCCATGTACTCATGTAATAATAAGAATAAACCAACGGAATAAATCCGTTACTCGGGCGCGCCAATTGCACCCTACGTTTCAGGCCGAAGGCCAAAGTTTCTCTCTCTGCGAAAATACCTTCTCCCGCTCACGGCGGCTTCCAAGGTTGGTTGGTTGCATAAAATAAACTTAGGAGTGGTTGGTTGCATGACAGTATTGTTAATACCCACCTTCTTTTGGTTGGGTTTGACGTTGCACTAGTAATAAATAACAATAATGCGCTATGGGTAATTGGCCGCGGTTTGGAACACACCCCTAGGGTAGAGTGACCATATTTTTTTCACTGAATTTGAGGACAAATAAGGCGGTGTCCTCTAATTTCGAGGACAAAAAATAAATTAATTAAATCACCTTAAATTGTAAAATTTTAGTAATTTTTATGTATAAAACATCCAAAAGAACTTATTTCAGCTTATTTATTATACATATAATAAATTATTATAGTAAAACATTAATAACATTATAACTGGCGTCCCCAAATCTGTTGTAATTTTTTGGAGACGAAAGTAGTTTTCGAGGACTGTCCTCTAGATTCGAGGGCATATGGTCAACCTACCCTACGGATGGTCAGGAGAAATACCATCACAATTTTGATCCTCCACGGAGGGGGTGGCTCTTTCGTTTCGGTGACCCCCAGAGATATAATTTGGATGGGAACATGGAGAACATTGCTGTTACGACGAATTTTATGTGCACTAGCCACCATTAGTGTACCCGAAGGCCCTTGGCCGGCTCGAGTATAGAACCCACAATCTTCCAATCACGAGCTCAGTGCTCTACCGACTGAGTTACCGCGGCCCAAAAGTGGTGTGGAAAAAGGGGCGAGTACTAACTATACTGTGGAGTATTAATTAGAATGTTGGTACGTGTGCCCTTTTGTCATGATCTCCGGTGTTGCCGAATTTAGGGACTTTTTTATTCAATATGCACCACTAAATTTTAATTGTAACAGTTTTTTTATCATTTCAAAGATTTATCTTCTATTATGTTTATCAAATATCGCCCGTGAAGATTATTGGTGATTATTAAATAAAAACATCCCTAAATTTGGCAGCACTGATAATCTTCAAGTATATGGCAGCTCAAATATTAAAAAAGTCTAAAGATACATGTTCTTGTCGATACCACTGCCAATTCTACTTTTGTAGCAATAGATCAGAAAAAAAAAAGACTCAATCGTTTGCTGTACGAAACAATTTGCCGATAAATACTGTTTATTTTCAGGTGCAATTTACTTCTTTCAAATCAGTAACACAGACATTTAGAATCTTGCTTTTGAATTGATAAAATTGCACTTTTATTAACATAAACATGGAATTGAGTACTTAATTTAGAAGGAACTACAAGTTGGATATATTGAAACTTGGCCTACTGAAAGTACTCTGTAGCTGCAACTAAAATGCGGATTGAGGACATTCCAAAGGATGTGCATTCAAAAAGGATAAAGATTTCAAAAGATTCGCTCAAAAATTTTGCTAAAAAAAAATTTAATTTCCGCTCTGAGGGAAAATACATCAAAATAAAAAAAAAGCTACAGATTTTAATACAATAAAATTTAATTGTTATTTGTTACAAGTTATAGACTGTTTATTGAGAAGATCAGATTGTTCAATGTGGTCCCCATTATTAAGTAACAGCCGAAAACAGTGTGTTGAACAGCGGGTCGCCAAAGTTCCTCAGCACACGCAACGTGCGGCAATTGAAATCAAAGTTACAACATTTCTTTTAAAAACTCAACATGGACGTATAACCAAAAATCCCATATTAAGATCGGGTGAGTGGAAAATAAACAAGTGTTCACTCTGTCACCTGTAAAATGTTGCAATAAAAACCTTTGCAAATTGTAAGAATAACAGTTTTAAATGTCGTATGGTTTGAAATTGTTAAAATAGACCACAGTTATTTATTACATAACTTTTCAATCATTTTGACTGTAATATTTGTTTGTATTTTGATGTATATCCCCTCAGAGCTGAAATTTTTAAATTTTACATTTTAAATTTTTTAGCAGAACCTTTAAAAACATCCTTTGAAATGTTTACATACAAATTTTTGTCTCAATCCGAATTTTAGTTACAGCTAAATTGTGCTCTGAATAGGCCAAGTCTAATTATTATGACCACTCTGTATATCTACTTATTTATAGCTCAATTAAATATCTAAGCTTTAAATTCATGACAGTTTTCTATTTTACTATATAAGTGTACTTTACAAGCCCTTCTGTTACTTAACAGGATGTTTGTGGCTTTAAAAAAAAAAAAAAAAAGGCTGTATTGAAATATCTTTTTTTCACACTTTTACATTAGACTAACAAAAATACAAATCTCTATATATTTTTTAATTTAGCATTAATCTTTTTTTTTTTTGTTTGTTATTTTTAATGCTTTGTATCACACGAAATAAACAATAATGCAAGGTTTGGTAAAGAGCAAAAAAATAACACCAAACTATTATCTAAATTGAAATTTGTAGTATATTATACATCTGCAAAATATTCTGATTTTTAGGGTACTTTTATGACTTTCGTAAAGCTTTATGTTATAACTAATTTTTCATCATACACTAAATGAAATCAACTACGTATGCTACAGTTCATTCACCGTAAAATATGGCGGCAAATGACCGTAAAATAGAATACAATTTATTCGCCATATAATCTGCACCTCAACATAAAATATACTTCAAATAATAAAAATCTGAAAATATGGAAATAAACTATAAAAGACCTTAAAAATTACAGCTAAATGGGATCAGCGAAGTTTCCAGTTGTTCAGTCGTAAATTTGGTTTCCTCTTTTTACAGTGTACCTTTCAATATTTACACTTTTGGCTACCAGTCATTTTTAATAAAAATCTTATGTAAATTTCGGTAACAGTTTTCACTGATTAAATAAAGGACTAAATTTCACTTAAACTTGTTTTGAGAAACATTCCTAGTATAAATACAGTGATTTTGTTTTCAGAAGTAATTTCAGATTTATTTGCCCCGAGTGGAGCTCGGAATAAAAATGCTGTGCATTAATGCGGTGCATTTAAATAATCTATCCAATGAAATATCATAGGTGGGACCTAGGAGACCCATGGGACCCACGTGAGGCAAACTCATTTTCTTTTTTTAAATAGAAACCATACTTATTCTTCATATAATCATGTTAAGCGAAAAAAATCAATAATTCATGTATTATTTTTATTGTTATTTCAGAATAAATTACACGGGGCCCCGAATATATGTATATATCCTCCTGTATATATATCTATTTATTCACTCTTGCTCAAAAGTTTATCAAGGTTCGCAAACGAATAGGCGAGACGTATTAATTCTGCACCATATGACCAATGCCCCAGCCCACCCGTCCCGCTCTTCGATGCCTTTTTCTAGTCAATTTTGTCCTTTTATTACTTCCGGTGTGAGCCGTTTTAACACACTTGACATTGTGAATTTTTTTGGTTTTCTTCCCATGCTATTTCTATGGCGTTTTCAGCTCCCCCCCCCCCTCTTTTTCTGCATTCTAAAGTAGCGGTGGTAAGGTTTTTTTCAATTTAAAAACTTATCTGTCGATGAAATGTTCTCAAACATTGGTTATTTAAAGAACTGGGTCTTTTTCATGTTTTTAAGGGAATATTAATTTAAGATAACATTTACGGAGGCCGGTAACAAACTAAGCAAAATTAAAAATGTTTGTGATCACCCTGTATCTTTAAGTAAACGAAATTATCTATAACTTTAAGATATGTTATTTTAGACACAGTAATTTCTGTGGATGAATTTCTGTCATGATGGAGATAAAATGATGCATTTCTTTTGTTTTATTTACAGAGTGTTAAACGAAAATTATTCGCACTTTCAGATAAATTGAAAAATCACTTTTGAAACAATGTACCGCATTCGGAATACTTGGATATATCACGATCTTAGATATATCACGAAATATGAGCATTTTCATGAAAAACATTTTCGTTGTACATGCTCGAAAGATAGAAAATTTTTTCTTACATAGGTTGAATGCTAAATATATCGAGCAATTTTTATCAAAAGTTCATTTGAATATAGTAAAAATTAAGCAAATTTTCGGCAAAGAAACGAGCTAGATTTTAGGTATTTTTCAAGTGTTGAAATTTCAAAAGGGGTTTTTCACATGCCGCGTAATTATTTTGAAGATCTAGTTATATGAACCACTTTCTAAAGTTCTTTTGTTATTTTTTGTGAAAAACTCCTTTTGATCTCACAAGTCTTATTAAATAAACAAACTTATAAGTTTTTTTTTTCTTTTTTTCAAAAATGTACTTTTGGAGCGGGATTTATATAATTAAATTATTACGATCTTCAAATTAATTACGCAGCATGTGAAAAACCCCTTATGTAATTTCAACTCTCGGAACATTTAATATATATATATATATATATATATTATTATTATTATTATTATTATTATTATTTTGAAGTCGTTCCAGCAGAAAATCATGTTATGAATATAATTTTTCCCCGGAAGGAGTACGAGTTACCAATTAAAGCTAATTATCCTGAAGATAAGGGTATGATAGAATTGTTATCTCAAAACTACTCTAAACTTTTATTAAAATCATTCGAATATTTTCGAAGAAAACAAATTTTTTGTCACATTTCCCCGGGCAAAGCGTGAGTTATCAATAAACGCTAGATTTTCTAAACATTAAGACAATCAAAGTAGTTCCAGTAGTTTCTATATACAAGTCTGTGCCATGTTTTGCCACAGGCAGAGCGAAGTTTAACTTTGAGCGCTAATTTTTGTGACGAATGGACTTGTTATTTCAAATGATCCTTTAACATTAAGTCTTTATCAAAATCATTAGATGAGAAAACCAAGAAAACCAAGTTTTAGCCATATATTGTAAACGGTGACTTGAGGGTTAAAAGTGAATGCAAATCTAAAAAAAAAAAAAAAAACTTCTTAGTTTTTTTCCCCCTTAAATCATTAAATTAATTTCTCAGAAAACCGAATTTCAGCCATTTTTTACAACAAACAGAGTGTGGATCAATTGCAAACGCTAATTTTCCTAGCGATGAGGATAAATCTGATAGATTTGTACAGTATCTACCAATAAATATTTGTAAACTTTTGAATTTAGACGTTTTGCAAAATATCCGAGAAAAATTCTAGAGGAATTATCTTGAAATTTTGGAAGTATAAAGAATATGTTATACCTCATATATTTCAGCAAAAGTTTTGTCCTGAAGAGGAAAAGGGTACCAGTAAAAAATTAAAAGTCAAAATGGGTTGGATCACCCTGTGAAAAGTAATGCTGTAGGTTCGTTTTTGCTATAGTATGTGATTATGGAAATTCTACTAATTATCTGAATAAATTTTTTAAGACGCTACCACATATATTCACAGAGATATAACGGAAAAAAGCCACTTTCTAAATTGTAAAACGTAAGGTATTGAATCCAGTGCAAAGCCATTTTTAGGAAATTTGGCATACTACATTACACACAGCATACTGTATACGAAATATGAGCATTTTTACTAAATACTTTTTAACTGTGCATGCGCAAACTTTAAGAAAATTCATTTGCATAATTTAATAGCCAAAATACTGAGCTACTTATATGAAAGCCCCAAACAAATATTGTGTATATTAAAAAAAAACTTATGAGAAATACAACGAATAGAATTTTAGTTCTTCTCAAAATAAAAGCTCAACTATAAGGGGTTTTACTCAATTTTTTTTTTTTTTTATTTAATCAATGCTGCGTTCGCTGATTGTAAATAAATATTGACAACAATCCCTATCATTTTTTAAATGAATTTTTTTTTTAATCTTGTGCATGCGTAGTAAAAAATTAATTAGTATATTTACTTTTGAATAAAATGTATTTACTTGTGATTTAGCTCTTAAAAACAATAAACGATTTAAGGGAATTAATTAAAAACCTGGAGTTATTCCATTTGACTTTTTAAACGTTTAGTAATTAAATGTTTTTAAGTACATTTAATTAAGAGACGTATTTAAAAAAAAAAAAAAAAAAAAAAAAAAAAAGGAAAAAAAAAAAGAAACAAAAAAAAGAAATGCATAGCAGCATGTTTGAGTATCCCCCCTCCTTCCCAATATGTAGGTCCTTTTATGGATCGTAATCGGTCCAATTTTTTTGGCATTGCTGTAAAGGAGCTATAAACGGTATCAAAGGTTTATCTATTATTTTAAGTTTTTTAACAAATTAATATTACTAAAGCAAACTTCAAATCGTTTGAGCGCATAGACCACAAAGTATAAAAATTATGCTTTGTATGCAATTAAAATAAACTATACTTTCAATACTCATGGAAATCTGCACGGTTCGTGCGTTGATAACCTATAACAGGTTAACCTGAATGATGAATCAACTTCTAATTATGAGTTTTATCGTAATTCTGATTATCAAAAAATTCCCAGTATGATGTGTGAGCGCTTTCTTCTTGATACATTTGTAATTTTATATATACATGCATGGAAAAATCCAATGTCTCCCAAATACTATTTATTGGGGCCGAGATTTTTTCTAAACATTACTTCTTCTATTATGAGTTATGTTTGCACGATACGTATATTTATAATAGATGAACGATAAATAAGCACCTGATATATATATATATATATATATATATATATAAGGTCTGTCCCGCCCATTTTTATTTTAAGAAATTTATTGAACCGATTCGTACAATTACTCAATATTCTTCGAAATACATCCCTCCTGCTTCAACACACTTGTTCTAACGCGATTCCCATGCTTTATATGCGTCTTGGAAGTCCATCACAGGGATGTCCTTTAGTAACCTCGTTGTAGCCGCCTTAATGTTCTCCAGGGTACCCAAATGCTGTCATTTGAAGTCGGGCGGGGACAAATCAGGACTGTAAGACGGCTTGGGAGCGTTGAGATGCTGGCCTTAGTCAGGTTGTTGGTCGTCATAAAGACGGTGTGGCTGGGAGCATTGTCATGGTGCAGCTTCAAGGAATTCTTGATCTCGTGCCTGACGCGGTTGACCCGTTGCTTTACCCTTTTCAGTACTTCGACGTAGAATTTGACCTTGACTGGTTGGACAGGTGGAACAAATTAAAAATGGACCATTCCCTCGGGAAAAAAAAATGAGCATAGCTTTGACCTGCGATCTGGTCATTCTTGCCTTTTTTGGGCGTGGGGACGACGTCGTGTTCCACTCTGCACTCTTTCTTTTTGTTTCTGGGTCATACAAGAAGATCCAAGTTTCGTCACTACTTACCACTTTGTCCAAAAAAGTCGGATCGTCCTCACAGCAATGCAACTGTTCTGCTCGAGAGTTTTTTCCATCTTGATATACACCTCTGAAACAGGCACTGTGACTCTGCTAGAGCTCGGAGCCGACTGGCGCTGGTGGCGCTGTGTTCCCAAGACACCACCCACCCTTCAGTGCAAGCGGCAAGCCTTTGCGATGGATAGTCGCGGCAGAAGAAAATGGGGCGCATTACTTTCGGGACAGACCTTGTATTATTTAATTTAAATTATGATACGTAGAAATGAAAGTGGAATGTATAAATAACAAAAACAATAAATTCTTTAAATAACAATAAGGTTAATTTCAAAACTATTCAAGCCAAAAATTCAATAGGAGCTGTTTCATTTTCCTCAGCAGATGGAAACACAGCCATTAAAAAACTATGTAATCCTAACAGGGAACAACTTTGTTAGGATTACATAGTTTTGAAATTAACCTTTTCTTGGTTATTAACAATGTTTAACTTGGTTATTAACAAGAGTTTATTGTTTTTGTTGTTTATACATTTCACTTTCTTTTTCACTTACTATGATTTAAATTAAATAATTTAACCCTTTGTACATAAATTCAGAACTGCTTTAAGCGCCTGTTTTATACAATCTTAATTTGCCATTATTATTATAATTATTATTATTTTTTTAATTTGATATACATATATATATATATATATATATATATATGTATGTGTGTGAGATACTTTAAAGCATTGTTACTAATTTTAAAATGGGTTTTTATTTTATATACAAATTTAAATCTATGTGAATTCAATATATATATATATATAATTTTTAAACAACGAAATTTAACTACTTATAAATAAAAAAAAAATCTCTTTTTAAAGCAATGCAGAATAAATTCTTAAAAAACTTTCTTTTTGCCATTTATTATTTAAAACCATATTTCACAAAAAGTAACATCCAGATAAGCTGAGAGAGTTATAATTTGATATTCCATTAAAGTTGCCTCTAATATAACAAAAAAAAAAAAAAAAAAAAAAAAAAAACATAAGAGACATACATATTTTCTAAGAGAAAAATTCCTTCAAAAGAACATATGTAATTGGATATGAATAACGAAAAATTCTAGAAAAATTTTTAGTCTATTCAACTTCTAGGAAATCTCGAAAGTGATATTTTTATTGATAGAATTCTACATGTTATGTTAATAACAATGTTTATGCGCGCCTTTCTTTTTACATTTTTTTTTTTCTCTTTTACTTTTGAATATTTATATATTAAAAAAAAAAAAAAAAACTTTATATTTTTGTTAAACATATAACCCATTTTCTTGGTTATTAGAAAGTTAAATGAATATAAATTTTAAATATGTATTTAAGATAATGTGATGTGTTGTTATCATTTCGAAAATGTATTTCTCATAAAATTTTTGCTACACTTAACTAAACATAAATTATTAGTTTTTAAAAATATAAAAATTGACTTTAAATATTTGGGAAGAATGGTTTGTGTTCTGTGAACATTATATTATGTTAGTTAAATTTTCTTTGCAAAAATTTTCTCCATCGTTTATTACCTCCAAGTTGTTCAAACTTAATTAGTTTAAGATTCTAGAAATAGAAGCTAACCAGTTTCATGGAAATCAAGAATGTTTCTTAGAAATCTTTTGATACGAATTCGTTATCTGCCTGGTTCAGCTTTCGTATTTTAAGCGATACTTCTGAAACACACAAATTCCGTAACTCAGTTCAAAAAGCGTTTTTAATTAAGTTAATTGAATAATATTTCTTTCCTTTAAATTTATTTTGAGCGATTATCGTGCGACATATAATGATTTACTTATTATTATTCTTATTATTATTTATATCACAATTTAAATTTTCGATGATTTTTTGAAAATATTTTCTAAGTAGATAATCCTAATAGAAAATACAATGAAATAATCCTATTTTTCCCTCACCTTTTTTCCATTCTTTTTCCATGCATTTTGTTCCTTAATATATATATATATATATATAATATATATATATTCTGTTGATTTAATTATTTAAGCAGATAGCCGAGTAGGGAAATGCATAAATTATATTTTTATACAGTTACATGAATACAAAACAAAGAAAATTTAATTCGCCTTCTTAAACGTATAAGTAAAATATTTTAACACAAATACATATAAAATATTAATTTCTGCTCCAAATACCCTCAACAATGGACAAAATGCTCTAATCATAAATGGGATTGTCTGGAGTTGTTGGGATCGAACTGAAAACGCGCACGTCAACTTAGCTATTTGGAGTTTTTTTAGGACGGAGGACTATTAGTCTAAAACTACGGATTTTTACGATACCAGTTTTACGATAGTTGGACATTTATCGAAATCGAAAATTTAAGGAAAATGTAATTGAATAATTTGAAAGCAATGTTATAATTTGAAAAAAAAAAAAAAATTAATAGTTCTTCCGTACTATAATAACACATTTTTTTACATAGTATTTTCATTTATATATATGTTATTACTTATCAACATTCAGATGTCCCCCCCCCCCTCTTTTATCATTATTATTATTTTGCATGTAAAATTAAAAAACTAATTTGGTTAGAAACATGAAATTTTAGAAACATATTTTCTTTTTTCACATATCTTAATAGATTTGTCAGAATACAATCATTTATAGTGTTCAAGTGTTTTTTTTTTTTTTTTTTTTTTTTTTTTTTACATATACATATATGTATAAAGTATGCAGTTAAAATTAACCACAAGCCCGTATTTTCATTGTATAATGTTAAGTAAATATTTAAAAAGCTTTAATTATTCTCTAAAACTTTGGAAAAACAAAAATTGATTTTTTTATATGGGAAAAAGAAAAAGAAAATCTTAATATTTGAAATGTATGAATCTTAAATAAATAGATTAATAAAAAGTAAACAGCGTGTTTCGTGAAATATTAATGAATTATTGTAATAAATTTTCTGTATAATATAAATCTGTAACTTAGAACTCGAACTTATAGAATATTTCTATAAAATATTTAAATGCATTTGCTAATATGAATACAAAAATTAACAGCGATTTTTCTTACATGTCACTCTAATGGTTTCTTTAAATATAATAATTGAAACATACCGTAAAATTAGTTATCAGATCAGATCTTACTTTTTAAAAACCTTTATCTCTTACTTATACATATATAAAGATTATTATTAAACTTTTTCGGTTTTGAGCCGAGCCCCTCACAGAAGGGTAACAGAAAGGTAAAAAAAAAAAAAATGATATCAGCCTCTGCAGAATAAGTTAAATCATCGCGCTTATTGTCTTTTATGTAATTTCTTCATTGGCTCATTTATTGTACAAATATTTTTTTTTTTCTTAGGAGCACTATTTTTAATCTTGAGCTTTTTTTTTTTTTTTTTTTTTTTTTTTTTTACGTATTTTCTTTTATTCGTTGTTCATGTTTCTATATTTTAGCTTTTTTTTAATATATACATAAAAGTTATAAGGTATTTCAATTTTCAGTTTTTCAGCTGAGCTTGATTGAACTTGTCTGGATATTCTTCTATAAACATTTTACGTTCATCCATGTACGCCAATAGATTTTTGAAATGAAAAAAAAAAACTCTAAAAATCGATTATTTTTTTTCAGGGTATACATCCCTACATTTATGGTCAGAGCTGAAAATTGCACAGGAAAAAATATTTATTTTCCCCCGAAACTCCCATGAATACTAGCTAGCTCCTTATCCGCGGAAGATGCGTCATAAAGGTTTAGGAATTCAGTCTAGTTAATCAGCCTTGATATCAAAACCACTGTCTCAAAATGTTGAATAAGTATTTAACATTTTGACGATAATAATCACGGTAATGATTAATAACTTTTTTAACCCATTGTCCGCTGGTGTTGCGTAGACGCAACACTAGAAATAATCGCGTTTAACTAAAAAAGGTTTTTTTTTTATATTAAGTATATTTTTTAAATAAAAAAAAGGATAGATGTTTATTTTATTACAAAAAAAAAAAAAAAAAAAAAAAAAAATCATCGGAAAAAAAAGTTTTAAGTTTAAAATTGATTTCAAACTTGAAACACATTTCAAGTGAAAATTTTTGAAAATCTTCATATTTGAATGAGTTTACATAACTTGTAAAAAAATGTTTTCGTAATAAAATAATTACTTTTGCAGTTATCTGTATTTCATTCTATTTTATGTCCCCTCAAGAAAATTTCCGTAAACCTTTATTTGTATTCATTCTATACTCTTATTCCACTGAAGTTGTACAAATACAACACCCTGTATTTAGTAAGATAAGACTAATTTTAATAACTTTATTTTAAATTATTGTTATATATAATCAAATAATGAGTATTACTGTTTGTATTTAGCAACAAAATCATTATTTCGAGTTTTGGCTGTTAATGGGTTAAAATGTAGAAGCTTATTACAATTTAGTGAAAGCTCTTTAAAAGTTACTGACAAAAAGTTAAAAGTTAACTGTTAAAAGTTACAATTATTATTATTAAAATCATAGTGAAAATATTTTTCGAAAACTATTGTTTTCTTGATACTAAAATAAAGATTGATATTTTAAAATGAAATTTTTAATATTAAGTTTTCTTCCTATCATTTAATTTAATATTTATATGATTTTTCAACTATCTCTTTCAGGGTTCTTTTGTTTTTATTTATTTATATATTTGTTAGGTTTTTTATTGTACTTTGAAACCTAGAAGATGAATTATTATTAATAATAATAAATCAAATACAACAATCGACTTTTTATAGAATTTTTACTTATTTTTTATTCCGTATTCCGTATTCCGTTTTTTTTTTTTTTTTTTTTTTCATCCAAATAACTTATTTCTAACTTCCCAAAACCATTCACTTTATATTTACAAGGAATGAAACATTTCTTACAAGTTTAGCCTATTTTACATTCAAAGATTTTTTCTGCCTTGACGAAATTCAATTTATTTAACTTGTGTTCTTTCATTGGCTATTTTCAAAATTTTCGATAAAACCCTAGGTTTAACATGAATGAAAATAAAATACATAAAATCGTTTGATTTTATTTTAAGTAAACACATATAATTTATTTTGGTTATAGTATTATAAACATATTAACAATGAATTTGAATTTTGTAACATAAATATTAACGTATTATTTTGATTGTGATATCATTAGCTTTTTAAGTAAACAAATCTAAAATTATATTAAGGATGCAAGATTTTACTGAAGTTAGATGAGCGAGAAGCAAAATAAAATCAGTATAGCTGACTATCTAGGTTACTCTTTCAAGTGCTAATCAGAGATTTTCTTTAAAATATCACTGGTATAATATTTTGTAAATATCTTTATATATATATTTCTTTTGTGCGTGTGTATGTCACTGAACTCCTCCTAAACGGCTGGACCGAGCTTAATGAAATTTTTTGTGTGTCTTCAGGTGGGTTCGAGAATGGTTTAGATTTACAATTCAGTTCAATTGGATAATTGGATCAAAAGATATTAAATAAAAACTCCATTTTAACTTTAAAATGATTAAAAAGAAAAATATATTTGATGCCAAAATAAACAAAATTCACGTTTATTTATTTTTTTCCGGAAATAAAATATTTTTAATTTCACGTGATAAACAATAAAAATTAGAAAAAAAATTAATATACCATGAAAATATACCGTGTAAATAAATATTTTCATAGAGATACTTGGTATTAGCTTAAAATTTTTATTTAATTTAGTAGTACTTTTCTTTTCTACAGTAAAACAAAATTTTTCGTTTCAATTGATACTTTATATGTAACTTATAAAGGTTCTTTTATGTTTTCACCTTAATTGTAAATAGTAATAATTTTCAATTTATTAGAATTTTTTATTTTTATTTTGTATATATCATAAAACAGTTTTTCTTTTTTGTTTTTGTATGGAACAACTTTAGTTTGGAAAAATTTGAAATTTGGCACCGAAGTAGTACGGACGTTTCTCACCAAGATCGTCAGTTACGCAATTGAGATAGCCATGTTAATTCATCGCAAAAATGGCCAAAAATATTTAAATTCGACAAGGGGGGAGGTCTATACTAAAGCTGTGCCTTTGTATATCTTTTAATATCTTTTTATATATATTTCTTTTGTGCGTGTGTACGTCACTGAACTCCTCCTAAACGGCTGGACCGAGTTTAATGAAATTTTTTGTGTGTCTTCAGGTGGATTCGAGAATGGTTTAGATTTACAATTCAGTCCAATTTAAATTGTTTAATTAATTTATCACTTATAAATTGTTGTTGATTTTGGAATGTTTCACATTCGATCCGGCAGACTGCGCTATGATCGTAGTATTGAATATTCAATAATACGCAAGCGAAGTGATGACGTCACTGGCTGTCCGTGGATGCAAGAAAAATATTTCCTATGTTAATCGCCCATTGGATTTTTTGTAAAAAATTACTAAATATCGAGGAAAATTATTTCCCGATTTTAATCCCCATATTTGGGAATAGATATGTATTAGTTATCATGTGCATGCGTTAGATTGAGTTGTTTTTGCTGTAAAATTGATAAAATTTGAATTTTTAATCTCAAAACTCTGTCATCCTTGGCGGAAAAAAAATATCGCCATATCATCTGGCGAACATATTTAATTTCTTTCAAAAATAATGGTTATGAAACAATTTCGTACAATACATATTACGAAAATATACATCGGGCATGTATATTTTCGTATTACGTTTTTGATCGCCAAATACAAAAAACGCCAAGGAGGACAGAGTTTTGAAATTTAAAATTAAAATTTTGTCAATTTGAGAGCAAAATAACTCAATCTAACACATGCATACGATAACTAATACATATCTATACCCAAATACGGGGATTAAAATCGAGAAATAATTTTCCTCGATTTTTAATAATTTTTTTATAAAAAATCCAATGGGAGATTAACATAGGAAATATTTTTCTTGCATCCACTGACGGTCAGTGACGTCACACTTCGCTTGCGTATATTCTATTGTAATTCCAGTTCGTCCCGACAGTTGGTGCTGCGATCAAATTCAGGAAAATATTTTGTAACTTCGTGTTATTATTGTTATACAAAAAATTGTGTCCTAATTGAAATATTACATCAAGATGTAATTAGTGTTTGAAGAGTTTTGAAGCGTGCATAAAAAACTATACATTTTACAAATTTGGTGCGGAATTGGAGTGAGTATTTTGTATAATTTTCTATCAAATTTACACGCGCGTTGATTAACAACCACCCTAACCTACAAATTTATTTGTGTAGCTAATTTATTATATTTTATTTATTTATTTTTTGTATGGAACACTTTTAGTATCGGATCCCTTTGGCAAAATTTGAAATTTGGCACCGAAGTAGCTCGGACGCTTCTCGCCAAGATCTTTAGTTCCACAATTGAGATAGCCATTTCAATTCATCGCAAAAATGGCTTAAAATATTTAAAGTCACCAAAGGGGTCCCATACTTTTGTGCGTGTGTATGTCACTGATATTTTATTTATTTATTTATTTATTTTTTTGTATGGAAAATTTGGCACCGAGGTAGCTCGGACGCTTCTCGCCAAGATCTTTAGTTCCACAATTGAGATAGCCATTTCAATTCATCGCAAAAATGGCTTAAAATATTTAAAGTCACCAATGGGGCCCCATACTTTTGTGCGTGTGTATGTCACTGATATTTTATTTGTTTATTTTTTCTATGGAACACCTTTAGTATCGGATCCCTTTGGCAAAATTTGAAATTTGGCACCGAAGTAGCTTGGACGCTTCTCGCCAAGATCTTTAGTTCCACAATTGAGATAACCATTTCAATTCATCGCAAAAATGGCTTAAAATATTTAAAGTCACCAAAGGGGTCCTAATTTGTGGCTTAGATTTAGAAAATCCGTGCTTTTCTCACGGCCAATTATGTGTTGCGTGTTCCAGGGTTGGAAAACCTTCGAATTTGTTTATTTATACTCCTCAAGGATTAACCAAAAATATTGTACATCCAATGGCATTATGGTAAATTAAGTTTTTTTAGATTAAAAAAATATACCTGTTATAAAATAAATTGAGTTTCAACTTTTTCACCTTTAATTAAAACGATTTTAAGTTTTTATTTAATACGAACTCTACATTTCACTTCGCTCATACTATACACATAATCACATGCATCGATTGATTGAATTGTGATAAATGTACATGTAATGATGTTAGATATTGTAATAACTTTTTGATAAAATTTTTCATCAAATCGGTCCAGATTGTTACAGCTTATTCAAAAAAGACGGAATTTTCATGTGAAATTCGTTGCTATCAGAGATTCTCTCATAAATTGAAATATTTGCCGTATGAAATAAAATTTTGTGCTGTTCGACATTCAGCGGAGGTTTAAAATAACAAGTAGAAAGTAGAAAGTAGCAAGTAGCAAGAAGCAAGTAGCGAAAATTTCGGTAATTATGCCTTTTACGTTATAATCGGAATTCACAGTCACCGTTCACAGCGCTCCATACCTGTTTCACTTATATACAACATCCTTACACACTTACAATAAGTTAGTTATTTTTTTCTAGCAAAATATTCTCTAGAAATAATTTATATGACAAAACAAACTTTGTAGGGACAGCTAGTATATATATATATATATAAATAATAGATAACGTAATAAAATTTAATCTAAAAATTTAGCAATTAATAGAACTAAAACAATAACAGCACACTAAAATATAGAACTGAATTTAACATAGAGGAAAGAATGACACAAAAAGTTGCGATATATATGTTTTTTTTTTTTTTTTTTTTTTTTTTTTAAACTTTCTCTTACCCATAGGATCGAGAAAGTATTGTTTTAGGGTCAAATTTTCAAACGTGAGTTTTTGCTATGTTTACATGTTTGCTATGTTTACGAAAATCATGTTTTTAGTGAATGGTCTGTGTGTCTGTCTGTGTCTCTATCCGTCTGTCTGCCTGTGTGTCTGTTATCAGCATGTCTCAAGAACGAGTAGTATAAGAAATTCCAAACTCGGTATTCTAAATGTGTATCATATAGGGATGCCACAGTAAGAGTTTCGTTGAGATGAAGCAAATGGTTCGTGTACAGGGATACTCAAAAGTATTCAAATACATTACGTCTATGGGGGAAATTGCAGGTAAGTAGAGTTTAACATCTATAGACTGCACTAAACCAAATGAAACGAATATATATTTTGTGTAATAAAGATAGTCAACTGGGAAAAAAAATTGTGTATGTAGGAGCCCCCCCTCCCCCCCCCTCCCCTGGGGGGGAAGTAAATTTTCATGATTGGTATCTTTCAAAAGAGCTCGCCAAAACTTTTGAAACGCATGGTTGAACAATCGACCTGTGATAATTTAAAATAAAGTTATCGATTTTTTTTTCATTTCTAAAAAAAAAAAAAAAAAAAAAAAAAAAAAAAAAAGTATTATTGAGAATAAATTTAACTTTTTTTTTTTTTTTTTTTTTTTTTTTTTTAAAAATATTTAGTGTTATACTACTTCTCTAATATTGAAATCGTCTGCATTATCACAAAAAATAATTTGTTTAAATAGTAATTTTAATAAATTATTTTTAAAAACAGAATTATTTTTTGATAACCGAATTAATTAATGACCCTACTCACACAGAACTAATTATCATATAAAACTCTTCCGAAACCAAATTTGAATTGTTTTAACATAGGTTTACATAACGGTACTCGTTATCTTACCTCTTAATCTCCAACCTGTATTTATAGTATTAAATTGCAGGGTAAGAGAAAGTCGTGTGAGAGGCACGCCAGATTATTTTTTTCCAAAAAATATTAGCTGCAGAGATTTAGAAAAAAAGAAGAGGAAATCTAAAAAGGAGTTCATGGCATGAATATAAGTGCCCTTATGACGGTTCTATAATAAAGATTTTAATCTATGGTTGCTAAGATATTTGCTAATGATTTATTTATTCCAATGTTACTTTCAATTAATTATATATATGAATAGGATTTAATTTTACTTATACTGTTTTCAAACTAATGTAAATGTTCATTCCGAGTAAAATTATCATAATGCAAATGTATTATTATGTAAAATAACGGAAAAGTAAAAATAAATCTGAAATTTGATTTTTATCATTTTAAATATGTAGAATATTGCAGTTACGTAAAACTTTACATATAATATATAGACATGGTATCAATTAAAGTTGCCAAATATATTTTAAATCATTAATGATTGGTGGTTAATGTAATTGATCTATGATGTATTGATATTTGGCGTTCAAAACATTAAATTTATTTAACTTATTTATTTAATTATTGGAGGAACAGAGGGAATTGCGATTGAGCAGTTAAAACTTTCTCAGTGAATTAAATGCAATATAAACTAATATCTGTAATTTTTTCAAACCAACTGGAAGTTAACCGTTTCGCAACCACTGGAACATATATGTCCCAAGGGCAGTTTAAAATATAATATAAAACGCTTTTCTGAAGGTTTTCTATTTTTGTCTTTTAGACCTGTAACTATCATGATTAGATGGATAGAATTGTCAGTTGAGGAAATTAACCGTCTAGTAAATGAAACACATTCAGATAATTTATTTAACATGTATTGCATTTTTTTCTCAGAAAAAAATGTTGGTACTGAAAGGATTAACACATAAAAAAGTTTCCTTGTACATAAACTATACTGTCCAACTAAGTTTTTCGGTGGAATAATAGTCCAAACATAATGAAGCATTAACCCTGTAGACAGGTACTTGCGCACCACCTGATTATCAGGCATATCCGTGTAAGAATGGTGAGCGTTTACGTACCCAAGCATGAGAATTAGTTTCATCAATGAACATTTATCCTCGGGAAATAAAACAATATATATTGCAGCTCACTCTGTAGGCATTCATGTTCAAAGTTAACGCACGTATTTATTTTTTATTTTTTCCAGCATCATCTATAGTATCTGCAAAATGCATGAACTCATATCTTTCACTTTATTAATTAACTCTAGAATGCTACCCATTAGTCTGGGAGACGAAGTCGATAACAAATAACTAGAGCTATGTGCGGAGAACATCACGCTCATATGTGTAAAGATTGCTTTGAAAATAAATAAATTATGTTTCCATACTTATTTGAAGTTCAAGAATCATGAAATCATCTACAGGTAGTATATTTTTTATTATTAATAGCTTTTAAATTATGTTTTAAGCACGCTGACGCTCACTTCGCCTGAGAGACTAATAGGTATCATTCCCGTAAATTGTTCAAAGAGTAGCATTTTAGGGTTAATTCAGTCCTTAAATCACTGATTGGTTACATTTAACGAACTTCCAAACATTTTTCTTGTTAGTTGAAGAATTACCCTTAAGCGTACGTACTACTTACTCTTCTCCTTCAGTTTTAGAATATCTTTCTTTGTCAATATCACACCAGAAAATTATTCTTTTGCAAGTCTCCGACTGCAAAATGTGAACTGTCTCATCTGGAATATTTATATCTGTGTAATTTTTAAGTAATTGTTCTAATGGTGTAGAAAACGCAAAGCTGAAATTCATGCAGGCTTCCATACGTATGTAATTCATTGGTGCCAGGTTTATGCAGTTTCCATAAAAAAAGAAAAGTACCTAAGATAGGATAGCTGAGGACTTCCGATTAAGATTAAAAGTCACGGAACAAACTCCAAAGAAATTTCTGCAAAATCGTGCGCACACTTATGCATATTGACTCAACTTCTTAATTCCAATTAACATATTAAATTTCGTTTCAGTACTACATTATAACATTATCAAAAGACACTCCGATGGACAGTCTCTAGATTCGTTCTGAAGGAATACAGGCCGAGGCTGTCAGCTAGGATATTGGTCAGTTATCATAAATACTGGTAGTCATTTTTATTTGGAACTCATAAACATCCGAGCTGCCACTGTTTACATTGCAATGACCAAATATACGGACTTGGTTAAAGTTTAAAGGAGCAAATAATGGTCAAAGCACCGTAAGTTTATTTACTGCTAGAGATGCACCTAAACATTCCAGGTATATAAACAGTAACTAGTCTTCACTATGTTAGGACTTGATATATTGTTTTTTGTCAATGAATCAGAAAGTTCATAAAATGATGGGAAGAGCTACGTATTTATGACTAACTGCATTTAACTAACTCAGTAAATTGGAAAATAAAATTTTGAGTGGCTGGTAGAATAATAGAATTTTAAAATATTTATGGAAAAATAAATTAGGTCCAAATCTTGATAAACGACTTTCAAATTTATGTGCTTCATGGAATTTAAGACCAACCACTACCGCACAGAAATTTAATATGTGAAGCCTCATACAATTTTTATAGGAAATTCAGAAATTGGAAGTTACGAAGATGTCGAGTTGAATTGAAGTCTAAACTTTTATTCATAAGGTACTTTCCGAAGTGGTAGCTATTCGTTGCGAGTTGGGAAGGTAAACTTTTGGTTTTGAAAAATTTAGCAGATAATTAGATTTAAGTAATTTTCTTGGAAATTAGGTATCGTATGAAAACCAATTGATTTTCTGTTGTATAAAATATATCTTATAAACGTACTCGAGATTCAGTGTGAGTTCAGACATGTGAGTGCATTTGCGTTTGCTGCTACATAGAGCAAGGCAGTCTGACTGCAGTTTCGTCTCGTGTAGTTTAGTTTTAATATAAAATCATTTATTATCACATATCGAACAATACTGGCTTTCACTATCCACAGAGAGAGTAGTACCCTCTTCCCGTTTAAATATTTCAAGTAAATTGATTTAAGGGTTTTAATTTAGTCTCTGAAATTCTTTGTTTAAATAGGCAGAATGAATGAAGAAAGCTCAAGTTGTTGCAAACGCACTAACTTTACAAACGATGTAAAATGTTTTAACGGAGGTCAGACAGTACCCTATTCTTGGTCCCTAATAATTCCTACTAGTTTTCTGCCAATAAGACTTTTTACATTCGGGTACGATTTGATATCTCATTCTGTTCTAATTTCGATTTCTGGACACCAATCCAATCGCCAGCGCAGTGAATATTATTTTACTGTTGCTAATGATATATTCCAATTTTTATTAGAAAGTGTAAAACAATTAACGCTTCAGTACTAATATGTATAATTTACGAAAACAAATTTAATTATTAAATATCGTTAAATATTTTTTAAGCGGTGTTAAAAAAATGCTTGTTAACATACTGTGCTAACACAGTGCTTTAAAGTAACAATATACATAAAATCATGGAATGGCATTTTAAATAGTATCGTTTCTTTAACAAAAGAGATATTTAATAGCTACATAATAAAATAATAGTGTTCCTCCATTTAAAAAAATAAAGAGAAATCTAGTGGGTTGTGGCCACAAGCCTTCGTTCTATATTTTACAATACACAATCACCCATTACAAATAATTTATTAAAAAGTATTATTGATTAAAATTATCTTCCATGACGAATCAGACGATTTTTATCCTAGAGAATTATAACACTAAATATCCAAAAAATGACAGTTTTATTCTCTTATAACAACTTAAAAAATGCTACTTGTTTATTTATTTAATTTTTATGAAGAAAAATCGATAACTTCTCTTTAGATTTCACAGATCGGTGATTCATTCAGTTTTAAGAAGTTGACGAGTTCTTTTGAAAGATTTCCTTAATGAAAATTTGCTCCCTCGGAGTAAAGCAATTCTTCTACTTATAAAAACTTTTTCAAGTTGATTTTTACTATTATAAAAAAATTCTTTTAACATGATAGTAATTCACTAAAAATAATTCTTTTTATGCACATTTAAAGGGAAAAAAAAAACGAGAGGAAAGCGCTACTTGTCGAACGATTTTCACCAAAAGTTGATAGGCACTCATTTATGTCAACGTGCAGCTGCATATCTTTTTTTATGAAATTGTTTGCAGTAGTTCCTGATATAGAGCTGCTAAAAAATTTTGTCGTTAAACACACAGACATACATTTTCTAAAAAGGGTCAAATCATGTTCTAGATCTCTCAAAACTTTTAAATTCATTCAAAACCACAAATCGAAAATTTAATTTTTACGAAACTAATAATTTCTACTATTGTAAAGTGAAAATTTTAAATTATACACTTGTCTTTTATTTGTAATAAATATTTATCTGTTATGATTTTGTATATTACGTTAACCGGACCAACGGATAAATTTTTATTTCAGTTTAAGATTTTCGCATTTTTCTTTAAATATTTTTTAAACCAAAGTTTATCTTCGAAAGGAATCCAAATAATTCTAACATAGCCATCACTCTAGGAACAACATATATCATCACATTCCGTTTCCAGCATTTCTTCTTGTATATGGTAAAAGAAAAAAGAAAAACGAAAAAAAAAAAAAAAATATGTATATATATAACATTTTTTCTGAATAAATTCTAATATCTTTCTACTGAAAATGAACTTTTTCTTGTAATAAAATAAGAACATTTTATATTGAAGAATATTATTATTATTATTTATTATAATATGTTGTTTATTTTATTTATTTATTTATTTATTTATTGCAAAAAAAATTCTAAAAATTTATTTTTATTTTAACACAGGCTTTCACATAAAATATACAGTAAAAGCGAAGATATTATGAAATTATTTTGATATAAATTATCTACAGAAAAGAAAATATTGAAGTTTCAGATAATATAAAATATATTTTCATTTTGTCTTTTTGTTATATTTGAATTATTCTGTGAATATGAATTATATGTGACAGTATTTAGTGTTAATCTATATTTTAGCAGATTTTTATTCAATAATAATATACTGTGATTGTAGTGTAAACGTACAAATTTACGAAGTTTCATTCGAACGTATGCCGTTGTACGAGTTTTAGCAGCCACTCCAAAGTTTAATACCTAAATGCATTATTTGGGGGGAGGGGGGAGGGGGAGTAATTTTATTTCAGAAAAAAAAGTTTTTTTTTTTTCAGCTCCATTTAAGACAGAACTTCCTTTTTCATAGTATTTAAAAAAAAAAAAAAAAAAAAGTGTTTTTATTTTTCTAGATTTCAGTAAAATTTTTAAAATTAAATAGGTGTACAAAAGGGCCTTCGGCCTTTGTTAGGTAATGTGTGAGTTATTTCTGAGAGATCCGAGTCCATACTCATGCGAGTTTTGTAGAATATTATGGAAAAATCTGAATAGCTACGCATAGCAGTGCGACCTCAGATTGAACCCGTTTACTATCATCGAAATCAGAACCTATCTGACACTGGTGCCATCATTCAGGTTGGCTGTTTTTAATCGTTCGGAATCCACCTTAAGCCAAGTCCAGGTATCTCTTTCTCTCTCTCTCTGTATGTCTGTCTGTCTGTTTATTTCCCTCTGCTTCTCTCCATTCCTATACATGCATATATTATACAATATATATATATACATATATATATATATATATATATATATATATATATATATAAAGAAAGTAATATATAAAATAATAATATTATCATAATTCATCATTACAATTATCAAACAACAGGGAAAAAAAAAATTTGAATCAATGAACAAAGGACTACATCTAAAAACGAAGCCTTATACAAGCCGAAAGGCATTTGAAAAGTTAATATGATTTTTTTTTTTCTAAAATATTGGTGGATTAGATCACATATAGAAAATATGATCAAACAATAGCAAAGAAAAGAAGCAGAAGAAGAAGCAGCAGCAGCAGAGGTCAACGCGGCTTTAGAAGGGTGGAAAGTAAGTATAGTTATAAATTTGTATTTTTAAAAAATATTGATACGACGATATACATAATTTTGAATTTACTTATGATATGTAGGAAAAAAACAACATGGATTTTGTATAAACTCAGTAAATTTAATTTTGTTAATAAATATTTTTTATTAAATGCTTGAGGTTTTCTTTAAAAAATTAAAACTTTTGTAAGAAAGTAGTTTAAGTTTAACAGTCTTAATTTTATTATTATTAAATATTTTTATGCATTTCAATCTATTAATGTACACCAATCATAACAGAAATGGGAATAAGTTTAAGCTTTATTTTGGAATAAAATGTATAGTGACCCCATTACAACTTTAAATATGTGATACAAGTTTGATTTTTTATGCGAATTATTTTTTCTTTTATCAATAAACACATTAGCAATTAAAAAAAAAATGAAATAGAAAATATTAATAAACCCTCGTTAGCTAAAGTGTAGAAAGTTTATTCTAACTTTCTTTAGAATAAACTAAGGTACTGTAAGTTTAAAGAATTACCACTAAAGAAATTAATTTGTTTTTGAACTTAATTTGTTATGTAGTCGAAAAGTTTCTTGGTATTCTAGTTTAAAACGTTGTTTAATTATATATTTTTTCAGTCTATTTATACATTAATTACTTGATAAAATATCTTATAAATAAATTCTATTAATTTTCAGTTTTATTTATTTGGAAATACGATTCAATTTATTGCATTTCTAATTAAAAATAATTTAGGAAATAAGGATTTAATCTATCGTTAAAAATCGATAAGCTTAAAAATACTTCTTTGAGTTAAAAAACTAAATATACTCTAGTGGAAAACTCTTTATACTCATACGATTGATAATTCATAGTTGAATTAGGTAAATGTAACTGAAATTCATACAAAACAGGTAGAATACTTAAAAAAAAAAAAAAAAAAAAAAAAAAAAAAAACGGTGATCATTCATAGGTTAAGTAAACATTTGAATAAAAATACTAAATCTACAGGTATGGGGAACTTGGGTTATTGTGAAAATTATCGATCTACGTTTCTTGACTTCATTTACACGTTTTCAGGTGTGCAAATTCCGAAACTCATAAAAAAGGTATGGTAATAGATTGTAAGGTGTCTGTGCATTTGTCAATGTGTTAATTTGTTAGTCTATGTACACACGATATTTTAAGCACAAATGATCATAGAGAGTTTTATAATACCACTTATAACACTGGTAAGAACTCTATTGATTTACAAGCATTTTAATTAAAAAATAGCGAAAATTGTTCGAAATGTATGATTTTTTTATCATAGGAGAATAAGACAAATTTCTGCTTAATGTTTATTAAAATTAATATTTCCATTGTAAAGATCTCAAACCAGCTTTAAAATATCAGTTATGATGTTGGCATACATTTCAGTATTTATAAAAGTCTAACTTTTATTTATTTATTTATTTATTTATTTACGAAATTTATAACATGACAAATCAGGACAAAATCTTACTTACACGTCTATTTTGAGGAATGTCTTCATCGTAAAAATATCAGACCACTTTTAAAATATCATTTTGGACATTCGATTGAAAATCATTGACTGCGAGTATTGTAAGTTGAAAATTCCGTTAGTTATCGGAAATTTAAGATTTTTTTTAACATACCAGAACAGAGCAATTTTATATAAAATTGCATTATGGTGATCGTTGCATTGGAAATAACTTGGATTTACATGAAAATTAAAATATGAATCTGACCCCAATAAAATTAATTAAATAACTAGGTAAGATAAATGGATCGAAGTGACCGATGAGTAGCCAATAAGATGAAGCATTCCTATCTGTAACCGTGTCGAGCAGTCAGTCAAATTCTCTTCTTAACATGAATACGGTATGCCTTGTATTAGAATTATTTGAGAACAAATATATGATCAGGAGCACAGCAATGTCTACCAATGCCAGCAAGTTTTCTAAATAAAGTTCACTGTATTTGACTGAAAATGAAACTTTCCTCGTTGAATTAACAGTGATATTTCTTTTGAGAATATTCTATGAAATCACGAGTTTACTGCAATGTTTCGAGAGGTTACTCTGAATAAAATGCATCCATCGACTAGAAGTAGCTTTATTCTAGATGGCTACTTCAAGCCGGTGTTCGTTCGGAAGATTACTTTCCTGCGTGGAGAAAGAAATCTTAGGAACTTCATTCTCCACACTTGAAATTCGACCTATTTCGCTTGATTTTCTTGTGTGACGACAGTAATCTTGTGTGAAGAAAGAATCTTGTGTGAAGAAAAAATCTTGTGTGAAGAAAGTTCCAATAATTTCGTACGTGTTGTTCAAGATGCCTCTTTTATACTTCCATTACCCTACTACCGTAGGTAATAGAAGTATTGTATTCGGTCTAAAAATTCGATATCGAGATTTCACCTGATTTGCATGTTTTAAGGTCATCTGAGTCCAAAAAAGTGGTTTTTGGCAATTGGTCAGTGAGTGTGTATGTATGGAATCTTCTAGCTATCATGTCTCCGAAACTAATGAAGACAGAACTACGAAACTTCAGAATTGAGACAGCTCTGGTGTACAGATTGATTTTCCAACTTTTGATGAAAATTTTAAAAAACCGGAAGTGCGACATCGGAAACCGGAAGTAGTAACGTAGTAACGTAAGCCCGTATCTCAAAAACGGCTTTAACGATTTTCTTCAAATTTGCTATATAAACATTCTATTAGATGTCTTTTCGAATAATATAGTTGGTTAGTTCAGAAAAACTGATAGGCATCCTGTATAAATAGCTCAATTTCAGAAAAACCGCAGTACGGATTTTTTTCAAACTCACCCTATTAACTCACTTTTAAAATATCCTTTTGTATGTAATTATTGTTTTCCGGTAAATAATTGAGTTTTTGTAAAAGTTGGTATCACAAAAACGGCTCTAACGATTTTCTTGAAAATTGTAATATAAATCCATTCCTTTATCATGTATTACGAGGTTATTAGAGGACAATTAACAGTTATTCTGCTCAGGTAGGTTAGTTTCAAAACTCGGAAATTTGTGTTTCAAAAAATAACTCTATCATTTTTTTTTTCTCATTTTTTACCTTGCTATATGTAAGCTTCGTTTTATATGTCTTTACATGTGTATAAAAATGCTCTTACTGGAAATATTTTAGGTTCCTACTAGTTCTTTAGCTCACTTTTATGTCTTCTGATCACATTATCTCCAAATAATTCCTATAATACGTCCTATAATACGTAATAGAAGTCGTGTTGCTGTTTCACACCAGATATTTTTTTATTTTTTGTCAAAACTCAATTTTTTTTTTTTTTTTTTTTTTTTTTTTTTTTTTTTTTGCTATTTGCCAATTCCGGTCAATTCTTTTTTTTTTTTTATAATTTCCTCGAAAATTGTGTGAATTGAGGTCGACTGAGTGTCTTAGGCATATGGATGGATTGTCTTCCATCGCGGTATTTCTAAGAGGTTCTAGCCTGTATTTACGCGGTTTCGTTGAAATTTATTATTTCCTCGAAATTCAGTAAACATGTGAGTTGATCTTTGTTTGCTTGGAAGCAGCTTAAAAAGAACTACAACTTCATAATCCCGTCAAACTGACAACAAGAAGTTTTTTTCTGATTCCATTCAGCTTTAGATATAATTTGTGTTGGTTCTTCACATTTTAATCACAATATTTTACGATTCATTTTGTTATAGACGATCCATTTTTTTTATCACCGGTGATAATTAGTTTCAAAGAAAGTATCTGTTACATAAAGTTTGAAAAGCGTATCACAAATATTGATTTGTTGTGTCCAGTGGATTTCTTTCAATTCATGCGGAAGCCAGGAAACGAGATATTTAATAAGACATCTTATATGATTTTAAATTATCGCTTGTAATGCATGTAACCTTCCTGCAAAGTCTCAAACAACAAAAATTATAACATTGGTGGAAGAATAAGTAAACAAACACAACGCTATCTATTTGTGAAAACTGAAATTACTTTCTTGACAACCCTGTATATATATGTATATATATATATAATTGAAGAAATTATTTAATCTATATCAGTTACGGGAAGAGGCTTCTTAAAAATGTTACAAATCTCGAAAAGGCACACTGTTGAATTTTGTAAAAACAATTTCATCTCAAGTTTTATTAAACCAATTACATCTACATACAGATTATGTGTACGTATATAAAGAATTAATGTGATTTTTCTTTTTTTAATATTCCATTTTATTGTAATCATAAGATGCATTAAAGTGTTATTTAACAGCGTCTTAGAATCTAGTCATATTCTTGAACACACATATAGCGAAGTCGGACTGTCTTCTCTCCTGCTTTCCGTATGAGCGGTCTAAAAGAAACACGAAAAAAAAGTTCTGTAACTGACATCCAGTAACTAAATTATGTGTCTAGTAAAAATAGTCCCGTGTCATTCTACTAAATTCTAGTTCCCTTTGCTAGAGAGTTCTGAAATCCCCTACTAGAATTTTAAATTCTTTTCCTGTATTATCGTGGTAAAACTTATTAAAAAATCTCTGCAAATAAACGCGAACTCAAAAGGCGAGTTCTAGAGCTATTATCTTAGTTTATGACCCAATTATAGGAAATCAAGCGAGAATTTATGGTAATGCAAAGGATTCCCGATATTCATGGTATTCATAATATTGTTTCCTCATTCAGATAAGTATAGAATGGGAAACTTTTCATCATTTCATCTATCCAAGTTATTTGCTTACCTTATATTCATAACTCGCAAACTATATTTCTAGTTTAGAGAATCAGAAAATGACTACTTATTTGTTCCAGATGGAGACGGTCCGTTCTAAATAAAAGCGGTATAATTTTTCCTTAATGAATTTCAGTTTCTTTTAATCACAAAATGGCATTATTTCTAGTATGATATTTCAGAGCTACATAGTATATGTAATCGCACAGCATTTTATAGAAAAAATACATTCATTTTTTTAGAAAGTAATTTCTGATTTATGTGTATGTGTGTTTGCTTAGATGTTGTTAAAAAAAAAAAAAAAGAAAAGAATGAATGAAAGCTTATGAAAAGAGTATGCATAAAGAATCGAGCGGATTCGCTAAATTTCCGTAGAAAATATAAAAATGCATAGAAAGGCAATACTGCCGACTACACCTAAGTCCGAGTCCAGACCTTACATCTTTCATTTTTGAGGGTAAAATTTGCAGCTACTCTTGTAAGTAGTGTTAAACGGAAAATAATATGAAATATATATAAAAAAAAAAAAGTTTTTCCTTGCGTGAATAAGCAATATTGAAGGAATTTTCTAAAAATATATAAAAAGTTGAATAAATTATTATCATGCTTAAAATTTTGTAAGAATTGTTTATATTATTTCATTTAATATTTTACCTAATGTAGATTTTCGTGGACGTTAATTGCCATAGTACTAATATTTTAAACTACAATATAAATTTTAAGGGGACTTCGGACTACTAAAGTTTCATATGCAAGCTTATATTTGTACTATAACATTTATAAAATAAATGATTTTAAGTTTGCTTAATAAAATGTATATTCAGGTAATAATTCTTACGTGTTTTGGTATATTTTTTACAGATTGGAAATATTTAACATTTTATCATGAATTCTTGATTCTGGAAGTACTAAAACTGCTACAAATATTTAAGGAAAGGCTTTATATATAAATATATGTGTGTGTGTGTGTGAGTGTGTGTGTGTGAGAGTATGTTAAAAATAGTTTTCAACTTCTTCACAGAATTAAAGATTTCAAACATATTACAAACATTCGTACATTTGATTTTAATGATTTATTCAATAATATAAACATTTATGACTTACATAACACTATGCTAATTATCTTCAATTAACATCAACATAGTATAAAAGTAAAAATATCGTTTCATTATTTTAAAACTTTACCAAATTTCATGTTACATAATAATTTTATTATATGCAATCACAATATTTACCAAGTATTAAAGGTATTCCACCAGGAGGCTCTGCTTGTAGTTTATTATCTGATTCATATATTTAATATTATGAAGAAACTTCTCTTCATGTAATGATTTAATGTTCTACAGATATACTGATGATATTATGTTTTTTTTTTACTTTAATGATTGTAATACTAGCACCTTCATAGATAATTATCCTAATAGTCTTTCACTTACTGAAAATAATCTATATAAATAAAGAGAAGTGTCTGTGTGCCTGTGTGTGTGTCTGTCTGTCTGCGCTCTGGTGCTCCCACTATTGATCGTAGAGCTTCCAAATTTGACATATAAGTACCTGGGATCCTGCAGGTGTGCACCTCATCGAGATTGTTTCGAATTCCGAATTTGAATTTTTTAAATTAATGTTTTTTCGATTTTAAACATTGGCTTTAATGCTTCATTTTTCATAAATTTAATTCTTCGATTGTAATCGTCTGCGTATCTTAGCAACTGTTATTTCACTATTTATTTTTTATTTAATACATTCACTTGAAGGCGATTTTTTTTTATTTTTTATTTTTTATTATATTTATTGAAAATCAAATTGTAATGCTATATAAATAAATTGTTATGTTTATGTATAATTTTCATAGCATAACAACTTTTTATTTTTAATTTTAAATTAATTCCTTTATTTATTTTTTTTTTTTTTTCAATTGAAATATTTATTGAGAGAAAAATGGTAGTATATAGTGGAAAAGTATTAAACTGATTAAAATTTACTTGTTTTTCATGTACATAATTCCTTTTAAAAGAAAATCTACTTTTTTATTTTATTTTATTGCACTGGTCGGAATCAAATCGTAATATAGTGTAAATAACGGGGGCTATAAAACACATGGTTCAAAAACTAAAATATAAAATAGATGCTGAGATACAGTCATCTTTAAAATCGAAATTCTTAAATAACAGAAAATCCATAAGTCGCCGATAAATACTCAGATTGAAGTGCCCGGGAAAGACCTTTCTGTAGACAGTAGGAAACTGGACCCGATGCAGTACGGGCATAAAAAAGAGCTGCCTTAGGCAACGGGTACCCAAAGAAGCGAAATCTAAAGCAATTTCAGTTTTTTTTTTTTTTTTTTTTTTTTTAAGTTTTTATTTGTAATGTGATATAAAAAATAAATACTGATCCAATTCTTTTGAAAATTCATTTAAATATAGTGACCAGCAAAGCGGGCGTAGCCTGCTTGTATGATAAATAAAGAAATAAACTTTCTAGATTTAAAAATATATAATGGCAATGGAAACTTAAATTTTGGTATTTTTGATAAGAGAAAGGTATTTTCTTTTAATGTTAATTTATTTACTCATTACAAATCATACATAACACTATTTACAAAAATATTCTCATTAACTTCCTATATATAATAAAATATCTATGTTCCGATAAATATAAAAATAAAAAGGTTAAATCTATCTATTTTCAGGCGAGACTTAATGGTTATCCTAAATTTCTAGTAAATTCAAAAATGAAATCTTATTTCTAATTTCTTCTAATCTTTGTTATGGTGTCTGTTTAATACACACACACGCAAAATCAAAAAAAAAAAAAAAAGAAAAAATGTTTTTACAGATTCTAAATTTAAATTTTAACAGTTGAATCTAAACAAATTTTAACTTTTAATAGTTTTTAATACTTCGTTATTACCATCAAATTACTTAATTTTAAAATTAGTAATAATTATCAAAAACTTTAAAAATAAAATAAAATAAAATTACTTTTATTGTGGTGAATTCAATTAGTCCGGCTTAAAAATTTCGCAGCTTTTGAGTTTTAATTAATAAATTTATTTGAAAACTTTTAATTACATACTGCATGGTGCTTTCTATTAAGTGTTTTTTATTCTCTAATAGGTAAGTTAAAAATCTACCATTTGTTTATGTGTTTAGGTTTTATTAAGCAATATTAAAAAATAATAATAATAATAATAAAAAATTAAAAAAATCAAAATAGTGGGTTATTGCATTTTTATTTCACTCTAATATTCCTCCGCGCGATCATTCCTGCCTATCTTGCTATTTTGCATACATAGAAAACACCTCTACCTCCATACGTTTCTTATGAACTGCGAATTTACGTATCTCAAATCAATATCAATTATAAATTAAAATTTAATCATTTTGATTTATTTTTATTTCAATTTCAAGGTTTATTAGTTATTAAAATTAGCAGAAACAATTTAAACTAAATTGTATTTACTTACTAGTTCAGTAGATAAGTACGACTTTCTAATTAACTGTGAATTTAACTATATTCCACCTCATGGCTCTGGTTGTGTGCTTGAGCTGTTTTCGGTATGTTTTGCAATGTTCAGTGTGAGTAATAATTTTGATTTTATTATTTAATCTAAGGAATGGATTTGTTTATTCAGAAATATTGGTGATTGTTGGTATAAAAGTATGTTTCTCACTTGGTTTTTTTTCATCTTTCTCTTTCAGTTTAAAAATATTTTCATGTCTTATGTGTGAATATAGGGCGAAGGGTGCTGTAAATTTTTAGCAAATTGCATACAGCATGACAGAAATATAACCTTATTTGCATGCAACATTCATTCTATGCCCTTGAAAAAGTAATGTTGTTGTAATTTTTAATATCAGGATGCTCAATTTTTAGTAATCTTTATTCATGTATTTTTCTAGTTCTTCATATGACACTTAGTTTCATCTACTGCAATGTTTCAGAAGATTTTCAATATGTATGTATATATATATATATATATATTTTTTTTTTTTTTTTTTTGGGGGGGGAGTCCTTAAAAGAACCTACTTAAAAGAACTGGGATGAATTTTGAAATAAATCTTTAAAAGAGAAAATATTAAAAATAAAAATAAAACAAAAATCTTTTTTTTTTTTTTTTTTTTTCAAATTTTTACATAGATATCCACTTTTATTTATTTTTTCCTCGAAAATTAATTAATAAATTTCGAAATCTATTCACCGTTCTTTTAAGTAGGTTCTATTAAATATTTAAAAATAAAAGTCGTTTCTTAACCCTACGTCAGGCGCACCCGTAGGGCGAACAAAATCGGGCGCACCCTGCCTGAGAGGCCAGGTTAAAATACTTGTACTACAAACAATAAATTCGTTCTTATGCATCGAATTTTCGTTTATTACTTTCTATTCACTCCTAACAAGGTCGCCATATGTGTGTTTTTGAATTAAAAGTCATGTGTAGGATATTTAGAGAATAAAAACCAGAACAGGCCTCACAGGCAGGGTGCACCTGACGAAGGGTTAAATATCTTTTGAAGCTTTAGCATTTTGAAGATCATGAAATCATGAAAAAATGCAAACTGAGAAAACCCAATTTAATTATTTCAAATCTGTAAAATATATATCAAATCTCCTTAAAGTTTATAAAATTATGTATTTGCGCTTTTTTTTTTAAATCAAAAAACATAATTTTTTTAGTTAGCCTCTAAAGTTCAATAAAAGAATCACAAATTTCGTATAAATTTTAACTTCGTTATTAATTTCATTTTATTAAATGATTGAAATTCAACTTGAAAAATACACTCTTCCAAAAGAAAGTGTTTTAAATTTAATCGCTTTTGAAATTTTGTCAGTATTATAAACTTGCGTAAATTTAAATCTTTGAATATACTTAAATAGCAGTGAATTTCAGATTTATTACTGAAAATAAATATGTATTTATAGGGAATTCAAATGTAAGACAAACAATTTTTTTACTTTATTTTTTATTTTATATATATATATATTTTTTTTAATCAATAAATAATATATCAGCAATTCTTTAAAGAAAAAAAGGTTAATAACCAATTCTAATCTTACTTTAATCTAATCCTATTCTAACTTTCGTTAATATAATATTTATTTTTAAGATAACAATTACCAGTAAAGGAACTGAATTTGTTTTTGAAATTATCTGATTGTAGTCAGAAAGTTTGTAAGTCTTCTAAATTTAAAGGATTGTTTAATTAATAATTCATTATACATTCAATTTATCTATTCATTGTTTACGAAAAGATCTTATAAATAATTAAAGTTTACTTAAAATTTATTTAGTGCTTTACTTTAAATTACCATCCAATTTATTGTATTTTTAACTTTAAATAGCTTATAAAAATTAGAATAATTCATTCTAATATATTTAATGTACTGTTGAAAATCTATGAGGTGTAAATTATCTCCTTACACTAACCAAAAAATTCTAGACAAAAAAAAAAAAAAAAATTAAAATTAAATAAAAATTAATATTAAATAAAATTTAAAAAAAAAAAAATATTTAAATAATGATTTCTTTCGAAAATTAAAGAGTATTTCCCCAACTTGTTGAGAAAACACAATAAAATTATAAGTCAAAATTTTATATCGATAACTGTAACCCAAATATATATTTCTGTTGAAATAATTTGAGTACAAAAAAAAAGTTTATGTAAATTCGAAAGTGTTAACTTTAAAATATGACAGTCAAATATATTTGCGGGGTTGCTGCATTTATTGAACTTTCTGCTACTTAATTATATTTTGCTGAATTAAAATGCTGATGAACGAGAATACAAATAAGCAATTAATCGTTTTTTTTTTTTTTTTTTTTTTTTTTTTTTTTTAATAGCAATGATTAAACTAGGAATTAATCGCACTACTTTATAATTTTATGTATAATTATGATAACACTTAATAAATAAATAAATAAATAAATACGCCTAACTTCATATAATATAACACTTTAAATCACTAAACGATTTTGTACTATTTTAAATTTAATAAGTCATTAAATTATATTCTATAGAAGATAAATAATAGGCAATAACATTATCTATTAAACTCAATATATTCGATAAACTAGTGGATCTGCAGATCAGGAGCCTCAACGTCCTATTTGCATCAGACATTATTCAATAGGCCATTTTTATTTATTCCTTATTATATAATCGTATATATTGATTCGATCGACTTGTTACCATAATCAGATACATTCCTGAGGGGGGCTGCCGCCCCCCTCAACCCCCCGCTATGTCTCTATTTGCATATCTTATAAAGTGTTACGGAATTGTAAATAATTGCATTTATTTTTGTATCAATTCTTTCAAAGAAGTTTAGTAAAGTTAATAAAATGCTAACTTTGTGCATTTTTAGTCGTTTTAGCGTTAAAATAGCCTAATTTTCCCTTAAAAACATTTAAAAAAGCTCCAATAAGGGAAGAAATGGATTTGGCGCCAAATTTGGCGACTGTTTCCCTCCTTGGCGATTTTTTTTGGCGACCTTGGCGAGAAAATCCTTATTAGGGATATACCAAATATGGAAGCTCTAATATCATTATGAGATACGAGAATTTTCCAGAACAGTCTGTGTTCGATAGAAAAGTATAAAAGGAGCATTTTTTCGCCAAGGCAGTCAGTCTCAGATCTGTGTCAGTTTCGTGAAATTCTTGCTTTGCTTTGAGCCTCTTTAGATGAGACTTTCTTTATGTGTTATTGCTAAATAGTTTGTACCGTTGTTTTGCTGTTAACGGCTGTTGTTTAAGCTGTGTTTACTGGTTGAATTGAAGCTGATACTTGGTTTATAGACCTGTATTTTTCTGGAACTTTCTGTGAATACATCACTGAATTTTTGCAAGTTTTGCCTTTCATTCTCGGACAACTTACGGACCCCCAAGTACGCAACAATATGTATTCTTAATGAACGACGGTCTTGTATTATTTCCCTGAAATTCATAAATACCAAATTTCATACAAAAAAAAATTACATAGCATATCGGAATTATTTTGCGTAACCTTTAAACTAATTTACAATTCTATGCCCACAATTATCAACAAGAAAACATGCTTTTAAAATTCTAACATAAATTCATTATATTTGATGGGGTGTAACCATGTTAAAATAAACTTTTAAGAAATATCGACTATAGACCGTAATAGTACGAAATTATTTTATATATCCCGGAAAAGTAGCCACAGTCATTATAAACGCCAATAATAAGAATAAACTTAATTAATTATAACTCATTAATTTTTCAAACTAATTTGACATCATTCGGATGATTACAGTACATACTCGGAATTATTTTGTGTGGTCCCCTAAATTATTTAGTCTATACATAACCTTTTTTAAGAGTAAACATAATTTTAAGCATCTTCATAATGTATGATAATTTTATTAAGTTCAATGCAGCATAAACGCATTAAAGTGCGCTCTTAAATAAACGTTTGTCCATAGGCTCTAATGCTACGAAATTCTTTTGCTTGTCTCTGTAAACAAACCATAAACATTCTATACACCTGTAAAAACTATTCAGCTTACTTTGCGTTTAAAATTAATAATTGTTCCAAGTTTAACATCGTTTGGATGACTACGTGACATTGTCAGAACAATTTTGTAAGGTCCTGTACATTAATTAGAAAGCTTAAGAGCACATATTTTCTTCAAACAACATAAGTTAAACATCTTACTCATGTACGCTAGTTTAATTTTCTTGATTGCAAAGTAAAGATGTTAAAATGCGTTTAAACGCAATTCCCCTCATACGCCGTAATGTGAAGTATTTTGGCGTGTCCCTGTCTACAATCCATACAATCCATAAAAAGTATAGGCCTAAAAAAATAAATAGCTATTTCTATACCGAGCCTGAATATATGTGTCAATTTGCAAATCAATCGGAGAATTTTTGCGGCCGCTATTGCGGTACATACAAATTCTTCCCATAGGCCGTAATGATAAAAAAAATTTGGCGTGTCCCTGTACACGAACTGCAAATGGAATGCACACCCAAAACTATACAGCTAATTTCGTGGGGATCATGAACATGTGTACCAAATTTCAAGTCAATAGCGTGATATTTGCGGCCGCTACCGCACGACAGACAGACAGGCGGACAGACGGAACACAAAATCCTTTTGAGTCTCAACAGAGGCCCTCCACTGACGTTTCGGTAAAAAATCAAAGTCAATAGCTTGATTTTTGCGGTGGCTATCGCGGTACATACAGATTCTTCCCATAGGCCGTAATAATAGAATGACTTTGGCGTGTCCCTGTACACGAACTACAAATGGAATACACACCTAAAACTATACAGCTAATTCCGTTGGGCTCATGAATATGTGTACCAAATTGCAAGTGAATAGCGTGATTTTTGTGGCCGCTATCGCGATACATACAAATTACTCCCATAAGCCGTAATGATAAGAAAAACTTTGGCGTGTCCCTGTACACGAACTACAAATGGAATATACACCTAAAACTATACAGCTAATCCCGTTGAGCTCATGAATATGTGTACCAAATTGCAAGTCAATAGCGTGATTTTTGTGGCCGCTATCGCGATACATACAAATTCCTCCCTTAGGCAGTAATGATAAGAAAAACTTTGGCGTGTCCCTGTATACGAACTACAAATGGAATACATACCAAAAACTATGCAGCTAATTTTGTGGGGATCATGAACATGTGTACCAAATTTCAAGTCAATAGCGTGATATTTGCGGCCGCTATCACACGACAGACAGACAGACAGACGGACAGACGGAACACAAAATCCTGTTCAGTCTCAACAGAGGCCTTCCACTGACGTTTCTGCAAAAATTGGAAGTCAATAGCTTGATTTTTGCGGTGGCTATCGCGGTACATACAGATTCTTCCCATAAACCGTAATGATAGAATGACTTTGGCATGTCCCTGTACACGAACTACTAATGGAATACACACCTAAAACTATACAGCTAATTTCGTTGGGCTCATGAATATGTGTACCAAATTGCAAGTCAATAGCGTGATTTTTGTGGCCGCTATCGCAATACATACAAATTCCTCCCTTTGGCCGTAATGATAAGAAAAACTTTGGCGTGTCCCTGTATACGAACTACAAATGGAATATATACCAAAAACTATACAGCTGATTTCGTGGAGCTCATGAACATGTGTACCAAATTTCAAGTCAATAGCGCTATTTTTGCGGCCACTACCGCGATACATACAAATTCCTCCCATAAGCCGTAATGATAAGAAAAACTTTGGCGTGTCCCTGTATACGAACTACAAATGGAATACATACCAAAAACTATACAGCTAATTTCGTGGGGCTCATGAACATGTGTACCAAATTTCAAGTCAATAGCGCTATTTTTGCGGCCGCTATCGCGATACGTACAAATTCCTCCCATAGGCCGTAATGATAAGAAAAACTTTGGCGTGTCCCTGTATACGAACTACAAATGGAATACATACCAAAAACTATACAGCTAATTTCGTGGGGCTCATGAACATGTGTACCAAATTTCAAGTCAATAGCTCTAATTTTGCGGCCGCTATCGCGCGACAGACAGACAGACAGACAGACGGACAGACAGACACAGCCCAAAACCGTTTTGAGTCTCAATGTAGGGCCTCCACTGACGTTTCGGCAAAAATAAAACTTTTAAGTGGCTTGATTTGAAAAAAAAAATTTCAAATTTCAGAAGCTTTTCTTCGGTAAAAAAGCTTGGGTCAATTTTCTTATAAAATATCGCTGTAGACAAAATTAGAAAGTATTGGTAAGTGAAAGCAATAACTTATATTTTTGTGTGTTTCTTTATCATTTAGCCGCAACAATGCTCTATTTTTAGTTTTATTTTATTACAGCAATTTGTTAAAAGTTTTAAAATTTTAAGATACTGCTAAATAAAAAAATAGTCGACGTATTTCTTTGCGTAGAACTTATTTGCCATTTTATCAATACGTTCCGATAAATACTATTTTTTTTTTTTTTCTTTTTTTAACCATTTAAATAATCTCAAGAAAAATGGGACCCTAAATTTAGATTTAACAATGAGTGTAAAAATGAGTGTATGTTATTTATCATACTGACTTAATTAAATTAACATACCAATATGTATTTGTTAAACTAGTTTTATTTATCCATTTATTTTTTATTTTCTTTTATTTAGTAAATGGAGTAATTTTTATATTATGTTGTAACTATCATAACATTCCTTTTTTGACTAAAGTTAAATATGCACATTAATATAAATACCATATACATGCAGCGTGTTTCAAAAATACTGATAAAAATGTATTCTCTTAGAAAAAAAACTTATAACAGATTCAGTATATTAAGTTCGGTATGTAAATGGCACATTTACACACCGATTTAATCTGCAGATGGTGTCATCGACATCAGTAGGTATAGACCATCGTCACCCGTTATCTTCCGCATGGACATTGCCCCACCAGTGGTCGAAGGTGGTTTTTGTGCTCAAAGGTGGTGGCTGGGAAGTACCGGGTTCAGTCCTAGGTCACGCTCATGGACCTAGCCTTCGGATATTTCCGTGGCTTTCTCCGAAATTTGCATAAATACGTCCTAGGGTCCCTTGGAAATAGCCCACCCAAGCAGGGCGACTTACCTGTAAGCCTAGGACCCTAGAGTAGTTAATCTGCCTTAAGCCACGTAATCAACAATCAACTGCATGGACTTTAAGTGGTGTGCATCGTAACACTTCTGATATCACAATCAAAGCATAATCATCAAACTCCAATTATTCTTTTAATTATGTAAGAAAATTTTCGTTGAATCTACAAAAAAATTGTACGTAAAACAGAAATTTCTGTTCTAATGTAATAAAAAAAAATTTTAACTATTTTTGTTGCATTTCTAACATGCCTTTTTTTTTTTTTTTTTTTTTTTTTTTAAGAAATTGTTATTTAAATTATAAATATACAAAGATCATTGTATAGTTAATCAAAATAATTTGTTAATGTTAACAAAGTAGAAAGACATTTTGCATATATACATATATTTTTTTTAACAATGTATTTTGTGTTGACGAAACAAAACTGATTTTTTTATTTTAATTTAAAATAATAACAGAAAACTCAACAGAACACATTTTGTGGTTTTAATCAAATCCTTTCGTTGAGTATATATAAATGTAAATCTGTGGGGTTTCTTTTTCCATAATTAAATAATTGTGCATTGCCTAGCTCTAGTGTTGCATCATGCTTGTGCAATATATATATATAATTTGAAAAATTTAATACCTTGTTAACACTCAACAAAAGATGAAAATACCAACTTATAATTAAATTTTAAATGAGATTCATTTCGAATAAAATTATTGTCACGGTGATAATTTAATTTGAGTACCAATGATTAGTAAAAACAAGTTATAGTACTTGCGCAGAAGAGAAAGGACACACATAAGCCTAATGATGAGATAATAGTTTTCAAAAACCATTAATGTAATAGAAACAGTCAACATTTTATAGAAAAGAGAAAAGGATAAAATTACCAAAGAGATCCGATAAAAGAGGGGAAAAAAATATGAGAATTCATGAATTGAAAATTGGAATTTTAAATGCTGAAAATAGAAATGTTGACAGGAAATGTTGACATCCGGAAACTTGCATTTCTATCAGCAGAGTGCATGATTTCGGAAAACTGTATAGCTAATTCAAGCCAATATACAGCTCAAGTCTATCTTGCAACAAAACAAAATAAGAAAAGGAAATTAGATTAAACAATAACACAAACCAAAATTGATTCAAGGAATAAGTATTCTTAAGAAATCTACATGTTAAACGATACATGTGAAGATAGTAGAAATAAACAGGTTGCCAAACGAACATTAGTAAAAAGAAAAGGTAAAGAAACTATTCATCGATTTAGATGCTACTAAAATGCAATAAATGAATGCATTAAGTGATAGTTTTTAATGTTTAAATATATATATATATATATATATATATTGAGGCAAAACACATTCAAAGTTAAACACTTCTAAAGGTGTATACAATTGAAATGTGTTTTATAGGAACAGCAGTTCCTAATGTGTTTTTTCTTTTAAAAATTTATTTTTTAAAAATAACTTTTACACACAAAACTGAAACATAAAATATTATAAAAAAAAAAATAAAAATAAATAAATAAATATTTGCGAAGACTGATTTTGTTTTCTGTGTCTGTCAAAATCATATTCTCTAAGTTAAACTTTCTTTGCAGAGATTTTCTGCATTTATTATCTCCAACTTGTTAAAACTTAATTAGTTTAACTTTCTTGAAATAGGAACTAATCAGCTTCATTTAAGTCAAGAATGTTTCTCAGAACTCTTCTGATACAAATTCTTTATCTGCGTGGTTCAACTTTTGTATTTTAAACGATTCTTCTTAAACACACAACTTCCGTAACTAATTTTAAAAACTTGTTTTTAATTAAATTAATTAAGCAATTCTTCCTTCTTTTAAGTTTACGCTGAGCGATTATTGTTCAACATGTAATAATTTATTTTTTAAATATTTTTTTCAGTCGCAAACTGTTTAAATTTTCAATCCTTTTTTTCGTTCTTTCTTTCTTCTTCTTCTCTCTCTCTCTCTCTCTCTCTTTTTTTTTCCCTATACATAATATTTATATCTAATTATGTGATTACTGGAAAATGATAGAATAATTTGTCTTCTCAAACGTGTAAACAAAATATTTTCTCAATACATAATAATAGTCTTTGTTTCTCGGGAGTCACGCTATATCCTATATCGCATTACTTTCAAATAATTGAAATAAAATTTTATCCTTATTTTCGTAAGAAAAAAATAACAGTAAGGTAATAATAATAAATAAATAATAATAATAAGTGTTACATTTGCAAGAGTGTGTTGACAAAATAATTATCCTTGTTTTGAAAAAAAAAATAAATGATTAAACAGAAAACATAATTTGATTTTAAAAAAAAAATAATAATAATAATCATACTATATAAAGATTAATATGAAATAGGGTTAATAAAATAACACTAAAAACAAGAAAACATTTTCATACTTTACAAACACCTTTTTTAAGAATTATTAAAACAATATTGATTTTTTTTTTTTCGATACAATATTCGCCAACTTATGAGGGATTAATAAGGAGATTATTATCATTACGATTAAAATGTTTAGAGATCATAATAGCTATTCAAGTTATTACTGTGACTCAGAATGATCCCAAGAGTTCTGCATTCTCCACCCATGCTTAGGAACTTCGCATAATCAGTCTTCATTAATCTCACCACCATTGTTTTAAAATGTTGAATAAGTGTAATACATTTTGTAGATGTTGATGATAACAATGATGATGACTATGCTAGTTATTCAAAATATAGAAGTTTATATATGCTAGCCGGAATTATTGACAAGTTCTTGGTAAAATTTATGCCAATAAATGATCTTAGTTATTATGATTAAAATTACTTATAGTCAAAATGTTTTCAAAAACATATGATTTGTTTGATACTGATATAAGCAATAACATTGAATTTAAAAATAAAATTTCGTAATATTCTGCATAACATTTAAATTCTCATTTCTATAAACATGTAGTTTTTTTTTTTTTTTTTTTTTTCTGATTCTGAAATAAATTTTTATTTTCTTGTACTACACTATAAAGCTTAAAAAGTAAATCAATAAAAAAATTCTTTTATAAAAGTCAATTTTTTTAGTATTTCGATTCTATTTTTTAACAGTTTTTTGTTTCAAAAATTCTCCAAATTACTTATTTTTCACTTTACAAAACCATTCCTTTTCCACTTAGTTAGAAAAAACATTCCCCATAAGTTTAGCATATTTTACATTTAAAGTTTCTTTTCTGTTTATTATTATTATTATTATTATTATTATTATTATACCTTGGCAAAATTTTATTCATTTAACATGTGTCCTTTCACTCGTTATTTTTAAAATTTTCAAAAAAAAAAAAAAACTTTATGTTTAAAACAAAAAGAATTATAGAAATCCGCTTTTTTATTTTTATTTTAATAAAAATGTTCAATTTATTTTACCAATAGCGTCCTAAACCTATTAAAAATGAACTCAAATTTTGTAACTTAAAATCTAATACATTTATTTATTATAAGATTACCAGCTTTACAATAAATCTAAAAGTGAATTACTAATGCAAATTTTTATACAAGTTAGATAAGAAAAAAAAAAAAAAAAAAAAAAAAAAAATCCCTCTATACGGTGCTATGTAGATTGTACCGTTCAACTAATTATGTTGCTCTGCAGTAATTTGTTAAGTTGTACTGTCCATACATAAATAAAAAATATGTCTTGTAGACAGGTAATTGATTATCAGGCAACTCCGTGTGACAATTGTGGGTGTGGACATACCTGAGCATTAAAAAAAGTTTTATCAGTGAATAACACATCCCCGAGATAGAATGACATTCTGCATATTTCTGCATGTTCAAAGTTCATAATGCTCAACACATTTGCTTATTTTCAGCATTGTCTGCAATTTTTCAAAATGATATGAATTGTGTCTTCGTCAGACAAAATCACTTGAACAGTTATTTGATTTATATCTAACAAACGTTCAGCAGCTATCTTTTTGCAGAAAAGTTTTGTTTAAATTTACGCGTTACTTCTTCTAATAGTGAAGTTCTTTACGATATCTTTCCCTGCTAATTTCACACCTTCATGCCTAGAAAGATGCAGTTTTGCGTGTCTACGAGTGCAACGCTTCGACTATCTCATCTAGAACAGATGTTTTAAAATTGTTTGGACAACTACTGCGATTTATTCGAAGCTCAAATGCTAAGTTCATACAAGCATTCATGCGTTCGTAATTCATGGATGCAAAAGCTTATAGCTTATGTAATTTTCATTGAGAAAGAACGCTAGATGAAATAATCACAGCTAACAACTTTCCTTTAGGACTCAAAATCGTGATAGAAAATCCACTTATAGATAGTCGGGCGAAATTGTGTGTATATGTATACAAACTATCTAAGCTTTATTATTCTAATTAGCATGTACACTTATTCATGTTATAAATACATTCAATATCTTAAATGTATTTCCAATATTATTATAACTGTATCAATGAAAAAATTAGTCAAGGGATCCTCCTCCGGAAGATTTCTGGATTAGTTCAGAAGAAGGTGGGGCCATCGATAGCAACTAAGTTTTCATCCATTTGCCTTAATCTCCGATGAGAATTTTTAATTCGGGCTTTACCTAGAACCTTACCTTTCTTAACCAAGTTTATGAGTTTGGGTACCGCTGAGAACGGCAAACTGCCTAAACACCGCATGGTAATTCTGCGTCCTAGATTCACCTAAGTATACCATAGATATGAACAATGAGCCATATTTATTATATATAGAGGCTTATTGTTCTTTGTTTATAAATTAGAAAATTATTTAGGAGGATAGGAGACAGCCATGTTTGCTATTAAATTTGTGTAACGAATTCAATAACTTTAAGAATAAAATTTTTAGTGATAAAGAAGAAAATAAAAGAAATATACTGATAGTTTAAAACATTGATGATCAATGAATACCAATTTAAAATATTGATAGTTGGCCACCGAAATTTATGCCTGTGCAATATATTTTTACGAGAAAAATACAACTTCGGTCCCTGCTACATAAAATAAAATAATTAAATAAAATTAATGATAAATTACATTTGCGTGCAGTTTTATCTAATATGTCGTTTATCTGTACGTCGTTTAGTAGAGATTTATCTAATACGTTGAATTACATGTAAGCTTCCAGTTTCGCGGTGGGTATATTTATATCCAAAGTTTGCTCTCAAAAATTTTTTTTAGCTTCGATATAACTAGGTGTCCTAATGTCGGTTTCATGAGCGTCCTTAATTATTTAGTCCATGAGGCACCGCACTGAAACTTCTTTTAGTTTTAGTGATGATATTTTTAATATTTATTACAAAATTAAAAATCTTTAAATCTTTTGCTTGTTTTGATTTAATTTAGCTCTCTTCCCAAACTTGTTTCTCACACCTTACTGTCGTGCCAGAACTAATATGTATCACTTACGCATACATTCTATTATGAAATTTTGTTAATTAGACCATTCTAAGGTGCCTTTTATAATTTTGTCTTATACCTTAGAAAATTTCTGTAATATATATATATATATTTCATTTTGCATTGTTTAAAACAATTTTTAACAGAGATAGCTACAAAAATTATTTTTAAAGTACCTTTTTTGTATGTTAAGTATTTTAACTGCGACTATTAATTTAAATATTTCTGTATTTTATATTATGTTGAATAATTTTTCTATATATTCTTAAGCAAAATATATAGCATTTCAAAAAATTAAATTTTACAAAGCCAGAATAGTTATCTAATAACACTATCCGTCCTAGCAACGACAAAAATATTCTATAGTTACATAACTGAATAATTTTATTCCTCTTTTTGAAAGAATAAAGTAAAATCTTTCATAAAGCATTTTTCTTTTATTGGAGATAAAGATTTATGATCCAAATATTACGATTATATACAACTGTCTTGATGTATACGTATATAAATATATATTTATTTATACTGTCTGTTTGTTTAATTTGCATTTTTTCTTTACATTTTTTTTTAAACCAAAGTTTATCTTTGAAAGATCGCCGATAGGAATCCAAATAATTCTAATATAGACATCACTTTAAGAACAACATATATATCATCACATTCCGTTCTTAGCATTTCTTCCAGTATATGGTGAAAGAGAAAAAAAAAAAAAAAATCACATTTTTCCTGAATAAATTCCAATATCTTTTTCTGAAAATGAACCTTTTCTTCTAATAAGAAAAACACTTTTTATACTGAAGAATTTTATAGGGATTTTTGATTGAAATCAGAAACATATTTTTTATGTAACCTATGCTTTTACATTAAATAATTTTTGAAATATAGAAAATATTGCGATATAAATTATCCGTAGAAAAAGAAATGTTAAGATTTACATATTCTAAAACTTATATGTCTTGAAAGTATGAATAAGAGAATAAATTAATAAAATACACTAATAATGCGATTATTAATCAGAGAATTAATTATTAAAAGAATGTAATATTTAAAATGTTCTCTGAGTATTATTTATATATTAAATGATTTCGGAACTACCCATATGTTTTTACCATTCCATATTAGTAAAACTGTAATAAAACTCTGTCAAAGTTATTTTTGCATGTATTAAAATTGGCATCATTATAGCCTTAAAATTATGAAATCACAATGAACAATGAAAATAATAATAATAATAATAACAACAATATATATATATATATATATATATATATATATATATATATATATATAAAGATATTTGTACGATCCTATTTACATAAAAATATTTTTTTCTTCTTTTAATTTTCATGCAGGTGATAAAATTGCAGTACACTATCAAAAATTAATTTGCCTATTCGGTCATGTGGTATATAGGTTTATAGGTTTCTATAATTCTCATGTTTAAAATAATAATAATAATAATAAATAAAATAAATAAAAGATTTATTTGTCGTAAAGGATTGAGTTTTACTATACTCACAACAAAGGAAATGGAATTCTTTATTGCCTACCATATAGCGGCTTTATCAACACCCACTGAACTACTGAATTTGCATTGTAATTCTATAATAAAATTCTTACTATTTCAGTTTAAATTTCTTGACTACACTGATTGGCTTCTAAACTATTGATATATCTTTACCATTCTCTAAAACCTTGTCAAAAATTATTTTACATCTAGTAAAATCGACATTATCGTTTTAAAATTATGAAATGTATCATGATGAAGCCTAAAATGAAAAAAAAAAAAAAATCTGATGTGGACACTACATGACTTTTTTTATACACCCATGGGAATGTACATCTTGTTATGAAAACATTGACATTTTTGTGTGAGGTAACTGATTCGTAAATAAACAGGCAGGTTACAACCATGAAAAAAGAAAAAAAAAAAAAAAAAAAAAAAAAAAAAGTCATAATAATAGGATTATATAATACCGCCAAACAAATATACCAGTTTTTTCAGGAATCTCTCATTGGCAAATGCATAGATTAGAGTTTAATGAAAATCCTTAGACTATAGATGACTTAGTTTTATCCTCTTTGCCGAAAATTAGAGGTGAAAAATTATACATTTTAACGAAACAATTAATTCAGTTATAATTGTGAAAGAATTTACTAATTCTCGCTATTTTGAAACAATATTTGCCTCCAAATTTGATCGCCAATTTAGCCAGGTTACCAAGCTTATAGACCAAGTGTGATTTTGATCTTGGCGTTGAATTTGGCGACTTGGCGACCGTATCTGGCGAAATTTTGTAGTTTAGGGTTGCCAGAATTTAGAAGCGCTAATTTCAATAAGAACAGAATTCTGGAATTTTTCGGAAAGATTCATTGGCTTACAGCTCTAAACTAAATTCTTGGAAAATGCATTATATGACAAATAAAACTAAAACAAAATAAAGCGCATTCGTCGACTAGAACCTGTTTATACACTAACAATTACCTTCTACACTCAAAAATGTCGGCAACTTTCATAACAATATCATTACGTGCTCTATCTACGTGCTCAATATTTATTAAAGTGCAATCGTAGTCTAGAACCTGTTTATGTCTGTAAGAATTACTTTCTATGCGCAAAAATGTCGGCAACTTTCATAAAAATATCATTACGGGCTGAATATTCATTAAATAAAATGCATTTGTCGACTATAACTTGCTTATGTCTTTACAAATTGCTTTCTACACTCAAAAATGGCGACAGCTTTCATAATAATTATCATTAAGGGCTCTATCATAAGCTTTTTTTTTTTAAATCTCTACATAATGGCCAAGTCATACATAATGCCAAAACCTTTGTACTTTTGATCATTATGAATGTAATTTTCCTAACTATCTCCAAAACGGAAAGTCACAGAAAGCCAAAAACGGAGGTGCACAGATGTTATAACAAACCTATATACCAATTTTTAACGTTCTACGTCCAACCGTTTTTGAGTTACGCGAGATACATACACTTATACACACACAGACACACATACAGACGTTACGAAAAATCGTATAAAGTCGTTGATATCTCTAAAACGAGATTTCTTATTAAAACGACACTTGCAGGTGTATAACTAGACATCATGACAGTCACACATATAAATTTACAACATTCTACGATGATTCGTTTTTGAGTTACTTGAGATAAAAAATCCATTTCGCTAATCGGAATTAAAATAAATCCTTATACTTTGAATAAGGAAACAAAAATAAAATAGATCTATAAATAAATAAAAATATTTATAGAACCATATTTGCATAAAAATAAATATTTTTATTTGCATGCACGGGATAAAGTTGCAGTAAACAATGAAAAACTTAATTTCCAACTCGATTACGCGGTGTATAGATTTATAGTTTTGTATTATCTCTATGTTTTAACCACTGGACTAGAATGTAAGAAGTAAAAGGAGGAAAAACACAAAAGCAAAAGTGTCAATTATGCAGTCAGTTTAACAATAAATCTAATTCTTTTATTTTGAATGTGTATCTCAGTGTGTATCAGTAGTTTGCTTATTTGTACGTTTTCAGAAAATTAGATTGAAGTGTTACGCTTATGTTTCGAGGTTATGATTGATCTTTAAACTATAAAATATTTTAAGTGTTTATTAGGTTAGCGAATTGTATAATGTGTGGAAAAAAAAAATATATATATATATAAGGTCTGATACTCTTTGAATAATCTCCAAAAAGCGTCTGTATTGCTAACGACCCAAAATCTGATTTTAACACAAAGAAGTCAGAAAACTATGTGAAATTATTAGAAGACTCTGCCCCTCAATTTATTATTCAAGTTAATCAAATTTGTAATTTTTATTCATAAAAACTGTTATTCCATCAATATATTGCCAAATGTTTGCTATTCCTACGTATTCTCGTATCAAAAATAGCAGTTAATTTCGCATTTATTACTGAAAATAAATATATGTTAATAGATACTTCATCACCGATTCAAGAAAGCACTACAAAGGATTTTATTTATTTTTTCTTTTATCAATAAACACATTAGCAATTCTTAAAAAAACAAATTACTAATAAACCCTCTCTAACTAAAGTGCGGAAAGTTTACTCTAACTTTCTTTAGAACAAACTTTGTTTTAAGATACTTAAAGTTTTAAGAATAACCACAAAAGAATTTAAAGTGTTTTTGAATTTATCGGAATGTTTGTTGGTAGTCTAGTTTCAAAGATTGTTTCAATGTATAGTTATTTAGCCATTCAGTTTTTACATTAATTGCTCGCGAATATATCTTTATAAATAAATAAATTTTACTCAATGTGCATTTAAGCTTTTATTTTGATTTACGATTTAATTTATTACATTTCTAATTGTACGGGAGTTCAAAAAAGTAGAAGTTTAAGAAAGGAATTGTTGTATCTTTAAATGTACCTGAATTTAAAAATAATTTTTTCATGCAAGAAGCTAAAAATTCTCTAAAATACTCTCCAATCTTAGATAATTGAAAATTAATAGTTCAAATACACTGGTGTTCAAAGTTAAAAGAACAACTTGGTTTCTTTCTTCCTTTTTTTTTTTTTTTTTTTTTTCGCATAACTTTTTAACAAATAAACATAAGAAACTAAAATTTGTATGGCATGTTTGTTATCGTATCATTAATCGAATTTTTTTATAACTTTAGCATAAGTAATAGTTTTTAAACTATTATTAATTAAATTTTTCTGAAATAAAAGCTTTGGAAAAAATGAAAACTTTAAAAACTTTTAAAAAGAAAACTTAATGAAAAAGGGTGTTAAGGATTAATTTCAGATAGGTGAAGACGCACATACCTTGAAACGCTAAACTAAATACCGATTTTACTTTCTGTATTCACTTTTCTTTCACTTTCTTAACGGACTATTTTAAAAAGTATAAATACTAAATGGTAAACTGTGAGCATAATCAGAATAATAAAATATCGATTACTAAATTTATAATGAATGTCTTACCAATTTTTATATTTGTATGTATATATATATATATATATATATATATTGACATGCAAAAATAAAATAAAATAAAATAAAGTGAATACAGAAAGAAAAGTCCGACTTTAGTCTAACACATGGATGCATGTGCATCTTCACCTATGTGTAATGCAATTTTATGACCATTTTCCAGTAAGTTTTCTTTTCTTAAATTGTTGAAATTTTTCCTTTTTTTTTTTCAAAGCTTACTTTTAAGAGAAATTTAATAATTATTACTTTAAAAATTATTACATATGATAAAGCTTCATAAAAATCGGTGAGTGATATGATAATAAACATGCCTTCCTAATTTTATTTTTCAACGTTCATTTGTTTAAGACTTACGTGCAAAAGAAGAAAAAGAGAAAACAAGTTATTACTTTAATTTTTTACGCTAGTGTATGAAAATATAAATAAAATTATTGGAAATTAATTGTAAGGATTTTTTTTTTTAATCATAGGCTAAAAACACATTGGAAAGGACTAATACATGAAGCAATACTAATTACCTTGCACACTATTTGAAACTACTTTTTATTTAAAAAGCTGAATTCACATAAAGCTACAAGAATTAAAATATATTTTGAAATTCAGAGAACTTTCTCTGATCTGTTAAGAAAATACAATAAAATAAATAATAAATAAAAATTTCAAATCCTTTACTAAAACCAGATTAAGCTTCTGTTAATATATTTTGAGTACGGAAAAAAAAATAAAAAATAAATAAATAAAATGCCACCTATTAAAAATCGCAGGCAAGTATTTTTGCGAGATATTGTATGTATTGAACTTTTTGCAAAAAATTATTTTTTCTTAATCGAAATTTTTATGAACAAAATTATAAATAAGTAATTAATAACAAAATCGGAAGAATAACAATGATTGAATCACAAGTAATTACAATATATTTAATAATTATATTCACTTATTACATTTAATAATTATATTATATTTTGATGTAAACTAATAATAATAACGACAAGTAATATATATATATATATATATATATATATATATATATATATATATATATATATATATATATATTAATCTAATACGCACTACATACATAAAATATAGCACATTAAATACAGTCGGTAACAAAAGTGTCCGAACACTAGCAAAAATTCCTATGTAAAAAAAGTACACTTCATACGGTTTTTGTTAAATAAATCCTTGTCGAATCATGTTATTAGTCAGTGTAAGAATATGATTCGATAAGGATTTATTTAACAAAACCATATGAAGTGTACTTTTTTTACATAGGAATTTTTGCTAGTGTTCGGACACTTTTGTTACCGACTGTAACTGAAGGATTTTGTAATATTATACAATTTACGTTTCACTTATACATTTTACTATTAAAAAATTATTCTATAATAAAAAGATATTAGGTAATAACATTATCTAGCGAACTCAATATATTCGATAAAAAAAATAAACCTTTAAATAGATTGACCTAGAAAAAAAAGTTCAAATTTTAGAAGTTTCCGCCGAAAAAACATGGGTCAATTTTCTTATAAAATACCGCTGTCAACAAAATTAGAAAGTATTGGTAAGTGAAAGCAATAACTTTTATTTTTATGCGTTTTTTTATCATTTAGCCACAACAATGCTCTATTTTTAGTTCGATTCTATATCCGTATTTCTTTTAAAGTTTTTAGATATTGCTAAAGTTAAAAAAAAAAGACGTATTTTTTATTTTTAGAACTGATTTGCCGTTTTATTCCTACGTTGCGATAAAAATATATATATATAATTTTTAATCCTTTAAATAACGTAAAAAAGAAGAAGTAACGTTAAATTTAATTTTTTAAAGAAATATATATATATTTAAGATACTTTAAGTAAATATCAATAGGTATTTGCAGCTATTTATTATTTTATTTATAGATTTCTTTTGAATTAGTGCATGTAATATTTTTTATAGTATGTTGTCCAAAGCAAGACACTACTTTTTCTGTTAAATTTAATTAAATTTCTGTTTTAGTTAAATATATGCATGGATATTAATGTATAGGCAGAGTGTTTAAAAAAGATTAGTAAAATTGTATCGCCGTGTAGAGGGTAATTTATTTAGTATATTAAGTCCGTAATGGAAATGTCGCATTCAAACAATTGATGCAATCGAAGAGATTGGTAATAATCGTTATTTTTCGCGTGAATTTTAAGAAGTGTGCATTGTTATACTTTTGAGTTATACTTTAGAGGTCATATTATGGGTAAAATCTTTAAAGTTCAAATTAACCTGATGAAAATCTGATTCCGAGATTTTTGGTTGCACGTTAATCCGTACACATCCGCTGGGAATTGCATTATTGTTAGTTCTTGCTTTTTCGGACAAATAATATTTAATGTTTGAATGTTAAAATTTTTATTTCTTTTAACTTTAACTGTCTTTTACACTTATGTATTTTTAATATTTTACGCCAAAGCAATTATACACAATATTCTTGTACCCACATTCTCCACTAAATCTTTTTATTTCGGTCCCTTCTAACTACCTTTTTTGCCAATTATATTCTAAACATTCTGTATATATTTCATTTGAATATGAAATTTTTAAATAATAATACATCATTTTATAATGTAATTCATAATTATGTGTATATTATAATAACTAACGTTGCTCCCACAGAATACTTCGCAATTTGTGGACACACTTCTGCATAATAGTCAGCCACTTTTCTGCATTTTTGTTATAGAAAATGATAAATATAAAATATTAGTAAAGAACCGAGTAAATAGCATATTTTTACACATGAATTACTAACGTAAGAAAAATTCTGAGATGTGCATTTTTTATTTTTAAAGTATCTTTCTTAAGTTGGTAATATAAGCGTAAAATCCAATTCACAAAATTAGGTCCTAGGTCTGATGGTGATGCTCTCCATAGGATATTTTTAAAGTGTCCTATTCCGTAGTTAGGCGAGTTTCGAAGAAAACTACGGAACACTCCGAATGACTAAGCCAACGGAGACGATCTCAGAACTAATTGCTTGTAAGTATGTAAAATTTATATGACATATACATTTTTTTTTCTGTAATACTGAGTACAATAAGCTTTTCTAAAAATAAATAAATAAATAAATATAATAAAACTAAATAGATTTTTCGTTAAAAAAAAAAAAAAAAAAAAAAAAAAAAAAAAATTGAATTTTATTATGTCTAATAAAATAGTTACCAAATTACTATAAACTTTAAGTTTTTTTTTTACAAATGCTGTATCTATTATAATGGGAAAGAATTAAACGTGGATCGATGATAAACTTTGATGAAAGGAACATCGAAAATAACTAATTTAACTTTATTAATTTGGGGATTTCACTGTCGAATAAGCACTATTTTATCTATCGTATTCTGAAACATTTAAAAAAAAATGTTATTGAGAAAGAATAAAGATATCTTCTCAAACTTCCCCTCACCCCCACCCCCCAGAAAAATAAATAAATAAATAAAAATAAAAATAGGTGAAACGAAAAAATTAAATCACTATCTATTTTTTAATACCAATAAAATTTCATGAAACGGAAAAGAAAAAAAAGGGTTTATAAAGCTTATTGTTGTCACATTTTAAAAGGTTAACCGAAATACTTACAAGAAGAAAGCTGATGCCCTTTTAATGGTACTGTATTATTTTATGAGTGATGCAAAATATCATACTATAAACAAATTTTCATTGGTTTCATTCTGATTATACTCTCAAAACTTAAATATTCGAATTTTGTTAAAAGTTGAAGGTAGCTTTTACAGTTTAAGAAAAAAATATGTTAATACTAATATTTTTAAAAACTTTTTTTTTTTTTTTTTTACCAAATTCTTTTTAAACAAATATTTAATTATAAGTTTTAATAGTTTTAAAATAGATAGAGGCAGCGAAAACATTCATTGAACATTTCCAAAAGAAAGAAAGTATTTACTGTCAGGTTTCTAATTTAAAAAAAAAAAAAAAAAAAAATTATATGTATATTTTTTCTTATTTGCATATTATAATAAGCCAAGGAAAAAAATAAAGAAAATGGCGAATTTGAAATTCTACAATGAAAATAATTTGAAATAATGTAACATAATATTATATATACGTAAACAAGAAAACAGTCATTGATTTTGAAAACTCGGTAGGCTTTGATAGCTTGATTAAAAATATGTAATACATTTTGGTTCTTAAAATTAAACCCTATTACCATGCGTTTTCTAATGTTGTATGGGAGTGTGATATATTTTTAATCCTTAACACTTGGTTATTGTTGATTGTATTAATATAAAACAACATTAATAGACTGAACTCTAAATAAGAATTCTATTGAGTTATTTATTTATTTAAATAATTAAAATATGTTACATTATAGATATTAAAAGAAAATCTCCAGCCATTGAAGATATAATGCCTCTCCGCCAAAAAATCTTATCCTCTAAGTGTAACATTGTTTCCGATTAATCATTACGTCATTACGCAGTTTAGTTTTAAAAATTTAACAGTTAATCAGTAACATTACGAACGTGTGAAATTACTATTTTTAGAAATATTTATAAAGCAGATTTTTAAAACTCTTCCTTCAATTATTTTTTCAGTTTAATCAATGACTTAATTATAGCTACTTTCCAAAAACTCTTCGTCGCGGAAAGGTTGTATATTTCCTGAAGCAAGGGAAGATTCCCTCTGACCCCACTTCTTACCGTTCGATCTGCCAGTTACTGAGTTTAGGAAAATTATTGAAAAAATTAATAGTCATCAGGCTTAATTATTTTTTGGAATCAATCAATCTTTTGTATAATAATCAATTTGTTTCAGAGAGGGTAGATCCTGTTATCCAGCATTGCGCAATATTTTATCTTCCTGCGCCGACAGTTACAACTCTGGGAACTATACAATCAGCGTTTTGTACTTCTATAAATTCTGTACTTCTATATATTCTGTATATATTCTGTACTTCTATAAATTTCTTGTGTATTCATGTAATGCTTGCAAATTATGTTGTAGTGATACTGATGAGGAAACCTGGACGGGTTTCGAAACGTCTAAATTTTAAATGTTTTTAAATGTATATTTTGTTTTTAAATGTATTTTAACTAAAGTTTTGTCTCGTAAATAAAATAGTTTTTGTTTTTAATATATATATATATATATATATATATAATTGAGACGGTTTGATGTTCGTGTACGTTAAAGACTTCCTATTGTTTATCAAATTAAGATGATATTGAATATATCTCCAAGGCTTCATCTCTCTTGCACATATCTCTGATCATTGGGGGTATCGGCAATGAACTTGCTGATTCTCTCGCAAAATCCGCAACAGAAATTTAATCTCCGCATATAATACTACATCTGCTTCCATCCTTTATCAAAATTTCTCTCAACTTATTAATCTTCGAGGAATGGCACAGCCTGTGGACCTCTTCTACGAAAGGTAGGTACACGTATGATATTATCCCCAAGGTTTCGTTAAATTCCTTTGACCTCACCCCTGCAATTACAGCATTTTTATCCACGATCCTTTTAAATAATATCTTCAGTGTTTTCATTGCTCACGTATCTCCCTGTATGACTGATGCAGAAGGAACGCCTTCGCATGCCTATTTAAACTCTCCGTTAACCTCATCGTGGCATAGTATTTGCCACGCTATCATTCCTCCCAGTTTGTTAAATAATATTATTGATCTAACTTTCCTCCGTAACAAACTAACCAAAATCTTTCAGATACTAATAGAGTTTCTAACTGATTAACTCTCTTACAACACCTGGAGTTTTCAAACATTTTAGGGCTTAGTATATATATATATATATATATATATATATATATATATATACAGAGAGAGAGAGAGGGGGGGGGGAGATTTTTTTCAACCGCTTTTCACGTAATTTTTAATTAGTGACTTCTTTTGTGCTTTTGTTCATTGTCTTCTTGCCCTTTGGTCGCGAAATGGGTTTAACCTGGAAAGATCAAATATTTTTCTTTAACCATGTGCTATTTTGCCGCCCTTTGTCGATTGGGATTTTTTATCAAGCAGAATTTGTATCTTGTTGTTGTTGTTGTTGTTGATTGGGGGAAGGGGGGTTTACACATTGAGACGGGCTCTTTTAAAATCATATAGTACAGTGTGATAAATGTTGTCACAGTCCCTCTCTATGAGTGAAATCGCACCCAACTGCAGAATAGTAGTTAGCGGACTTCTTTCGTCTTTGAAACTTTGAAATATACGCCAACACCTACTAAAATAAACTTTTCATTTCTCAATTATTCTTAAATCAAATAAAAAGTTCAAATGAGTTCAACCCGGTGGTACCCTTGGTTGTATAGTAAAGCTGAAATCATCCATAGATTAAAGGCATTCGTAATTGTGCTCATGGTATCTTGCAGAAAACCTAAAGTGATAAAAACGAAATACGATTGCAGCAATAAAATTGATACGTCGTGGACACATTTTTATTTATTTATGTATTTTTCAAAATCATATCAAATCACAAGGATATTCAATATGTTCTATTGCGAAGTGTACCAACAATTCTCTAACATGTTTTTAAAGAGAAATGCTCACTAAAAATAGAAAAAAAGTTACTTTTGAAATCAGAAAAAAAGGCTGTTTCAGTGACTAAAATAGTTACAAGTATCATAAAATCAATAAAACCACAACTTAACCCGTTAGTAGTCGCTATCTACAGCGCCACCTATTACAGATTGCGAACTTTTTATTTAACTGTCTCCAATAATTTTAAGAAGTGATGTGATCGACGTTAAATAGATTTTATTCGCGTTTTATGTATATCAAATGCCACTTCTAAAATTTTTTGGTGGCTATTGAATAAAAAAAATCTGGAAAAACTGAAGGATGGGCGGCAAATTGTCCAACTAGCGACTACTAACGGGTTAACTCTGCTAGGATAATAAGCATTCGGGCTTACTTATACAACTACTTTATTGTATGGAGTTAATAATTCTGAAAAAAGGCATTTTTTTTACGAAATGTATCATATGAACAACTTGTTAATGGAACTGTGTTTTACCTGAAAGTACAGCATGTAGAAAATTTTGTTTTGAATTATGCAATTTAATTTAAACACTCAAATCTGAAACATTGTATGGTATATAGTTTAACTAGCCTGATAACTGCAGCTATTGAGTAGCTCTACGTTTATTTTAACTATTTTTAATATTTTATATGTAGCCTATGCAAATTGGATTTTCTGTTACAAAACGAACAATGTTTCATTTGCCTCTTTGTCCAACATACACGTACTAGCATTTTTATATTAGTAGTATTATATGTATATTTATGAAGCCTACTGATACATTTCAGCACATGCAACTACTGCATATACTACATATAAATAAATATATATATTTAAACAGACATGCATTCTGATGATTCTTTAAATGTTCTCATTTTCGGTTCAATAATAAATTTTAAAAACATTATTTTTTTCTCTTGCACTTTCAAATAATCTATCAGTTTAGACAATTTTACGCAATGGAATAAATAAAATAAATGAACAGGTAAGATAATATTGAATTATTTCAATAAACGATATTGTATTTAAAAAATAGTTCCCGCTAAAATAAGATTTTACCGAGCACATTTATTACACTAAATAAAATTTTGGTAATAAATCATTCTGAGCTGTCAGAGAACACATTATTATTCCATTCTCTTAACAAATTGAGTCTCATAGTATTTCATCATCATGACAGAGGTTATTTTCAAAATGGTTCTGTCTGTTTTTAATCATGAATATTTATAAGAACCTCACGTTTTAGATAATGAATTAATGAATAATTGCTGCAGATATAATTTTTTTGAGTGTGTATTTCAACTTTACAAAATAACCAAATGGAAAATTATTTTATAAATGCACTACTCAATTTTGTGTGACTTACAAAACAATTCTCATTCTAATTTATTGCTTTGCAAAATGATACTCTTTTTCAGTAGATAAATAAAATGATAGATTTTAGTTCTAATTAACTTAACATAATTTTTTATTAAATAAAAAAAATATGCAGTTGCATATAAAATGTACACATTAATATGTTTATATATATATATATATATATATATATATATATATATATCATATTTATTCAACTTTTCTACTTCTTCATGTAATACTTGGTTACATCCGCTGAAATGTTTGAAAAGGTTTTCAATATATATACATATATGTATTATTTACACATTAATTAAAGTATATTTGTATAAAAAAGGCGCCAAAGACAGAACTAAAAATTATACAAAATTATATAGTTTTAAATAGAAAGTAATAAATAGGTGTAAGAGTTTAAGATAAGTGGGCGTGGTTAACTAAAAGAAAATAAAAAACTTTAATAAATACAGAAACAACGAATTAAAGTAGTTTCTTTCATTTTCTTAAAAATTGTCTTTTCTGCTGCTCCCACCTACTGAAGAGGAAACGGATAGGTGTTTTTCACATGAAGTGTTATTTTGCAAATGTTTTTTCGATACTTTAATTCGTTGTTTTTGTATTTATTAATATTTTGTATTTTATTTTTGTTAACCACGCCCACTTATCTTGAACTCTTACACCTATTTATTACTTTCTATTTAAAACTATGTATGTATATATATATATATATATATATATATTAGTAAGTTATTTATCATTTATATATATATATATATATATGTGTTGATTAATCCACCAACACCCAGATGGCGATATACCTTACCTGCCGAAGTACTCTTCGATATCAACATCCATAGGATCCAAGCTCAATAAGTGGCGCAGCTGGTAATTGCCTTGTTGGATCATAACAATAATAATACACATTTTGTGTACACACATCTACATTTTAGATTACCTAGGAAGAAAATCCCCCTTGAATGTGAACGATGGTGACTCCTAATATGATCGAGTCATGAACGTGAATACATGCCAGATTAATTTCTTAACGGGCATGCATTTTTTTCAGTCAAAGGGGCAATTCGTCCTGCCCATCCACGGCAGATTTAAAATATGTGATTACACCAAGAGTCCAATCCTTCTCTGTCGTCTAAGTAATCTAATGGCGCTATCAGACGAGGTCCTGTTTGAGATGCATTATGAGATAATACTACCGAAATAGATTTTTCGTGAGAAAAAAGAGTGAAATATTACCGTTTGATTCAATTTACTTCACGTATATTCTTCAATCATGAACTCTCTGTCGTTAGTATCTACTACGTTTTCAACATGAAATCCTCCAATCAGAGAATCGCGATTCCAGAATGTGCTATATACTTATTCCTTTCAAACATCCTTGAGATGAATTATCGCCAAATGTTGCATCCATTGTTTACATTTGTGGATTTCGTTCATGCACGAAAATAACTCTATATGCAGCTGAAGAAAATCGTTCGGTAGCTTTGAGAGGTAATATCTTACACTTTAAACAATTCGTTCTTCTGTGATAGCAGCTTAAGGTGACTGATTTACCAGGAAATCGCGTTTCCCTTATCTGCTCGTTGCATTTGCTGCCCTCGTACGATTACTCCTACCAAGCAAATACCTTGTTACCTGATACATACTAGACAATCTCTGGGCTAAATTCCCACTTCATGGGCAAGTCAGGAATATAAGGAAGGACACAACCCAAATAAATTAAAAAATATAATGATAATATTGGTAATAGAACTTAATTGTAATTTCCATCTAAAAATCTTCTGTTCAAACATTTTTTAATAAAAACAAATGTAATAACAATTAATAAAATTCTACAATATATTCAATAGACCAAAACATTAAAAAGCGTTTACTATGTTGTTATTATTTTTATAAACAGAGTTAGATATGTCATAAAAGTAATCGTAAAAACTAATTTAAAACATTTGTTTTTACTTTCCGAGCATACATATGTAGGGAAAATATTGTAATCATGACAAAAATTCGACTTTGAAAATTTGGTGTATCTATACGTTTTAATTAAGATTAAAAACTATTAAAAGTTTAAAATTAGAAAACATTTCACATGTATATATAATATATAAAAAGTAAGAAACCACGTAAATTGTATACTAATTGAAATGTGCGAATTTTGAAAAATTGAAGAAAATAGAAAATTGCAAGTTTTAATCGCAGTACAAAAACACGTGACCTCATTAAACACCAGATGTTTTTTCTTTCCCGTTCAAGATCGTCTGCCAAGTTAAAATGCTTGTGATTTGTTGCCACCATTTTTTTTTAGTTTAGTTAATTTAAAAAAATCTAATTGTCCGATCGATAAGCCGTTTACACTATCGGATTGAGAAAAAAAAAGCCCTTTCCAATGGTATCTTGTTTGTAACAATACGACTGATATTTCTAATTTATTTTCCACTTTTTCCGTAAAAATGTCGCTTTTTAAGCATTTAATCATGAATTCTGGGTCATTTTTCGGTAGACATGGGTCGACATTTTAATTAATATCTCCGCTAATTAGGGTCGCATCGCTTAGCGAATTATCGCGATGTCGAGATGAAGAAAACACGTTTAAAAAACACGTAGATAAACTATTTTTATTAAAAACGACACAAAGCTTTTCGCCATTATAACAATAGCATCATCAGATGTAATTGAGTTACATAGAACCAGCAATATATAAAAGAGAAAAGTTCAAACGGTTTAAAGTTACGGTTACAATAAAAAAAAATTTAAAACACATTCGTAATATTAAAGAGAAAAAAAGTTCAATTCTAGTAGACTTTCTTTACGAGCACCCTGAAGCTATTCCTCTGTGGACCCAGTCCGAAGTTATTTCAGCCCCTCGCGACTTTCAAGACCTGCTAATGACAGAAGCAGTGAATATTATCAAGTACAATAAAGTTATAACTCCAAGGATGATGCATCACTTCATAAAATATGGCACACGTTGAGCTCATAGAGGAAAAAAAAATACTGAAAATGATATTGAAATGAAAATTTTTTTATTGTAACCGTAACTTTAAACCGTTTGAACTTCTCTTTTTCATATATTGCTGGTTCCATGTAACGCAATTACACCTGATGATGCTATTGTTATAATGGCGAAAAGCTTTGTGTCGTTTTTAATAAAAATAGTTTATCTACGTGTTTTTTAAAGTGGTTTGTTACTTTTTATATACGTTTTAAGTTCTCTTGAATTTATTTTTGCCACTTTTATTGCTATGTATGTGTATGTGTGTGTGTATGCACACTGCAAATAAAGCAGTCTTAAAGTAAGACAAAAAAAAAAAAAAAAAAAGAAAAACCTGGAAAACCAGGACACGTAAATATCTTAATATGCAGTTTAGACATAATAGATATCTTTATTTAAGACACTTTTTCTGTCTTAATAAACTTGTGATGGAAATGGACTAATATAAAATGTCTTAATACAGTGAGATGTTTTAAAATCAAACATTCAAAATACCTTAAAATAAAACAGTTCGCATTGCATCATTCGCTATTTAAGAGAAGAGTAGTGGCGCCATCTATTGATCATTACATTAAGATGAAGTTTGAAAAAAAAAAAAAAAAAACGGAAAGTAATAATTTTATTTTAATTAAAATAATTTTTAACTTCACAAAGAAAAATAAAATTTTCCAAAATTGAAATTACAATGAGATTATCAAAGATTTAAATCTGTTTTATTGAAAAAAAGAAAAATGAAACCAGAAAACTTCTAGTAAGTGAATTCTTCAGCATTACAGCCCATTGGCTGGAATTAATTAAAGTGCGATATTGTCTAAACGCCTTATTAGATTGAGTTGAAAATTTATATACATGTTATAGGTTACTGTCGCACGAACAATTCGGTTTACTGAATTTAGCACTTTTAGATTTCTACAGGACACAACGAAAAATTCTTTATCATTATGACCTATGGGTTCAAATTATTTGAAGTGCAATAGCGTTCAATTAAACAACATACTGTATGGGGGGGAAATACACCCCATTATTATTTTCTCTTTTGTTTATTTAACGTATTATCTTACTTTTATTTATTTAAACAACTGCTAATTACATAATGTTCGAAAAGTCCAGTGGAGTCACTCCAGGTGTTTTCTTTTAATAAATGTTATTTTTAATATTTAAATAAAAATTATTCCTATTCACATTGGCATATTCCTTTTATGCATGTTTGTGTGTGTGTACGTGTGTGTGTGAGTGAAGAGGGGGTGGTGATGCGTGAAGCTTTAAATATATAACCGTTTCAAACACTTTCTGAATTAATTATTCAAGCAAATCTTATTTGTCAAGTTTTTATTTTTAATATATAAATCTTAAAACTATATTTTTCGTAATGCACAGGATAAAAAATAAAACAATAAATGTTACGTTTCAAATCTGATATGCTTCAATGATTTTTTTCTTTTTCCATTGAAATTTATTTTGAAAGATCATACATCAGATGTAAAACTTTTAGAACAGGAGAGATTCAAAAAGAAAGTGCCTGATTTTCTGCATATATTATTTATTATTTCAGATTGCACAAACTCTCACGTGTATTTCTTACATCCCCAGTGCATATATTTATATTTTACGTTTCTTTATAACAAAACATATTTTATTTTCTATGTTTGAACTCAAATTAATGTATACTGCATGAAATCGTTCAGAAACAATTTGTAAAATAATATTAGTATTTCTGTTTGTTTTTTACTTGGGGTGTTATTGAGAAAGTAAATTTTAAATCTATATATATTACCTTTCTTACAATATATATTTTAGTTTGATTATATTTAAATTATGCATTATATATTAGTGTTTTTCTGAGTATGCGTAAATACTGGGTGATATAGGCAGCTTTATTAGAAAATCTAAACAAATTCATATATTTTAGAGAAACTATCAAGAATACAAAATAGATAAATTCGTCTAGAAAAATTTTATACGACAACAACCAGGAAACTCATTTAAATACAAATTTCCGATTGATTTGAAAAAAAAAGGTAAATATTTCATATTGTACTTTGTTATGCAATATTTTATATATTTATTTATTTTATATTTTAAATATTTATTTTATGTAAATATTTTATATTGTACTTTATTATGAATGTTGTATTTGTAAATTTTGCAAATTAGTTATTGCTTCTCTAATTCTCTGCGGATAACATAACATTGGATAAAGAGTATGCTGTTTTTTATGTACAGTCGGGGGAAAATAAAAACGCAGCACTCGATGTAACTTCGTTGCTAATCGATGCACAAAAATGTAATAGGTATCATCCGACGGAGAATTGTGAGTAGTTTCAGAAAATGAACTCAAATTTTGAATTGGGGGTCGTCTACATATTAAAACGCGCACAAACATTGATTTTTTCAATGGTAATGCCCCATTTTCATTTTATATTTGAATTCCTGGGATCGCGACAATGCGAAAAAGTATACTGGTTGTATATTTTACTTATTTTCTCACAGAGTTATAAGCGTTCAAAGTTTGAGGGTGCTAATATTAAATTCATATTTGAAACTTCTATTAATATCTTCACATAAAATAACGTGATCGATATAGCTCTTTTTTTACGAGATACAGTGAAGAAATCCAAACATAATCCATCATTACTTTTGATTCTGAAAAATATTTTTAATTATGAAAAATATTAATAAATTCATATTCATAAAAATTATGAATTATGACATATATTAAGTTTTGCATAAAATGAATCCTAATGCTGAAAAATGTGGGTGTGCAAATTTGCAGCTCATTTCAGTTATTAGTTTTCGAGATATAAACAAAACTTTCTTTTGGAGTGGTTTAGGGGGCCCCCTCGTATAAAATTCCACCTGACATAACGAAACAAATCTTAAAAAATAACTAAGAAAATTAAACAAAATGTTTTTTTTTTTTTTTATTTACGGGTAAAATTATATAACAACAAATTATATAACGCAAAGAAACAAAACAAAATGATTATTTTTAGACATTAGTGTTAGCATCAAGAATTCCCGTCTTCTAAAGAAATCAAGCCCCGCCTTTTAAACGTTTTTCAAAACAAAACGATACAGAAAAGAAAAGTAAATGTGACTTTGAGTATTCGTTTAAAACCCCTTATTTTACGTTCACCAGGCCATGAATAATGCCAGGTTAGCAATGTGGGGCAGCGAGTCTAGGCCCTCCTTTTGAAAAGCCCCCCCCCCCCCCCCCCCAATAGACATAGACATAAATTTTGTAACCTAAAGACCTCCTATGCCACTGCAAGGGGGCTCGCCTAAGCTTGCCCCGGGGCTCCAGGAAGTCTAAGTCAGGACCTGGCATTGGTAAAATTATACACAAATAGTATTACACATCATCGATTATTGGTGATAAATTTTGAATACTTTAAACGAACACTAGAAGAAAAAAAATTAAAGAAATAGGCGGGGTTTCCTATCAAAAATAGAAAAATAGATTGATAGTAAAAATTGACCAAAACAAAAAAAGAATGGAATTATAATACAAGACAGACTTGTAAAATCGTTTCTTAAAACTTTCGCGACCGCATGTTTTTTTTTTTTTTTTTTTTTTTTTTTTTTTTTTTTGCCAGTAAGGTCCGCGCCTGTAGGTGTAGGCGTTAATCTACGAAATTACGATATTTCAGAACAAAATTTTCTTTATTCACATTTATATTGAAAATGAATATACATTATAATTATGTTCTTTTTAATCAAAATAGTTGTATCCATGGTATATTGCATTGTAAAAATACGAATATTGGTTATATACTTAAGATATAAATCCATACAAATTGCGAAACAAACGCCCACTGGCGAAGTTATATTCAAATGACGTAAATTATCGTGAAAGTGTTAACTACTGTCATAGTTAAAGGATTAATTATTTACTTCATATACTGCTTTATTTGTATTTATTTATTTATGATTATTATTATTATTATTACTTTTTTTTTTTTTTTTTTTTGGAGGGGGAGGATTATTATTTTAAGGATATTTTTGTCTTTATAATTTCATCAATATATTTTAATTTTATATATTTTTAAAATATCCTTTAACATTTATAAATATATTTTAACACTTTGCGACCTCTGGATTTTTTATTTTTGTCTGTAAGTTCCGCCTACGGGCGTTATTCTATCAAAATAAAATATTTCAGAACAAATTTTCTGTATTCACAGTTATATTACAAATTGATATACATTATAATTTTTTTCTTTCTAATCAATATATTTCTATCCATATCCATAATATATTTTGTTGGTAAAATATGAACACTGGGTTACATACTTAACCTTACCCTGCAACATCCTTATTAATATTCCGTAGTTCTGCTAGACCCGCCCTTTTTCTCACACCAATAAACTTTTAGAATAATATTCTCTACATTCAACAACGATTAAATAAGAAGAAAAATACGCTAAAAAGGTTCCGGTGTAATAAAGAAGGTGCAGTAACAATACTACGGAATATTAATTAGTATGTTGGAGGGTATGCTTAAGACATAAGTAACACACAAATTGCGAAAGAAAACACCCAGTGAGAGAGTTACAGATTTTCAAATGACGTGAATCTCTGTCAGTAGTCGCGAAAGCGTTATTTAAGAAATTATATTTTCATAGAAATTACAAAACAAATCGTACAGTTCAAAAGAGTTCAACTGACCCAAACTGGTAAGAGCGATTAAAAATGTTTAATATTTACTTCATGAAACCTTACAATAATTTATCCGAAAGGATTTAGTTTATGCATTGTTGTATATATACACAGCTATATTATTTTAGTTCGTATATTATGTTACGCCTAGGAAAGAAATTTTAAGCTTTATTGGTGCCAGTATAGCCATGATAGACACTTTTTAATTGAAAAATATTGATTTTTTTTTTTTTTTCTTTTAAGAGTATTGTCTGACCAATCATAAGTATAATGTATTTAAATATACCTAAAATTATCTAAAAAAGTACTAAAGTATATCAATATCTAAAAACGGAATTCAGGAAAACTAAGGTACTAATTAATTAGAAAGCACCTCAAAACTGGCGTTTCTAATTATTACTTAGAAAACTTTGTATAAGCACCATAAAATACAATAATCTCGCAAGAAGTTGTCGCTTTGACTACAGTACGCCTCCCTATTTTGCTTACCTAACGATCGGTCATGTGCTCTTTCCCGTTGTCCCGAAACAATTGCTGTGAGATTATTGCATTGGTGTAACCCCCGTTTCGCCGACAAAATATTTCCTACCCCCCTGTTTTTCCCATTCAAGCTTCCCATTCCAGCTATTTAGGAATTTGTCCTATAATTATGGGGAAAACAAGTGGAAAGGGAATTTCAATTCAATGAAATGGCGGGTACTAGTTACGTAAGGAGATTAGTGTCCACTTCACCCCTTTTTATCAGCACTCGCACTCTCAGGTGCACAAACCCCTAGTGAATTACAATTTTCACTTGTCGTTTTTTACGCCTAATTTCTAACCACGTTACTGTCATAAAATTATTTCTCTTTTTACAGTGCACTCCCAGAAATTCATACAGCCTGAGACTAGAGACTGCGCGAATTTTAAAATTTTGTAGAATTTTTTTTTTTTTTTTTTTTTTTTTTTTATTAGAATTTTGATATTATAATGCATTGAAAATGATTGTCATTACATAAGATATATGAAATGTATAGATGAAGGCAAATAAAGAGTATAAATAATGTAATAAAAATGCACGTATAAAATTTATAGTATAGCAACATTTATAATATAGCAACTTTTTATTATCATTATTTTTAAATAATTTCTTTTCAAAAGGAATTATTTTTAAAAGGAAGTGGGCATAGCCTGCTAGTATAAGAATAATTGTGTAATAAATTTGCGACTTTTATTACAGATTAGAAATGTAGGTAAAGACAAGTAATTTATTAAGCTATTGCATAGCTTTTATCGCGGGCTTTGAGCGCGGCGACCGAATCAAGAAATTCCGTAACGAAAATAAACCAAACACAGTTCGGCAGACCTCGGCACGGTGTTTGTGTGCGTGCGACTAGACGTATGCGTGTAGACTAGCTGCTAACTGCTCATAACTGATTCTATCTCTTTTAGACACAATGCTAGGTGAGACAGCGTGCTTTTTGGCCGCGTCCACGAGTGAGTTCGAGCCCGCGACTAGTTGAACCTTAACGTGTATGTATATCGTACGACTGCTATGGGGCAAAAACAAATAGAAATACAGTTAGGCCGTTCAAAATTGGTACAGATAGGTTTAAAAGGCCTGCAAGTCGAATGGGGATATTTTCGATTGTGTAAAGTTATTAGGAGGGGCAGGAAGGGGGAGGGGAGGGGGGCAAAAAAAAAAAATAAAAATAGTGTCAGATCGTTCAAAATTGTTACACAGAGGTTTTCGATACTTACAAATCGATTACGGATATTTTCGAATTTGTAAAATTATTAGGAGGGGCGGGAAGGGGGGGGGCTATGGACAAAAACAAATAGAAATACAGTTAGGTCGTTCAAAATTGGTACAGACAGGTTTAAGAGGCCTGCAAGTCGAATGGGGATATTTTCGAAAGTGTAAAATTATTAGGAGGGGCGAGAAGGGGGAGGGGAGGGGGGGGGGGGCAAAAAAATAAAAATACAATTAGATCGTTCAAAATTGGTATATAGAGGTTTTTGACACTTACAAATCGATTGCGGATATTTTCGAATTTGTAAAATTATTAGGAGGGGCGGTAAGGGGGGCTGTGGGTAGAAACAAATAGAAATACAGTTATGCCATTGAAAATTGGTACAGATAGGTTTTAGAGGCCTGCAAATCGAATGGGGATATTTTTGAAAGTGTAAAGTTATTAGAAAGGCCGGGCAGGGGGGGGGACAGAGGGGCAAAAAAAAATAGAATTAGATCATTCAAATTTGGTACATCGAGGTTTTCGATACCTACAAATCGATTGCGGATATTTTTGAATTTTTAAAATTATTGGGAGGGGGGAGGGAGCGGAAGGGTAAAAAATATAATAAATAAATAATTATAATTGCATAAGTTGATAAAAAATGCTATGCAATAGCTTTATCGCGGCAGTCCCCGAGTGCCACACGTATTTTTTATTTATATTTTCAGTCTATGTTTTTTTTTTTTTTTTTTTTTTTTTTTTTCTGTGTGTGTGTGTTTAAGCACAAATATTATTGAGTTAAAATAATTTAGGTACTTATCTTCAAGACCTAGACCTTGCTTGAAACTAACTTTCTTTGTCTCATTAGACTCCATTTCTAAAGTAACACCATTAAGTTCTATCATGATTTTCTTCTCTGAACTTTATCATAAATTTCAATATTTAAATTGGTCGTGATCAGCAGATTTCTGAAGTCTACTGAAATTTTCAAAATCCTTGTTTATTATTATCTTAAAAAAAAAAAAAAAAAAAAAAAAAAAAAAAAATCTTATATTTTCAGTTTAAACACATCGATATATAAGCTCAATAAAAACCAGCAAGTAAAAAATCACATAAATGCTGTTAAAAAATAAATAAATAAAAATAAAATAAAATAATTATAATATTTCAATTTATTTAATTTATATATATATTTAATTTCCTACTACCAATTGTTATTTCTCAGTTTATTAATACATCACCAAAAAATGTTTATCATGATAATTTCTGAAATACTGAATTAATTAACAAACTTTGGGCTTATAAAACTGAAAGTAAAAGTTAATAATTAAAACAACCGAAAAGAAAAAAAAAAGTTTAAATGAATGATTTCTAATAGTTCTCATTTTGTGTGAAGATGTAATATTTGAAATTCGACTAAATTTAAAAATGAGTTGGCCAGCAGGTAATTAAAAAATAAATTCTACTGTTTATTCTGTTTTACAGGAGTTTTTATTTTATTTTTTCAATATAAATATATTCATATTAAACTTTTGTGCTTGTATTTATTATTTAAGTAAATAATAATAATAAAATAAGTCTTATCCTATTAAAAAATTTAACAATTATGCCTGAGTAGACCATTTCGGCAACCAAGAAAAAATAATTAAGTGCCATTGACGCCTGTTTCTCACATTCTAATTTCTAACTCTGGGTTTTATTTCTAACTCTCGTATTTATTTCTCAAGATTTTCTGCATCTTAGCTTCTAAGTTTTTAGGATTATAGCCTTCAAACTACATGAGCTTGAAAAATGTATGTTATACCCCCTTTTCGCCGACAAAATTGGGGTGAACATTCACTATCGGCGAAACAGGTGTTACGGCCAGTATCCACTTGGGCTCAAGATCAACGCTCAAAACGTCATTAATCACGCATCCGACACAAAGAGCCAAATGTCTTGTCATCAGTTGTAGCCCTTTTTTATCAGATTGCGCAGTTACCTCAAAGGAAAGCATGCAAAATTGACAAAGATATCTACCCCCAGCCCCGCAATTATCTCAGCAGGGAACCCCGTTCCAGGGTTTTGAGCTGGGGTGAGCTGGGGTGACCACATCAAAGGATTCTGAATAGAAGCCGCCCAATGAGCCCAAGTGGAAATCGGACTTTAAACCGATATTGTCGATTTTCCCTTCTTTGGGGAATTTGTCAACGAAAGGGGGTAGGAAATTTTCGTGTCGGCGAAACGGGGGTATAACCATTGCATTATATTGCATTATTTTTGTAATAGAGACAGTTAACTGGGAAAATTTTTTTGTGTATGTAGGAGCCTCGCCTCCCCCCCTGGGGGGGAAGTGCCCCCTCGTGGGGAGTAAATTTTCATGATGGGTATCTTTCAAAAGAGCTCGCCAATACCTTTAAAACGAATGGTTGAACCATCGATCTGCGATAATTTAAAACAAAGTTATCGATTTTTTTCACTTTTAACGAAAAAAAAAAAAAAAAAAAAAACTTAGAAAAAAAAATCGTATTATTTATTTATTTATTTATTTATTTATTTTTAATATTGCGAATAAAATGGACTTTTTTTTTATATTTAGTGTCATACTACTTCTCTAATATGGAAATCATCTGCATTATTAAAAAAGATAATTTTTTTAAATAATAATTTTAATAAATTATTTTTTAAAAACAGAATTATTTTTGTAATAACTGAATTAAATTCTATATAAATGTAGGTGCGTTAATGAAACGGGGGGTTGTGGGGGGCGGTAGCCCCCCTCACACAGAATTAATTATCATACAAAACTCTTCCGAAGCCTAATTTAAATTGTTTAACATAGGTTTACATAACATCGTTATCTTACCTCTTAATCTCCAACCTGTATTTATAGTATTAAATTTCAGGGTAAGAGAAAGTCGTGTGTGTGACACACCAGATTATTTTTCTACGTTTACAGATAACCCCCTAACACATTTTTTATGATAACTCTATGAATAATAAAGATAAGGTATACAAACAGTATACTTTTCCGCACTGCCGAACTCTCAGAAATTCGAATATGAAGTCAAAATTTGGTGTTGCTATTGAAAAGTTGGCGCTCATTTTAATATGTAGATAACCCCTAATACAAAATTCGGCAACATTTTCAGAAAGTGCATTTAATTTCCTGTTGAATGGTGTCTATAAAATTTTTCTGCGTCAATTAATAACGAAATTACAGCGAGTGCTGCGATTTTTTTTTTTTTTTTTTTTTTCCCGACTGTACACTGTTTTTTTTTTTTTTTTTTTTTTTTTTTCATTTGTTGTTGTTTAAGTTAATTTTGTTCGATTCCTAAACAAGAAAATCCTTAAATATTTACAACTGGTCTGTGTAACAAATTGCTTATAATCATAATTAATTCCTCTATAGTGTTAGTAATTGCAGGGGAAGTAGAGCATGTAATTTTTTTTTCAAAAATTTATTGTGACATGCTTTTTATGTACCAATTAACTCCTTTATAATGTTATTGCTGCAAGGAGCATAAACTTGCAAATATTTAACTTATTATACAAGGTCAACATAATGTTAGTCAAAGACATGGAATCCTTATCCTTAGGAAATTGTTTTCTGTTCAATTTAACTCAAATTTATTTATTTCTTAAACACATTCTGATATTTAAATGTAACTTTCTACTTTTTTTTTTTTAACTGATTTCTTGAAATTACAACTGGTTAAATTTAATTATTTTTTTATTTTTTCAAAGTTGCTCATACGAGAATCAATTTTCGTATGTTAATTAGAGATAAATAGTTGAGTTGTAGTATATCCTTATAAATATATAGAAAGTACCATTTAAATATTTCCAGTTATAAAATAAATAATGTGGGAGTATTATGGGGTTTTCTCAATAAACTAGAATAGAATTCTTAACCATGAAAAATATTATACTTTTAAAATAAAATTTAAAATTTAAATGTATTTAGGGCCATCTAATTATATTCCATCAGATTCTATGATTAGCGTTTACAATAATAAATGAGAAACTTTGTAAACTGACACCGTAAATTGAAAAAAAAATAAAAAATAAAAAGTAACAATTGATCCTAGTCAAAATAATATTACGACAGGTTACTAAAAGTGAACACGGTTGTAGCCTCAAATCGGCAACGACATTTGTGCCTGCTCTTTTCGCCTGAAGAAAGGTCCTGGTTTTATTCAGATCCAAAACAATCGCTACGACCTTTGGAAATTTAAAGAGTTTGCTTGTTTTAACGTGAGTTATATATATAAACATCAGCACAAGAAGTGCATAAAGTAGCATATATGTGTGCATGAAATATTTATGTTGATAAATACATTTAATTTTAATTAACTATCATAAAAAAAAAAAAAAAAAAAAAAAAAAAAAAACTGTTGTACTTTTATTTCTTGTGTTATTATTTGAATCATTACAAATAAATATGTATAGATTTTTTAATATTATAAATTAAATTCTATAAAATATTCGAGACTCCATTGAAATAACTCTAAAATTAAGCATTATTTATAACATCGAACTATACGCTGCAGTAACTTTTTTCATTCTGCAGCAGTTTAGAAATAACCATTGACCTATATATAAAACACACTTGCCTGAAAAAGAAAAATCTATGTAAAGACAGTTCCTTTCTCATTCTGCACCAGGGCATTTATTTTCAATACAACCCATCCATATTTTTTATCAACAATTTCCAGAAAACGAAATGTGGGTTTTCTCGTGGATGCTATTACAAAGGAACAGAAAGCACAAAAAAGAAAAATATTGATTGAGTCTCTATAAAAATTCACGATCTTCGAAGACTTCTAATATTTTACGTAAGAATTTTCATAATGTAAAATATAATTTAAATATTATCATTCTAATATATTTCACGGTGGCAGTTACTTAATCTCTTTTCTAAAAATAGTTGCGTGATTAAATATTGCAAAATGACTTCCCTCCCCAAAATCATTATTTGAAAATTTGTTGATATTATATGAAAAAAAAAAAAAAAAAAAAGTAGGAATTTTTTTCCGGTATACATTGTTTTCGTGGATGTTAAGTCTAAAATTGTCTTATATTTCTGCTCATTACGTAAGTTTTATTAGTTCCCCATCATACTATAGGTATGGGGAACTTAGGTAATCGTGAAAAATTTCGACCTCGGTTTTTTGACTTTTCTACACGTTTTCAGGTGTGAGGAATCCGAAAATGACAAAATTTCTATGGTGTCTGTCTGTAGGGTGTCTGTTAGTCTGTTAGTCTGTTAGTGTGTTAGTCTGTTAGTGGGTCAGTCCGTTAGTTTGTTAGTCTCTGTACACGATATCTCAAGAACAAATTGTCGCAGAGAGGTCAGATCAGTTTTAAAATATTACTTTCGACACTGGCAAGAACCCTATTCATTTGCAACGTTCGATTTTAAAAACTTCGTAAGTTATAAGAAATTTACGATTTTCTTAACATGGGAGAATAGGACAAAAAATCACTTAAACGTGCATTAAATGAAAACTTTTTATTGTAAAAATGTCAGACCAGTTTTAAAATATCAGTTTTGATGCCGGAATGAACATCAGTAACTATAAATATGCTACTTTGAAAATTTCGCAAGTTACTGGAAATTTACGAATTTCTTAACATGGCAGTATAGGGGAAAATTTCACATAAACGTCAATTTTGAGAGATATTTTCATCGTAAAGATGTCGGACTACTTTTGAAACATTATTTAGGACACTGGCATGAATATTAATGACTATGAATTTTCCAATATAAAGATTTCGTAAGTTATTGGAAATTTACGAATTTCTTAACATGGCTGAATAGAGCAAAATTTCACATAAACGTCAATCTTGAGGGATATTTTATCGTAAAGATGTCAAACTACTTTCGAAATAATATTTAGGATACTGGCATGAATATCATAGACTATGATTTTTCCAATTTAAAAAATTCGTAAGTTATTTGGAATTTACGATTTATTTAACATGTCAGAATAAAGCAAAATTGAGCATAAACTTCCATTTTGAGGATCCTAAATACGTTAGACAACTTCAAAATTACGTTTATGATATTTGTTTGAACATGATTGAATACAAATATTCTAATAGGAAAATTTCGTAAAATATTCGTAATTTACGATTTTATCAACATAGCGAAATTGTAAATTTTTCATATAAATATGAATTTTGGGGATTATTGCATTGGAAATAGTAGCATGAAAACTAAACAACGAAATTGACCCCGATAAAATAAATTAATAGATTAGAATAAGATAAATATATCGAAATGAACGGTGGATAGCCTATTAGGCGGGGATTTCATCCTGCCACTGTATGAAGCTTTGGTCAAATTGATTTCTTTTAACATTATTGCCGAAACGTCAGTGGAGGCCCTCTGTTGAGACTCAAAACGGTTTTGGGCTGTGTCTGTCTGTCTGTCTGTCGCGCGATAGCGGCCGCCAAAAAAGCGCTATTTACTTGAAATTTGGTACACATGTTCATGAGCTCCACGAAATCAGCTGTATAGTTTTTGGTATGTATTTCATTTGTAGTTCGTATACAGGGACACGCCAAAGTTTTTCTTATCATTACGGCCTATGGGAGAAATTTATATGTATCACGATAGCGGCCACAAAAATCACGCTATTGACTTGCAATTTGGTACACGTGTTCATGTGCCCGCGAAATCTGCTGTATAGTTTTGGGTGTGTATTCCATTTGTAATTTGTGTACAGGGACACGCCAAAGTTTTTCTTATCATTACGGCCTATGGGAGGAATTTGTATGTACCGCGATAGCGGCCACAAAAATCACGCTATTGACTTGCAATTTGGTACACGTGTTCACGAGCCCAGCTGTATAGTTTTAGGTGTATATTCCATTTGTAGTTCGTGTACAGGGACATTTTTTATGATTACCGCCTATGGGAAGAATCTGTATGTACCGCGATAGCCACCGCAAAAATCAAGCTATTGACTTCCAATTTTTGCCGAAATGTGAATGGAGGCCCTCTGTTGAGACTCAAAAGGATTTTGGATTCCGTCTGTCTGTCTGTCTGTCTGTCATGCGATAGCGGCCGCAAAAAACACGCTATTGACTTGAAATTTTGTACACATGTTCATGATGCCCACGAAATTAGCTGTATAGTTTTCGGTGTGCATTCCATTTGTAAGTTCGTGTACAGGGACACGCCAAAGTTTTTTTTACCATTATGGCCTATGGGAAGAATTTGTATGTACCGCGATAGCGGCCCCCAAAATAACGCTATTGACTTGCAATTTGGTACACATATTCGTGAGCCCATTGAGCAAGCATTTGACGAAACTGATATAGATCTGAGACTGACCGCCTTGGCGAAAATAATGCTCCTTTTATACTTTTCTATCGAAAACAGACTGTTCTGGAAAATTCTCGTATCACATCAGCCAATGAGATTAGAGCTTCCATATTTGGTATATCCCTAATAAGGATTTTCTCGCCAAGATCGCCAAAAAAATCGCCAAGGAGGGAAATAGTCGCCAAATTTGGCGCCAAATTTATTTCTTCCCTTATAAGAGCTTTTTAATGCGTTTTTAAAGGAAAATTTGGCTATTTTAACGCTAAAACGACTATAAAGGCACAAAATTAGCATTTTATCAACTTACTAAACCTCTTTGAAAGAATGTATACAAAAATAAATGCAATTATTTACAATTTCGTAACACTTTATATCATATACAAATAGGTATACAAAGAGAGATACAACGGGGGGTTGAGGGGGGCTGCTGCCCCCCTCAGGAATGTATTTGATTTTGGTAATAAGTCGATCGAATCAATATATACTATTATATATTAAGGAATAAATAAAAATGACCTATTGAATAATGTCTGATGCAAATAGGACGTTGAGGCTCCTGATCTGCAGATCCACTAGTAATATGTCTCGCACTAGAAATTTCTGAGAACATAAATATGATGGGGAACTGAGCAGAGTCCACCTATGCCAACTAGTTTATTTATTAGTTCCCCATCATACTATAGGTATGGGGAACTTAGGTAATCGTGAAAATTTTCGACCTCGGTTTTTTGACTTTTTTACACGTTTTCAGGTGTGAGGAATCCGAAAATGACAAAATTTCTATGGTGTCTGTCTGTAGGGTGTCTGTTAGTCTGTTAGTGTGTTAGTCTGTTAGTGGGTCAGTCCGTTAGTTTGTTAGTCTGTGTACACGATATCTCAAGAACAAATTGTCGCAGAGAGGTCAGATCAGTTTTAAAATATTACTTTCGACACTGGCAAGAACCCCATTCATTTGCAACATTCGAATTTAAAAACTTCGTAAGTTATTAGAAATTTACGATTTTCTTAACATGGGAGAATAGGACAAAAATTCACTTAAACGTGCATTAAATGGACACTTTTTACTGTAAAACTGTCAGACCAGTTTTAAAATATCAGTTTTGATGCCGGAATGAACATCAGTAACTATAAATATGCTACTTTAAAAATTTCGCAAGTTATTGGAAATTTACGAATTTCTTAACATGGCTGTATAGGGCAAAATTTCACATAAACGCCAATTTTTAGAGATATTTTCATCCTAAAGATGTCAGACTACTTTTGAAATATTATTTAGGACACTGGCATGAATATTAATGACTATAAATTTTCCAATATAAAGATTTCGTAAGTTATTGGAAATTTACGAATTTCTTAACATGTCAAATTAGAGCAAAATTTCACATAAACGTCAATCTTGAGGGATATTTTCATCGTAAAGATGTCAAACCACTTTCGAAATATTATTTAGGATACTGGCATGAATATCATAGACTATGATTTTTTCAATTTAAAAAAAAATTCGTAAGTTATTTGGAATTTACGATTTCCTTAACATGTCAGAATAAGGCAAAATTGAGCATAAACTTCCATTTTGAGGATCCTAAATACATTAGACAACTTCAAAATTACATTTATGATATTTGTTTGAACATGATTGAATACAAATATTCTAATAGGAAAATTTCGTAAATTATTCGTAATTTACGATTTTATCAACATAGCGAAATTGTAAATTTTTCATATAAATATGAATTTTGAGGATTATTGCATTGGAAATAGTTGCATGAAAACTGAACAACGGAATTGACCCTGATAAAATTAATTAATAGATTAGAATAAGATAAATATATCGAAGTGAACGGTGGATAGCCTATTAGGCGAGGATTTTGTTCTGTCACTGTATCAAGCTTTGGTCAAATTCATTTTTTTTAACATGATTATAATATGTCTCGCACTAGAAATTTATGTGAACATAAATATGCTGGGGAACTGAGCAGAGTCCACCTATGCCATCTAGTTTATTTTATTATTATTCTTTTTCATAGTTAAACAAACAGTTCACGATATATTTGAGATTCTGAGTTCGCTAATTCTTTTTTTGAAACCATTTCTTTAGTATTTTGTATGCAGGAGAAGATTTATAAGCCATAACTAGGATATAACGAGGCGTTTCATTTTAAACACACAAAATTTAATAGATGACAATTACACATGAAAAATACAAGTAACATGAACGACTACATTTTTAAGACTGCGATCTGTTCTAGCAGAGATAAACGTAAAAAGGAATGAACAGATCATTGATTGGACGTGACGTCACTTACCAACAGTCCAATAGATTAAATCAGGAATACAATGACGAAATACACTACAACTCTCCTCCCCTTAATTCCGTATACCATACCTGATGGGAGGTTTTCTTACTCTAGATGATCTTCTTACAACCTGTTCAGAAAAAGACAAATTAGCATTTTTAAGTTTTGAATGTTCAGATTTTAGTTCATTATTTACAGTACTGTTGATATTTTTATCACAGTCAATTTCTCCAGGCTTTGTAGACACAGATCTACTGTCGGTTGGTACTGGATCTGATGTAGTGGAAGGATTGGTTGGCAATGGATCTGGTGTACTGACAGGGTCGGTTGGCGCTGGATCTGGTATCATGGCAGGCCTCCTACCAGACTTAGATTCTCCATTGCTTTGTAGGTGTGGACTATTGCTATCGGGAACCATGGAAATATTTGCACCAGGACTTGTAGCTTCCTCCACTTGTACTCTGGAACCTACACTTTTCAGTTGATCAACGTGTCTTTTCCATACACATGAACCTACTTGAATTTTATAATGTAGTTTACCTAGTCTGGCAATTACTTTACCTATTTTCCATTTATCCCCTGATGTATAATTGCGTACTGCAACTTTTTCATTTATTTGGAATTCTCTTATCTTTTTCTTGTTAAAAACATTTTTATGTTGTTTGTTTTCAACATAATTTTTAACATTTGGTACAAGCAAATCTAATTTTGATCTGATATTTCTTTTGAGAAATAATGATGCGGGACTCTCCCCTGTTGTAATATGAGGCATTATTCGGTATTGGAATAAAAATTCGTTTAACTTAAATTGGAGATTTCCGGGTTCTGAACTTAAGGATTTCAATCCTTTTTTAATAATTTGGACATATCTTTCGGCTTGACCATTTGTAGAGGGATGATATGGTGCAGTTAAACTATGTTTTATGCCTTTACTTTGTAGAAAATTTTCGAATTGTTCTGAAATGAATTGTGGCCCATTATCAGACACAAGGGACACAGGATAGCCATATCTGGCAAAAAGCGAAGAAAGACAGTTTATAGTATTCTCAGCAGTAGTATTAGGAACAATGAACACTTCTGTCCATTTACTGTGGGCATCTACTACGATTAAAAACATTTTCCCCATCATTGGACCAAAAAAGTCTACATGTATTCTGTTCCAAGGTGTTGTAGGCCATTCCCAGTGATGATTTTCCATTTTAGGAGGATTATGTTTTAATTTAATACAAACAGAACAGTTATTTGCTAAATTCTCAATGTCTTTATCAATCCCTGGCCACCATACAAAACTACGTGCCAGTGCTTTCATTTTAACTATGCCAAAATGGCCAAAATGTAAATCTTCCAACACTTTTTGTCTATGAACAGTAGGAATTACAACACGATTCCCTTGTAGTATGCAATTATTTAGTATAGAAAAATCTTCTTGTTTATGTCCGAAAAGTAAGTAATTTGGCATCTGTGTGCCTGATATTAAATGTCGGTACATTTCTTTCAATGTTGGATCTCGCTTAGAACTTGCACATAATATCTTTGTAGTTAAGGGTAACGAAGTTATTTGATGAATAAATAAACAATCGGTTTCATCAGGGTTGCCAAATAAATTTGGCGACAAAGTTGGTGACACTTTTTCTGGTTGTAGCGAATCGGACGACGGCAGCAGTAAGTCTTCACTACGTAATGGAAGACGTGATAGAGCATCGGCATTTCCGTGCTCTGCAGATTTTTTATATTTAATATCATAATTAAATGTCTGTAAGTATAATGCGTATCTTTGCATTCTAGCTGCCGAAAGTACCGGAATACTTTTTACGGGTGAAAATATGGAAACTAGGGGTTTACTATCTGTATACAGTGTAAATCTCCTACCATATAAAAATTGAAAAAATTTCTTTACACCAAAAATTATTGATAACGCTTCTTTATCTACCTGACTATACCGCTTTTCTGCAGAAGATAAAGTTCTAGAAGCAAAAGCTATGGGTTTTTCGGAGTTATCTGGCATTGTATGCGAAAGTACTGCCGAAATTCCATAAGGAGAAGCATCAGTGGCTAAAATTAAGGGTAATTTAGGATTAAAGTGGGTGAGAATCCTTTCGGAAGTAATTTCCTGTTTAATTGCATTAAATGAATTTTCACATTTTTTAGTCCACTGAAAATTTACATTTTTACGTAATAATTCATTTAGAGGATAAGCAATCGTAGATAATTTAGGAACAAATCTAGAATAGTAAGATACTAAGCCTAGGAACGCTTTTACTTGAGTTACGTTTTGAGGTATTGGAGCATTTAAAATAGCAGAAATTTTTTCTTGCGTTTTGTGTATGCCATTTTTATCAATTTTGTAACCGCAGTATGTAATTTCATCATTCATGAAAAAAGATTTTTCTTTATTTATTTTAAGATTATATTCACGTAACCTTTCTAGCACTTGTTTTAATCGCTCTAAATGTATTTCATCAGTTTTCCCTGAGATACATATATCGTCAATAAAAACTGAAATACCCTCTATACCTTTTAAAATTTGTTCTATAGTTCTCTGCCATATTGCTGGCGAACTGGCAATTCCGTATGGTAATCGCGTAAATTTAAATAAGCCTTTAGGAGTGTTAATAGTAAGTAGTTCTTGTGAATTTTCCTCTACCGGTAAATGCAAGTATGCTTGGTTTAAATCAATTTTTGTAAAATGTAATCCACCCCCTAAAGTTGCTAATATATCCTCAATTTTTGGTAGCGGGTATTTGTCAACCTTTAAAAATTTATTTACCGTGACTTTAAAATCGCCGCATAACCGAATTTTCCCATTAGGTTTTACCACCGGAACAATAGGTGTTGCCCATTTACTAGTACTAACAGCTTTTATTATCCCTTCATTTTCTAATCTTTCCAATTCTTCATTTACCGCATTCCTTAATGCATACGTAACGGTTCGCGATTTACAAAATATTGGTGATGAGTCTTTCTCTAAATGTAATTCAGCTTTAACATTTTTAATTTCACCTACGTTATTTGTAAATAAATCCGGAAATTTATTCAGTAAATTATTTAAATTATCCGAGATTTGTACTTTGTTTACCGGAACAGTTTGTAAATTGTTTGGGAATATATTAAATGTAGTTATCCAATCCCTACCAAGCAATAAAGGAAAATTGTCTTTTTTAACTAAATATAACTTAACATTCCTAGTTTTGTTTTCGTAAGTTACATTTACTCTAACAAATCCCTCGGGCTGAAAAATTTCTCCCGTGGCTGTCTTTAATTGTACATCAGCAGGAAACATTTTATGTCCTGGAAATAATCTCCGAAAACGATTTATCGGTACAGCGGATATCGCCGATCCTGTATCAAGCTCCATTTCTGCTTTAGCACTATTTTCTATCAAAACCCAAATTTTTATAGGTTTAGTGCCTTCAGATTGTAACGACAAAATGTCTACAGTATCAAGAACATTTACATTTTTCTTTTGAGTAACATTGTTTTGTGCGTTCCGACACACTTTACTCAAATGACCGCGTTTTTTACAAAAATTGCAAACTGCATTAATAAATTTACAAACATTTGCTAAATGAGAGCTATTTCCACAACGATAACAATAAGTTTTACTTTTATTTGCACTCGCAGTTTTGTTCACATTTTGTTTACTTAAGTTATTTTGAGAATAATTTTGTTTTGGTTTCCTAACACTAACAGAAACTTTATTCAAATTTTTATTCTGTAATTCTATCATGTCATTTTCAGTACTTTGCATAGTTACGGCTTGTTCTACTGCTTTTTCAAATGTTAAATCTTCAACCTGAGACATTAATTTGCTTTGGATTGTTTCATTTTTTAATCCGCGTAAAAATTGTTCTAACAAATTTTCTGACAGCGAATCGCCTGTAAACGCGCAATGTGTTGTAAGTTTCTTTAAACGAACACTAAAATCCTGCACAGATTCGTTATCTCCTTGACAACATTTTCTAAATTTAATGCGTTCACTGATTTTGTTTGGAATTTTACATAGATGTTTTGTTAAGACAGCTACTAATTCAGTGTAAGTTTTTGATTCAGGGAGATCTGGGAACAGTAAATTTGTAAGTAAATTATATAATTTCGGTCCGATAAGAGTTATTAAGGCACTAACTTTTTTTTCATCCTTAATATCAAACAAAATAAAGTTCTGTTCCAGTCTCCTTACATAAATCTCAAACGATTCAATCGAATCATTGAATTCTTTAAAATTTTGAAACATTTTTAATGAAAATATACTAGTTCTAAGAATAAAAACATGCAATCTAATAAAAGAACAAAAAGAAAAAAAAATAAAATAAATGTGTAAATACCTTTTTTTTTTTTTTTTTTTTCCCGAAAAATAAAAAGTCGCAGATTATCGCAGACGATAATTACACTCACTGGCGCCTAAATCGTACCTGCCCGCCACCAGACAATGATATTAACTGCTGCTGTCTCCGTTCGCATAATGATTCATTTCGAAATCTCAATTTTCTTTATGAAATAAGTAGATTTTGAATAAAAGAAGATATTCCGTTCTTTTTTTTATGAACTGCAGATTTCATTTTTAATCATCTTGAATTAAATATTATTAAAATGTTGAAGAGCAAAACTTCTTTTTGCTTTTTTTTTTTTATCTCGTCGCCATTTTAGTATTTTGTATGCAGGAGAAGATTTATAAGCCATAACTAGGATATAACGAGGCGTTTCATTTTAAACACACAAAATTTAATAGATGACAATTACACATGAAAAATACAAGTAACATGAACGACTACATTTTTAAGACTGCGATCTGTTCTAGCAGAGATAAACGTAAAAAGGAATGAACAGATCATTGATTGGACGTGACGTCACTTACCAACAGTCCAATAGATTAAATCAGGAATACAATGACGAAATACACTACAATTTCTTTCTTCATTTCTTCTTCTTCTTCTCTCTCTCTCTCTCTCTCTCTCTCTTTTTTTTTTCTTCTTTCTTTTGACATCTGTCCTAACACTATTTCAGTTTCATCGATTTTGCTTCCTCACACATCATTCCTTTTTAAAATTTTACATTTTTTAGATTTACCTTAATAATAGATAATAATAATAATATTGTAAACAAAAAATAATCTAAAAAACTAGGTAGTTCAACATTTATATGGAATTACTGCTTTATTGCTTAACAGAATATAGTATTATACAGTTTTTTAACATAAACCTCGGATGTTTCATTGTGCCAAACATCGTAAATATTTTTTCTAGTTCTTGCAAAGTTGTCGGCTACAAATTTCGAATCCCCCCCCCCCCCTACATTTTTAGATTGTTTATTTTCAGTCGAATTGAGATCAAGACTATTTCCAGGTCTGGTAAAGAAGAAGTTCTACGATATTCTTTCTAGGATTTATTCTGAGGTGAAATAACTAATAATTTATCACAGATTTGTGCGTGCACATGAGAATGGATACGTCCTTTTTAACAATTTGAATCAAATAAACATACCACAGACAGCGTGTAGCAAGGTGCATTATTATCTTGAAATATAGATTGTGGAATACCTCCAAAGTAGTCGGTTAGACACCGACTTTTGTAATGGCCGTGTTCGTTAAATGCCTTTATTTTGAGTTAATTGATCCCTTGATCATAATAATATGCCCGGAATCTTGAAATGCATTCCTGTATCATAATGTATGGTGAATATTTCAGTATTTTAAGAGTGCAATTTTCGTGAAGTTGGTCACATTTTCGTCACCCGATTAGCTTGTTTCTGTTGGCTCTAAATAAGTTAAACTTGACTCACTTAAGAAAACCACTGAAGCCCAATAATTAATTGGCCATTAATTTTTATTTATTTATTTATTTATTTATTATTATTATTATTATTATTATTATTTTGGCCCAATGAAGTCTTGCTTTTATTTTATTTATTTATTTTTTTTTTTTTTTTTTTCAGAACTTCTGGCTTTTTTTAAATTGTCTTTCCACTGTCTTAAAAAAAAAAAAAAAAAAAAAAAAAAAAAAGTATTTTGTTACGCACATTTTCTGATTCTCTTTCACGTTCTGAATATACTACAAATCGATTTTTTAAACATCGTTTTTTTTTTAAAAAACTTGCAGCGATGTCGCTTTTATGAGTAACGTGGCCACCTAAAGCCAAAATTCCAGTTTAAACAGCCAAAATAATTTATATCTTAATAAAAACAATTTTACGAATGATTCATTAATATTTAATTATTTTTCTATCTGGTGTATTAAAATATTTTTTGTTTTTCATTCTAAAATTAATATTTTTTGTGGTATATATTATTAACTGCCTTATTCTTGGCATTTTTAAAATTACAACTTTCATAATAATTGCGTTTTGTTTTGAATACTTTGTTTAATCCTGATTTTTCCGTAGGAGACGACGTAATAAAATCTGTTAGAGAATTTGCTTTTAAACAACAAACTTGGCGGTTGTAGAAAACAAAAGGGGAAATATTTAATTTCAATTTTTTCCCCTTTGCGTAATGTAAGTGAAAATAGTATGAGTGCCACACCAGACTACTTTTTTATTTTATCTTTATTTTATATTTATCTTTATTTTATTTTTATTTTATTCTTTTAGACGCTTGTGAAATGTACTTGCAAAATCAAATAACTCATTCTTAAGAAGTAGAACATTAATTCAGAAATGCAAGATTTACTAAAACAGAATTTTTTAACAGTTTCCTTATTGTTTGATAGTGATGCATTGTACGAAAACTTACTGATAAGAAGGCTGATAATTAAAAATACTGTTTTTTTTTTCTCCTTCAGGCTATTAACTTTCCTCATAAAATTTATTATAAAGTTTGAAATTATGCATGATAAAAAGTTTACTAATTTTCTTAAACACATGACTGACAATACTTTTTTTTTTCTCAGATTGTCACGGAAGGTCTGGGAAAAGTTATAGCTAATTAACACGCTTATATTAGCTTCACCTGTATGTATGTATGTATGTTTGTTTGTAACTTCTCTGGGAGCAAAACGTGATTGCACAAAATCCTTCATATCTCAAACAAAAAAACAGATATCCGTAAAATTTTTGCTTTGAAATATAGCTAATACAAATGTCTCAAAATCGGTTTCTGGAATTTTTGAAATTCGGTCTCCAAGGGGGGCGGGGGGAGGGGGGGGTAAAACGTGATTTCACATGCGTAAAACGTGATTTCGCATAATCCTATATATCCCAAACAAAAACAAAAAAAAATAGATATAAGTGAAATTTTTTCTCTAAAATATAGCTAAGGCAACTATCTAAAAACAAATTTCTGGAATTTTAGAAATTCAGCCCCCAGGTGGGGCAGCAAGTGGTGGGTGGGTGGGGGGGGGCTATGGAGCAAAAACAAATAGAAATACAGTTAGGCCGTTGAAACTTGGTACAGATAGGTTTTAAAGTTCTGCAAGTCGAATGGGGATATTTTCGATTGTGTAAAGTTATTAGGAGGGGCAACAGGGGGAGGAAGGGAGGGGGGGGGCAAAAAAATAAAAATAGTGTGGGATCGTTCAAAATTGGTACATTGAGGTTTTCGATACTTACAAATCGATTGCGGATATTTGTGAATTTGTAAAATTATTAGGAGGGGCGGGTAGGGGGTGAGGGGGTAAAGGGGGGCTATGGGGCAAAAACAAATAGAAATACAGTTAGGTCGTTCAAAATTGGTACAGACAGATTTAAGAGGCCTGCAAGTCGAATGGGGATATTTTCGATTGTGTAAAGTTATTAGGAGGGGCAAGAAGTGGGGGAGGGGAGGGGGGGGGCAAAATAATAAAAATAGTGTCAGATCGTTCAAAATTGGTACATAGAGGTTTTCGATACTTACAAATCGATTGCGGATATTTTTGAATTTGTAAAATTATTAGGAGGAGCAAGAAGGGGGGAAAAATGAAAATAGTGTCAGATCGTTCAAAATTGGTACATAGAGGTTTTCGATACTTACAAATCGATTGCAGATATTTTTGAATTAGTAAAATTATTAGGAGGGGCGGGTAGGGATGAGGGGGTAAGGGGGTGGTCTATGGGGCAAAAACAAATAGAAATACAGTTAGGCCGTTCAAAATTGGTACAGATAGATTTAAGAGGCCTGCAAGTCGAATGGGGATATTTTCGATTGTGTAAAGTTATTAGGAGGGGCAAGAAGTGGGGGAGGGAAGGGGGGAGGCATAAAAATAAAAATAGTGTCAGATCGTTCAAAATTGGTACATAGAGGTTTTCGATACTTACAAATCGATTGCGGATATTTTTGAATTTGTAAAATTATTGGGAGGGGCAAGAAGGGGGGAAAAATGAAAATAGTGTCAGATCGTTCAAAATTGGTACATAGAGGTTTTTGATACTTACAAATCGATTGCGGATATTTTTGAATTTGTAAAATTATTAGGAGGAGCGGGTAGGGGGATGAGGGGGTAGGGGGGGCTATGGGGCAAAAACAAATAGAAATACAGTTAGGCCGTTCAAAATTGATACAGATAGATTTAAGAGGCCTGCAAGTCGAATGGGGATATTTTCGATTGTGTAAAGTTATTAGGAGGGGCAACACGGGGGGGAAGGGAGGGGGGGGCAAAAAAATAAAAATAGTGTCAGATCGTTCAAAATTGGTACATAGAGGTTTTCGATACTTACAAATCGATTGCGGATATTTTTGAATTTGTAAAATTATTAGGAGGGGCAAGAAGGGGGGGAAAATGAAAATAGTGTGGGATCGTTCAAAATTGGTACATTGAGGTTTTCGATACTTACAAATCGATTGCGGATATTTTTGAATTTGTAAAATTATTAGGAGGGGCGGGTAGGGGGTGAGGGGGTAAAGGGGGGCTATGGGGCAAAAACAAATAGAAATACAGTTAGGTCGTTCAAAATTGGTACAGACAGATTTAAGAGGCCTGCAAGTCGAAGTGGGATATTTTCGATTGTGTAAAGTTATTAGGAGGGGCAAGAAGTGGGGGAGGGGAGGGGAGAGGCATAAAAATAAAAATAGTGTCTGATCGTTCAAAATTGGTACATAGCGGTTTTCGATACTTACAAACCGATTGCGGATATTTTTGAATTTGTAAAATTATTAGGAGGGGCGGGTAGGGGGTGGGGCGGTAAGGGGGGGCTATGGAGCAAAAACAAATAGAAATACAGTTAGGCCGTTGAAAATTGGTACAGATAGGTTTTAAAGGTCTGCAAGTCGAATGGGGATATTTTCGATTGTGTAAAGTTATTAGGAGGGGCAAGAAGGGGGGGAGGGAGGTGGGGCAAAAAAATAAAAATAGTGTCAGATCGTTCAAAATTGGTACATAGAGGTTTTCGATACTTACAAATCGATTGCGGATATTTTTGAATTTGTAAAATTATTAGGAGGGGCGGGTAGGGGGGTGAGGGGGTAAGGGGGGCTATGGGGCAAAAACAAATAGAAATACAGTTAGGCCGTTCAAAATTGGTACAGATAGATTTAAGAGGCCTGCAAGTCGAATGGGGATATTTTCGATTGTGTGTAAATATTTTAACCAAAAACTTACATACTGTAGCTATTTATGTGATAAATAATAAAATAATAAATATAGTTTAAAATATAGTTTAAAAAGCATGCTTTCATAGCACATCGAACTAAAAAGTGAAAAATAAATATAGTTTAAAAAAACTAAAAAACACGCTTTTAAAGCACATCAAACTAAAAAGTGAAAAATAATTCTTAATATAAGCTGAAAACAATAATGAACGAAAAATACTAGTATAATTGTGAAAAAAGCGTGGGTTGCTCGATATACGAAAAATATGGCACAAAGCACCGCACGGTTTTTTCACAATTATACTAGTATTTTTCGTTCATTATTGTTTTCAGCTTATATTAAGAATTATTTTTCACTTTTTAGTTTGATGTGCTTTAAAAGCGTGTTTTTTAGTTTTTTTAAACTATATTTATTTTGAAATTATGCACGAAATAAAGTTTTTTTTTTTTTTTTTTTTTTTTTAATACATATGCTTAAAATAATGACATATATATATATATATATATATATATATATATATATATATATATATATCACCGACAATTTTTTATGTATGTTTTTCATTACTAAGCAATTTTATATATTTTTTATATTCGTTTTGATGACGAGGAGGTTGGGAATGAAAAATTTACCTCCAAATTATCCCATGAGCGGAAATTGGTGGAAATTTATTCTTTATTTTCAATTTCTTTTTATTTAGCATTATTTCAAAATGTTTTAAACAACTTGCTTAATGCATTTCCTTTGTTCCCTTAGCTTAAAGTGGACATTTATCAAGTCAGCTCTAGTCACAGCGGTCTTACTGAAGCATACTACCTAAGGCATTATTGTATAACAAACGTGGACAGCTGGGATATTTGTTTTAAAGCTTATATAAGTTTAAAACGTGGCCTACCATTGTATTTTTAAGTTATTCTTTTAAGTACATTTCCTAATTTCAAAGTAATAAATTTACTTAGTTTGTTCAGGTCCAAAAACATCACATTTTGTTACATTTTATAGGCTTCTAATAAAAATTCTGTAAAAATAAAAATAAAAAAAAGGAAAAGGTGTGTGTCTGGGGGGGGGGGGATCTTAATGCAATTATACTAGTTAGTAACTTATAGCAGCATCAGTTGTTTACTTTATGTCCTATATGCCTTTGATGAGGAGGCCTGCACAAAACAAAAATGGTCAGAATTGGCGATTTCTATATTTAACCGCATTTTTGAAGTATTATTATTATTATTATTATTATTTTCTTCTAATGAAAATATGTTTTCTGTAAAGGCTTTAATTGTTGTCTGAACACTACTTGCCTCCGTATTTTTAACACCAATCTGAATAGAGTTTATAGACATACCTCAAATTACCCCACATGGGGTAAATTGGAGGTAACATTATTATTTTTTTTATTATTGGGGTATTTTTTTTTTTTTTTAATTTATCAAACCATCTCAGAATGATGCATTAATGAACTATTTTTATAATGGCAAATGTGCTGAGAGTATGAGCATCATAGAAAAAAAAAACTAAATTTTCCACCGATTTACCCCATTTTCCACTACTTATTACTAAAATAATTCTTTTTAATATTTTTTAATCTTTAAATTATACATTGTATTAAGTATCATATTGATATTGCATGTAATATTATTACACTGACAAAATCTTTGTTTTTTAGATTTTCAAAATGCATCTTCCATTTTCTTAGGCATGAGCATTAAAATTACTTTAAACTAATCTTAAATATTGCAACAAGCAAAAGTTGCTTATAGAACAGAATATGTTAAAGTATTTTCTGCTTTTATTTATATTATAAACATTTGTTTTCAATCAGTGTTTTGAAGATAAAACAGAAAACTTAAAGTGAATTGAACAAAATGCTCTACTAATGCATTTTTGATGTGATAAAATAAAATATGTTTGGAAAATTATATATATATATACATTTATATTGATGCTAATAAGTTAAGAGTTAATGTTGTTTACGTAAAAAGTTCAGAAATTTTTCTTTTGAAGACCAAAAAAAAAAAAAAAAAGTGAATGTTGTTGCATTGGTGTGATAAAAACAGAAATAATGAAAGAAAGGGTAATAATAACCCTTTCAATAAAAAAAAAAAAAAAAAAAAGAAAAAAAGAAAGAAAGAAAATAAATCTTATCGGCGTAGAGGAATAAAAGAATCGGTTTATCAGTTAAGGTAGTGCGTTAAATCCTCAGATAAGTACGAACGAAGGACAATGATTTCCAATTATTTCGATGATGATTGGGATAAATTTTGTGTACAAATAACTGTAAGTCTTACGAATTTCCTGAAGCACCGGTTCTTCATGTCCATAAATGTGGTAGACAGTAGCAAGACATTTCCTGAAAAATTCTTCCGGCTATACTTGTATAGAATTCATATCAGGATAATTGTCAGGCTATTACATTTGTTAATTATTTCTGCTGTTGCCTTAGAAGTGGGTCGATAAAAGCTTTTTGATGGGAAAGAATATCACCATTGGTGAAAATAACCAAGATCGACAGCTTCTTAAAAGGTTCAAAAAGTAGGTTTAAGAACTTTATATTTTGGAGCAATAAAAATTTCCTTGTGAAAGTAGTGGGAATCTGTATGGTAGTCTATCACGATACCTGCCCAGATTATGACTTTTTCTGACTGAAAACAATGTCTTTATGGAATATTTAGTGGACAATGATTAATACGTTAAATGTTCTTTTCAAATCAAGGCGTAACGTGCATCCCTTTGCAGATTAATCTGAATTCATTTCTGAACATGATTTTCTACCATTACCGTTGTTCATTTTACCGCTAAAGTTACAAACTTTCTTTCTGAACATTCAAGTTTTTCTGCATACAAAAAGAATGTAAACAGCTGCCAGTAATTGCCATCAATGCATAATTGAAGCCAAATATTAATCTTACCAAAAGTTTTACTGAGTTTCTATCTGTCATTGTATGAACGCTTGAGCTTTTCAACTACATTTTGGAGAAAACTCACTGAATCACATTTAGCTTTTGAGAAGCTTCTGTTTGGGATCAACTCTATTCAAATTATTTGTGCTTAAGTTAAGATGGCGTTTTTTTGCAACTTATGTTCCCATCAACGCCACCTTAACTTAATCCAACTTTGAATTACTTTATTACTTTACTTAATTACGCCATCCAACTTTGAATTACTGAGTAACGGGGGACTTATGTCCTCCGTTACTCAGCTTCGTTGAGCCATGCGGTTAAAGAAAGTTTTATTTTCTGGTGCACTACTGATATGAGCATGCACATAAACAACATGATCACATCAAAACCACCTTTTAAAGAAAATGATAAAAAAAAAAAAAAAAAAAAATAGTAAAATTATACAGTTTATAGAAAATAATACATAAGTAAAAGCAAATTTGAAGGGAGCTTAATTCATTTTAACTGGTTTAATTTTAAATAATTGATGACATATTTTTTTCTGAATTATAGAGACAATCGCTCAGTTTACATGAAAATATATTATTAACAACTGCACCGTACATGACGCAGATAAAGATAACCCGCTCCTGCAACCTACGCATCAATATTTATTTCAATACTTTCTAACTCTATTTTTTATATAATACTCTCGAAATCGAAATGTGGGTTTTCCTTGCGATGTTATTACAAAACGGAGGGAAACGCGGAACGTGGAAATATTGATTGACTCCCTATAGAATTTTTCGATCTCTGAAAACATCTTTCATTTCATGCAAGAGTTTTCACTGATGGATGAAATTTCTGAATTGAAAGAGAACATAAAATTGAAATATTTTCTTTCAAAGACGTTTGTTTTACGCTTTATAATTCGTTTAAGACTTCCAATCCTTAAAATTCGTTTAAACTTTTAATCTGTAAATCAGTGGAAATTTACTCTTGTTTTATTACGAATCAGTTATTTGTATTAGATTGCGAGTTATTTTATAACTTAAATATTAGAGAAGTTTGAAAGCGTTTGCCACATTGTTGAATGGAAATAGCATGGGAATTAGTTATGGTCTATTTTCGGGATGTTAGTATTTTAACAGAAATTTTCAACTCTGTTGTACCAAACTAACGGCTGTATTCACCAATAACTTCAACTCCCGGTTAAACCTAAAAACTTGAAAAGCGTATAAAGTCAGGATGTAACTGTTTAGCAAGATTTAATGTGTTTCTTCTGCAATCTAGCGGTTTCAAAAATTTAAGCTGAATATAACCAATCAAAGATTATATAAAATCTTCGACGCTAGATGGCAGAAGAAGCGTGTCAAATTTTGTTGGTAAGCTACACTCTGTCTTTAGATGCCTTTCAATTTTTTTCGTTCAGCCGAGAGTTCAAGTTAATGGCGAATACGACCGTAAGGCTGTTATTCACCAATAACTTCAACTCCCGGTTGAACATGGAAATTTAAAAAGCCTATAAAAGCGGGGTTCAAATTTTCAGAAAATTTTGCCATGTTGTTTCTGCCATCTAGTGGTATTGTTATTTTCAGATTTTTTTAAGTGAAAATAAGCAATCAAAGATTACATGACATCCTCGATGCTAGATGGCAGAAACAGCGTTCCAAATTTTGCTGGAAAGCTGTACCCTGCCTTTAGACGCTTTTCAAGATTTTGCACTGAACCGGGAGTTGAAGTTAATGATGAATACGGACATTTGAATGCTATTCATGAATAACTTCAACTCCCGGTTGAACACAAAAATTTGAAAAGCACATAAAGACGGGGTAAAAATTTTCAGCAAATTTTGACGCGTTATTTCTGCCATCTAGCGGTATAGATATTTTCAGATTTTTTACGTGAAAATAACCGGTCAAAGATTATATGAAATCCTTGACTCTAGATGGCAGAAACAGCGTGCCATTTTTTTCTGGAAAGCTGTACCCTTCCTTTATACGCTTTTCAAGTTTTTCCGTTGAACCGGGAGTCGAAGTTAATGGTGAATACGGGCATTAGTAAATTGTTATAAGGTACTTCCAAGATGTTTGTGATATACATATTGTATGGAATGATTTTTACCAACAGCTTCAGAAATTAACTTAACACTTCGTTTTTAATAAATTGTTCCAAATTTTTAAGGAGTTGTAGCGTTTTGCAGAGACTAATTAATTTAACATTAGATCTTTCCCTCTGACAAATAATAGTACCGATCAATTAGTTCCCAGTCTGACTCATGAACTCACAGCAAAATCTACACTGTCTCGAAACTTGGTCAGATCACAAAAAAAATATTCTAAGTATATGCTAAGACGGTTTTTTTTTTTTTTTTTTTTTTTTTTTAGAAATTCGCCCGTGACCACCTTCGGGTGCAGATATTGGTTTTACGTCCAGTCTCCTACCTCCGCCCTTGAGGAAGCAGATCTTCAAAAAGTTGCAGAGAGACTTGTGATTAAAAAAAAAAAATCGATTTTTATGTATAACGTCATTTATTTACTTCGGTTTGAATATGATGTTATACATTTTATTCCGATTCATTTCTAAATTTTTGAAACAAAATTTGTTTTTCTTAATTTTGGATGTGCTAATTCGAGCTCAGTTGTCGCTGCATCTTGAGCTTTCAAGATCACTTTTTCTTTTTTTTTCTATATATTTCAACTACTACTATATAAAGAAAATTTCTTTGAAAAATAAAAAGATGTAGTATTCAAAGTATAGAATGCTGCGAACCTGCAAACTCCATAATCTGAATTAATATATATCCTATATATATTATTATCGTTGTTTTATAATATTTCTCAAGCACTTCCTTTTCTTTTTTTTTAAATAATTTTACACAGGTATATAGTAGTCCGGCAGGTATTTATTTTTTTCTTTTAAATTATACAAAAAAAATTATAATAATAATAATAATAAATAAATAAATAAAATAATAATAATAAGTGCATTTTTGAACCGATTTATTCACTATCCCTTATATACGTAAGTTGATTGACATTTAATAAAATTAAATATAATTTATACGTCTCATTAATATATTAAAACCAATGTAACATTTAAAATGAGATAGAAAATACAAAAATTTAAAACTTTAAAAATACATTTTAATTAAAAACATTAAAACATAAGACAGACGTTTCGGCTAGAACACTAGCCCTCCTCAGTGTCAAACATACATGCACAAACAACATTTACAAAAATTCATAATACATCATAGCAAGATTAAATACTCAGGAGGAATAGCTTTAGCCTCATTCAAGGCAGAATGTTGCATTTTGGTAAGAGCGCCCTCTAGAAAAATACGGGATTCATAGATATTTATATTAGAAGCTAAAATTTTAAAGTTTTCAAAATCCGGAATAGGATCACTATTGAGAGAATAGATTACGAGTTTTGATTTTAAATCTCCTGTTTTAAATGAGCGTTTATGTTCCTTTAATCTAATTTCACCTGTTCTGCCAGTTTCACCGATATATGTAGATTCACAATTTTTACAAGGAATACTATAGATTACACCTAGACGTTTAAGAGGGGGGACAGCGGGTTTAAAGTTTGAGAGAAAGTTACTAATACGGAGTTGAGGTTTAAAGCTAGTACAGATATTAACTGTTCTAAGTAATTTAGAGATATTTTAAGAAATACCTTTATAATAAGGGATAGTCGTACGATAAGTGGAATTTTTAACTTTAGGATAAACTGATTTATATGAAAATATCTCTTCTTTATAAATTCTTTTAAGAAAACGAGGGGGGTAACCATTATTTTTTAAATCAGAAAAAATTTTGGATAGTTCAATATTTAATAATTCGGGATTACTACAATAATGCTTTGCACGATGTAAAAGAGTATGAATGACTGCAATTTTATGCTATAAAGGATTAGCTGAATTGAAGTTAAGATATTGACCAGAGAAGGTGGGTTTTCTATAGACTGAAGTTGAAAAATGTAAAAAATCATTGACTGTTTATTTTATGCATTATAAGGATGTCAAGAAAGGGTAGTTCATTATTAATTTCAGTTTCAAGGGTAAACTGGATAGCAGGACATAAAGAGTTAGCAAAATGTAAAATATCGTTAACATAAAGTTGCTTAGTAATTATAAAAATATCATCCACATACCTTTTCCAGAATTTTTTTTTATCATGTAACTGGGAATTAATTTTGTTTTCTTGCTATGATGTATTATGAATTTTTGTAAATGTTGTTTGTGCTTGTATGTTTGACACTGAGGAGGGCTAGTGTTCTAGCCGAAACGTCTGTCTTATGTTTTAATGTTTTTAATTAAAATGTATTTTTAAAGTTTTAAATTTTTGTATTTTTTATCTCATTTTAAATGTTACATTGGTTTTGATTCACATTCTATAGATGCAACAACACGATACTCCACGTTGTTTCAAAATAGTGTGACCACTTTAAAATTTAAAATACTCTTAAAAATCATATTTATGAACCGATTTTTATACTTTGGCACAAATCTCTTTGAATTTTAGCATTAAGAAACAAAAAGTAAAGTTGTCACAGGTTTAGTTATACTGCTATATCTTAATAACTAGAGTAATTACAATAATTCAAAGTTCGAACGTAAAATTTTTACTAATTTCTATAGTGAATAACTCTTCTAGAGGACAAAACCACAAAATAAAATATCACACAAATTAATGTCTAGAATCCCACAAATGAGAAAATTTAATTTTAATTGTGTGGTTTTTTACCTTTCACAGTTTACAGCACCCTGAAATGTCAGAAAAATGACATTTTAAGACCATCTATAAATCAAAAAGAGATTTAAAAAAAAATCTCTGCTATTTTATTAATCTATTAAAGTATTATGTGTGTATTGCTTTATGGTTTTGTTCTTTAAATATATTTTTAATTGCGTAGTTCGGCTATTTAACGCACTCTTGAGTAAAAAATTAAATATTCAATTAAATGATTGCAGATTAATTTGTTTTTATCAAAATAAACTTTATAATGATGCAAAATTACTTTAATGAAATTATGATAAAGTACTAATTTTTCTTTCTTTCCTTTTTTTTCCCCTTTAAATTCAAAACTACAAAACAATACACACAGTATACATAGTACTATAACAGATTAATAAATTGGTATAGATTTTTTTTTTTTTTTTTTTTTTGTAGTTTCATCTATTTTTGATTTATAGGGGGTCTTAAAATGACATCCTTGTCATTTTTTCTAACATTTCAGGGGGCTGTAAACTGTAAAAGGTTTAAAACCACACAATTACGATTAAATTTTCTCATTTGTGTGTTTAAAGAGATTAATTTTCGTGATATTTTATTTTGTGGTTTTGTCTTTTAGAAGAATTATTCACTATAGAAATTAGTATAATTTTACATTTGACCTTGAACTTTTACCTATTGTAATTATTTTAATTATTAAGTTACAGCAGTATAAGTAAACATGTGCACCTTTGTCTTATATATTTTATTACTAACATTTAAAAAATACGCTCATAAATTTAATTTAAAGACATTTGTGTAAAAATATAAAAGTCTAATAAATCCATTCCTAAGCAATAGAATGACTTTTGATGACTTGTATAAAATCCAAGGTTAATAGTAGAGAAAAAATATAACATCATGAGAGATGTTTCAATGCATCATCGAAGAAATAAAACTTCATGACAGCTGTTTCAATGGCACACATGAGAGATGTTTCAAACAGTTTCACACAAGGAACAGAAATAGTCAGCAACACACTTCCATGAAATTATAAGGACTGACCCGGTGGGAACGGATACTAATCGAATTGGTTAGCACAAACTAACTTTTGGCAGCCATAGACTGATTATGCTGTAGGATTCAGGATTTTTTCTATTACACTTTTAGCCATCTATATAATTTATGATTTTTCTACTGCCTTAATCTACATGATTAAAATTTGTGTTTAGTTTTTTGCTAATATTTTTATGCTAATAGTTTCTATGTTAATATTTTTATGAAAAATCAGTATATTTTAAGATTTTAGCATGCGTGGTTCGCTAATTTACTTCGTTTTAAAAATGATTTCAAATTTTACGCCCTTATCGCAATTCTGTTTATGATTTTTTTAACATAGTCTACAACTGGGCATAGTTAAAGCAACATTTAGAAGCATTTGTGTCATGCCCGCGATTGTCATGAGCGTAATGGACTCGGTATTTAGCATTCCTTTTAGCTTATTTCCACTTCGATCTTATCACTCAGCGAATACATGAAACTCCATGCTCCTTCATCAATAAATATTTCACATGTCACAGATATTTTAGCCATTCTTGTATTTAACCATTACTCTCTTGTTAATTTGAGAGAATTGGAAAGGAATCATTGAAAAGTTATTTTGTGTGGTAATTTGAGAATTTATATTAAAACATTAAAAACTTCTTAAGATTACCTAGTACTAGCGCTTTCTGCCGCTAACCGCGGCCTTCTTCAAGTACGCATTGGTGAACTTGTGCACTCGGCGGTCTTATCATCTGTTTTCTCCTTCCACTCTCCTCTAGCATGGCGCGCCACCCGACGTCTATTTCTATTGGATCTGTGTTTCATGAGTGGTGGTTCGCTAAAATTTCGACGGCTTCGCGTTTTGTTGCGTTTAATTATTATATTGAGCTATTTTGTTAATGTGTTTGAAGTCGATTTTATTATTTTCTTTTTGGTTTATCTTAGTTAGGGCTGTTGTTATTTTATTATATTTTATATCGTTTTCGTGTTCTTTTATACGTGTTTTTATTTTCCGTTTTGTCATGGCTATATTATCCGGTTTTTTTTTTTTTTTTTTTTCGTCAGTGAAATTAATTTTATAAATACCTGCGGTTTCAGAGAAGGGGATTTTATCTTTATCATTTCTAATTATTTGGAATATGTTGCTATTTGGTTTTATCGGTATACTTATGTTTAATAGCTTCCATTTATTATTATTATTTTTTTTATTATTACTTGTACCTTTGTTATATGGGATTGGGGGGGATGTATTTTTGTTCAGGTTTTTGTGTGTTATTAATATTGTCAAGTTTTTTTTAATCTATTTTTATAGAGTTTATTTATTAAGTTTGTCCTATATCCTGCATTTTGACATATTTCGGTGATTTTTTGAGGTTCTTGTTTTAGTAAAGTTTCGTTGGAACATATGTTTATTGCGCGATTTATATAATATTGCATAGCTGCTATTTTATATCTGTAAGGAGTTTTACATTTAGCATTTATAATTTCGTTACTATTGTTTTGTTTTCGATATACTGTAGTTTCAAAGTTTAAATTTGGGAGTTTTATTATAGTAGCATCTAAAAAAGCGGGGGAAGTACTGTTTATTATTGCAAATACGTCGTCTACATATCTGTACCAGTGTTTTATTTCTTTAATGTTTCATAGAATATATTCGTTTTCTATTTGTCTCAATTTCAATTCTACTATTACTCCTGAGATCGGTGATCCCATCGGGATTCCGGTTTTTTTGTTGGTAGAATTTATTGTTGAATCTGAAATAATTTTGATTTAGTATTAGATTGTTAGCTGAGATTAAAGTTCGGTTTATTTCTTTATTTTTATATTTTTCTTTTATTTTTTCATTTATAATTTCGTTGATTTCTTTTATATTAATGGATGGATATATGTTTATAACGTCGAAGCTTACCATAATATCCTTAGGTTCTAATTTTATACCTTTTAAGCTTTTTATAAATTCATCGGTTGAGTTTAAACTGGTATTTGATGGGGGGGGGAGAATTTCTTGGTAGATTGTTTTCATATATGTTTCTAAGTTATAGGATGGGTTTTCTCTTTTATTTAAGATTTATCTCTTTTATTTTAAATTAATTTGAAAATTATTGAAAATAAAGTCCTAACCCATTGGAAATACAATTTAGAGAAGAACTTTCTTCATTAGTAGTTGCATGAATTGTATTGACATACAATTTTCAAGAACTCGAATTTAGAATCAGTGTTTGGAAAGGAATACGTCAAAATTTGTACTATGAAGGTATTTCATTCTCCCACGTCTTATGTGCGCTTCTTTCTTTCTTCTTACATTCGCTGAACGAACATAAAAACTAATTCAAAATGTAATGGCATTCGAATCTCTAAATTTCCGTGACAAGAACAATATTTCCAGGCTTACTTCAAATGTTTTATTAAGTTAACTATTTCGGAATGGTAGTGATATTTTCCTTTCAAAGGGAATAGTTTCAGCTAAGAGGGATATGCAGAAATATTTGTTATCATTTTTTTTTTCACATTAATTAATAAATCATTTAGGTTTTTCCGTAAGGCAATACAAGGTAACCCTCTTGGGGAGCTCTGTGTATTAATATTAATTTTCAATCTCGTTAGTGTGGGTAAATTTGTGTCTAAATATTTGATATCTGAGTAGATTTAACAAAGCTAAGCTTGGTTGTTTCACTCTATGATGATCTCCATTCGTGTTTAAAGTATAATTTTTGCTGTGTATAAAATTTAACTTTCATTCAATACACCAGAAGAGTACATAAAAAGAAAAAGTTTTATTTTATATAGAGTAAGAAGAGAGAAAATTTCGGAGTAAGGAATTTTTGCACTTTTATTAAAATCGTAGAACATAATTTTCCTTAAAGGTCTTGAGTTCATTTATCCTGAAATGAGACTATTAATCTATATGCTTTTTTTTTTTTTCTTTTAGCGAAATTTCATTTAAATTTTACATTTTGGGTGTGATCCAAAACATTTTGATATTTGTTTAAATTTTTACTTGTCCCCTTTTCCTCTTCAGGACAAAACGTTTGCTGAAATATATGAGATATAACTCTTTAAATTTGATTTAAATTCCGTAAATATTCATAAAATAAATTAAAAATAGGCGTATATAAATATTACAAAATTGCATGAAATCGATTACACGTTTCGTGGAAATACAATTTCAAGAATTAAAAAAATTAAAATTTTATGTTATACAATAGATAGTTTAATAAGTAAAATATGCCGTTTATACTAATAGAGCTTATGCTTAAATTTTCTGTATTATATTTTGAAAAATCTAAAATATAATACTAAAGAATAATTTTTTCAACAAACATTTTTCATAAATCATCTCTAAAAAAAAGAGTTAAATTGAACACGTGTCATTTGTTAATTATATTAAAAACACTTTAAACACACGTAAAATTAAATTTTATTTAAAAGATGTTTAAAAAAATTTATCCGAAGCTTTCAGTTTTACTAGTAAAGCATCATCAGGGATTTTTATTATTCGTTTCCAATGGACAGTTTTTAAATAGTTTGATAGTCTTGAGGAGTCTATCAAATTCCCATCGAAAACAATAAAGAACTTTTCTATTATATTGGACAGACTAAGATGACTTTAAGTAAAATAAGACAAGAACATATACGAAATATCAAAGAAGGAAATAGATCTACTCTAATCGACTTCATTTATGCCAACGCAAACGCTTACCCTATTTGGGATAAAGCCAAAATTATTACAGCACCATCTACTATCCAAGAACTTTACATTTCCGAAGCCATTAACATAATTAAATGCAAAAATACAATAAATTCCAAAGATGCTGCAATTTTGCCAATGATTTGGCACAATATTATAAAATAGCTGATAGTTTATTTCTGCTAATTCATGATGGTTTTTCTCCTACAATAGCCTCGTGTGATATTTCAATAGTTCCAGCTTCTCTTATTTTTCTTAGCTCCTTGATTCAACCTTTACCGGACTTCAAATTGACTTTGCTGATATTTACGTTTTTAAAAGACTTAACTGTTCAGTGTGAAAAGAAAAATTATTTAAAAACTGCTCACTGGAAACGAATAATAAAAATCCCTGATGATGCTTTACTATTAAAGCGAAAAGCTTCGGATATTTTTTTAAAACATCTTTTAATTAAAACTTAATTTTACGTGTGTTTAAAGTGTTTTTAATATAATAAACATTTTTCAGATTTTTTTTTTTTTTTTTTAAGAATTAGTGTCAAAATAGAATGTAAACATGTTTGTTTATTTTCTTTATCATTATTCTCCCACGTATTACGTGTATGAAACTTTAAAAAGGAACTGCCAGTATGCTTCTCTGTATGAGAGAGCTCATTTTGAGAATCTACAAAGTTGTTAGGGTCAGAAACTTCATCTTCTAATGCCTGTGCGATATTTTGTTATAGAAGGGAGAAATTCCGTATATCAATTTATCAGTGTATTTGGTACTTTCACTTTTTATAGGGTGGGGGGAGACTTTTTTGTATAGGGTCACTGGAAGAACTTAAATTTTGCCGTTTTTAAAATCGAATTCCCTAGAAATTTTAACTAATTTTATAAAATTTTGTACTTTTTATACAATTTTACATTTATATATATATATATATATATATATATATATATAAGACATGCATGTATATTTAAAAATTTATTATTGATGTCAATGTTTGTGAATCCCATTTTATGCATATCTAAATGTAACGTTAAAAACTATTCTTATGTTTTTCATTTACAAAAGTGTTTGAAAATTACAAAACTAATAAGAAAGATTATTTTTTCTTGCTTAGTTTTATTAGAAATTCTGAAAAATGAAATATCGAAGAGAATTGATTTTTCAAAGTAAGACAAAATCCAATTTTACACTTGAATGAACATTTTAAATGTCCGCATTCTAAAGTTAATCGATGACAGGAAATTAACTTCGACAAATATTTTATGAAATTTTAATTCCCAGAGTAATTTACATTTTGAATACATTTCTTTAAAACTATGAATATATATATTTTTTTTCTTTCTAGAATTTCATTTCTATTTCGAAAAATCTAGAAACAAATTGAATTCCGATTTGAAAAAGATATTTTCTGGCCAAAATGTTTCTTTAGTTTTGTAAAAATTCTTATTTTTAAAAATAGTTATTTTGAAAAATTTCGGGATATTAACATTTAAGACAAAACTTTTCTTGATCATTATTCGATAGTCATCAAGAAATAATTATGTATTTACAATAAACAAACAAATAAATAAATAAAACTAAAAGACTAATTATTAAATACAATAGTTTTTCTAATTTTCATTAATTACGAAGTTACTTTTAATGAATTCTTTCTTAATTTTTTTTCTCAAAAAATATGAATGTAATTAATTGATATCTGATAAACTCAACAAACGAACAATTTTAAAATATCAGTTTTCTCTATGTTACAGTTTTCTAATATTCTAAATATGAAAAAAAAATCTCTATTTTTTCTCATAATAATGTATTTAAATTTAATTTGTTACATTTTTTTTTTAAATTTATTTAAAAATAAAACTGGAATTAATATGTAAATTAAGTATTTTAGGATAACATTAATTAATTAAAAATAAAAAATTTGTGGATATCTGAACATTAAATAATATATCAAAAACAAATTAATAGAAAAAACATTTGCCAAAGATCTTACATCTAAATATATTAAAAATTTATGTGAATAAGTGATTTAAAAATACTTGAAAGAAATTTTTTTAACAATAATTATCAGAAATTAAGTTTAATTTATGTTGAGTAAATATAAAGGAAAACTATCTTTGGAAGAAGACTGTAAAAATAAAATTATTTTATCGTTCATAACCAGATTATACTTTAAAAATCTACTACTGATACTTTGTACTCTTTTTTCAGTGAGCCTCTGTTTGTTGATTTGTGTATTTAGGTATATTTTCGATATACAGTACCCGCCGCTTTTTAAAATCACATTCGTTCTGAGCCAAAGTGATTTTATTAAGCGGCTGAATTTTATATACGGTGAATGTTCCTGCTCTGAAGAAAAAGGTATTGCATACCCGAATTTGGAAAGAAATTTCAAAATGTAACGAATAATGGAATTAATAAACAATATTAATTGATTTTTAACAGATAATTAATTAATTGTTCCTTCAAAATATGTAAATTAGACACATCCCAAGTTCTGATGCGCTTTTCTTTCAGAAAGATCATACTTACTTTGCCAAAAGGTTTCTCTTTTAAATACAGGGTGGTCCGAAAAACATGATAGAAAGTAAGCGATTGTTGTGGAAAAAGAACAACATGCAAGAATATGAAACCTATTTTATTTAATAAAGATGTGAATGACATTTAATATACAAGATGCTCGAAATGTCTACCGTCCTCGACTATAGTGTTATAAAGTCGGTTCCGAAACTTTGTTACAACGCGCTGGAGTTTGTCGGAATCAAATGCATCAATCTCACTTCTAATGTTAGATTTCAGGTCCTATAGTGAATCAGGGTACTCCTATAGATTCTGTCCTTGATGTAACCCCATAAAAAGAACTCGCACGGATTTAGATCTGAACTGTATAGAAGCCACTCTATTCCGTGCCGCGTGAATTTCTCTGCATCCAATGCAATCAAACACTCACCAAACGTCGTTTCAAGCCACGTGAAGACGTCAGGAGTTCTATGGGGACGATTCCCATCCTGCATGAACCAGTACCGGCGTATCATGTTGAGAGGACCCGCTTCAGGGTCAAACTGACGTTCTAGCAACTCTCGATACTCACTCCTGTGACCATACCGTCAATGAATATCGGACAAATTATCCACTTCGGCGATACGGCACACCAAACCATGACCCTTTGTGGATGCAGGGGCAATACGACACTGAGATGAGGATTTTCCGTACCCCAATGGCGTCAGTTTTACTTGTTTAAGTAACTGTTGAACTGAAAATGGGCTTCATCACTGAGTCCAATCTTGCGTTCACTGATGGAACCATTTTCAAGTTCTCGATCGTGTGGTTTGTGAAATCTCTACGCCACACATTGTTCCTTTTCTTCAGTGGCTGGCCCATTTGAATCTTGTATGGACGCAACCAAATGCTTTCTTGAGCCTTTGTAATGATGTTTTGGATATGCTTAATTGTTGGGCCGCCTGTCGTGTGGAAGCGGTTATCTGATCTTCAAAGAATGCGTGTACACGCTTTCTGTTGTCATCAAAAACTACTGTGGATTTTCGCCCCGACGCCTTGCTTCTTGCATCCCAAACACTCCCGGTAGATTCAAATTTGTCCATCAACCTGTAAACAATGAAAATCAGTGGAAGATTAGGACCAGAACATAAGCTATCTCACGGCTTCAAAATCATTGAGACTTTCGAGTGTTATAAGTTACCGCGCTATTACCACTTCACTAGGTGTCCTTTTCTTTGCGAACTCTGAACGACATGCCCGTCGAACGGTGACATTACTTAGGTTATTCTCATTAAATTTTCTTACGATAAATAATCGTTCTTAAAACGTCAGTGATTCTATATTGCTCATTCTTTATTTCCGGTAATCAAGCATTCACCTGAAATGTTAATATATGTGCTATTATAATATGGAAGAATTATACTTATATCAATACATTTGAAATCAGAAACTTAAAGTACATTCTATCATGTTTTTGGAACCACCCTGTATAAAATATTTCCGTTTAAACCTCTTGCTTCTTAGTTATTTCCAAAATAAGAACTAAAACTTGTCTTTTAAATCATTAAAAATTAAAAAAAAAAAAAAAAAACTATCATATGTCCCTTGAATATGTCCCTTGAAATTGTTACTAAGACACGAGATGGGGCTTGTTAATTTGTAACTATGCTGCAAATGTGAAGCTTTTTTTGACAAAGAGTAGAAATACCGGGGAAATTGCTTTGTTTTATTTTATTTTCTATCTCAAAAAGAAAAAATCACAGTGTAAATAAAAATTTATTTAGTGTGGATAAATGATATTTTTGCAGCTGCAGAGATTTTTTTTGAGTCTATTAACCAGCGATGCTGATTTTATTAAGCGGCAGTTTTAAAAGCAGTTCATGTTGATTTGATTTCAGTCCTTGCAATTCGATTAGATTAAGGGGCTGATTTTATTAACCAGTGAATTTAACAAATATAACACATGTGAAAGCAAAATTACAGAAAGTACAAAATTATTTCGATTTCAATTTAAAGCGAGAAATATGACTATGAAAACTGTGAAGAAATAAGAAAATTAGTTTGTTCTTTCTCTTAACAATATTCAGAAATAGAAAAATAATCTCAGAAATTAATGAGATTATTTTTCTCATTAATTTAGCGACGAATTAAATTCTCATTAGCGACGAATTAAATTTCAACGATAAATTTTCGTCGTCGAATTTTTCGTTGCATGGCATGAGACGCCGACTATACGGGCATACAACCGCCGAACATATGAGACGCGATACCAACCATGAAGGTGTTAATGAATTTAGTGTATGACCAGCAGTGCATGTCATCTTATATTTCCTGTTCCTGCATTTTCAAATCTAAGTAACATACATTTTCAATGAAAATCATAATCAATGCTGTTTTTAGATATTTAAAACTATGAGTAGCTACAATGAATAATGTATAATTTACTAAAACGAAATCAGAAATTAAATCACAATATCTCGAAATAAACAAGAATATTATCGAACGTACATATTATACAGCTTTATGTAGCTCTATACAGCTTGTTGTATGCAAACCCAAATTCTACGAAAATTTTTGTGAATAGAAAAAATTTTAAATAGATAAATTAAATAAAGCTTGTAATCGATAAAATTTTATAGGAAGTAAAAGAATAAAAGTAAATATATATTGTCTATCGATAAAGATATATTTTCATATGAAATTTAGTCGATAGAGAAAATATAACACACTGTAAAAAATAGGTTCTTAAAAATAAGTATATATTGTCTCAAAATAGCCCCGAAACAGTATATACTTAAATTTGAAAACCCATGTACTCATTTTTGAGTACATTGACGTGTCAAACATGGGGATCTTGGGATTCTTATTGGCCAACCCTATTCTTGAGCATGTCAATATACTCAAAAATGAATACATGGGTTTTCAAATTTAAGCATATATTGTTTCGTGGCTATTTTGAGACAATATATACTTATTTTTAAGAACCTTTTTTTACAGTGCATATTTTCTTGAACTAGAGATTTTTTTCTTGCACATGTTTTTGTTTAAAAGAATCTATGAACCGAAATTAATTTTAAGTTTGCGTAAACTAAATATCTAAATTAAACTTGTAAATATAAAATTTCTAAAAAATTAAAACAGTAAATAGTCAATATAAAAAAAAAGACGTAAATCTTTCTTTTTTTTTTATTTATTCAATAATTTCAGATTTATTAAATAAAATTTTATGTTATCTATTGATTTTTATTGCCATTTTAAGCCTAGGAAATAGCATGAATAAAAACAAATTCTTAAAAATATAAAAGTACACGATATCTAAAACGCTGGTATTAATTTTCTTAATTTTCACAATCAAAAATAATTCAAAGAAGAAATACGCAAAACCTTTCAAAAATTCAATCACAGAGAAAGAAAAATACATTTTATCTCAATCTAAGACATCTTTTAGAAAATCACATCAATTTAAAGTGCTCTTCAAAAAAAGAAAAAAAAATCATTTTAACCTTCAAATAAAGAAGTCGTGCACTTGCAGGAGAAGATTATTCTCGGCAAGCATAAAAATTCTTTATTGAATTTAAGAAGTGCTTTTACTTGCAAAATTCATCTCTTTAAGTGTAAAAGTAAAGTGATGGTTGCGGAAATAGTTCTATAGTATCGATCATTTTAAGCATCCGTCTTCGTTACTTTATTTGCGTGAAAGATTTTTTTTTTCCCCCTTCTAGAATAAAAAAAAAAAGTCACCTTTTCATTTAGACTTTTTTTTATATCAGAAATTTAGATAAAGATAAATTCGTTTGCATTGTTAAAGGCTTTTGTGAAAATTTGTTAGATAAAATATTTGCAAAAAACTCCTGCTTGATCAAACGCTCTATGGAAAGGTTTATTTTCGTCCAACAAATAAATTTAGTAATTAATATATACATATTGAAATATATTAAATAAATGACGAAGTATTATGTTCGTCATCCATTACATTTCGTCTATTGGATGATTTTTTTTTTTTTTTTTTTTTTTTTTATGTCGAACTAGTACTGCGCAGTGGACAATTGGCGACTGTCTAGAATCAGCCCTAGATGTGGTCTGTAGATATGCCACCACAATTTTGATCCTACATGGAGAGGATGGCTCCCCCCGCTTTGGTATAATTTTGATGGGAATATGGAGGTTATTGCTTCTACGACAGATTTTACGTGAACCGGCCACCATTAGTGTACACGACGGTCTTTGGCCGGCTCGAGTACCGAACCCGCAATCTTCTAATTACGAGCCCGGTGCTCTACCGACTGGGCTAAACCGACTGCACATTTTTGGACATGAAAAATAAAACTCAATTTAAAGGTATAACAAGTATAAATTTAAGGGGACCAAGACATGAAACAGCTTCAAAAAATCGATTTTTCAATTTTTGTCTAAAAAAATAGCGTATTTTCTGCTCTTTCTAAAAATGTATAATTTATGCCCTTTCAATGAAAAAAAAGCTGATAAATTTAGAATAAATAAATTTAAAAGGACATACCACGCCCATTTAAAGAGCTAAAAGGACATACCACGCCCATTTAAAGAGCTTCGAAAAGTGTAAACAAAGCAGGTTGCCCTCCAGTTCTAGACTAGATATCTTATCTTTCTTACTGGTACCATGGTTAGGAGACTCCCTGGTTCTTCACTATAATTAACTGATAATGTTCACCCCAAGCTGTGTGTTTTCTTCCAACAACTCACAGAAAGAAACATTCGAAAGAAAGTTTCAACAGCTGCATTTGGAAAAGACTGCCAAAAACTAAATTCATTGGCATGAATACATATAAAAATGGGAGTGATGGATGCTGTTATCTGTTTTAACGATGGTGTTAGCAGTCGGGCAAATGTTTTTAAAAGCATGGGAATTGTTCCGGGTCAGAATATGTGTGAATCCTTGAGGAAAATAGATTTTCGTAGAATCTCTGATGCAGAACTGAAACTTAAAAAACTATCAAAAGAGGCTCGCAAACAAAAAAAGAAACTAAAAAAACAATTAGATAATGCAGAAATGAAATCTCAATCTGATTACGGTCCAGGAATGTTTTAAATGTACAGCTCTGATCTTTAATACTCATTCAAAGTGTTTTTTTTTTATTTTTCTGAAATTGTGTTTTTTCAATGTTTAGGTACATTTTGTAAAAAATCTACCAGCAGTACAAGTTTGAAATTTTACAGAGATATTTATGATATAAAATTCCAACTGGTGAACCTAAAATTTAAAAGTTTAACATTGTATATTTTTTTGTGATGGTCAATGTTTATTGGAAAATATAGGCTTTTTTTAATCTAGAAGTTCATAATTTTTTTTTTTTAAATTATCTTTGAAAATAAAATAAAAACAGGTTCACTGTATCAAGCAGGGTGTTTTGGATAATCATGAAAGATTTCAAGGTAAGGAGATACATAGTTTTTTTTTTTAAGTGTACCAAAGTGTTCGATAGTATTTTTTTTTCGAGAAAATACATCATCATCTTTATTGTGTCATATGAAAAATATTTTTCAATAATATGTTTTTTAATTATCAAAAAGATATTCTTGAATGTGTTTTAAACATGCAGTAAAAAAATTATAATGATTTGTTAAGCGTGTAAGGAGGCAGATACAGGGATACAGGGCTGCAAATAATGGTGAAATATTAGTCTTTTTCAGTAGTCGAAAACGTCTTAGTCCCCTTAATGGAAATTTCAGAGAAAATAAAATGTACCTTTCCTGCTACAGCCCGTTGACGCAAGGAAGATTCTTTCTGCTGTGTTATTCTAATTATTTTTAAATTACCGAACTCTTCTCTTTGGGACATTCCATCTCAAATTGAAGAGGATTTTTTTAGAAAAATAAACCCACAACCACAGATTTTTATCAAATTTAGCATACTTTTAGAACATTTTATGCTGATTCTAGAAATGTAAATTATTTAGAGATTGATCAAAAAGTTTTCAAAATATTAATTTTAAATATATGCCAAAATGACCGATTTACCGTTTTGAATGTTACACATAAAGATGTAAATGTCTATAATTCCTTTAATTTTTATTATAGAAAAATCAATTTTTTTTTTTTTTTAGTTTGTCTAGAAAAAGTAAGCTTTAATTTATTGAAGATTTTGTATTGTTAAAATAGTATAAACATGTATGAAGATGCTTTCTTTTAATTTACAATATTGTTAACTGATAATTTAATAAATTGCCTCTCCTTCAATTTTCACCCAAATTTTGTATACAGACAACCCAAGGTAACATTTTATGCTTGATAGAAAGAAATAATGGGTGGTTTACAAGCATTTAAATAAATAAAAACCATTATTAAGCACTTAAATGTAATATGAATTTTTCAAAATGCGATTTATTTATAAAAAAAAAAAAAAAAAAGAGAGAGAGAGAGAGGTTATTTTGTATGAAATAAAAATTTTAAAGCTTTTACAAATATGTAAAATAAAGTTAATTATTTATTCAATTTAGTGAACTAGAAGAAGACTAGAAAATTAACTCCTGTTAATATATAATAATTTCCAGAACCAAGAAATTCAGATTTTAGACAATCAGAACAAGTTTGCCAGAAGATTGTTCTTCTAAGCAGCCAAATTGGTTTACTTAACAGAAGACATTTTTTTTTTTTTTTTTTTTTTTTGTCAAATAGATTGACTTATTTGATCTAAAGTGTGTTTTCAATCATTCAGGGTAAAGGCATTTTATTGTTATTTTCTGAGTATAAGTATGAGAAGGTGTATTTTCTTGGTTGTAAAATTAAATGTTGCTATATCGAGTAAAAAGTATCGAGTTATTACGGAAAAGTTAGTATTGAGCAGGATTGGTGTAAATTTTCTTGGCCCAAATTGCAATTTAAATTATGTTCAAACTTGTTAGGTTAATGTGCAACTTACAAGCTGATAATATATCAAGTATCTGTTCAGTGCACATGGAATACTTCCTTCATAAGGACAAAATTACTCTCCCCCCCCCCCCCCCTACACACACAAATAAATTTGTTTTTAATTAATTTATATCCCGAAGTTATTTTAAAAAAAAAACATTGTCTGCGAAAATTTTAAGTCAAACTAAACTTAAAAATTGCATATTTATGCAGTTCCTGGTAAGAAACTGTGTTCAATCTGCTGAAAAAGCAACAGAATTATCAAAAAGTTATGAAAACAATATTTCGTCTGAATCCAATGTTTCATCTTTAGAAGATTTTTTGTAATTCATTGTACCAGATGTAACTAAAAAAAAATCATGAAATAATTAATGAAAGTAGGACGTCTGTTACAGTATCTCCGTTAAAACTACACGCAAACAGAAAAGTATCTGCTGAAAAGCAAAAGCTGAGGCAAATTAAAACTGCACTACGGAAGAAGACTGCTTTAGGTTTGGATGTAAAGAAAAATGGAGATGTTCTTATTCGGGAGGATTTTGTTGAAGAGAAGAAAACCAAATTAAAAACTTCAGGTTTTGTTAGAGTGATGTAGATGATTAATGGTAAACATCCTGCTACAAAACGAAATATTTCTTACCTATTTGAAAGAATAAAATTTGTACTTCTTCAAATATGAAGGAAGTACAGATGATGTGTTCATTTTGGGACGATTAGAAAGTTAAAATCCTTTGAATGAAACTACTCTGAATTGCCAATTGTTCTGAATTAACTAATACATTTAATTTCCAAATAATGTTTCTAGTAACTGATTAAACTACATAAATACTCAACTTATTTCGCAGATTCCTGAAAGTTTTCAAATTTACATTTTATTCAAAGTTAGAATTTAAATTTTATTTATAAAAAAGTTAAATTTTCAGAAAAATCAACATTACATTTGAGTAATTAATAATTATTCTAGCATAAGTAATTTTGAAATGCGCATCATTTTTTTTTCTTTAATTATTATTATTAAACATAAAAATATACCTTGGATTGTCTTTATACAAAGTTTGGAAGAAATTAAAGGAGGGACAATACATGAAATTATCAGTGTTAAATTTATTCAATTTTTGTATTAAAAAATGACAAAAAAACTGATTGTCATGAATATGTATATTAATTTAGTAATACAAGATCTTCAGATTTTCAAACTAAAAAAACATTGATGGTGCTATGATAAAAATAAAATTAATTGCAGGCATTTATTTCTTTACGTGCAACATTCGAAATGGTGACAAATCGGCCATTTTTGCATATATTTAAAATTTTATAACTTCGAAACTCTTTATTAATTTTAAAATAATTGACATTTTTGGAATCAACATGAAAAATTCTATAAGTATACAAAATTTGATACAAATATGTGTTGTGGGTGTTATGCCTTACTCGATTTCACTGGTAATGATTTCACTTTGTCATAAATATTTTTCTTTCATTTATTGACCGGTGTTAGTTCAATTTCTAGTTTATTCGCCTTATTAATTTCATGCTAAACTGCGGTGTAACCATGTTTAGCTCCTATCTGCATTTATACCTCCTGTTTGTTTTCCATGCAAAATCAGAGGTTAAAAAAATCTTACTGTCGTGTTCTGGTGTTTATTATTAAAAAAAAAAAAAAAAAAAAAAAAAAAAAAAAAACTTGATTGCGTAAACACTTTCTGTACTAACTCTTTACATTGATATAAGTAAAAATGTTCTGAAAAATTAGCATTTTAATTATTTTTTGAATTAGTTCTAAAATACTTATGCTTTTCCATGTATTATCGCATCATTTTTCCCCCCTTAATATATTTATCATTCAATCATATCGCAATAATATATTTATTCATAGTCGTTTTATTTAGATAATATATTCTGTAATCAAAATTATTTTTATTTCTGATGAAAAATATAATTTTATTTGTGTGATAAATAATGGTAGATTACGCTGTATTAATATTCGTTTATTTTATTAAGTTTATGCATGCAGTGCTCAGAAAATGCAAAATATTGAATTATTTTGTTCACTCTTAGAAATTGATGATAATGCATTTTTTTTAATAATTCACAACAAGTTTTCGAAACAGAAATTTATGCGACATATATAACTCCGAAACAACAAAACATTCACATCAAAAACAAATTTAGTTTTGCTTATGCATTAGTGTATTTTTTAAAAGAAATACAGACATAAATAACATTACAAATGTATGTAGTGGGTATTTATTTGTAGAATATAATAAATTTTAAAACTGCAAAGAAATATAAATTTTTAGTTCTCTGAAATATCGTAGTCCAAATATCACTTGTTTTTGATTAAAATTTTCTGCTTACTTACTTAAAAAATTAATTTAAAAGAGAAAATTCATTTTTCTCACGTGTTATGGTATAAAAGTATTTTTCAATGAATATGATAAAGATATATCAAAAGAGTTTTAAAAAACAATTATGTTTTGTAAATCTAATTCACATTATGAAAGATTTACATAAATTCTTTTAATTGATTGTATATGGTTTTGTACTTTTTTTTTTTTTTTTACAGCACTTTGGTAAAGGTAAACACATTAAAAATGAAAATGATGAAACGTTTTTAAAAGGATTAAACCTTCAAATAAGTAGAAGTAAAATAATGCATATGAAAAAACAATAATTTCCTTAAAAACACAATTGTGTAATTTAAAAATAGTGAAACATTATATTAAAGTTTTTTTTTTTTTTTTTTTTAAACTATTGTCATCTTTTTTTTTAAAAAAGTCAGCATATTTAAATATACACTTTGTGCCTGTGTGTATGTTTCTAATTCGCTTGTAATCTTGTTTTCTGATATCAGCCAAACTTGTAATTCTTTTTTATTCTATTCTTAATACTATAGAAAATATAAAAGTAAAATAAACAATAAAATTATTAATTAATTAATTAATTAAGTGTGAACTGAAAACTTTTGAAATCGACGCTAATAAATTAAAATTACAATAATAAAAATAAGAAATAAATAAAAAATTTCGTTATGGTATTATAATTAGAAAATTGAGATTTGGTATACGGATATATATTACATGCACATGCTGGCTATTAAAAATTTTTGTAAAAAATAAAGAATACAAAAAACATTTTTAATTTATGAGTACATGATAATTGCTCTGGAATTATTACGGGGGGGGGGGGGGGGGAATGCAAGAATCACTGGAAATAACACACTGGCTCCTTAAAAAAAAAAAAAAAAAAAAAAAAAAAAAAAAAAAAATACATATCGAACTTAATATAGAAATAAAAACTAGAAGTTCTAAAACTATTAGATTTAAAAGACTAAACGGACAAAAATATGATTTAAAATCTCAGTTACCCTGAAAACGTTCAAGTTGATAACTTTCTGATTATCCGTACGTTTGTAAAGTATTTTGTGATATTTGGGATTAATTGTAAATTCTTACATCATAAATAATCAAATAAAAATGTAAGCATACCTAAAAGGTCACGCAACTACTTTTATTTATTTTATTTATTTATTTATTTTTATTTTATTTTTTACTTGTAAGAAATAGAAAATTTTTTTAAACCTTTTTTCCTCAAAAAAGTTTTATGCCCATAATTTGAATGGTATTAGTGTAGTACGTATTCAGAATTTTTAAAGTTGATTATTTATGTAAAGGTAACTATAATAAAGTTCTGCTAAATGCTATTATTTTTCTTAAATTTAAAATGGCTTTATTTATGTGCTTATGAAAATATATGTAAAAAATATATTATTATAAAACACTATCAACAAAACAACTTCAAAGTATTATTTTTTTTCCCTTATAAATATTTAAAATCTTACATGATTTCAAAAAATTAATTTTTAGAAGTCGCAAATATTTTTAAATTAAATGTAATTTTTCTTCTAGAAAAATGGAAAAGAAGTGCTCTAGAGTGATTTCATTCAACTTTCTGAAAAATTAATGGTTGTTATGCGTTAAAAGAAAGAAAAAAAAAAAGAAAGAAAGAATCCCAGACTATTTCAGTATATAAACAAAAGCGAAAATGTTAAAAACAAAAACTATTTTATTTACGAGACAAAACTTAAGTTAAAATACATTTAAAAACAAAATATACATATAAAAATAATTAAAATCTAGACGTTTCGAAACCTGTCCGGGTTTCCTCATCAGTATTAATTACAACACAATATCTAGACGTTTCGAAACCCGTCCGGGTTTACTCATCAGTATCAATTACAACATAATAGTAACAATTACAACATATCAGTATCAATTATGTTGTAATTGATACTGCTGAGGAAACCCGGACGGATTTCGAAACGTCTAGATTTTAATTATTTTTATATGTATATTATGTTTTTAAATGTATTTTAACTTAAGTTTTGTCTCGTAAATAAAATAGTTGTTGCTTTTAATGTATATAATTGAGACGGTTTCGTGTTTGTGTACGTTAAATAGCGAAAATGTGTTTGAATATTTATTCTCATGTAAACTGCATAGTGAATCATAATGTACACGAATTATTTGTACCTGCTTCTAAAAGAATATAAATAGTAAGCACACAATTTCAAGTAACTGTTTTTAAGTAACTGGAAAAAATTTTTAAATATACATTGGTTTTAATCTCTTTCTAAAAATTTCGGGAAATTATCGTTTTTAAAAATAAATTTAAGCTAAAAGCACAGTTTCTTTTCATACATAAAAAAAAGCAAAATTATTTAACAATATACTATTTAAAAGTTCTCTTTAATATCTAATTAAATATGCTTGATTACGAAATTATGTTCATTAATAACTCAAAGGTTTATTAGGAAAAATTTTAATTAAAAGAAAACTGTTTATTTTATCATAAATACTTAAAATCAGTATTAAATAAATATTAAAAGCCAAAAGGTTAAAATATTTAAGTGTTGAAATTTAGACTCTTTTATATTTAGTTAGATTTATACGCTAATTAAATAATTATTAGCAAGAGTCTTTTTATTATATATTTTTTTTTTACTAACCAGGGACCTCCGGCCCCTGCTTGCTTTGCTCCCCAACCACCGACGAAGGCATCGCCCTTCCCCTACTCACCCCTACCCCAAGGGTTAATCCTTGGGGTGGCTCTACCCACCTATTCTCTGCTTTGCATCTCGTTGAATAGAAATATTAGTGGTACACAACACAAGAAAAAGGAGAACTATATTATAGAAATCCTCGTATTTGATATCGCATTGAAATGCACAATATTTAATATATTTAATTAATTTATTTTTTTATGAAATATATATATAAATTAATGAAATCTATCTTATCGTTCAACAATTTAAAAAAAAAAAAAAAAAAAAAAAAAAAACATTTTGGGGAAAAGATATACTAGATACACGAAATTAACAACGATGACAGTAACTTTGTTTTAGAAATATAAAAGAAATTACTAATAATTATGTTCGTACACTACAAGTATAAATGCTTATTAAACAGAAGAAATTTGCTATTTTTGTCCGTTTACAAACGTTAGTTGAAGTGAAACTATTCGATAAACACACAAAACTTACTAGATATTCTTACATGTTTAACTGAATCATTGACACAAAAAAATCTGGTGTGAAACAACTACACGACTTCCATTACATTTTTTTTAAAATTAATATGATCAAAAGACATAAAATTAACTTAACGAAATAGAAACCTAAAATTTTTCCGGTATCAGAAACTTAATACACATGTAAAGATATATAAAAACAAACATTACATGGCAAGTTACAAAATAACAAAAAAAAAAAAAAAAAAGAAAGAAAGAATGGAAAAAAAATTGTTGAGTTATCTTTTGAAACAATTTCTGATATCTAAAATTAGTGTTAATTTCCTGTGATAACCATGTAACACATGAGAAATGATAACAAAAATTGATTTATGTAAAAATTTTCAAGAAAATCGTTAGAGCCGTTTTTGCGATACAGGCTTTCTCCAAAACTTGACAAACTCAATTGTTGACCAGAAAACAACAATTACATATGAAACGATATCTACAAAAGAGTTATTATGCCGAAGTTGGAAAAAATCCGTGCTGCCATTTTTAATGGAACGCACTTGAGAGACTTGAAATTTAGCTATTTATACAGGACACCTGTCGATTTTCCTGAACTAACCAACTATATCATTCGAAAGGATATCTAGTAGAGTGTTTGTATAGCAATTTTGAAGAAAATTGCTAGAGCCGTTTTTGATATTCGTTCTATCTTCATTAGTTTCGGCAATATGATAGTCAGAAGATTCCGCATATACATACATATATATATATATATATATATATATATATATATATACTCACAGAGACAAATTGCCGAAAACCACTCTTTTGGACTCAGGGGACTTTAAAACGTGTAAATCAGGTGAAAACTCGATATAGAATTTTTGGACCGAATACAATACTTCCATTACCTACGGTAGTTGGGTAATGGAAGTAAAATCATCATACTACATTTGGAATACAATTGATATTATGAAAATATTCCTTTTTACGTTTTTAACACTTTCTTTCAAAAAAATATTAATAGCACATTTGCCAACTTACAAATGTGTTCCAACTGAAATGTTGAAGATTAAGTCTTTAAGCGTCTGGGAAGGAAACTTTTAATGCTTTTTCAACTCTAAACTCTATATAAGTGTACTAAAACGATAGGTTTTCCTCTATGCATTTAAGGATAAACCTCATGACTGTTATATGACCTTTCATACTTAAAGAAACAAGCTTAAAATGCATAATTAAGCACATTTTAAATTCATCTTCATTAGGAAACAAACAATTGCAAGAACACGTTCACGACCGTTATAGGGTACTAAAAAATGAATATGTTGGAAAGTGTTGCTTAAACTATGCGAAACGATTGTTTTTTCCTTTGTATTTTTTTTATATATATTGGTATATTTTTTTTCATATGCTTATAAAAACAGCTACTATTGCTACTGTTTTAAGGAAATTTATAAGACAGTTCTATTAAAAACAATTTTATTATCACGTGTATAAACTATACAGACTGTGATGCTTATTACGAAGACAAATTCAATATTCCAAACGGCTGCATATGTTCGTTTATTCAAATAAAATTATAATTCTCTAACGGAGTTCCTAAAATGAAATTTATCCTTTTTAGTGTTGCAGTAAAAGTGCAAATTATCTGTTTATGCAATGTGCGAAGAATGAAAAGCAACTGTACTGAATGCTTTTGTGACATATTAATTTAATTTAGAAATTTAGCTTCAACGTTTTGTTATAATTAGATCCGGCGTCATTTCAGTAAATTTCCCCCTGAACGTTTGCTACCCAACAAGCAATGAGGTCACAAACAAATAATTACATCCTTGAGACAAATTTTTGTCATTTCTTAGCGGCAACGTTAATTTATCTCGTCAAACATTAAAATTGCGTCAATAAGTAGTAGTATCAAGTGATGTCATTGTTACTTGATGTCACTAATAACATTAGTCTTTTGAAATAAAATTTATTGTAATGGAATGTCTTAATTTTATTATTTGCCGATATATTTATTCTAAATATCATAATTAATGAGAGATAATTATATAAACATAGTTTAATTTTAACAAAGGCTGTATATTAAAAATATGAAACCTATATCCCCAGCAAAATATAATTTATCTATCTTACATATATTTTCACAAAATTTTTAGATACCCTATATTTTCAAGTTGTTAAATTTTTAACCCTGTAAATTTAAAAGAACCAATGTTAATAATATAAATAACTATATTATTCAACATGAAGTTATAAATGTTACTACTTAAAATTTTTGATATCACTAGTAAAATAAGATTCTTGAAATATATTTTTAGAAAGTATCGTTGTTATCTCATATCGCATTTAAATTTCAATTACGTGTTTTCTTTTTCCCGACTTTATTTACTCACAAGGTACACTACATCGTATTGTACCTTGACACTTCATAGTTTTGATACCACATCTTGATTAATATTAATTCATTTCAAAGCTTTTGATTCATAAATTAATTTTAATAGTTTATCTTTCTGGTCTCTGAAGGTTGTGTAGATAACATACTACCGTCTTTATTTCTTTCTTTCTTTCTTTATTTTTTTCAAATTTTGTTATACACTCGTGATCAAAAATGTAGTAAGGGTTTAAAATGGCGATTTTTATTTAAGCTTCTCTATCTGTAAATTGACAATCCCCACCCACCTCCACTTCAATTTTTTTTTTTTTTTTTTTTTTTTAAATTTTGGTGTTGTGAAAAAATCGGATTATCATCATTTTACACAGATATTTGTCCATGACGATAATTAGGTTTTGATTAATTAGAACATTAATTTTAATTTATTGTAAAAATAGTATTTTCAGAAGAGTGCACAGTGAAAATAAATATAACCTTATAAATAGAAATTTAAATTTAGAAATAAGACAAAATTTAGCTAAATTTTTTGTTACATTTTATACACTTTACAAATAACTGATGAAAAACTATTAATTTAGCGTCGTTTGTAAAAATATAACTTAATATATTAAAAAATTAAATTGAATTGAATTGCGCAAGAATGATATATTCTGCAATACAACAAATTATTTACTAAACTCGGTATTTTGTAACATCACCTTTGTTTTTAATCCTTGCTAAAAGAAGTTCCGTAGCATTACGTGTTTGATTTTTCACGACTTTATTACATCATAGAATCTAGATAGTATTCAAATCTGCTCAGTCAAGCACTTCGTATTTTTCTGTCTTTAGACCGTTCTTAACAACATTTGACTTATGGCATTGAAAACTATTATGTATGAGAAATTTCTATGGACATCTCTGAGAAGTTTAAAATTCTCGCTTTACAAGTTAAGGTACCTAGTTCCGCTCAAATTATAATTAGGTGACAGGAAAATCAGAGTTGCTACACCATACATAGACAATGCATCCCTTATAACCTAGCTGAAAGATGTTTTATTGTTAGAATTGTATATCTGCTATCATTTATTGGGCGTCGAACAGCTTTAGAACTTTCCGAAAAATTGCTGATCCCTTCACGCTTCGAAAACGAACAACACATTTCAATACGTTGGGGTCAGGGTTTCCTTACTAGTTACTAGATAATAACACATAGTTTCTAGTCAAATATCTTAAAAAAGTAATGATATTGATGATGGAGACTTTCGTAGCGAGACGAGGTATAATCTTACTGTAGAAGGTTGTTGAAAACTAACAATTTTTTTATTACATCATCATAAGGATCACTCGTTTTTCATAGGCGACCGTTTCTTTTAAGGTTTGTACATTACCTTGAAATTTTAAATTTATTGATGGCTGGATGCACAAGAGTCTTACACATAGTTACTTTTTTTACATAGTTAATCTAACTTGAACCTTATAGATAACCTATGAAACTATTATAAAATAGTTCTTACAGCGCTAAATGTGTCCGATAATTTAATATCATCCCTAACACCACAAAATGTTTCAGAAGCGTAACAGTCATATAACATGGAAACATTGTAAATATTACAGAAACGTTCAGTTAGCTTTCCAATTACTTTCATAAACGTAGAAATGTCTGCGATCGTAACATAAAATTCAGATACGTAGCAGAAACGTTTCAGTCACAAAACAGAGAGGACATAGAAAAGGGCGAATGTTTCAGAAAGGTATCAGAGAGCCTATTAAAATGTGTTACTTTTAATAAGCATTTGTAAGCATTTTGCAACATAACTGAAACATTCTGTGCTGTATGGTTTATGTAAAAAACTGATGTCGATCATAGGGCTAGAGAAAGACCTTATCTCTTGGTTAGTTATTCCGAGTTAATGGGTCATCAAAAATTTGTCTAAAATAATTATCAAGAGTTAACTGATGACTCATGGTTTATGACAAACTATCATGTTTGTGATGGGAGAATCACAAGTCTGGAAGCCAGTGATTGCGTAGTCTAACACAACAGGAAAATGGGACTACCAGTTGCTCATGTAAGCTGTATACTTTTACTCTTAAAAAAATCACTTAGACGGATGAGGTCTAGGCCAGACACTTTCAAAATTTGAAAGTAGTGATGTAAGTAAGTGGGATGAAAACTATTTAACATTTCAAGAAACTGCATGGATTACTATGGTAGATGGGATATATAGTAGTGGTGACTGAAGACGAAACATGAGACGAATTAGCGGGGTATCTAATTCGGACACACGACATGAACTAACTCTTTGCCGGTCCTAATGCTCTAAAGCGCTTTAAACAATGCTGCCAAATTTAGGGACTCTTTTATTCAAGTATCACCAATAACTTTGAGGAGTGATATTGGATATACATAATGGACGAACAATCGTCCAAGTGATTAGGCAATCGTTACAATTAAAATTGAGTGGTGGATATTGAATAAAAAAGTCCCTAAAATTCACAACACTGACGAGAGGAGTGAAATTAACTAGGACCGGCAAAGGATTGAATAAAGAAGGTGACGAAACTGCACCTTTGAACTTTTTTATTACTTTTGTAGACTATTAAAAATATTAGATGGTAAATAGGAATACCAAACTGCACAAGACGAAAGATATGAAATAAACGAACGAAAAGAACGACATATATACTTTGTTGCTCTAAGTAAAAATACATAGTTTAAAAAAATAATAATAAAAAAATAAAGAAAGTTTTTCTATGAAACTGAAAAATAAAGGATTAAGGTGTAGATTGATTTTTTTTGTCAAGATTTAAAAATTTTTAACTTACAAATTTATTGTAAGGATTTTTTTTTTTTTTAGATTATTATTTAATTTATAAATAATTCTTCGAGCTTGATAAATTAATGCACAATTACATATATATATACATATATTCGAAAGCTAGCTTCTAAAAGAAAACATTATACCTTAAAATTTGGAATCCTATATGTATTATAACATTTTAAAATTACACAGAAATATATATACAATAATTTATAATGTATTAGTCTTCAAAATACACTTTAATAATACTCTCTGTTTGACAATTACCCAAAAATTATCGAAAAATCTTTTATCGCATAATTTTATATAAAAAGTCCAAAATTTCTATTCTGTTCTTAATATATACGGCATTTTTTAAGTGTTATCTTCCGTATTTCTCAAATAAGAAAAGAATAACGTGATAAGGGTATTTTATCTACTTTTGTTTAACTGAATTTATTTTTATACATGTCAAGGGAATTCATTTCTCGAATCTCTGATATCTCAGGCGCTCAAAAAAGATAACATACTTAAGACATCTAAATGGTTTGTTAGAGACGCAGCAGTTAATTTGCAAAAGATGTACGAATGAAAGAAAAAGAGTAATTCTTAAGAAAAGGAATAAAAAAAGTAACGATATATAGAATTTTTATCAAGACATGAATGCAACTGAATTAATAAAGATGTATTCTTAAAAAAAAGAAAAAAACTATACCTTTTTTTTTTATTTTCTTTTTTTTTTACTAGGCGAGTGGTCTTAATTTCGAGTTATCTTCTCTTTTGAATGACGCCTTAATTTTCTATTAAAATCAAATCCTTTTAATGCTATATACATTAAAAAAAAAAATAATAATCTGGTGTATCCCTCACACGACTTTTTCTTACCCTGAAATTTAATACTATAAATACAGGTTGGAGAAAAGAGGTAATATAACAAGTACTGTTATGTAAACCTATGTTAAACTATTCAAATTAGGCTTCGGAAGAGTTTCATATGATAATTAGTTCTGTGTGAGGGGAGGCGGTAGCCCCCCTCAACCCCCCATTTCATTAATGCACCTACATTTATACATAATTTAATTCGGTTACTAAAAAATAATTCTGTTTAAAAAAAATAATTTGATAAAATTATTATTTAAAAAAAATATTTTTTATGATAATACAGACGATTTCCATATTAGATAAGTAGTATAACAATGAATATCCAGAAAAAAAAAAAAAAAAAAAAAAACAGTTGAATTTATTACAGTAAAAAAAAAAAAAAAATGTTAAAAATGAAAAATATCGATAACTTTATTTTAAATTATCGCAGATCGTTCAACCATTCGTTTTAAAGGTATTGGCGAGCTCTTTTGAAAGATACCCATCATGTAAATTTACTCCCCTGGAGGGGGGGGGGGACAATTTTTTTTCCCAGTTAAATATCTCTATTACACAAAATATATATTCGTTTCATTTGGTTTAGTGCAGTCTATAGATGTTAAACTCTACTTACCTGCAATTTCCCCCATAGACGTAATGTATTTGAATACTTTTGAGTGTCCCTGTACACGAACCATTTGCTTCATCTCAACGAAACTCTTACTGTTGCATCCCTATATGATACACATTTAGAATACCGAGTTTGGAATATCTGCTTCTATTTGTTCTTGAGATATGCTGATAACAGACACACAGACCATTAGCTAAAACAGGATTTTCGTATTCAGGGGACCTTAGAGCATGTAAATATAACAAAAACTTGCGTTCGAAAATTTGACCCTAAAACAATATTTTCTCGACCCTGTGGGTAAGAGAAAGTAAAAAAAAAAAAAAGGAAAGAAAACTTTTAAAATTAGAGAATTTTCTACATAAAATTTACATTTCCTAAAATTGAAGGAATGTAAATAAAAAATACTCCTCAATTTGTCAATAATAAAAAAAAAAAAAAATCTTTAACCATACATTTAGATTTTATCTGATGGTTACACATTTTTTTTCTGTTTTGCTTATGGAAAATCGATAAGAAAGCAGGATTGCTAACTAACAGAACAAACTGTGCTTCTGTGGCTGAGAGATAATATAATTGCCGACAGTGCTCGATCCTGGTTGTTAGAAATGGAAAATTTCATTTGTTGGGAGAATTTTTACGGTGTGCACAACGAAAAAAATCAGTTGTGTACACCATGCTAGAATATAATTTATATTGTTCCGGCACAGAAAATTTTTGTCAATATATTTTTCGCATAGCATCCCTATATTTTCTGGCAACTTTTTTTTTTTTTTTTTTTTTGTCGCAGAGTTGTAAATCGTTTTAAAAAGAAATAAAAATATAATTACGAATACACTAAGTTAAAAAAAATAAAAGTCTTAAAAATGGATAATAAAAATTTTTAACCATTTATATGGGTTGTGTACTTCAAGTGCACAAAAATGGGCTCCAAGTTTAGTGTTTGTTGTTTATTGTCTAATGCTTATATTATTTTTATTAAAACCACGTAAAATTAATTTTTATTAATATATATATATATATATATATATTATCCTAAGCGTTTAGCATTTTTTAGAGATATTGCTTATATTATTAAAATAATAGTTATAATAGCCTGATGGTTTTTTGTTAATTGTTTTTTTCTGATATGTTTCATTACTTTACTATAATACATTGGGAAATTCATGGGTATAAATTACACATCAGTTATGCAGTTACATCAAATGAATATCTGCTTATCATGGTAATTCTTTTCTTTTTTTTTTTTTTTTTTTTTGAAAGATGTTCTACAGTCGCCCCCCCCCCCCCCCCCCCGACTCATTGAAAACTAAACCTGATCAGCATGAAAAATAAATCAGTCAACCGAACCACAAGAGAAACAATTTAGTCGAACCGACCAGAACATAACCCACGTGCTAGGTTCGATTTGGGTAAAACCTGATTGCCCGACCTGATGCAGGTCTCTAGTTCGAAGTATTTACATATCATAGAAGTTCAGATATTGTCATATCGTAGATAAAATTAAATTTTATCTTAGCAGTGCTAGTAAGTCAATTTGTGCCTTAATTGAATTATGTCTGTAAAAATTGTCCATCGAAATGCTTTTTATGACTCTTGTGCCCTTTTCCTCATTATTTTAGGATTTTCGATTCAATTCTTTGAACCTGATAAAAAATTTATACTTTCTATTAGCTCTAAAATTATGAAAGTTTCTATTACTTAGCTATCAGTGTATCATTTCCTTTACAAGCGTCCACAAACTAAAGAGTTTTATTGCGCAAATCATTTCACAACTCTAAAAATAAATAATTTTCCCATAAAATTTGTATTAAGGATCACTCACGGACTATTCACCAAACCAGTGTTAACTCATGGTTCACGTAACTGTTGTGTTAGAGTTAACACTTTCTTAACCCTAGGCTAGAAAGTTTCCGTATTCACCAAATGTGGATTAGTTGACCCCAGAGTTATCTGGAAAATTTGTAAGAGTCTCGCTGATTGGTCAATAAAAAAACAATGCATTTAAAAAGTAAACGAGTATTTTTTCGCTGTAATAGTAACATGCTGATGTAACACCAGAGTTAACTCGCCAACTTCGGATGATTAAAAAAAGACGGTTAACTCGAGTGTTAAATCGATAATTTAGCGTGCTGAATACCAATCTTGAGATAATCAAGCATACTCCCGGGTTAAACCCAGTGTTAAAATTTTTTTGAATAAGGCTGCCAGTTTGTTAGGATCTGGTTGTTCATTTACATGTCCAAATTTTTTTCATTTACATTTGACCATGTTATAAGATTTCTGCCTAATGACTGTAAAAAAAAACCACTATAGCGCCATCTGTTGGTCGCCAACAGAACTAATTTCTTTCCTTTGCCACACAAAACCCGGTTTCTTTTTCATCCGTTTGGTGCAAACCGTATCTTTGTATCTTGATTCGTTTTCGAATTATTCAATTTTAAAGTTGGTCCTGACTTTTGGATCACCCGGTATATAGATTTAACATGTACATCACAATATTTAGTAATACATTTTGATTTTTAACACTATTATAGTCTATTCAAAAAAAAAAAAAAAAAAAAAAAAAAGATAAAATTATACAGACACGACATTATTTCATTATTTAAAACATGAAAATCTGACATTGACAGATTTTAATTTAGTGCCAGAGTCCTACTGCTAAACTTGTTAATATCGACAAATTCTTCTTTAGTTAATTCGTGACGATCTAAATTCCATGATAAAGTTTTCATTAAATCAAACCAATGTGTTTCAGCTGCAGATACTGTAACAAATAACGTTGGAAGTCCAAACTGTCTTATAGCCGCAAAACAACGTTTTTTCTCTTTTTCCCAATGAGGGGGAGGTGTGCCTTGGGGGGGACTCATGTCAAAGGTGTGCCTTGTGGGGGGACTCATGTCAAAGTTGTACCTTGGGGGGGACTCATGTCAAAGTTGGGCCTTGGGGAGACTCATGTCAAAGTTGGGCCTGGGGGGACTCATGTCAAAGTTGGGCCTTGGGGGGACTCATGTCAAAGTTGTACCTTGGGGGGGGGACTCATGTCAAAGTTGTGCCTTGGGGGGGACTTCATTCAATAAATCCCCATTCAATAAACCGACTGAAATAGGCCCTTAGCGCTATTAAGAGTGACGTATAAATATTCGACAACGCTGTACCGACTGAAATAGGGGTACCTTGGGGGGGACTCATGTCAAAGTTGTGCCTTGGGGGGGGGACTTCATTCAATAAATCCCCATTCAATAAACCGACTGAAATAGGCCTTTAGCACTATTAAGAGTGACGTATAAAAATTCGACAACGCTGTACCGACTGAAATAGGGGTACCTTGGGGGGGACTCATGTCAAAGTTGTGCCTTGGGGGGACTTCATTCAATAAATCCCCATTCAATAAACCGACTGAAATAGGCCCTTAGCACTATTAAGAGTGACGTATAAAAATTCGACAACGCTGTACCGACTGAAATAGGGGTACCTTGGGGGGGGACTCATGTCAAAGTTGTGCCTTGGGGGGACTTCATTCAATAAATCCCCATTCAATAAACCGACTGAAATAGCACTATTAAGAGTGTATTATAAAAATTCGACAACGCTGTACCGACTGAAATAGGCCTCTAGCACTAAAAAAAAAAAAAAAATCCATACAATTGTATAAGTAAATTGTCAGGTCATTACTACTGAAGTTAAAAACTTCAGTATCTTCATGAATAGGTTTGATTCGTTTTGGTCGTTCTACGGTTACTTTATTTGCACTTTAAGGATAATTAGACAGGGACATATGGCTTAAAATGTCTTCCGAACCACTACAGAAATCTATATTTAACCCTTATTCGAATCCATCACTTAGGTAGTGATGGCATTCTGTCTTAAATATCTAATCATTTCCCTCAGTAGATTAAGCAGATAAATTATAATAGAATAGAATATGTTTTGCAAAGTTATTTATATACAGACATTGCATTTTCGTGAATGTTAATACAAATTAATATAACAGAGGTTTAACCGAATAGTTTTCACTAGACGAAACTAATTACTTTGTTTTGTGAAACGTGTTCTATAAAATGATTTTGGTTTTATGAATTATGAATTTTTCAAAAAAATCGTTAAGCATTTCTTCTTTTGTTAGAAACTGTTTCATTACCAATGAAAAACAGAATATTTTCTTTACCCTTTATGTTTTCATTTAACCAGAATTGCTCGAATTTGAGTTTTAAATGTGGATTTCGAAAAGTACTCGATTGCTTTACTATTAAAAAAAAAGTTAACACACACACACACACACACACACACACACACACACAAAAAAAAAAAAAAAAAAAAAAAAAAAAAAGCTCCTTTTATTTAAAACGTTCAATTAATTTTTAAAACCCCTGTCCCCAAAGTTTAAAAGACACTTTTATCAAATTTCTTAAATAATTTCATAAAGAAGATTTAAAGTATTTCAATAAAATATGTTATGTTTTCTTACGACATTTTATCTTATTTTCATCATACTGAATTATTTTAATGTCCTGGGACCGCGGAGCTCGAACTTAACTTTGAAATTTAAGTGTCAGCATTATTATTATTATTATTTTAAATATTCAAATAGTGTAACCATTAAGGTTACTTCAATTATCGTACTTAAAAAAAAAAAAATAAATAAATATATAAATAAATAAATAAATAAAAATATAAAAATAAATAAATATATATATATATATTTAAATAACATTTCTAAAGGTAACTTGTTCTTCGCTTTCTTTAGCATTACTTAATATAATTTTTTTATGATATTACTTAATAGAAATGCTCTTTTACTTATAACATACAAGGTTAAAAGAAAAAAATAATCCATTTCGGTAGGAGAACAGTCGCTCTCTCTTTTAATTGACATGTTCTGGGTTCGAATCTCGGCTCAGACATAGATGTTTGTATTGTCTCTGAATCTGCTTTAAACCGTAGGTCCAGTTTAAAGCGACTTAATATGCATAAAAAACCGTTGTGGGACACCACCAAAACCGTATTTAAAATAAGGTTAAGGATTCTTAGTGGATATCTGGTCAATTAAAACAAAAAAGAAAGATGTGCTTTTTTAACTTCCCTTAATATATTTTCAAGAGTATAACATCAGTTCAATTTTTGCATTAAATTATCTCTTGCCCTTGTTGTAACAACACAAATTTCATTTTTTGTGTAAAATACTTTACAATGTGTCTGTTTTCTTTTATTAATGATCTTCATATTTGTCATTCTAAATATTAGTTTATCTTTGATACGTCATTAATATGCTTTGTTTTGAAATCTGTCATTATTGTAAAGAATTTGATATTTAATGGAACCTCATCTAAAATTAATATATATATAATCCAAAAAAAAAAAAAAAAAAAAAAAAAAGAATATCTGGAATATTATTGTTATAAGAATTATATGCATTGTACTATGAAATAATATTAGAAAAGAAAAAGGAATATACTAACAAAAATTAAAGATTCCTTATTCCTTATTAGCTTTTCCCTAAACAACATTAAATGAAAAAATTAGGCACATAAGTTTAGTCTTAATAAAACCTGATATTAATATTTAAATTTAATTAAAATTCGTTTTGAGATTACAGTTATTTAATATACACAACCAATTAATTATCACATTAAAAAAGAAAAGTGTATTTATTTATTTATTTTTTAACTACGTGATAAGATTATTTTGAGAATCTCTATTTAAGATTTAGTACTTTTATATACATTTATATATTTATGTTCATTTCCTCCCTATGTTATTAAACTTGCACATTGAAAAAAAAGTAAATCATCATTTTTATTAGCCTTTTTTTTTTTTTTTTTAATCAATTAAAATATTACAATGAAATAGAATTCTGTATAAGCGTTAAAAATAATCTCAGCAAATTATCATCAATTAATATTCAATTTGAAACTGCTCATTAGTATTTAATTATAAATACGAAACAATGAAAGTGTATAATTATACACTTTAATTGTTGAAAACTTATCTCAATAAAATTTAAAAAGATATTTGTATAAAAAATCTATAATTTTTTTCTTCTTCAGAGCTGGAAATATTAATTAATAAATTAAAAAAGATAATAATACAAAAAATAAGCATTTGAATGTGATTTTTTTTCACCAAAATATTTTTTAATAACGCGAAAATAAAAGCAGTCAATTTTTTTTAATAGTGTATTTATTTTAATTTTATAAAATAATTGATTTTTTTTTATTAATATCTAGATACTAAATTTCATACATTTTATAAAAATGAGCCCTATTCAGGAGGGTAAATTTTATATATTTTTTATTTATATATTTTTTTACTTTTACTACTGTCACTATACACCGTGCTTCAAAATAATTACTTTCATTCAAATTACTGAAAATCTTTTATCTATAAATTAAAATACTTTTCATTTTAATCAGACATGCAATCAATCCAACAATATGTGTTTATGCGACTTGATATATGTGCTTTGACATATTTCAAGACTTTTCGTATTGGCTTTTCGTATAACACGAAAATTTGGACTTCAATTTACGATCTATAACAAATTTCGTAAATTATATTAAAATGTAAAATGTGTTGGTTTTCTAACTCAAATTTTTGCATTTCTGAAAATAAATAAATAAATAAATCGATATAATTTTTTTTTTTTTTTTTTTTTTTTTTATAAACCTTGTATAAAATAGTAATTTATTACAAAACTGGGACTGAGGGATAAATGACGGACCTTCAAATCAAGAAATAACTGACCTTGATCTCAAGATTCGGTTTGTCTTCGCTTCAATAACTACGACTTCCTTTCGTGTCTAATTGCTGTGTTCTCAATGTAAATAGCCTCATGAAACTCAAGGTTGGAATAATTATATGTATATATATTTAGATGACACACTTATTATTTTTACGTGTATTACTTTTTTCTTATTTTAAAATATTTGTGTTTGCTTAAATATGTTATCTATAGCTTTGTAAAAATATTGAATGATTATCAACGAGAATGAAATAGTATCTCAAACGAAAATAAGGAAATCCGTTAAAAATATCAGATAAAGAAAATTAAAAGTTTTTATAGACTATTTAACTCTGTGTAATTTGTATTTTTATTTAATGCATTCACTTTTTAAACATATATTCAAAAACATTAAATATGATTTTATTCTAACTACTTAAGCAATGAATTAAAAGGGAATAAACTTTAGCTAAATTAATGCGATATTTACTTTAAGTAATTTAAATCAATAATAATAATAAACTCTTGCTAAAATGTGTTTCATGCAGTAAGACTTACCACTTCACCTTTTACTCTTTGTAATATAAACCAATTAAAAAACTCGTTAAAATGTACATCATATGTAATATTAAGAATTTCTCATTTAGCGATAAACGTAAAGGCAAACTAAAACTTTATGATGAGGGAAGGGAAAAAAAAAAGAAAGAAAGAAAATGTATAAAATGTTTACCATATTTGCTTCTCTCTGATTACAAGAGAGTTTTGTGTAATCAGAAGAAAAATGGATCGCAGCATTCCATTTTCATTAAAATTATTTACGTGCCATGAAAAAGTGACGAATAAAGACGAAGATATCAAAGAAATTATTTAAACTTACATTTAAAAATAAAGAAAAGTAATGCACCAAAATTGAAATTTATTTTTCTGGTTTCTATTTTAAATTTTATTAAAAATAAATAAATAAATAAAATAAATAAACAGTTTGTAAATTACGATCTACAACTTTTATTTCATGAACGATAACCGAGATATAATCTAAATTTTTAGTATTTGTTTTTTCCTTTAACTAATTTCATATTTCGTGAAAATCATTACTTCTCTTATTATTTTATATTACCTTATTGAGACATTTTTACACATAAAAATTGTAAAATGAATTTTTCATTTCCCTATGTAAGAATTTTATAGTAATTTATATCTGCAACTAGTATCTATAGGATCAATGAATTCCTTTCTAAACACCAGTTTCATATTCCTTGATAGATAGCTTTATTAATATTTATTCAGCATTCATTACCTGTATCAAATAACGGTTTGATATTTCGGATTAAATATCACATTTCACATCTAATTCCAGTCACTTAAATGGGATGAATTCTTGACTAGATATAAGGCTAGACTAGATGTAAAATAATTAATAAATGAAAAAATATTAAAAACTTATAAATTCAGAAATTTAAACGCCCATTAACTTTTATTTTACGTTCGATGAATAATTTGCACCTTACTTCCGTTTTGTGCGGTGCTACAATCATATTTATTAGAATCATTGTTTTAGTATTGACACAATTTCTACACCAGTGTTTTTAGACCAATCGACCCGAAGGAAAAGTTTCTGTTCTTAAAATTATGGAAAATTTATGTTTTATTTGCATAGTAATTGACACTTTCAAAATATATTTGATTTCAAATTAGTTAATTTGGTTCGTCCAATGTTGCTGGAAGTTGTCTTCTTTATAACACTCACTTGTAAAATCAACTTAATTAATGTTAAACAAAATATGTGTACGCGCAAAGTATCTTGTGTGAAAAGAGAGAATTAAGGTTAGTGTTGTTGTATGTTCGCATGAATAATAAACATTAAAGATAGTACGATGCATACTGATCCTGTTTCATAAAACATTTATATCTATGCAATTACAACGCTGAATACGGAAATTCGATTTCTTTAAAACTTGAAGCTACTAATGAAGATATTCGAAGAATTCAAACATAATTAATCATCAGGGAATTAGAGAAAATCATAAAACAAAAATATTGATGAGAAACACTTTTCATTCATTATACTATAATTTTTTTTTCTTTATTTCTCTGTATTGTTCATGCTCAAATGCTTAATTGTTCTTCCAGTCATAAAAAATATTCCATTTTGGAATCGCGCGAGCCATCCACGGGAAATAAAGCAGATAAAGTATTCACTCTCTCTAACCGGATGATGAATTGTTCTGTACCCCTGTTTGACATCAACAAAGATTTATTTGCAATATCAATGGAAGGGAGTTCGTAGGAAATTTTCGATCCCCGTTCTTTTCTCAAATTCGCTGCAGGGGATTTTAGGGGATCATCCTGTAAAGCGAGAGAATCTTACTGTTATCAGTGGTACGATTTTTTTCGCTTCTCTGATCAAAACTCAATCCAGAAGTATTGTGCAGTCAAACATAAATGCATCTATGCATACACTTATGGGATAAGATATTAAGCTTTTAGCGCAGTTTTTGGTAAGACTGTAGCAGAAGATAAAGCCCAGCAGAGAATAAAGGAAAATTTAAGATACATAAATAGCTTTTTTTAACGACAGCAGAATGACTTTTAATTATTTTTAAGCGTAATATTTCTCATAAAAGTAATTTAAAGAATATGCATTGTTTACGAGAATATTATGCATTCACAGACTGTTTAAAGTTGAAAAAGAAATTTACTTTTAAAGTAAATAAATCTTATGAAAGAAAGAAGCAAGAGTGCCAATCGAGGAAAATGTTAGTGTTTCTTGGTAGTGTAAATTAAAGCACACACACACACACACACAAAAAGAAAAAAAAGAATGTAGACATATTTTTTTTTTTTTTACATTTTCTCGCTATTTATAAATGTATTTTTACTAGCAGGCTTTACCCGCCTCACTGGCCACTATATTTAAATCAGTTGTGAAAATCGCATATCATTATTAATAACGTAAGTTAAAGTTCGGTAGAGGTTTTTCTCGCACGCAACGTAAGAATTCGGTTCCCCACTGTTTTTGGCAGAAACGTACCCGTTTCTTACTTCCCTTTCCCCAACGGGTAAGTTCAGTGTTTTGCGAAATCCCACCAAAGTACATAATGCGCACACTTAATCAACAGCCACAAACTAATATTCGCCATTCTAAGATAATTTAAAGCAAATTCAAACGGAAAAACATGTTTTTACACGTATCCCCTCCGACCCCGGGAGGGGTTGTAAGGGGGAATTTCGTAAAATCCCATTACAACAAGAGTCGAATACACATAAACAATTCTCACAGCAAATTTCATGACAGCAGATCCCATAGATTTCCCAAGACAAATTTAGCGCTAAAGGGCGGGGGGTCTCGAATTCGCTCCCCCCGCCCTCCCACCAAAAAAAAAAAAAAAAAAAAATGGAAATCACAAAAAAAAACGAAAATGTGTTTTTGGAATTATCCTATCCTAAAGAAGACACATGGCTGTTTTCAATACCTTTGTATCATTTTTAGTTGAACTATAATAAAAAATCCGGAATTTCTGAAATATCCCTCCAAAAAACGATTTTTCCCCTCCCTCCTTTAAAAATCAAAAATTCCGAAATCGTACATAACATTTTATTTATACTCAATCTAGCCTCCCCATGTGCAATTTCTTCACTGTGAAGTAATTTGGGGTCGAGTTATGCTTACAAACTTTTTTTTTTCTTTCTTGCTCCCAGGGGGAAATGGGGGAGATTTCGATAAATCAAGTTACTTTAGGAGTCGGATACGTATAAACAATCCAAGCACCAAACTTCGTGACCACAGCTCTCATAAATTTTCCAGTACGAATTTAGCGATAAAGGGGGTGTCTCGCATTTGTCCTTTGCCATACATAGCCCCTCCCCCCCCCCCCCCCCAAAAAAAAATGAATGAAAAACGTGTTTTGAAAATATCCTAAAGATGCATGGCTGTTTTCAACTTTCAACATCTTTGTTCCATTTCTAGGAGAGTTCTACTGAAAAATCCGGAATTTGCGAAATTTCTCCGCTAAAAATTTATTTCCCCCTCTCTCTCCCCTAAAAAATCGAAATTTCCTAAATAGCAGATAATGTTTTATTTGTACCCATGTGCAATTTCTTCACTGAAGTAATTTGGAGCCGAGTTATGCTTACAAAGTGTTTTTGCTTCCCCCCAAGGGGGGAACGGGGGTAATTTCGGTAAATCCCGTTACTTTAGGTGTTGGATACATATGAACAATCCGTCACCAAAATTCGTGACAGCAGCTCCCATAAATTTCCCAAGAAAAATTTAGCGCAAAAAAGGATGTCTCGATTTTGCCCCTTCGTTATCCACCCCCCCCCACCCCCCCAGTGGGGAACGGAGCGGAATTTAGAAAAAGTTAATATATATATTTTTAAGTTAGGTAAAGATCTAAATTCCTGCCAAGCGCCGTTGAATTCCGTCCAGCCGTTCTCAAGTGATACCCGGACAAAAGTAGCCTTACAGACATACAGACACGACGACCCACACACACACACACTGAGAGAGAGACAGAGAAAAATTTTCTGAAATGATTTTTGGCTTTAATTGTGTGTGAAACGAGAAGATATCGCAAAATACACAGCTCGACATTGAAAGTGCAACACAAAGAAGGAATGATAATAACGGAATGAAATTTGTTGAACACATACATTATAGTAGGAAGAACAATTGATTAAAATGTCAGGAAATTTGGAGTGATATGTATTGAGAAAACAGTACACAAAGCAGCGACCTCTGTGAGCAATAACAGCACATATCTGCCTAGGTATTGAATCGAACAGCGATTGGATGACATGTACGAGTAAAGCACTTCATGAAGTTTTAACACGATGCCACAATTCATTGATTGAAGTTACTGGTGAGTGGTGGTGGGGCCAGTCGCGTTTCAACGATTAAACAGTTATTTTCATTGGTGCGAGATCAGGAGAACGAGGTGGGCAGAGCAACAATCGAACACATTCGGCATGAATGAAGGTGTCTGTGATGAAGGTGACAACTTGCGGTCGTGCATTGTCCTGCTTAAATATTGCGCTTCGGAGGCCTTGAACATAAGGCAGAGCTACGGGCCTTAACTCGTCAGAAATGTAATGACTGGTATTCAGAGTGGCGGGAATGAAAACAAGAGGTAACCGGGACGTGTATTCAATGGTACAACGTACCATCAATTCAGGTGGTGACCCAGTATGCGTCTACCAAACTTCTGATTACCCTCAAAACTGCATCACTGATATGGGCGCCATTAATGTGTGATCAACGATGAACCTGGACGATTCCCCATATACAGATATTATACATGGATTCTTATTACCTAGAATTTAGAGCTCTTAACCAACTACGATTTTTGATATTCAAATTATTTAAAACAATTGGCTGAAGATTCTCGTTAAATTACTGCTTAAGTGCAGTATTCACACTTAATTGAATGTATTTTTAATTACAATCTCATATGACCTTTTTAATTACTGATCTTGGCCTCACTAATGCAAATTAATAGTTTTTAAATTCTATTAGGTAAGATGAGGAACTTCAAGTTCATGTTAAAGGGGGAAAAACATCAATATTAGAAATTCGTCTATTCCTTTTCTTTTTTCCAAATGTAAGAAAATATCCTTAAAAAGTTTTCTTTTTTCTGCTTAATTTATTGACAAATGAAGGATATTAATAAGTAATCTGTTTCTTTTTAATCACCTGATTTAGTAATGAAATATTTTGAATGGAAGAACAATTTAATTAAAATGAAGTATTTAAGCCAAATTAAAAAAATAAATAAATTTTGCTTATTTATTTATTTTATTTAATAACATTTAAACGTATTATAACATCAGCTGAAATTTCTTCTATTTTATTCTGTCAGTTGTAAGTGTACATGTTTAATGCTGCACTCGACCCTACTTTATTTAGCCTAATAAAAAGACACGATTTATTAGTTTTAAATCAAACATTTATTGCCTGTTTTTAAAAGTTATGGTGTTGCTCACGAACTTTTCATTTATCATTATAATAGATTTCGATTATTTTCTATTATATTTTTAATGAACTGTAACATATTAAATTAAATTTATCATGCTTCAAATATCAATTATTTCCTCCGTTAAACTCTATCATGTTATAATATTGAATAAATTATAATATGATATTAAAATAAAAATTGATTTCTCATACAACAACACGAAATTGTAAGGTGCAACTTCCAACTTAACAACGTTTAAACAAACACGAGGAAAATATATGCGACAAAGAATCATTGCATTAGGGCAACCTAAAAGTAAAATGGATCAAATTCAGTTTTCAATTTTGGTAAAATGATGATAAAGGGAAACTCACACTCTGCTTAACACCGACAAAGCCCCTTTCTGTTTGCCGAAGACGGTTGTATTGTAATCGTATATCCCACCCACAGAATATGCTGCAGGGGCTTCTCAGAAACGGAAAAGAGGAAAAAAGAAATGCATCCTCAACCATACTTCCGAATAAAATTGGTTCGATAATGATTGATTTTATTTTCTTAAGCATACGAAATCGCCTTTAAAGTTTATTTTTGAATATATGTGTGTGTATATATATATATATATATATATATATATGGTTTCCTTTGGTAATTAAGTTCAAATTAATAATTAATTTACCTAAAAAAAATTTAAAAGTAATATATGTGCTAATTTTAATTTTATGCTTTTTAAATGTTAGTACTATAAAGAATTTAATAGATTCAGAGCTAAGGACTTTTATATTAATAGAAAATCTACTACCTACTCTTATTCGCCTTTAAAAAACTTATTAAATAATATTAGTTATAAATTAATTTCAATCCAGTGATAGCTTATTAAAATTATTATATAGAAAGTTAGATTAATGTATTTCTGTAGGAAAGTGCCAATACTAAAGAAATTTATAGCTTCTTACTAATTTGAAGAAAATAAAAATAAATTAAATAACCTTATTTTATTCTATTATACTTTGAGAACTGAATTTAGATATAAAATAAATATGTAAAAATTATTTTTAAATAAAATTATTAAATGTAATTCTGCTTTTAGAAAGGAATTTAAATTAATATATGTATAAAATAATCAAAAAATTAAAAATAATTTGTTATTTAGTTAATGTTTATCTATTTACTAAATCAATTTGTTAAGTGAGTAATATTTTAGGGGAAACAAATGCTGTTTAAAATAATTAAATATATATATATATTATCAAAAGGATTATATATATATATATATTTCACTTAAAATTAATTAAATTTGATTTTAGTTAAAGAAAAAAATAATTTTAATGTTCATATCAATAAGCTAACCTAACTTTACATAAACCTAACTTTTATTAAAAACTTCACAATGCTTTGTACTTTACCGATTATAATTTTTACCGAGAGATGGCGTACGTAAACTTATGTCTTTGTCTCTCTCTCAAATTTCAATACGATAAACAAAATGAGAATGAGAATCTGCTAAATTAAGCATAATTTTTTTTAGAAGCTAGTTTAAATGTTCTTCGGTTATATTTATAGATATACAGTAATTTGTATAGATCTATCATCCCCATGTTAACGAGCAAAGATTTTTGATGCCGAAAATGTTTTTTGTCATCAGCCATTAGAGAGTATAAAACTCGTAAATAGTTTAAAATAGAATGTTAAAATTTTTTGAAAATGATGAAATATTGCGCGGCTTTCAAGTTTTCTAATAAATGGATGAAAAGAAATGGAATAAGTTTTCATATGTAAGTTATATTCGAGTAATTTATGAAAAATATAATTTTTATATTCAGTTGCTTTGTTATTATTATGAAATTATTACTCTCTTCATATTTAATGGAATATTTGTTTAATTAATTAATTAATTTATTTTTAAGATTTTATATTAGTAAGTAATATGGAATTCTCAAAATTCTTTTAAATATAGTTAGCAGCCGCGGAAGTTTTAATATATAACGAGTATGTTGTGCCACCACAAGAATTTCTTCTATGTGTAATAACTACACAAATTTACGCGATACAAATTATTTACTAAATTATAATTCACTAAATTTTTTTTCTTGATTAATGCAGACGATTTTTATCACAAAGAAGTATTGTATAATAATAAATGCCGAAAGAAAGTCAGTTTTGTGCAGACATGAAGTATACTAGAAGTATAGGGAAAAAAAAAAAGAAAAAAAAAAGGAAAACGAAAAGAAAGAAAGAAATATAAGTAACTGGAGATTTTCATTCTCTTTTTGTACATAAATTTTATTTGCTACATTATCTCTGTGTATTCCCGTGTATATTCATCCATATAAGAATAAAATGGACGTCTTTTTCCAAATGTATAGGAATCAATTTCTCCCCCTTCAGTGATCAAGCTATGTCTTATTACTATACCTACGGTTATATTACCTAAATTTTTAGTAAATTTGGATCTAATTAACCTTGTTGCTCTCTTTAGCATGTTTATTTGTTTTAATTCTTATGTTTAATTTTTCTACTAACCTTGGTAAATTGCTGTGCTCAACTTGTGTGTATCAGGTGTTCGTAAACATGTGCATGAAAATTCAATATTTTTAGATTTCTATATTGGTTTATCTATAAATTGTCCATTTTTATTTCTTTATGATGCTGAATATTGTCGCAAGATACTGTATTTTTATTTTATTGGCTGAAACGGTTACTCAATCTTCGAGATCTTATATTATTAAGTTCTACGAAGGACTGTTTTTCCCCTGATGAGAAAGTTTTCTAGTTTTGAGTATTTTCTACTTCTACTTCTTATTATCAAATTTGTTAAGTTTTACTTCTTGTTAAACTTGTTATGTTCCTCTTATAAATAAATGTATCTACTAGATGCATTATTGGCGTGAGTGTGTTAATTCTACCATTATATGCGTGAGTATTTTAATTCATCTATAATTTACTAATCATTGTTTTATTTATATAATTTTTTGGATGAAATTGGATGAATGGAAACAATGTACCTCTTGTATGCCAAATTTTATTATGTTTTTAGTTACACTTTAAATTTAGAATTATATATATATTCAATCGAACTTGTCAGTACAAAATACAGATATTTTTCTCTTTTGAAAATACGCTTTAAAAAACTTCAAAAAAGGTTTATTGCCACCCTCAACCCAAATTTTGATTTTAACTCAAAAGAGGTTAGAAAATTATCTTATATAATTCAAAGAATCCGTTCTTCTATACATAATTGAATGAATATCATTAACAATTAAATCTATAAACATTAAATTTTAAAACGCATACTTGTTTGTTTTCAAATAATAGTAATGAATTGTAGAAACACTTTAACTAAAATTTCATATAAAAAGCATTCAGAAATTAAAAAGCTCAGTCTTCAACAACGAAAATTTTTAATAGAAAGTTTCTTCTGAATTTTGTATTAAATCGCACTCCAACAATAGCATTGTAATACACAGAACTAGAATGCGCCTTCTCAGTTTCTGATTGTATTTGTTATTATTATTATTATTATCATTTTGATTAAATTTTAGTTAAATTTTAGGCCGTATATTGGAAAGTAATTTCTGCTGTTTGTTTTGCAATACCGGGAACGAATTGTAGATGCATTTTATTTTTTATGGATTTTATTATTGATTTTCATTGAATCATATACGGATTCTTCGAAGAATATCAAATAATAATTCTGAACTCTTTATTTTTATTTATTTATTTATTTATCATTATCATTATTATTATTTTTATTTTTTTTTTTTTTTTTAGTTTAAATCAGATTTTGGGTAGAAGGCGGTAGTAATGCTTTTTTGATGTTTTTTAGAGAATATTAGTCTTTAAAAAAAAAAAAAAAAAATCTACACGTTGCACACTTTAATAAATAATGCCAATTTTAAACAACAAATCCCGGCATTTTATAAATCAAAAGTAACACCATAAAACTTTATTATGTCGTGGTTAAAACCATTTAATGATTTCTTTTTTTTTTTCATTGTACTTACTTATATTTTGTACTTACTTATAATGGAATACTTACTGTGAAACTGATTATGTATCTCGCCTAACTCAAAAACGAATAGTCGTAGAATGCTTTAAATTTATATTTGAAATGGTCAGGACATCTAGCTGTGCACCTCTAATTTTAATTTGTTACCCACACCCACATTTTAAAGTTTTACAGGATTTTTCGTGACGTCTTTATTTTGGTGGAGGGCAAATCCAGTAACCGCTGTGCTAGATTAGCATAATTTTAAGAAAAGTAGAAAAATAGCAACGAGCACATTAAGAAAGCCGTCGTTATTGCAAAATTTAGTGCATTAATAATATGTATTTGAAGCAATATCTTAAATTTTAATTAGTACGATGATACTAATAAAAGAATATCATTTGGAAATTTGGAACTTTATAATTTAAGAAAAATATTAAAGTAAAATGCTTGATCTACTGAAAAAGCTAAACTAAATATGTACTATGATATTAAATATTTCAATTTTAAGTTGCATACCCAGGTAGCACAGTATGGTATTTTCAACGTTGAACAAACGGCAATGCATTCCGTTGAATTATCGTTTTTTCGTAACGTTAGTAATCTGAAAATATGTCTCGTTGATTTCCTCATCTTTCAACGGTTGTTTTAATACATTTTACAACGTAAAAAAAACCGTTGTAAAAGGGTTGTACGAAAACGCAATATTTTCTTTTTTTTTTTTTTATAACCTAAAAAAAAAAGTTGTAAAATGGTTGTTCAAAATCGCAATACTGTCGTGCTTTTTATATCAGTTTTCAACGCCTTTTTTTATGTCTTATAAACGTTGAAATCCAAGAAAAATAGCTATCTCCATATATCCATTGAATTTTTGTTTCTAAAATATTGCTAATAATTTAAAAAAGAAAAAATTCCTTTGTTAAAAAAAAAAAAAAAAAAAAAAAAAAAAAAAAAAATACGGAACATTCTTTTTTACTTAATTTTTAGACTTTTTTTATTATTAATTTTATGACTTTTTTAATACTCAATATACGAAAATATTAGATTCGTAAAAATTTTCAACTTCCGTTTTTCGAGGAGAGCAATAGTAGTGTTACATTATATATAGATATATTTTTTCAGTAAATATGAAAAAAGTAAAATTTTACAAAAGTACAGTTTTAAAAAAGAGTATTAAATATTTAAAATTAGATCGACCCCTGAAAACTTAAGACAAGAATTCAAACATAAAATTAAAGAAGGGAAAAAGAAACACTCACTTCATTACTTGAAAAATCTTGTTTAAATAAATACAGCATCCACAATTAGACGAGAAATATTATGCTAGCAGGTAAACACACCCAAAACCAAAGAATATTATAACTTTCAGCTTTTAAGGGAATTTACCAGCTAGCAAGTTGTTTGGAAATTACGTAAAATGTCAGAAAACTTTCGTACCATTTTAACAGGAAAGCGATATTCATCTTCTTTCACATCACATTCACTTTCAAAATGGCACGCGTCGTATCGTAAGACGCTTTTAAGGTTTGCCACAATATACTTGGCGATTTCGCAAGTAGAACGGGAGAAAGCGTATAATATGAACACCTTCGTTAGTTACGGTTTCCGAAAGCCAAAGAACATTCTACTATACTTGTTAATATAATTTGCCGAAAGCTTCCCTTCTTATCATGTTAGAAATTCTTTCGCAGCACACCATATCTTCTAAAACTCTAAAGAAAATTATAACACACACATCCCGCCAATTCACAATCGTGTATCGATATCAAGTTGAAGAGATTCAACGTCATTTGACGGAAATAATGACTTATAAAAAGCACCTATTAATTCGTTAAAAAAACATATTTTTTATTAGAATCACAAAGGAAAACAAAAACCAATAAAATACCTATTTTAAAACGTCGAAAAAATAACAGAAAAAGTACAACCATAAAACAACGTTTGTTATATGTTTTCTTTATTACTGAGTAAATATTCGAAATTGTTCAGTAAGAATATTGCGAAATAAAAACTATTTTTCAACGGACATAAAATAACGTAACCAATTTTTCACTGTTCAGACATATTTGCAACGCTATAACAACGTTATGTGGGTACATCATTCTGATATAAAAAAGAATCTGGAGTGACTCCACTGGACTTTCCGAACATTGGGTAATTAACAGTTTTGTAGATAAAGTAAAGAAAGAGGAGTTGTTAAATAAATAAAAGAGAGAAAACCATAATAGAGTGTTTGAGTAGTTTTCTCCATATATTACACGATGTTTTATTTAACGCTACTGAACTTTGAGCCCATAGATCATAATGATAAAGAATTTTTCGTTGTGCCCCTGTAAAAACCTATAAATGCTAGATTCACCAAAATGCTTGTAGTTAGTGCAACAGTGATTTATAATATTCATATAAATTTTCAGCTCAATTGAATAAAGCGTTTAGATGCTATCGAACTTTTAAAAATTCGGTCCCATATGCCATAATGATAAAGAATTTTTTTTTTTTTTTTTTTTTTTTTTTTTTTTTGTGTACCTGTAAAAAAAATGTAAGTGCTAAATTCAGCAAAATCTATACAAATGGTGCAAGTATGACCTATAACATGTGTACATTTTTTGCTCAGATTAATAAGGCATTTAGACGCTATCACACTTTTAAAAATTTGGCCCCATAGGCCATAATGATAAGGAATTTTTCTTTCTGTCACTGTAAAAAAACTATAAGTGCTAGATTCTCCAAAATCTATACAGATTGAGTATCTGTGACCTATAATATGTGTATAATTTTTTTTATCATTTGAATAAGGCTTTTAGATGCTATCGCACTTTTAAGATTTTGGTCCCATAGGCCATAATGATAAATATTTTTTTCTAAAACTATAAGTGTTAGATTCATCAAAATCAATAGAGTTCGTGCTACGGTGACTTGCAACATGCGTACCAACTTACAGCTCATTCGAGGAAAGCGTTTAGACGCTAGCGTGTTCACTCACACACATACACACACATACATATATGCATACAGACATACATACATACACACACACATATACATCATCGTAAAAATAGTGAAAACGGACTCAGGGGACCTCGAAACGTATAGAAACATCAAAATCTCAAATTCGGATTTTTGACATGATTACAATACTTTCCTCACTATAGTGTTCGGAAAATAAAAAGGATTTAGTCCTTGATTTCAAAATTTTCGCAATACTGGGAAGCTCAATCAACTGTTGGCTGCATCAAACGGTGATTAAAGTGATTAAATAAACGGTGGTTAAAGTTACTTTAATCACTATAGTGTTCGGAAAGTTAAAAAAAAAAAAAAAAAAAAAAAAAAAAGGTAACTGAGAAAGGTAAAAATTAATAATATTATTTAAATAGTACTTTTAATAACATTATACATAATTTTATTACAGTAATTATCCGAAATTTTATTATAGTACAAATTATTCACTCTAATTCTACAATGAAACATGAGAAGCAGATCGGATCGCTAGTACATTCTATAAGATCCTGGGGAAATTCATTAGATGATTCACTCTTACTGTAGGGGCAAGTTGAAAGAGTGGGGAAATCGATAAAGAAATGATTCGATTTCGTCACCCCCACGACTATTAATCGGTCTCGAAATAAAGCAGATGTGGGGACATTTGATACCTCCTCAAGTTATTCTTTTTTTACAGTGTTCCTTCAGTATAGAAAAAATGTTGATTTAAACACAACCATTCGATAATATTAATATAGGATGACAATATTAGAGTGCCTTTATAATAAAATAGTATGAAACAATAAATCAGACTGTTCTCGAATTTGACATTCGAGAACATTGGACATCTTTTCACCTTATCTTATTAAGAGTATGTCATCTCTATTTAAAATCGGAAAAAAAAATTACAGGCATAATTAAACTTATTTCTTTAATTCTTTACAATTTTTGTACAAATTTAAATAAGAGTTTCAGGGATACAATACAATTTTAAAAGGAATCTATTTTTCTTACAAGTTTCTGCTTAATTTTGTTCTCTAGGGTTAAATCTTGCAAACGAATTTACACTCACTTCCTATCATTCGAATAATCGGAAATTTTCCATGCATGTATAACTTGAAGACAATACATGCTCAAGCAGTAATAGACTTCAACGGGGAGCGACAGGGTCTGGGACCCCAACTCTAATTCGAAATTTATTTCTGAAATCCCAGTTTGGTTACGATTTAAAATTATTTGACATCCACTACTGACGAATAACAGCAAAAGCTTTATATATATATATATATATATATATATAAGGATATGTATTTTCCCCCTTTAATGCTGTTATATTTATTTATTTATTTACTCAGTGTAGCAATAATGTATAGTCAAAAAAATAAATAAATAAAAAAATAAAAAAATATGAAACAAGTTTTTACATTAAAATTGGAAATTGTTTCTTAAATGTGACTGGATTCAAACCATTTTTTTTCTTTATTACATTTTTTGAAAATCACAGTTATTATATATATGTATATATATATACATTGGATTTAACTTTACATTGCATATACGATTCTCGCATAAATAATTCATACAAAAGCCTGATTCTACAATATTTACTAATACATTACAGTCGGTAACAAAAGTATCCGAACACTAGCAAAAATTCCTATATTGTAATAATATTATAGTTTAAAAAAATTAAAGAACACTCTTTTATAGAAATGTGAACTAAAAAAGCACAAAATATCTATCTTAGTATTAAAATGCAGGGAAATAGAAAATCGTGTGATTAACACACCATAAAATTTACATACATTTAAATCTTTAATTAAAATAATTTAGAATTAAACAAAAACCACTTTTGAAAAATCTCCCCTGACTTGGCTCGAACGCTAGACCTTTAGGTTCGTAGCGCGGAGCTTTACCTCACAGCCACAGCGTTCACGTAGGGAAAGTCTTTTTTTACAATATAGATTTTTTTTGTTTGCTCCCAGAGCGGTTACAAACACACATTATACATACATCATACATACAAACATACATACAGGTGAAGCTAATAAAAACATGTTTAAAAAGAAGAGTTAATACTGTTTTGTGAATCCTGATCTTAGTCAGTCTAAGAACAGGATTTATTTAACAAAACAGTATTAACTCTACCCTTTTTATATAGGCATTTTTGCTAGTGTTCGGATACTTTTGTTACCGACTGTACTTAAATCACAAAATTAAGCTATAATTAAATTTTTGCAAACACTTAAAAAAAGTATATTTTTTTATTGATGCAGACAGATTTTATAGTTACTTTTCTTTTTCTTTTCTTTTTTCTTTTTTTCAAAATATTTAAAATGAGCAACTTTATAATTACAGTCACATCATATGACTGAGTCAGAGATTTCTAAAAACTGATTGATTATATTAATATATTTTAGATTTTTTTTATTTTTTTAATTAAGCAGTAATAGTACATTATAGTAAATAAAACACATTATTTTCACGACCAAATAGCACATATTATTTCGATATTATTATTACATGCATTTAAAAATAAAAATTAAAAATAAATAGCAGCAGAAGCTTTTTATTGGGGAACCCTAAAAACTCTAAAATAAAAATTTGTTCTTGTAAAGGTATGCTATAAAGAAACAAAAGTTTCAACACTAAGAGAATTTTAGAGAAAATATAGATATTTAAATTTGCAAGAGTTGACTTTCTTTAAATATTCAAAATATTTTTAAAAGAATTCGAGACCAATATTCTTAGTCATTAGTTTTTGTATAAGTATTCGTTAAGCCATAAATTCTAAAAATCTCGAATGTTTTTTAAAATATTTTGAATATTTAAAATTTTTCATCTCTTGCAAAAGTTAAATACCTATATTTTTCTCTAAAATTTTCTTAGTGTTGAAACTTTCATCTCTTCTGTATTTGAAGAAAAAATAATAATAATTAAAAATGTTTAGGTTACTGTGTAGACACTGAAAGATTTTCTTCTATCAATTGATACCTTTTCTATTGATTGTTTGCAAAAATTAGCACATTGGGCCTTCGAGGATCAAGCCCACGACATCACGTAATCGGCATGCCGCCCTAACCAGCTGAACTATTGGGCCGTTAAAAAAAAAAAGCACTGCTTACATTTACATTAAAGTGGAGGAGCCTTGTTTTTTAGCGTGACACCAAGACACGATGACAAAAATTCAATTTTAATAAAGAGCTTCTCAAAAAAAAAAAAAAAAAAAAAAAGAAAGAAAAGAAAAAAAGAAAAGAAAACTCTAAAGATGTCTTTTTTAATCACTCTTAAAATTAGAGAACAAATATAAACTATTTTATACCCATGACTTTTTTGTAATTAGTTTATTAAATAAGAACAATTGAAATAGTCTTCTACTGTAATACGTTTCTTTAATTTCTACGTCAGGTAAGACATTTGTGTTTGTAATTAACTCTACATTTTTTTAAAACTTATTTACTGTGGGAAATAATTCAATTAGAATAGAAAACAATTTTCTTAGACATTTGGTATTAAAGTAACTAAAATAATTGTGATACTACTACACATCATCTAAAGCTGATAAATTGTTTACATTGATAAAAAACGTTCTGCAAAATATCAAAAATAGAGAGGAAAAAAAAATCTAAATTTTAAGCTCGCTATCGGATTTAATTTAATTTTATTTTATTTTAATTTTTGCTTTTGACGGAATAGTATAAATTAAGACAGACATGTTTTACCATGTTAAATACAAAATATTAAGAAAAATAAAAATAAAAATAAGGTAAGAAAAATGTTTATTTTTTTTTTTTTCAAAGTTACTATGAAAATAATTTATACTATACTAACTCTTTATAACTCTTATACTAATTAATATTTAAACAAAAATTTGTTGTAATTTCCTGTAGATATATGTTTTCAAGGCATTATAAAAATATTGGAAAATGGTTTATCGCAAACAAGTAAAAACATTTGTGTAAAATTCCCATTTAAAAATTTTGACTATCTTTTTTACTTTTACATGATATTTTCTAAAGTGGGAATGTCAACATTATTTTGTAAAAAAAAAAAAAAAAAAAAAAAAAAAAAGAAATTTGTACACGGTTCATTTTTTTTTTTTTATAACTACCAGAAATAAATTATATAAAAAATTCTATGTATATGAAAAGTGATAAAAAGAAAACAGCTACATAAAAAAAAAACTACATATCAGTAGAAAATAACTTGAATGGGGAAGATCAATAAATGGCATTTATTCTACACATGAAAAAAAAAATAATAATAAATAAGACAGGAAAAGACAGGCGAACAAATAGTTTTGGTATTATATGATGTAGTTCATTGTTAATCAATATTAAGAAAAAACTTATGTGCAAATATAATCTGTTTAGTTGAAAATCAATCACGCATGTTTGTTATAAGATTATGTAAAAGATGAAATCATCGATTATATATATATATATATATATATATATATATATATATATATATATATATAATCGATAATTTTATCTTGGTTTATATATATGTATGTATATATTGTAAGTAATCATTTTTATCTCTAAAATTAAAAAACTTCCTTCTGTATACTTACCTCTAATTTTTTTTCTCCTCTATATGTCGTTATTCTAAACTTTTCCAAAATTACAATTAATTTAATCAAAATATCTCAAAGAGAAACTTAAATATATTACAAAAATTCATTACTTAATTTAAATAAACTTTTAAATTATAATAATTGTGTTGATTAATATAGTGAAACAGCTATACGTTATTATCTATAGCATATCTTTGTAACACTTAAATTCCAATGTAAAATAAAAAAACGCAATTTCAAACTATAGATAGCATGGTAAAAATCAGCTAAAATTAATCAATAAAGGTTGAAGTGGTGTAAAAGTAACCAAGAGTAAGTGTAGCCCTGGCTTATAACTCAACTGATAAACTAAATTTGTATCTAATAGTCATCCTATGTGTTTGTTTGAATATTTCTTTGCTAAATGTAGCGTAATGAAACCAAACCAAATATGAATCATTAGTAGGTTTTAAGGTTTAAAAAATTGCTTACCTTTCTCTCTCTGACAGAGTGCTGCTCTCAAAATTCATTTCTGTACAGTCAGTCAAATAATTAACTGTACATGAAACCTTTCTCAGAATACCAAAGAATGAGTCAATATTAAAAAAAAACTTTAAAAAATCTTTATGAATTCTGAGAAAGGTTTAGTGTTCATTTAATTTTTTGACAGACTGTACTTGCACTGTTAAAATACTCTTCTGAAAAATAATGAATCTTCTCATTTTTGTGAAGTTCCAATTTTTATAATAATAGTCTAAAAAATGCATAGCATTAACTGAATAATTAACAGAAATATAATTAACATAATGACATAATGAATAAATGAAAAATAAACAATTAATGTTTAAACAAAAATCGTTTTTAAACACTTTTCCTTTGCGGGAATCGAACCCACAATGTCGTATTTCGTAGCCCGATGCTTTAAATTGGAACCACGACGTTCACAAACTTTCTTTACAATATATCTGTACTGATAAGTATAAAGGATTTAAGTCCAAAAATGTCGATTTTGAGTTAAGTACATTGTCAGGCTCAGAAAAAAGTTCTCTATCGATTGGTATAAAGGACTTAAGTCTATGTCATTTAGTCTGTTAGAAAATCCATTAGTAAAAAAGATCCCAGTCAGAAATTTAGCATTCATTTATGGTATAAAATATTTAGTTCAATTTTTTCCCTTTATTAAATGAAGGTTGACAATCATCGAATGGTATAAAGGGTATAAGTCAACGAAATCCCTTTTTCCTAGTCAATTCTTCTGATTAGATTTTAGTTAGTTTAACTTTATTTTTCGTCTCCTGAAAAATCAAGAATATGGTCTTAAATCACTTATACTTATCAAGAGTGAGTAGGAAATGATTAGTTAAATGAGAGGAAGAAAAAAAAAATCTTAAGAATGAGAAGTTACTACTCGAAGCTATTATAAGAAATGAAACGTCTCAAAAATGAGAAGATGCTGTTTGATTTTGAGAAGATTCTGCTTCTGTTACTGAGAAGTGTGTTTTAACAGTGAATATTATTCAAGAGATTCACAAAACAAATTAAAAGCAACGTCATTTATGAAATTAAATTATTTGTAATTATATTTATGTTTACTAATATTCTCATTCTTGTGAATGCAACATGTCCCGCTTTTTTAATAGAAATAGTCTCAAAAATATATGAGAAGGCTCATCTCGTTTTTAATTAGTTTTTTTTAATAGTGTGTGAAGTAAACTCCACAGATTTTGGTAACAAAGCTGAATTTTTTGTGTGTAGATTTCGATTATACATTGAGGAAACATTATGTAAATGACATCTAGAACCTAAATTGTCGTTCTAGAAAAAATAGTTCCAGGTTCTCTTTATAAATTATAGTCCCCTTTGAAAGCGAGTTCTAGAAATCTCTATTAGAATTCTAGAGCGGTTGCTTATTTTCTCGAGGGCAAAGTTATTTTAAAATCTCTGAAAATAAATGCGAATACAAGACACGGGTTTCAGCAACTATAATCTTGGTTTATGATCAAATTCTAGAAAATCAAGGGAGAATTTCTTACAATACAAAAGATTCAGAATATTAACTCTACTTTTATTATATAGGAATTTTTGCTAGTGTTCGGATACTTTTGTTACCGACTGTACCTAAAATCACAAAATTAAGCTATAATTAAATATTTGCAAACACTTAAACAAAGCATACTTTTTTTATTGATGCAAACAGATTATACAGTTACTTTTCTTTTTTCTTTTCTTTCTTTCTTTCATTTTTTTTTTTTTTTCAAAATATTTAAAATAAGCAATTTTATAATTACAGTCACATCATATGACTGAGTCAAAGATTTCTAAAAACTGATTGATTTATTTTAATTAAGCAGTAATAGTACATTATAGTAAATAAAACACATTATTTTCACGACGCGAAATTTAACACATATTATTTCGATATTATTAATACAAGCATTTAAAAATAAAAATCAATAAATAAAATTAAATTAAATAGCAGTAGAATATTTTTATTGGTTAACCCTAAAAATCATAAAATAAAAATTTATTCTTATAACGGTACGCTTTAAAGAAACAAAAGTTTGAACACTAAGAAAATTTTTGAATAAAATATAGGTATTTTAATTTGCAAGAGATGAATTTCTTTAAATATTCAAAACGTTTTTAAAAGAATTCGAGACCAATATTCTTAGCCATTAATTTTTGTATAAGTATTCGTTAAGCCATAAATTTCAAAGGTCTCGACTGTTTTTTAAACTATTTTGAATATTTAAAAATTTTCATCTCTTGCGAAAGTTAAGCACCTATATGTTTCTTTAAAATTTTCTTAGTATTGTAACTTTCAACTCTTCCGTATTTTGAAAAAAAAAAAAATAATAATAATAATAATAATAATTAAAAATTCTTAGGATACTGTGTAGACACTGGAAGATTTTTTTCTATCCATTGACACCTTTTCTATTGATTTTTTTCAAAAATTAACACACTGGGCCTTCGAGGATCGAGCCCACGACATAACGCTATCGGCATGCCGCTCTAACCACCTGAACTAATGGGTCATTAAAAAAAAACACTGCTTACATTTACATTCAACTGGAGGAGCCTTGTTTTTTAGGGTGACACCAAGACACGATGACAAAAATTCAATTTTTATAAAAAGCTTCTTAAAAAAAAAAAAAAAAAAAAATCTAAAGGTCTCTGATCTAAAGGTCTCTAAAAAATCTAAAAAAAAAAATCTTTTTTAATCACTTTTAAAATTACTTATTTACGGTGAGAAATAACTGTGTTTGAATAGAAAACAATTTATTTATATTATTAAGGGGAAAAAAAAACCGTTCTGCAAAATATTAAAACTCTGTTTTCCTATTCATAATATAAAATAAATTTTAATCTTGCTATTGGATTTTATTTATTTTATTTTATTCTATTTTATTTTTTGCTTTTGACGGAATGGTATAAATCAACACAGATATGTTTTGCTATGTTAAATACAAAATAATAAGAAAAATAAAAATAAAATAAGAAAAATCTTTAATTTTTTATTTCAAAGTTACTATGAAAATAATTTATAGTATACTAACTCTGTATTTATGTATAAATAATATTTAAATAAATATTTGTTCTAATTCTACTATAAGTATTCCTTATTATTACAATAAAAAATAATTTCCTGTAGATTATGTTTACAAGGCATTATAAAAATATTGGAAAATGGTTTATCGCAAACAAGTAAAAAATCTATGTAATTCCCATTTAAAAGTTTTGATTATAATTTTTTACATGATATTTTCTAAAGTGGGAATGTCACCATAATTTTGTAAAAAAAAAAAAAAAAAAAAAAAAAAAAAAAGAAAGAAAGAAAAAAAAGAAAAAAAAAAAAAGAAAAGAAACCTTTTTATACACGGCTTTTTTTTTTTTTTTTTTTTTTTTTTTTTAAATAACTACCAGAAATAAATTCTATAAAAAACTCTGTGTATATGAAATGTGATAAGAAAAAGAAAACATCTGCATAAAAAAAAACTACATATTAGTAGAATATAACTTGAATAGGGAAGATCAATAAATGGCATTTATTCTACACATGAAAAAAAAAAAAAAAAAAGCTTTTAACACCGGAAAAGACAGGCAAACAAATAGTTTTGGTATTATATGATGTAATTCATTGTTAATCAATATTAAGAAAAAACTTGTGTGTAAAAATAATCTGTTTAGTTGAAAATCAATCACGCATGTTTGTCATATGATTATGTAAAAGATGAAATCATCGATTATATATATAATTGATCATTTTATCTTTGTTTATATATATGTATGTATATAATGTAAGTAATGATTTTTATCTCTAAAATTAAAAACTTCTTTCCGTACTTACCTCTATTTTTTTTCCTCCATATGTCGCTATCCTAAACTTTTTCAAAATTACAATTAATTTAATCAAAATATCTCGCAGGGAAACTTACATTAAATATATTACAAAAATACATTACTTAATTTAAATAAACTTTTAACATTATAATTTTGTTTGTTAATATAGATGAATCAGCTATACGTTATTACCTATAATGTCATTCTAATACTATGATTTAATTTTACGATATTTCCTTACAAATCCCCCCATAGAAATATATACTCTATTTATACTTCAAAGTAAATAAAAATTCCAAATAATACACTGCAATACTGAAATATATCAACTCAAATTTATCCTATTTTAAACGTTTAAACTACTAATTTGGCTAAAAGTTAGAAAACTATGCCTGTTTTGTTTCAAAGGCAGAAAACATTATTTTCTATTCACAAAACTATTACTATTTATTTCTACGTTTATTTAAAAGGCTTTTTGTTTTTCATTCGGAACAATTTCAAACGATCTGATTTCTTTCTAATGTTTATTTATTTATTTATTTATTTATTTATTTATTTATTCATTTTTTTTGCATTACAATTTTAATACCTGGTATTTCGTATTCAAGTTATGTCAAATTATTTCAGTAATCATACACAATTTTTATGGGATAAGATTGCGAAAATATTTTTTATCATTACATGATAAATTTATAATCATGGAACAATAATATAATACTAGTTGGGATTTATTATATCAGATGTAAAATTCCCTTTGTATGTATATTTATTTTTATAGAAGTTTTATTTTGTGGATTCTTATTTGGAGATTAAAAATTTAGATAATATTTCATTTCTAAATAAGTATATGGTAATTAATCTCCAAGGTAATTATAACTTTCTAAATTATTTCGTCTGAGGAATTAAATATCAAATTTAATAATAATAATAATAATAATAATAAATTAAAAACAATTTCTCCCTTTAATATTAATTGATTCGTAATTCCTTTATTATTTAATAATATTAGAAAAATTAATTAATGATTTATTCATAGTCGAGTAATTTATTGGTTACCGGAGCTTTTAAAGAGGAAATAATTTTCATTATTTTTCTTAATATATATTTGTGAGAATTTCTAAATGTTTATAATAATAATAATTATAGTAATAAAAAATAAATAAATAAATAACACAAGAATGAAAAATCATTCGGTACGCATTGATTATTAGCACTTTCCAACTGCGCAAATTGCGGTATCGTATAACTTTCAATGGTCTTTGCCTACGATATCACGCAACGGGCAGACAGTAGTTCTGAAAAAGCATACAGACAGACTAACTGAATTCATAATCATTCTTAAACATTGTTAGAATGTGTTGAAAATGCTTAACGAAAAAGCAAACGTAGTCCTTAGATTATAATTTCTGCCCTTAATGTATTTGAATATTTTAGTGTAGCCCTGTAAATCTGAAGGTTAACAAAATCATATTCCATAACATTTCATAGTGAATTTGAATAACGTAATATTTTTTTTTTTAATATTCTGAAATTATTTACTCACGATGGAAACGGGCAGATGGACAGATAGACAAATGGACTGTCAGAGAGATAAATACATAAACTGAAATCATATTTACACTTAAAAAATGTTAAGAAGTGCTAAATCGCTTAATGTAAACGAAAATGCAATTCTAGCAAATTTCCAAAAAAAGTATTCAATGAAACTGAATATTTTTGTATCTAATGCTAATCATACTACATTCTGTAGAAAACATTTTTTTTTTTTTTTTTTTTTATGTATATGAATAACATATTTCAGTTTCATTAAGATTTGTTCAAAGAAAATTTATTAACATTTGGTTTATAATAATACTCTCATAGAACACTATGCTTTGTAATATTTTCGGGTGTCCCCGTGCAAAAACCAGTAAAGGTATTTTCTCCATTTTCTATAGCAAACATCTGATAGTGAGCTTGAATAACATATTTAAATTTCATTGAAATTTTAGTAAAATAAAGAAATTAAAGTATAGTTCATAAAAATACCTCTCATAGAACACTATGTAATATTTTCGGGTATCCCCGTGCAAAAACCAGTAAAGGTATTTTCTCCATTTTCTATAGCAAACATCTGCTAGTGAGCTTGACTAACATATTTAAATTTCATTGAAATTTTAGTAAAATAAAGAAATTAAAGTATAGTTCATAAAAATACCTCTCATAGAACACTATGCTTTGTAATATTTTCGGGTGTCCCCGTGCAAAAACCAGTAAAGGTATTCACTCCATTTTCAATAGGGAACATCCGATAGTAAATTTGAATAAAGTTTATCAGTTTCAAGAAATTCCATGAATATTTACGGGAGTTAGAGCTCGAACAAACAGACAGATAGACGGACAGACAGACAGAAAACCGAATTAATCAAAAGTTTTTACCTTGTTGTAAAGTGTTAAAAATAAGGGAAAAGTTCACTTTTAAGAATCGAGTGATGTACAAAAAAATTATTATTACACACTGAATTTTTTATCGTAACAAACATTGTATTACAAAGCTCATACGTGAACCGGAATTACTTAAATATATATGAAGTTCAAATTATGTGAAGTATTTTTTGGCACAAATTTTAGTTTATTCCAAATGACTGATCTTGAAAACCCTCAACTGATCCTGTAAATAAACTATATGTGTTTTTGATACGAAGTTGATGTCTTATATGGGTTTATCGTCGACAATTGGCACTGCAAATGTCGCCAAGAAAGATTTCCTACACTGTAAAAATATGTCCTCTTTGCTGTCAGAAATTCTCTGTAATTTGAGAAAATTCGCGTAATTTACAAAACAATTACGTTGTCAGAACGTATTTTCTCAAATTACAGAGGATTTCTAGCAGCAAACAGGGCATATGTTTTTACACTGTAGGAGATCTTTCTTGGCGACATTTTCAGCGCCAATTGTCGATGATAAACCCATATAAGACATCAACTTCGTATCAAAAAAACATATAGTTTATTTACAGGATCTATAGCTGGAATAGTATCGCACAGCATAGGCTATTCTTTTACAGATGCAACTCACTAGATTGTGATGAAAATAACTCTTAACACATATATAATTATCCGTTTTTATAACGGTAGGATAACAGTAAAAGGATTTATACTCATAAAAATCCTCGTATTCCAATCCTCGTCAAAATAAAATTGATTGTAACTTAAAAAGTTAAAATAAATAAATAAAGAAAGAAAGAAAGAAAGTAAAATAATATTAATAATCACCTTCTAGAACAAATAGGGTGTATTTAAACTTAAAAAAATATAATTAATTAGTATAAAAAGAAAATATTCATGTAATAATTGGGTCATTCTACAAAAAATGTAGGTTTTCAAAATTAGAATTTAAAAAAAAAAAAAAAAAAATCTTTAAATTTTTTTTTACTTTATTTATTTTGCTCTTTTTATACTTATTTCTACCCCCATATAGTTGGATACATTCTTTTGACTTTTTTAAATTTTTTTTTGTAATTGAAATTTTGAACATGAACGGAGGATACATACATGTAACGGAGAATACTTTATGATGTATTTCTACAATTTAAACATTTTCTGAATGTATACATATTGCTTTTGTATATTAAATTAATTACACTGATTGCTCATGTAAAATGCTTTATTATAAAACATATTAAAGAAACAGTTTCTGCAATTATTAATTTGAACACTTTTCATTTTAAGTTATATGTGCCAAATTTTCACTAAAGACATATTGTTCTCTTTTATTCATTCATAGTAAGTTGCTTCAGGACTTCAACAACATCACTTAAATATTCTTCTGATATATCATCCTTTTCGGGGAAAATAAAAGTGTCATTAGAGCATTTCTGCATGAATTTTACAGTAAATTCATTATAAGACTCTTGTGATATAATTAAAGCTACATAAAATTTGAAGCTTTTCTTGCCAGCTAATTTGATTATCACATAGTTATTTGGTTCTATCTTTGCACTGCTTAAGCCATTTCTCTATAACCTTTTCATTAATAGCTGATAAAAAAGAATAAGAACTTAAATGTTACAACCTTAATAATAAAATAATTTGTTAAATTTATTTATTTTTTAATGATATTCAGGAACTTTTTTATATAAAAAAAAAAACTGTATGTTGTATTAAGAACATAATTTAGACTAATTAAAAATTATATATTAGACTTAAAATTGATTTTCTATAAAAGGTGTATTCTCCATTACACATTGTGTATCCTCCATTACATTTATATTGTAACGGAGGATACATATACGGAGGATACAAATTGCTATGTTTTGTTTTGTATATCCTGTTGATTTAGGGTTAACACATCATGCTGATAAAGTTTACTTAAAAAAGTTATGAACTATTAACTGAGAAAATAATTTTAATAAATACACAAATCTTATCTTTTAAAATCAAGAACGGAGGATACACAATGTATTGGACCTATTTGACTTCAGAGAGAATAATACATACTTACCTACTAAGATGTTTAGCTGCGAAGAACAGATATTGAAAATGGCTGTCTGTGATTCTAAATCTCTGTAATGAGTTGACAGTATTGCCAACTATCGGAAATTCTTGTATTTAATTGCATTCTGAACGGAGGATACAAGAAAAACTGTGACTGTAATTCAAAGGATAATTAATGCAATACTTTTTTTTCTTTTGCAGCAAAATTCACTTAAACTGTGAAAAACCATCTAATGACTGAAACTGCTCTATATTAAATATTATATTTTTTTGGATTCAACAAATAAGTGAAAGAGTAAATGGAGGGACATATGCTGTGACATGTAACGGAGGTATACAAGTATCCTTGCGTTCATTGAAAAAAACATGTAAAAAAAAAAAAAAAAAAAAAACATCACCAGTTTTTATTTATTATTTTAAAAAAATGTTATAATATTTAAAATCTCTTAAGAGAATATTTTAAAATAATTATTTTTAAAACTAACTACCCGCCCAAACCAGAAATATTACGTTTTTTGTAGAATGACCGAATTATATATCGTTTTTTAAGTTTGCCAAACAATAAATAAAATATTAACTTATTTATGCGAAAATATTTCATACACAGATTTTCCTCAGGATATTGGATTCAAATTTGGTTGATTGTTGGTTGTAAGGTTTTATGGCCGACTGTCTACACTATGGTCCTAGGTAGAGTCCTGCGCGGGTCGGGTTTTACCCGACCCGAACCCGACAGAGGAATTTTAAATCAATCCGAATCCCGACCCGAACCCGACAAAAAAAAATTCATCAACCCGAAAACCGACCCGAACCCGACCCGAAACCCGACTTATCTAACCCGAACCCGACCCGAAACCCGAAAAATAAATCAACATTACTTATTTATCTAAAAATCATGCAAAACAAGGTAAAGTGATATAACATGATATAAGATAAAGTAAATTTTCATTGTCACACAGTTGGTAAATTATAAAAAAAACTAGTATGTTGTGGTCACCACAAGATATTCTTCTACATTTTTCTGTCAAATTCACTAAGTGTGAATAATTTATTAAAACTATTATTAAAAAGTTTAACGTGATGAATGCAAATAATTTTCATTTTAGGGAAATCTAACACTAAATATCCAAAGAGAGACAGTTTTATCGTCTGTAAATAACTTCTTAAACAATGCGTTTTTATAATGGTTATCTCACAAATCATTGTTCGTACTGTTATATGGCATAGAAGTTGAGATATAGCCATCCTCTTATCGATGAAATTTGCAGTATAACAACGCCAACTATTGGCCGACAAGCATTCAAACTGAGTCAGCATAATGTCTCATATAATCTCGCCTTCTCACATATTAAGTTTTGTTTGATGATATACAACAGAACATGAGATATAGTTTTCCTTGTAATTGTAGAAATCGCTGTGTAGCAGCGCCACCTGTTGAGCGGTTTATACCAAAGGTTGACAGGTGCTCATATATATTAAATGGCACCTACATACAAATTTATATGAAATTATGTGCAGTAGTTCTTGAGATATAGCCTTTCCATAAATTGTGAAAATCGCTGAGTAGCAGCGCCACCTGTTAGCTGATAGGCATTCAAATTGAATCAGCATAATATCTCATATTGGTCTTTTCACATATCAAGTTTTGTTGGATTATACGCAACAGAACCTCAGATATAGCCTTCAATGAAATTGCAGAAATCGCTTATAGCAGTGCCACCAGTTGAGCGGTTGACACCAAAAGTTGATAGAATCTAATACTTTCTTCTACTAAATATAGAAAAAAGTAAAAAAAAAAAAAAAAAAGAAGAAGAAAAAATTTGTAACTTGCGAAATCTTTTCAATTTCCAGAATGCAAATGCGAGGATATACTGTATTTGTATTTCTTTAATTTACAAATTAACAACAGTCGAGAAAGATTTATAATACTTTTCTAATTTTCATACAATTTCTACAACAGATACATATTAGTTCCGTTGAAGAAAAGAAAACAGATCCAGATACAAATACCGATCTATTTTTCTGACCAATATCCGCGGATACGAATAGGGAGCTCCGGTACATGTCTGCCCACCAGCGGCCGAGCGGTTCTGCGCTCGAAGCTGGTAGATGGGAGGTGTCGGGTTCGATTCCAGGTCGCGCTCATCGACCTAGCCGTTCGGAGTTTTCCGTGGTTTCCTCCGAAACACGCGTAAATACGGGCAAGGACCCCTTAGAAAGACTCAAACGGACGGCAATCCCCCTATAGGCCTAGGACACATCTGGAGTCAATCGGCCTTAAATCCTCCAACCAACCAACCAACCGATACATGTCTAGTATGTGCAGAATGTTTAAATTAGTTGCATAGTTGTAAACATACCTATAAAATTATGTTTATAATTGTAAAAAATATTTTGAAAGGTTTTCTCTAGTCGACCCGACTTGTTGGAATCCAAACCCAACCCGAACCCGACACGCAAGAAAAAAAAAATCAGTCAACCCGACCCGAACCCGACCCGCACGAAAAAAATATCAGTCAACCCTACCCGCAAGAGAAAAAATTCTCTCAACCCGGGTCGGGTCCGGGTAAAATCGGGTTAACCGACCCGATGCAGGACTCTAGTCCTAGGTCTATAGGTGGAATGCCCTCCGTGGGAGTCTTTATAAGGGTTCCTAGCATGTCTTTAGGAGGATTCAAATTAGATTCGCAAGTCAACGCCTTATCGATTGAACTACAACGACGTGCAGCGAGTTTTGCTTCATACATTATATTATCGTGATTGATCATGACGAATTCCAGCGTTTCAGTTCGTCGAAGGTAACGTAATTTTAAAATTTCAATTATTAAATTACTTTAATGATCATTCCTATAATACACGCAAATTTTATTTTTAATTTCTATGCTCTATGCTCTATTCCAAATTTGATTGAACATCTATGTGTGGATATCGTTATCCCAAAACTGTACAAATATTGCTTGTTTAGTGATATTAGATGTATGATTTATGTAGCCTTTTAGAATATAAAATGAATAATTATAATTGTTCTTTATCTACTTCACAAATATTGAAAAAAAAAATGAGTTTTCTTTTTTCTTTTTAATACATTTTTAACCGTCTCATCAATTATCAATTTAAGTTAAATCAACTAATCTATATGCGTTTTTCCTTTTATCACCCCGTTCATACTTTTTTTTTTTTTTTTTTTTTTTTTAATTATTATTATGATATTAAATTTTTATAACTCTTTTTAAATTGATCTTAAGTCGAAGAAATACTTTCTTAATTAAACTATCGAAAATCAGATAACTGCTCTTTCTGTTTTTTTGAAAAAAGTCTCAAAATCGATTCTAAACAATTAATTTAATTAACACTTTTTTACTTGAATTCTAAAGCGTTTCTGACGTTTTATTTAACACTTTTTCAATGCCCTTTTTTTTCTTCTTCTTTTCTTTTAAGCAAAAATCGATATTTTCCTTTAATGATTTTTTAAAAGCAAATTATTTTGTCTAAGAGATATTCAGAAAAATTCGGTCTGTTTTTTAGGAGTAATATGGTTTATAAACTACTTTTTTTTTCTTCACTCCACTTTTTCTGACCCATATTATTTATTTATTTATTTATTTATTTGTTTTCAGTAAAATATTAAAATAAAAATATTAGTGTGAAAAGTGAATTGTGGTTATGTCTTGCAAAATGTAGATTTCCGCTTCCATCATACATTTTTTTTTTTTTTTTTTTTACATTCTCCATGTAAGGTAGAAGACAAAATTCTTTTTAATTTAAATATTCAAAATTAAATTCTTGGTAAATTTATTTATTTCAGAATTTCCAGAATCAGAAATTCAAGATTTTAGCGTTTGGTTTTTGTGTCGATCTGCTTGGGTCTCTGTTTATCATAATTTAAGAACAAATGTAAGCAAGAAATACTTGAAACATTCTGTCGAGATTGCTTCGCGTACAGCCCTAACAGCACATTTTCTCCTCAGGACATCCTCAGTATATCCGGAGGATTTAGGTAATCTCTCGGACATCCTCATAATGTACTATGGATAAGTGTGTTGTTAGGGAGACACATAAAATCTCTTCAAAATCATGTCTATGGGTGAAATTTCTAGTTGGTACATATTTAGACTGCACAAAGCAAAGTAATATCAACAATAATCTGTTATATGTATGGAAGAATGTTCCACGTAGAATATGGTATGAATAGATAATAACCTACGTTTACGGGATCAGACAAAAAAAAATTTGGAAATATCAGTGCTATGTTTGAAGTGGTTCAAAAAACATCTCAAACTGCGTCATGCATTTCCTTTCTTTCATTCTCTTCCTCTTTCGCTGGGCTAAATAAAAGTACACTTATGAAGTCTGCGCCTCGGTTTCAGCAGCAGACCTCATCTTAATAACTACTTAATTAGAAAATAATCAAAGAGACACTTGTATAAAAACTAAATGAGTTTATTCTGACTTCGAATAAAAGTAAGGGGGTGGTATGAAAGAAACTCACACAGATATTTAAATCAATAAACTAAAGTTATTAAATATGCTTATCACTGATGGCTATGATAACTGTCTTTAGAAGCTTGACTTAACCTTTTAGTTGCTCGAAGAATACTTACCTCCAAAGCTCATACAACGTCGACGAACAACTTGACACTCCGACTGAATCTCGTGCACCACTAAACCTTATAACTCTTTGTAGCACGGCAACTCATTACCATAAAACTCCACCACATAATTCAATAATAAATTAATAATCGCTTTAGACTCTGCTATGCTCCAACACCAACAAACTTTCATTCAAACATATCGCTATTTAAACACTTTTCAAAAACAGACCACATCCTTCACTTCGATTCATCAACTTATTTCTCCAAAACTAATCTCATTCAGTCATCTTTCCTCAAACTGCGTAGATTCCAATCTCCTTTTAGATACTCCATAGTGACCTAAAATCGCCCCAACTCGACAACTTCAATCTATCGATTTTACCACTATCGTCGCGAAGTATGCTGGATCCAGCTTATACTTTCCTAACCTCTGATGAATATCTTACTGATCACCTACTGCGATCTTCATTCACCTCAACTCGACGCTATATCTCACTTCACACACTATTTAGTGTGCATTTAATTACGAGTAACATGCAGGTTATTCATAATTAGTCAAGAATTTTCTGAAATATTTTTTTTTAATTTTTATAATAACTTTCTGTGTGTTATGAATAATTAAAACAAAGACTGAAGGGTACGGCAACCCCTCACAGAGAAATATATCTCAAATAAATCTAAAACTATTTTGAGCAGTAGTTTTAAGTTAACGAAAAAGGCTCAATGCAGTACCTCATAAAATATCACCTTAAACTATAATAATATGTCTACAGGGTATGAGAAAGTAGTGCAAGATCCGCACCACATTTTTTTTTATGTGTGTGTGTGTGTGTGTGTGTGTTTTGTATGCTATTTCATGTTGCTGACACTGACCAAAAATGTTCGTGATCATATTTTAAAGATTTTTATCTTTATCTGAACGATCTCTATCCGAAGACTCATCTGATGAATATTTTAAAGATTTTTTTTTTTTGTTACGTGGGATTAATTTATTTTGATTTTATTACAGAATAATTTAATATTTTGTGTACTCACCTCATTTAATAAAAATATCTTATTCTGATAAATTTCGATTTCAAGACATTTTCACGTATTAATCTGAAAGAATGCATTATTTAAAATAAATAGGACCTATAGCGTTGTAATGAATAAAAATTATTTAAGCAATCGTCATAAATTTCAAACACGTAAAAACTGTTACATGTGTAAATGAATAAGTACACATTTAATAAAACAAAGGATATGTAGGCGCGATTGCAATTTAAAAGGTTAACAAGAAAGTTCTTCAAACACCACGATTCAAATTTAGCATTTTGGTGCATTTTAATGGTATTTCAGACTCGTGTTCTCCTTATTGAAACAAAAAGTAAATATACCTAATGTATTTATAAGAGGTTTATGTTAAAGAAATCTATTACTTACGAATAAACAGCAGTCTGTTTATTGCAAATTGTATTAGCTTTGTATAGGATTTTTTCATAGGTATTTCTAGCTTTTTTAAAAATTGGGGTGCTTTAGAAAGTTAAAAAAGAAAAAAGAAGTGAGAGCACTCGACCTTTCCAGAAATTTTATAATTAACGATTGTTTACAGTCATGTCTGATTTAAATTTTATTTAAATAAACAAAAGTGAAAATCATAAAAGGGTGTTCGAGAATTGGGTGTTGTCCGTCGTAAAATGAATCGTAAAGCAGGTCTTTAAAAATCGTACTTTTTAGTTATTTTTTTTTTTTCCATACCGTTGGGTGTTTCTAATGTATTTTTATGTGCTCAATTAAAAAATAGTTGTCTTTTATTCCTATGAGGTGAGGATTCTTCACAAAGTCAGGGGGGGGGGGAAATCGAAAAAGTTTACACAAACGCTATAACAAATTTGAAACTATGCATAAAATACTTTAAAATAGAATGTTATTTGCACATTATCTTTTAAATGTGTTTCTTTACACTGAAGCTCCCTTTAGGGCTTGAGGAAATAAGGGGGAGGGATTCTCTCTGCAACATCCAAAAATAATATGCTAACATGTTAACACTCCACCGTCACCGATACATCTTATATATTTCTTGGATGTCTTGATAAAATGCTTTCCTTGTTCTTTACTGACATCACCCAGATTTTCCGGGAAATAACTAACATGGGTGTTAAAAATGGGGTGTTTTAAGCTTAAAAAAAAAAAAAAAAAATCCTCAAAATAATGCGACTATAGAAATTTTTGAAACTATATAATTTTTTTTAATAATTTTTCCTTAATAATCATCTAAAAATCTAGAAAAACAAGTCACCTAGAAGAAAAGAATTTCGTCACAGATCTGTGTAACGTATCCAAATTATCTTGTGCGTCTCATTAAAAATATATAAAGTGATATATTACGCAATAACAAACATTTATTATTATTATTATTATTATTATTATTATTATTATTATTATTATTTTGATTTAAAGAATTTTACATTACTAAAGAGAATTTTAAATAGTGTGAGAACATAAACTGCTATATATAAAAATTCTACTTTGTATCATGGAAAAAAATGAATAATTAAAAATTTTAAAAAAATGTAGAAAAAATCTGTCCTACACTCATATACATCAGTACGATTCATGCGATGACAACTAATAACATTCCTTCCAATTTATATCTTAATCGAACAAAGAGTTCGATTCAAACTCTATCGCGTTTACTCACACGCATATATATACATCACCATGAGAATAGACAATTTGAATTTAGGAGACCTCAAAATGTATAGATACACCAAAATCTCATCCTCAAAATTTTAATGATAACAATACTTTCTTTACAGATTATATTTTTGAAAAGTAATAACAAAATAAGTAATATATGTTATTTTTTTTAGCAATGATCGAATTCAAAACATGTTAAAAGATAATTATTCCGAATGTTCTCAGATTTAGCTAATGAATGAAATATTTTAACAAAATAATAAAATATGAAGTTTAATTAGCCTTTACTTTGAGTTTTCCTGTATTTGACTACTGAGTTTTTATAACAATGAAATTCCTGTTATCTGTTTTTCTCTGTTAAAGAAGAAAAAAAATATCTGGGCCATTTTCTTTTTCATTTATAAATGATAAATAAAAAGGATAAAGGACAAGTATAGTGTAGTTTAGATGATAAGTATTTTTTGTCGAATTTTACTTGGAACAGGCTCAATTTTTTATGGATTTCACTGCAGTCTCTTTGTATTAGAAATATAAAGCTACATTCAAAAAATAGTTATTCCAAACTTGCGTTTAAAAATTATTTTCGAACTTCTGCTTTGAAAAAGCATGATATTTTCAAATTTTCATGTCGAAAAGCCTTCTGAGGGATTTAAAATAAATTTATCTTTTATATTATCAAGATAGATGTAATAAAATAATATAATAAAGATTATTTATCTCTTTGATTAAAAATATATTTATATATATGTATATATATGCAAAATCATAAGATAAATTCTTCGAAGAATAAAAAATACATAAATGCATTATTAAAAAGAAATAATAATAATTAAAGCCGCGAATATGATATTTTATCTTTAAGTACTAATTTATTATGTCCCAGTTATAGATTAAATAAAATATTTATGAATATTTCCTTTATATGTTAAACCGTTTATTGTGTTCTACTATGCTAATGAAATTATATCCACCATAAAACTTTAATGTTTCCAAAAAAAAAAAAAAAAAAAAAAAAGAAAAAAGAAAAGAAAAAAATTTGCAAAAATGTGATCCAACGTATGCATTAAAATATTAAAAGTTATCAATATATATATATATATATATATATATATATATATATATATATATATATATAATGAAATAGCATATTACCAATTTTGAAGAGTGCATTAATGAAATGTTGTAAAAAAATATCCATATGAAAAACATACACAGGGAAACATTCTAATTATATGCGCATCTGAAGAAAATTTAATTCGAATACTAATATAGAATTAATTAAATATAACAGTTCACTGAGTGAGCAGTAAAATTTGTAAGCCAAAGAAAATTTTATATAGATATAATATTAAATAGAGTAAACGAGAGAAAGAAACAAAAACAAAATATAAATAGATGCAAAATATCACTGTATTCATAAAAAAAAAGCATTAAAAAATTGCTTATAAATCAAAAAGCTTTGTATCAATACAACAGAGATGTTTTGAAAGAATGTAAAGTTGAATGGTTACAGTTTGTTATTGTTCATTGCGAAAGAAAAGAAAATAAGTATATATTAAAATTTGGTAAGTATAAAATTAATACTACAAAATTATATGCATATAACAGGAAAGAAAAATTACCATTATAAAGTTCACTTTTATTTATTTTTATTTTCAACAAATATAATCTGAAAAGTTATTTTCAATAGTTATCATATAAATTTATCTTTATAAGGATATCAATATATGGAATTCTATGACTTTTTTAAAATAGTGTATATTATTGAACACGTTTTTTTCTTTTTTCTTTTTTTTTTAATGAAATCGAAAGCGCATTGTACATATGCTTATTGTTAATATATATTTTTTATCAATATATAACAGTATGTAATAACAAATAAATTATATATCAATAAAATTTAAATTAGAATATAACTGCAATTAATGTCTAGCTTCTGTTGCAGTTTATAAAACAAACCTGTATTACTGAACTCTGTTATCTTTCTGTGAAAGCGAGAGCACATTGTACGAGTGCGCATAGGACTATAATGTTTCTTTAATGAACCGTCAATTTTAGAAACCCCCCTTAATCGCCTTCCCTCAGCCGTGTTTAACCTTCGCCACTTAGAGCGTAATTTAATTCCGTTAATGGCCTCAGTTTTCAGAGCATTAAATTTATACTCAAAGTTAAAGATACAACACGAGACTCGCATTATACCACTCTAATTATTGCTGTTAAATATTATTTAGTGGATTGCGCATAAGTTTTATTATGATGGAAAATATTAATGCCTTGCGAGAAATTTCTAGCGCTCTTCAACGCCAATTTTAAACCGAGTTCAAGTTATAAAATCATAGGTTTTTCAGAATAAAATAAATTTTGCCTCTGTAATTCAATTTAAATTTATGACTTTATTTTCCTATATAGAGTTCAGAATGTTTCTAAGAAATAAAAATACATTACATAACGGATATTTTTTATCATGTTTGACAATACTGCCTTTTATTTGATTCAAATAAGATCGTGTCTGGTTTCTAACGCATTTTATCGTATATATATATATATAGATAGATAGATAGATATAGATAGATATATCTATATATCTATATATATATCTATATATATATATACATATTATGTGAATCATTTTTCAGTTATTTATGACTTAATTTTCCTTTACAGACTCAAGAATTTTACTCTTAAAACGGTCGTTAGTAACTCACTGCTAAACTAGCTAAAGTTAGTTACTAACGTTACTAAAAATAAGAACAGTAGAGCGCCGATTATCAGGACTACAATTAACCGGAATGTCCAATTAACCGGATCGATCATGGAGCATTTTTTTTTCTTTATCGGTCTTCTCGGGGCCCCCCAAATCTTTTCGCCCCCCCCCCCCAAAAAAAAAATAAATAAATAAATAAAAATAAAATAAAAATAAATAAATAAATAATAAATAAATAAACACGAAAATAAATTTTTATCTTTAGATTCTCCGAAGACTGTCGAAATCGCTTCTTTTGTCCCCTGTCCCTTCTACTCGCTTTCTTCCGTCCAGTTTCAGTGAGGGGAGAGAGTGAAAAGGGATTAATAAAAGGATTAGGATTTTTCTTTTTCCAAGAATTTGAGAGGGTAGGAATGCGTTTCCTGAACACCCTTTTTATAGAAAATAAAAAGTTAAAAAAATAACTTGTAAACACGCCATTTGTAATATGCTAAATAGGCACTACTACAACTGCCAGTCCTAAGCCTGGAAAAAGTATGAAGGAAAGTTACCTCAATAACATTGACTTGGCCGTTTTATAAGTTGTCCAATTATCCGGAGTTTTCGTTAAGCGGATCGGCCTCGGTCCCGATCGATCCGGATAATCGGCGCTCTATTCTACTGAAGCAAGTTAAGGAAAACCCTTGATACTGTCATTTGTATACAGCCTTTCTACTTGATTCAAAGAGTTTAAATGATTGTTCTAATGCAACTTTCTTGTCAATTTTAAATCAAATTCCAGTTTTAAATAATAAATTTTATGCAATTAAATGTTTTAATTAAAACCATTCACTTATATATCACGAAATGGTTTTCCTATATCGATTCTATAATAATATATTTTTTAATTTGAAATTAACTAAATTAGGAGCAAGTAATTTCCTGTAATATTTAATAATATGTTTTTCGACTATAATCAAACAAGTCAACACTTCATCCCCAATTTTAAATCTGATTAATGGTCTCAATTTTATACAAAATTCACTTACAATTTATAACTCAATACGTTTATGTTCATTTAGGAATAATATATCTAAAGCTATAAATGCTTCTGGTCTCCTGAATTGGAAGAACTTAAAGAAACGAGATCGTTTCAGAAGAAGGGCTGAGCTCACTAAAAGACAATCTGATATTGTCGCATGACGGAAACAGGCTAGCGTGGTTAAAATAGCTGTTTTGCAGGCCAAACGCAAATCCTTTGACGATTTCATTACACATATAGATTATAAAAAAGATAGTTTAAAAGTTTTTAAATTTATCTCCAATATCCAGAATCGTAGACCCTCGTGTAAGAAGAATCCGATTGCTGTTGGAAATAAATTATTATCTTCTGATAAAGCCATCGCAAATGCCTTTGGGCAATCCTACTCCCAGTCCCAGCGAAAGGGAAATTATGCAAGAAAAATGTCACGAAAAATCAATGCTGAATGGAAGAAGTTACTCAAAATGCAGAAGACTGATGAGGAACCCGGATGGAGAGCTGTTTTCGATGCTCCCTTTTGTGCACAAGAACTGGAACTTGCACTAAGACGTCTCAAAATGACAAAATCTCCTGGTGTGGATTATATCCATGCAGAATTTCTTATCCATTTGGGCAGTGTGGCAAGAAAAACAGTACTGAATGTTCTAAATCGTGTATGGGAATCGAGTCAGATTCCGGCGCATTGGAGAAGTGCTATGATAATTCCAGTTCTGAAGAAAAACAAGGACTCTGGACAGTTGAATAGCTATAGGCCCATTTGACTTACGAGTATCCTTGCAAAAGTCATGGAAAGACTTGTGGTTAACCGTTTGAACTGGTATATCGAGGAATATAATATATTAGATACAGAACAGGCTGGCTTCCGAAGAAATAGGTCAACGAGTGACCAAGTGACAAAATTTAGCCAATTCGTTAAAGATTCATTAGATAACAGAGACATTTTAACAGATATTTACGTTGACTTTAAGGGGGCATATGATTCTGTCTGGAGGGAAAGGCTTTACCAGAAGCTCTTGAATATTGGAATTTCTTCCAAATTATTCCACTGGATTAGATCTTTCACAAACCAGAGAACATGCAGGATTAAATTCGGTGAATCTTTCTCCAAAAGCTTTAATCTTCAAACTGGGCTTCCTCAGGGAGCAGTTAGTAGCTGCACCTTGTTCAATATATATGTCAATGATCTAATTTCATCACTTAAATCAATACCTGATGTTAAATGTTTACTATTTGATGATTTGGTACTGCTGATGATTTGGTAATCTGGACCCAAGCACCAAAAAATGTTGCTAAAAATGTTATTGAAAGTCGCTTAAATAAAGCTCTGCACGTGCTCTCGAAGTGGTGTGAAGAAAATAATATGGCTGTAAATTTAGGAAAGACAGCTTCACAGTCTTTCTCCTTAACCCATGAGGCTTTCCGGCCAGAGTTAAAGTATCAAGGCTCTTCGATCGCCAACACAGACAGCTTTACCTACCTGGGAATGACTTTTGATAATAAATTAAGCTGGAAGCTCCATGTTGAGAAGCTTACCGAGCGTATTTCAAATAGAATGAGTATTCTTAAGCGCTTAGCAGGATGCACTTGGGGATGCGCTCGATCCACTCTTAACACTACTTTTAAAACTTTTATACAGCCTTTAATGTTGTATTGCTGTGAAGCTCTGATCACAGCCCCACAAATTGTGGTCAATAGGCTGGAAGTGTTGCAAAACCAGGCTTTACGCTTGATCACAGGAGGTGTGAAGTCCACTCCTATCGATGCGATGTTATTATTGACAGGGAATATATACTTCAGAGATATTATGAAATTGAAGGCTTTATGTCTCTATGAAAAGCTACTGCGTATAGAGGATCCCTACTGGAGGGACTATGTGACCACGCCAAGGAATTTAAAAACCCAAAATGGATTTATTCAAATAGTCCTGGATATTAAGAAAGATCTTGTAATTCCAGGTGATATACAACCACTTTTGACACCCAGAAATCCCTTGGAAGTGATTAATGTCGATATGAGGCTGGATCTAGTTGAAACTATCCATAGAAAGGGAGATGTTGCACCAAGTGTGTTGAAATGTCTTGCCTTAGAGACCATTGTGGCCAGATATCCACCATCTCAGTGGCTGCACATTTTTACAGATGGTTCCCAGTTTGATTGTCATCTCAATGCAGGGGCTGGCGTGTTCTCAGTTGTTTTTTCTTTCTATGCCCCTGCGGGCTATATTGGTACCTCCTTTGATGGTGAAGTTGGGGCGATACGTTTAGCCTTAAAGCAACTATTAGCTGTCCATTGCAAGTTTGAAAGGGCGGTCATTCTTTCTGACTCTCAGGCAGCCATCCAGTCAATAAGCGCTGTTGATCATTCATTAACACCGGAAGTATCCCAATGTCAAGAATCATTAAGAACTCTCACTTTAAAGGGGAAACAAATTGTTCTCCAATGGGTGCCACCTTACTACAACATTCCAATACAGCCATTTCTTACTGGAGGATTAAACTATTTTTAAAGAATTTATCTGCATCTAATGCTTTACGAGATCTTGTGAATCGTACAGCTCTAAAGAAATGGAAGAATTTAAGTCCTACTCTAATTCCTGATAAACCAAGACGTAAGGCAGTTGCGTCTTTCCGCCTATCTACAGGACATGATTGCCTTGCCGCTCATTTGAAGCGCATAGGTATCTTAAACGACCCTACTTGCCCACTTTGTGATTCTGGAGAAGAAATGGACCGGGACCATCTGTCCCGTTGTAGGGCTCTTCGATGTTCTACAGAAGAGTCGAGATATTGGGAGGCAAGATCGCTTCTTAGGCAATGACTTCGGTCTTCTATGTTATATTGTCTATAATTTGATTCGTATCTTTATAGTCCTCTGTAACTTTTGCCTAGCCACTGGAAAAAAAAAAATATCTAAAGCTTCAATTACTTAAAGTAAACTAAACTAATTTTAAGTAATAGTCATTCGAAATTATTGCTTTTAATTTGATTGAAATAAGATAAAACCTAGATTTTACACAATTAAATGATTTTATCAAAACATTTATCTTAAAGAAACCGTTTAAATGAAAATTAGTGGGCTAGGGCCTCTTTACCCCCCCCCCCCCTCGACCGAGGCCAGAGGACATCGTGTAGTAAGTTGAAGTCAATCGATTCAATTAAAATAAATAAATAAAAAATGTTTTATTTTTTGTGATAAAGGAAAACTCTTTTAATCTATATAAATAAAGCAAAGAGTTTGTCGGGAACACATCCGGGTGGACCACTCCTATTTTTAATTGGTCTAGATTTAACTACTTTGGGAGTAAAAGTTGGCCTTTTTTTTTAGTAAAAATTGCTGATTTTTTTAAAAGGTACTGCATAGATGCTATACTTTTTAAAAGAGCTCTAAAAACTGTTCATTTTTTGTGGGGACACTATATAAGTTAGACACCAAGTTATTAAATATATTACGTTGCAAAGCTTTCTTTTAATGAATTAAAATATGAAAACAAATATTACCTATAATTTAATAGTTGCCAAAGAAAAAAAAATACGAGTTCATTTTATTTTGACATAAAAATAAATATATTTAATTAAACGTGAACGTTAAAGAATTGCAAAATAAATAAATAAATAAATTATGCATCTCATAAATATTGACGTCATTATCACCTTAAAATTTTCTACACATTGATAAAGTGCTAACGTATTTAAATAGATATAAGATTCAACAGAAAATTTAAAAACAGGGTATATAAAATGTTTTTTTTTTTTTTATCATATAATTATTTATAATTTTGTTGTCATTTCGGCGATAAGTTGATATGGGTATTACAAATGCATAAGTAAACATTTTGGTGAGAAACGTTCGAGCTAGTTCAGTGCCAAATTTCAAATTCTGCCAAGAAGTCCAAGCTGTTTCAATGTTTTTTCACAATTTTTCTCAATTTTATTTAAAATATTTTTGTTATGCGAGTGGGAAAAAAAAGGGAAAAGTTTTTTATTTTATTTTATTTTATTTTTTATTTTTTATAATTGGTCAAATTATACAAAATATCTCCATGTAAAATATTATGCGTTTTTCGTTATGTTTATTATCAAAAAGATAATGACTAACAGTCAGACTTAAATATATATAACTGTCAGCAGAAACTGACAGTTTTTCCTTTATTATTGGCATCTCTATAAATTAAATTAAATTAAGTTATCCAGTACCAAGTCTCTGCCGAAGACAGCAAGGGTTCAAAGCGTAGTTTTTAAGCAACTTCAATGTATTTTCTTTTTAGTTTTAATTTGTAGACCGTTATAAAAAATATTGATTCTTTTTTTTTAAATCCTTTTATTATAGTGACCAGCGAAGCAGGCAAACCCTGCTAATTATGAATAGTTTGATCCATTATTTTCACTCATACGTCAATTTTATTTTGAGATATTATATTGCTTGGGTTGTCCTTTAAAGGGTACTTAATTACAAACAAAAACTTTCAAATGGCCTTTTTTTCATGTTAAAAATACTTTCATTTTTTTTTTTTTTTTTTTTTTTAACCTCAGATAATAATTAAATATTTTCCTGTCTATGATTTTAAACCAGATTCGAATTGGGAAATCATATATTTTATTAACTTAAACACATTTTACATGAATGATTTTCTTAAAATTTTTTATTTGATTTTCTTATATAGATTCTAGAATAACATTATTAGCGTACCTTGTTATGTAGAATTAAATGATGTTCGAAAATATTGTTTTCGAACTTTATTTCTTTATTTAATAAATTTCGAAAATAGATATATTTTATCGTTAATTTTTAATCAGGTTTGTGCTAAAATGTCGCAGATTTTGCTAAATAAAGTAGGTATTATACCATAATTCACTTAAATTTTTTGATCTAATTCCCCAGTATCGTCTCTAAAACAACATTCATAAATCTGAAATTATATAAAGTAAAATAAAATCCTGTTATTAAATATTAATAATATTTTCAAAACACGTCATAAAATATTTCATATTAAATGATTTCTTTTGAAAATATAGTCTTTCTACTTGATTCAAATAACTTAAAATGATAAAATTTAAGATGATATTTTAAAGAAAATTGAAGTATCTATTTAAGCATTTAATATAGCTGTTATATATATATATAAATCTTCTTCCGGAAATATTTACCTAAGCTTTAATAATATTGTTTTAAAATAAACTTCAAGAGCTGTTTTATATTGCTTCATTATGAATTGTTTTCAGGTTTACTATCGTAGTGATTTTTAAAAGGCATATTTGTGTATTTAAAATCCCCACTAATTTAAAAGAATTAGATAAATAATTGTTTAACAAAAGCACTGTTATTGCTTTTCTTTAATTTACTGAGGCCGTTTCTTTAATAAATATCTTATTATTATTATTGAACGACTAATGCAACTTAATTTCTGCAGCTGTTATTTTCTTTACAACATTTTCCATTGGGAAAAAAAAAATAAAAGAAAAAAATGTATTATGATGTGTTTTCGATCCGCTATGACTAAGTAGCGATTGATGGACGTACACTTGCATTTATGACATTAAGAAAAATTTCATTTTAGCTTTTAATACAAAAGTTTTCATGACCTTTTCTTTGAAAGCAGTATTATTATTTAGCTTTCTTTCATTTTTACAAATTTATATCTTTATCTTAACCCTTTCAGTCGCAGTGTTCCCGCTGATGGAACACCTAATTTTAATTCTCAAGTGCAGAAACTCATCCCGGAAATTCTTTAGTAAAAATTTACATTAAAACATAGCAGAAAAGCCCTTTTTTTTAACCCGAAAATTCAAAATTTCTTTTATTTTAATATTTTTCGTAAATTCCGGTGAGAGTGTAATTTAAATGATCCGAATTACCCTGCGCCGCAAAGGGTTAATAGAATGGTACAATTTAGAATATGAATATTACATTTTTTCATTTTTTAAATCCAACTTATTGAGTGTTTAAAACCTAAACAACTTGATTTTTAAAATGATTTATATCTCTAAAAATAATTCTAATCATCTTATTTCCAATTTAATTTTTCGTATTTTTATTTACTGATAAATTAAAAATAAAGTAATTAAAATACTTAAATAATAAATCATCAGTTATTCGAATGTCATTTCTTCTAAATTCCTGCTATTGAAGTTAAAAAAAAAAAAAAAAAAAAAAAAAAAATCAATACATTATTTTTCGAAATTTAATAAGAGCATTATAGTCTACAAAATGATAATAATGTATTAAATATTATTGATTAAATTCCTTCTATAGTAGAATATTAAAATAATTTACATAGTAAAAAAATGTAATTTTATTATTAATCAGATAAAAAAATTTACCATTTGTTTTTAATAAGAATCAAAAATAAAATTTTAATATAAATGTACGCTAACGTAAATATACAGATATAATAGAGAAACTAATCATTGTTTTTCCATAACAAAGCACAAGAAAACAAATATAGCCATGTAAATTGAATATTTAATGTCTATGTTTACACTTTTAAAATATTCATGAACTACAATTTAAATATCACAGAATGCTTATTTTTCTAGATGTTTATGTTTTCTTAGAGATCCAGAGTAAATATTTGATGCATTAAAATGAACTTTGTTTTTTTTTTTTTTTTTTTTTTTTTTTAGTTTATGTTGCAGAATTTTCGTCTGCATTTTAATTTATTATTCATAGCGAAACATTGAGATGCTCTTACGAAATGTAATTACTTTTATAGCGTTTCTTTATTCTTTCTTTATTATTTTTTTACATACGAGTATTACATAAAAAAAAAAAGCTTCTTGATAAAAAATTTAAAACTTCATTTTCTTTTCAGACTGACCAGCTATTTATTACTGATAAACTTTGGTTTTATTGAATAATTTTTTAATTTTAGTCTTTTTTTTTTTATGTCGATACTTTAAATGATTACAAAATCTACACACATAAAAAAAAAAAAAAAAGTTTTCAACATATATATGTACAATTCTTTGCAAGTGTATGGGTAAAAATATGCAGTTGCAATTTTAAATCAAAGAATAAAAATACATCGTGTAAAGAATAGTTAGTCGTACAACAAATCGAATAGTGAACATTTTTGCAAAACTGCGTGTTTATAATTTGAGTAACTTGAGTTTGTAGATCCAATTAACATACATATCTATTACATAGTATATGCATCCAACATCTTAAGTGATGTCCTTTTCCTCCAGGTCCCTGGGCCAGTTTCGAAGCATGTGAACTGACAATTTCAGTTAGAATTTTTGGTTAGTCCTGACAAACTCCATGATGAGACATTTTAGCTTCGGGTATGGCTGGAAGTCCTAATGGAGTCTTATACTAGGAGAGACATATTTACCCTCGACGATAGGTGTAATGCCCCAACCCTACCCTACCGTTCCTCCAAGAATTTTTCTAGTCAATTTTGTCCTTTTATTTTTTTCGGTGTTAGCCGTTTTTAATTTATTTTTCTTTTCACACTTGAAAAGAAAAAAAAAATAAAATTCTATGGAATTGTGACTCTTTTTTTTTTTTTTTTTTTTCCCCGTGTTTCTACGAATTTTCAGCCTCTTTTCCTCGTTTTCTACATTCTAAATTGCGATGGTTTCCAGTGGTGGTTTCTTTAAAATTTTAAAATTTGAACTGAATATATTATGTATTAAATTTTGATCGCTATTTATTTGAGGATTGCTTACTTTATATTATATATATATTATTTAAAATTTAAGTCAAAAATAAGATTTAGAAACTAAATTTTTAATACCACGTAGGATGGACATTTTTAAAGAAAAATTTCTAGAATTTGCATAATTATTACAAGTTTATCTGTATTTTGAATGACATTTCAAATTATTGACCGAAACTTTTAAAGTTTTTACAAACCGTGGGTTTGTTTTTTACCGTGAAAATAAAATTTTAAGTACAACTTAAAATTATAAAACACAGTAAACGTTAAATAGAATCCCAAAACGTTTTGCTTTAAAAAATGACAAATCATTGAAATAGTTCCAACATAATTCAATAATCATGTTTGAAACACTGGCAGTAACATTATCAAGCAATAAATCTTAAATAACTATGAAAGTAAACAAGAGTTTTACTTAAAAGAGGATATATAAAGATTTCCTTCATTATTGATTTTATTAATAACAACAAGTTCCTAAACAATAAAGTCAACTGACACATCTAGAAGAACAGGAAAATTATGATACGGTAAATGGACCAAAGAACACGTTGGTACATGGGAGACACTTGAATCACTGAATAGGTACTGCGAATTTCCATTTAATTATATAATAATTCTCAAATTGTGCAATAAATTTGATCTCTAGTGAAAATATATTATTTCCTATTAATATCAATTTGGGGTACGTTTCATAATCAATGGATTTGTTGAATATATTTTAAATAGAACATTTAGTATCTTAATACAAATTTACTGAACTATTTAAATATAATAAATATTTTATTATGTGCCCATCAACTTAAGAGAAATTTAAACATTGCATACTTATTTAAAAGTGTGAAGTGTTTATTATTTTAATAATATGAAGTTTATTCAAATGAATGTGTAAATCAAACGATAAATTAGGCTCTATATTTAATGTAAAATTTGTAGAATCCTTCGTTAATCGGGCTAAAAAAAAAAAAAAAAAAAAAAAAAACTAGTTGGCATAGGTGGACTCTGCTCAGTTCCCATCATATCTATGTTCTCAGAAATTTCTAGTGCGAGACATATTATAATCATGTTAAAAGAAATGAATTTGACCAAAGCTTGATACAGTGACAGAATGAAATCCCCGCCTAATAGGCTATCCACCGTTCACTTGGATATAATTATCTTATTCTAATTTATTAATTTATTTTATCAGGGTCAATTCTGTTGTTTAGTTTTCATGCTACTATTTCCAATGCAATAAACCTCAAAATTCATATTTATATGAAAAATTTACAATTTCGCTATGTTGATAAAATCGTAAATTACGAATAATTTACGAAAATTTCCTAGTAGAATATTTGTATTCAATCATGTTCAAACAAATATCATAAACTTAATTTTGAAGTTGTCTAATGTATTTAGGATCCTCAAAATGGAAGTTTAGGATCAATTTTGCCTTAGTCTGACATGTTAAGTAAATCGTAAATTCCAAATAACTTACGAATTTTTTAATTGGAAAAATCATAGTCTATGATATTCATGCCAGTATCCTAAATAATATTTCGAAAGTGGTTTGACATCTTTACGCTGAAAATATCCCTCAAGATTGACGTTTATGTGAAATTTTGCTCTATTCTGACAGGTTAAGAAATTCGTAAAATTTCAATAACTTACGAAATCTTTATATTGGAAAATTCATAGTCATTAATATTCATACCAGTGTCCTAAATAATATTTCAAAACTAGTCTGACATCTTTACGATGAAAATATCTCTCAATATTGACGTTTATATGAAATTTTGCCCTATACTGCCATGTTAAGAAATTCGTAAATTTCCAGTAACTTGCGAAATTTTCAAAGTAGCCTATTTATAGTTACTGATGTTTATTCCGGCATCAAAACTGATATTTTAAAACTGGTGTGACATTTTTACAGTAAAAAGTTTTTATTTAATGCACGTTTAAGTGAATTTTTGTCCTATTCTCCCATGTTAAGAAAATCGTAAATTTCTAATAACTTACGAAGTTTTTAAAATCGAATGTTGCAAATGAATAGGGTTCTTACCAGTGTCGAAAATAATATTTTAAAACATATCTGACCTCTCTGCGACAATTTGTTCGTGAGATATCATGTACACAAGACTAACAAACTAACGGACTAACCCACTAACGGAATAACGGACTAACAGACTAACACACTAACAGACACCCTACAGACAGATACCATACAAATTTTTTCATTTTCGGATTCCTCACACCTGAAAACGTGTAGAAAAGTAAAAAAACCGAGGTCGAAAATTTTCACGATTACCTAAGTTCCCCATACCTATAGTATGATGGGGAACTAAAAACACTGTTTGTTTATTTAAATGTGATAAAGTTAAATAAAACAATTTTAATAGTTCTTAAAGAAGTAATATTTGCTAACTTAGGAAATCATTTGATAAACAAAAAAAGCATCACTAATTTAAGCAGCACTTCAATTAATTAATATGTAAGATAAATATTATTTTAAACTTTTAGTTTAAAGTGGCTGTTAGAACTACACTCGTCCAATCATTAATATAAGTAGTATTTAAATTTAATTGGTATGTAAAATAAAAATTCTTTTATTTAAAATTGTTAACTTAAAGTGTCTGTTTAGAATTTTACTTCAATAAGAATAGAAATGCAATTTTATTATTTTTTATTTTTTTAACTTCAACAACAATTATATTTATTGAGTAAGATGGAAAAAAAAGGCATTTTTCCGTGTCTTTAATGATCTTACAAGAAATAATATTGCCATTACATAACTGCAAAGTTTTTCTTAAAAAAAAAAAAAAAAAAAGAGTACAATTTAGTACCACTTATTTTAAAGATTACTTTTGCAGTTATTTAATAACAATAAAATATCTCTTTCAAATATCTCTTTCAAAATAGTGACAATAACGCTTCCATATTGAGCGGGAAAAATAAGTTCCGTCTTTACAAGTTATCTACCCTATTTAAAATTAACAGCATTATTAAGATTATTCACAACAGGATATACTAAAAAATAATTTCATTAATAATATTCCTAAAATTTATTTATAATTCTACATAAAGAGTGTATTAACAAAAATTATTCTTATTTGGTTTTTCACAACTATTAAAAATATTTAAATTATTACTGAAAAATATTCAGAAGACTTTCATTATACTCTAGGAAAAAAAGTAAACCATAATTATCAATATATAATCTTTAACCCATATTAATGTACAGAATGCATCAAAACCTGTTTCAAGGTTTTATGTAGTGTCGATGCATAACAACATAAAACCTTGATATGATAGTATCGATGTATTTAACATTATTTACAAAACATTCTTCTATATCATTCTATACAACAGTGTTACCTATTGATTAATATGCACACAAAATTTAATCAATATAGAGGGACATATGAATAAATTAAAACTTCTTCACACACCATAAATTTTAAATCAGCACAACCGGTTTCGAAAGGACGTAGCCTTTCTTCATCAGGTGCAAACACGTGCAACTGCCTTGGAGGCAAAAGCAAGACTGAAAGCAGGGCAAAATCCAGAGGGGGAGGAGCAACACAAACAACCAATAGGAAGCATCAAGCAGGGCAGGACCAATCAGAGAGGAACACACGTACACACACACCACAAAAAGGGAGTAAGGGAAGGAGTAATCAATATATATATATTTTTTTAAATATTAAACTAATAAGTAAATTTAATAAAATTTATCCATTAATTTATTTTTATTTATTTATTTATTAGAATTATTTTATTATAACTAATATGTTATAAACATAATGAAGGAAATTATTTAATTCAATTAAACAAATTTTTCCAGGTTGTAGACAGCAATGTGGAATCAGATTTTTCACTGACAATTTTATCACGATTAAGGTAAATAGCTAAATTTTCCAAAAAATCCAGTTCGGAAACGCGTTTGGCATGAAAGATAATTTTGGCACTCTTAAAATTAAAACTATGATCAAATTCCCCACTGTGCTTCGCAATAGAAGATTTAGAAATTTCTTGATTAACAACCGAGAATGTTCACGTAAACGACATTCAAGATTTCTTTTAGATTGACCAATATAAGATAAATCACAATTATTGCAAGGGACATTATAGATACTCCACTTATGAAACTCAGAAACAGGGGATTTGGTTGAAGGGAATTGGAATTTTTGACAGGTTTTAAAATAACATGAAAATTGAAACGCTTCAAAACTTTGGCTAATTTAAAACATAAGGGGGGATAAAAAGGCAAGACAACAACATTATCAGGTTTAATTTTATCAACAATGGAAAGAGTAGAATTACAAGTTGGCCTACTGAACTTTTTGAGAGCTTTATCAATTATAGAGTGTCTAAAACCTCTTTTAATAGCAACAGACTTTAAATAATTGAGCGCAAGAAAAAAGGTTACGCGAATTTCATTATTCTGACATTGAAATCAAAGAATTTGTCAATCTAACTAAACTCTGTGTTTCCCAAACTACTTTTGAATTTAATAAGAAATTTTATAAACAGTGTGATGGTTTAAGTATGGGTAATCCTTTATCTCCTATTCTTGCCGATATCTATAAGCATTATTTTGAGGAAAATTTATTAAAGATGTTAAATTTAAAATGCTGGTTACGTTACGTAGATGACACTTTCATTCTTATTGAAAATCCGTTTGATGTTTCTGCCATTCTTAATATTGCTAATGATCCCCATATTCAGTTTACCTTCGAGTTAGAAAATTGTAATCAACTTCCGTTTCTTGATGTTTTAGTTAAAAGGTACGATTCCTCTTTTAAAACCTCTGTGTACAGGGAACCTTTCTCTGTTTCTAACCCTCCCCATGCTCTCTGTAATCATCCGGCTAAACAAAAAATTGGCACCTTTTACACTTACGTGTATCGTGCCCTTAAAATTTGTTCTGATACTTCTTCTCTTAAAGAAGAACTCAATTATTTAAAGTCTGTTGCTATTAAAAGAGGTTTTAGACCCTCTATAATTGATAAAGCTCTCAAAAAGTTCAGTAGGCCAACTTATAATTCTACTCTTTCCATTGTTGATAAAATTAAACCTGATAATGTTGTTGTCTTGCCTTTTTATCCCCCCTTATGTTTTAAATTAGCCAAAGTTTTGAAGCGTTTCAATTTTCACGTTATTTTAAAACCTGTCAATAAATTCCAATTCCCTTCAACCAAATCCCCTGTTCCTGAGTTTCATAAGTGGGGTATCTATAATGTCCCTTGCAATAATTGTGATTTATCTTATATTGGTCAAACTAAAATAAATCTTGAATGTCGTTTACGTGAACATTCTCGGTATGTTGTTAATTAAGAAATTTCTAAATCTTCTATTGCGAAGCACAGTTGAGAATTTGATCATAGTTTTAATTTTAAGAGTGCCAAAATTATCTTTCATGCCAAACGCGTTTCCGAACTGGATTTTTTGGAAAATTTAGCTATTTTACCTTAATCGTGATAAAATTGTCAATGAAAAATCTGATTCCACTTTGCTGTCTACAGCCTGGAAAAATTTGTTTAATTGAATTAAATAATTTCCTTCATTTTGTTTATAACATAATATTAGTTATAATAAAATAATTCTAACTAAAAAATAAATAAATAAATAAAAATAATTAATGGATAAATTTTATTAAATTTACTTATTAGTTTAATATTTAAAAAAAAAAATATATATATATATATATATTGATTACTCCTTCCCTTCCTCCCTTTTTGTGGTGTGTGTGTACGTGTGTTCCTCTCTGATTGGTCCTGCCCTGCATGATGCTTCTTATTGGTTGTTTGCGTTGCTCCTCCCCCTCTGGATTTTGCCCTGCTTTCAGTCTTGCTTTTGCCTCCAAGGCAGTTGCACGTGTTTGCACCTGATGAAAAAAGGCTACGTCCTTTAGAAACTGGTTGTGCTGATTTAAAATGTATGGTGTGTGAAGAAGTTTTAATTTCTTTATATTGACTGTACGCCAGTTTTTGAATTGATTTTTGGTGAATATAGAAGGACGTTGCGAAAGTAAGTTTCATCATTTTTTTCACACGGAAAATTTATTGCCAAAAAAATTACACAACGAAATCATAAAATATACATCTTGTACTACTTTTACCATGTCTGCCATCGTGATTTGTATGCGAATTACTTCGGGCACGCCGGTCTGCTGCTTCTCTATTTTCTTCGGCGCTCTACGCATGCGTCATTCCTTCTCCGCTGACACTCCTTCCGTTGTTGAATCAGCAACAGGTGTGGATTTTTATGATTGTTTGTTTCACTTGGTGTACCATCTTCTTAAAAAAAAAAAAAAAAAAAAAAAAAGAAAAGACGAAACTTACTTTCCGAACGATCCTTGTAGTTTCTCGCTAAAATAATAGTAATAATAAACTGTATACATATGTAATTTGGTACGAACAAGAGATATAGTCGTCTAAAATATCTCAGATATAACAGCAGCGTCACCAAAACTGAAACATATATATTTTTTTTTAAACATTTATCTTACATACCAACATTTATATTTCAAATAACGGGGGAAATAACCTTCTTATGACCGTAAAACATTAGTGCCATCGATAATCAATCCAGATACAAACAACATATTTTTAAAAAATATTCATCTCCCATGTAAAGTTTGGAGCATTTACGTATTGCAGAAAGTGATATATTACCCTTCTCAAAAGTAGGTGAAATTGCAGCATAGTAGCACCACTTGTTGGGCCATATATTCGAAATTTAATCAACATCAATTTAAGTCGTTATCGAAGTAAATATTATTTTAAATTCCATCCACTGACTCGCGAGATACACCGTCTACAAAATCTTGGGAACACATACACAGGCAGGTATAAAGAGAGATAGAGAACAAGACAGATATTTTCTAAAAATGGTCAAATAGTGTTCAGAAATTCTCAAAATGTGCAAATCTATCGAAAAATGGAGTTCTAAGAATATCCCGAATCAAATAGTTTTTCCTTATGCATATAGAAAAAAGCAAAAATAAAGAATAATTATTTTTATTGACGGCTTTTGTCTTTTATTTACTATTTTATTCTTCTGACCACAAATTAAAAAAAAAAAAAAAAAAATGTGTAAAATCTTAAAAAGCTACCACAAATTGAAAATAATTTATTAAATACATCAATAAAGGATTAATTAAAAGCTGAATAACTGATCAAACATTTTTAAAAAGAAATTAAAAATTTCTGAGGATATGAAAATCTTTATGCAAAAAGTTTGTTTAAATATGCGTTACAAGTTTTAATTCAGGAAATATCCGAGCATAGTATAAATCATTCATATAGAATTTAAAAATTCGTATAATTTTCTGAAATAAGTTTAAGAGTATAATAAGTAGAAAGTGTAAGGATTTCAACTAGTGTTGCATAGGTTGCAGAAATTAATATTTAATTTCTGAGGAATCTAAATATTTTTTTAATAAAAAGACATTTATTTTAAAAATCTGATATTTCTAACATTTCAGAAACGAATTTCATACTTGAATTAAATAAAAAAATAAATTCATATGCGAAAAAAAAAAAAAAAAAAAGGTTCTCAATCCTTATTTAATTTTATAATAAAGCAATATTCATAAATTATTACACCATTGATAAACATTAGATCTTGAATTTTAAATTTACCTAGATCGCATTCAATTAAAGTTCTATAATATGAAAGCTAAAATGCTTTTAATTAGAAAAAATTATTATTATTATTATTATTATTATTTTATGAACACTGTTGTTTAAATTTAATAATATTTTATATATTCCTGGCTCGTATTTATAGTTATAAAAATTATTTCATAAATTTGTTATAATAATATCAGAGTCATTCACATTCACATAATAATTATAATTTATATTGTTAGGTTGTTTTTGCATAGATTTTAAGCAAAATAAAGGTGTCTACGTTGAAATTAGTTACAGTCTTAGAGGGGAGAGGAGTCTGCTGTTAAAAAATATGCTTTTAAAAATACAAATTTAAAAAATAAATAAATAAATAAAATTGTTATTAAGTCTTGACCATGACTAAAATTTTAGAGGAAATATGTTTCACGAAAATAACACGTTAAAAAACTAAAATTGTTTTTATGTCTTGACAATAAATCGTTTTTTTTTAATTGATGATTTCAGTGCTTGTAAGACATTATTATATAAAACCCGAATAAATTATTACGTCAGTAACGCCAAAGAAAAATATTTGAGATGCATACAGCTGTTTCGGTAGCCTTAAGTGTACCATCTTCAGTGCAAAAGAGTTTCGGTACGCTTAAGGCTACCGAAACAGCTGTATGCATCTCAAATATTTTTCTTTGGCGTTTCTGACGTAGTAGTTTATTCGGGTTTTAATATTCCAACGCCAAGTCTCCTGTTACTACTTTATTATTTAGTTAGTAAAAAAAAAAAAAGAAAAAAAAATGTTGATATTAAAAATTAATAGGAACGAACTGTTGGTCTCTTATTTAATATTCAAAGGTATATTATTAGTATCCATCACAATACAGTGTACTTGTACAACAAATATTGTTTATGAGAAAAAAAATTGCTAATATGTATTACGTTAAAATTTAATTTCCTTTGCTACTGTATTCTTTAAATCTGTAATTAGATTACTTCACACAGAAAAATGAAAAATCGAAACTTGTCAAGAGACTTGCCATCTTTGTGACACTAAACGTTTGTCAAGTACATTGACAAATTTGCACAAAATTACGCAAAATTTTAAACAATCAAAACACTACCTGACAATCCCATTTAGTCATGAGACACAAAAGTCGTTTTATTTTACCATGTATCTTTAATGTGTTTCGTCTGATGATCCGTTTTGCCTCTAAAACTTGTCAGATGACTAATTTCCCAGGTACAGTTTTCATTTTCCTCAAATTTGACCGGTTAGTCAGATGAGAGAATAAAAAAAAATTGTTCCCGTTTTGTCAATTGACTAAGAAAAATTTTTTTGGCTAGTCCAAAAGCTCAGCATTATTATTTTTTTTTTCTTTAATTTTTTTTTTTATTTGTTTATTTATTTTTTGTCTCCTTCTGACAACTTGAGTTAGTCAACCGAAATCGAAAAATAAACAAACTCATTGCATTTGGCGGGATAGTGCAATTGCCGTTGGAGTGATTTTCATTTTAGAAAGAGAACGAGAGATTTTTTTAGTAATCAGAATCAGCGAATCGAGTTTACAGCCAAAAGTAAGTGCTAAATACTTTATTTTATTGTAAGCTTTGTTAGAATAGTAAATTGTAAATTTGTAGAATTCTAAAGCTTCGGCAATCTTCTAACAATATGAATCGTATTTAGAATTGGTTCTAATTTATAAAGTTGTTTAAAATGTATAAAATTTAAAACACGTTATTTTAAATCTAGTTTTACGTATTGTTCAATTATAAAAATAAGTATATTTAATTTGTCTAAGCTATAGTTGTTTACATACACTTTTAACATTAAGCTCATATTAATATTTTTATACACAGAATAGTAATGATTTATTTTTCCCTAAAGATGGTTCAGAAGGTATTTGGATTTCCAAAGGACGTCAATTTAAGAAAGATATAGAAAAATGCTATCCATGGGGATTTTGAAAGAACTCCGAATTTTAAGATATGTTTTTTAAATTATCGTTTGCAACATTATATCTATCTTAGAACAATAAAAAATAATATTAATACTTTTTTTTTTTATATTTAAACTTTTTAATGAGATAAATTAAAAAAATTTAAAGGTTTCTCGTTTATCTGTTATTTTATTTTATTTTATTTTTTAAATTCCTGTAATAAATAATTTTTTTAATTTGAATAATTTTGGCAAATGGTTGATAATAGTATGTAATAAAAAAATGACTTTTTTATTATTAAATGTTTGACACCCTTTTTTTCAAAACAACTTTTTACAAAAATAACATGAATTTAATATTGCATACTATATTCTGTTTTCAATTTAAAGTCAAATTGTTCTTGTATACAATATTAATTATTAGCGATAAATAATAAATATCTTGGTAAATATATATATATATATATATATATATATATATATATTCAACTTCATGTTACTTATTTCATTCAAATGATTGATGATTGTAATAAAAGGTTGATACTTTTAGTTATTAAAAATTTGATATCATATATGTATATATATATTTTTTTCAAAACAAATTTAATCAAAAATAATATGAGTTTAAATTATTAGATACTGTATTCTCGATTCAAAATCTAATTTTTCATGCGCAGCATATTAAGTATTCGTGATAAACAAAAGATATCTTGTTAAAAATATGTACTTAATTGCATGTTATTTGTTTCATTCTTAACCCATTTAAATTTAAAAACTATTTGGTATTTCAATTTAAACAACGTTTTTTTCTTTTAACTATGCTCTATAAATTAAGTAATCGATTGCAAACATTTAGTTGTATACTCTATTTCTACAATAGCTTAAAACTCATTTTTATTTTCTTCTATATATATAAGAATGAAGTATTGGATTTTTGAATTTTTTCTCTTTCTGGCTTTTGGTGCATTTACAAATTTGAGATTTCCTTAAACTCGATTAAACCATTTTTAGGAGATGTCTGTCTGTGTATAATCAAAATTTTATGTTTTGGGTGCTGTATCTCACAAAATAATGAACAGAATTGTACAAAAGTTTATAATTGGATGCACTTTGACACAAATTCGTGCTGAATAGCTCTTGGTACATATTATCTGAGAAATGGCGCTACTATGCTGAAATTTCCCACAATTAAGGAAAGACTATATCTTAGCTTCTATTGTGTAGAACTTCACATAACTTAATGTTCAAATAGTCGATTGTAAAAGACTATGTTTATTCAACTTAGGTGCATATCGGTCATCAGGTAATGCCAGTATGTTGCAATTTTCCACATTTAAGAAAATGCTGTAACTGAGCTTCTGTGATATATAAATGCACTAAACTAGATATGTGCAACAGCCATTATGAACTATTATGCTGATTTAATTTGGACATATATCGGTCGACAGGTGACGTTGGCATGGTGCAATTTTCTCTATTTATAGGAGAGCTTCTATGATATGTATAGTATATGCACCGAATTTGATATGTAAAGTGTATGTTATGCATCCAAAAACTATGCCAAACTAGCTTTTTAAATACTATGCCGAATCAATTTGGGTGTACATCAGATGATGTGCCGCGCTGCTATTACTCTTTATAAATTTCCAGATAGTTCTAGTATCTCAGCATCTATTTGTTAAATTAGTTTGTAAAATCATTATTGTGAGAAGCTGTGTTGATTAATTTGTGCATTGTAACAGATATATGGTGCTATTATATTAAATAATAATAGAAGAAAATTTTGTAATGGCTACAGCATATACTAATTTTAAATATAGTGAGTTAAATATATGGTAGTAATTTGCAACTGGTAATTATGAATGATTTACTTATAAATTGTCAAATGTAGTTCCCCCAGAATTTTTTTTAAATTCATTTTACTCTACTTTTGCATTAATTGTGTGGTTAATACGTAACATTTTTTCCCCTCAATAGTATCAAGACACGGTAAAGGTGTATATACTTTATCATTAATGGTATAAATAACTTAAACATTTCCAATTTAACAATAAAACTTTTTTTTATAATTTACAACAAGTAATATAAAATAATTTATTTAAGTGGGCATGAATATTATAATACTTACAAAACTTTGAATAAACACCATAAAAATCAAAAATCTCGCAACAATTGTTTCGGGTCGAAAGAGCACACGACCCTTCGTCAGGCGACCAAAGTAGGCACGAGTACGGCAGTCAAAGTGGTAATGCACGGCTTTTACTGCTGTACCCGTGTCGCCTGACAAAGGGTCGTGTGCTTTTTCGACCCGAAACAATTTTTGCGAAAATTTTGAATTTTATGGTGTTTATTCAAAGTTTTGTAAGTATTATTTTGCAACGCCAGTTTTGTGGTGCGAATAATTGATAAACCTTTTTTTCATTTACTTCTGAAACAACAGACAGACGATCAGCCTTTTTTTTTTTTTTTTTTTTCTCTGGGTTTTTTCTCTCTGTGTTTGTTTATCTTCGATAGCGCACATTCGATCTACGACTGCAATTCACAGCTATCGTACTGCTCACCTTGCAAAATATTTTTTACAATTATAAACCTAAATTTATAGGCATATTAATATTATAACTCTATAACTAATTTAAACATTATATACATGCTAGACATGTATCGGAGCTCCCTATTCGTATCCACGGATATCCGCCAGAAAAATAGATCCGTATTTGTATCTGGATCTGTTTTCTTTTCTTCAACGAAACTAATATTGTATCTTTTGTATTAATTGTATGAAAATTAGAAAAGTATTATAAATTTTTCTTGACTGTTATTAATATATAAATTAAAGAAATACAGTATAACCTCGTATTTACATCCTGGAAATTGAAAAGATTTCGCAATTTACAATTTATTTATTTATTTTACTTTATTCTATATTCAATATAAATTATCGACTTAAGAAGATTGAAAGTTCCAGAACACGATTTGACTATTTTTAGAAAATATTTGATATGCCTCTGTGTGTGTGTGACAAAAATTTTGTGGGAACTGCAACTCTGGAACTACTGCACATAATTGCATATAAATTTATATGTAAATGCACTTTGACATAAATTAGTGCCTATCAATTTTTGGTGCCCATCGATCAAGAGATAGCGCTACTATACAGCGATTTCTAGAGACCATATATTATGAACCTATATTATACAGGTTCTCTAGCGATTTTCACAATTTAAGGGAATGCTATATCTCAGGAACTACTGCAGAGAATTGCATATAAATTGATATGTAGATGCACCTTGACATAACCTAGTCCTTATCAACTTTTTATGTCAATTTCTCAAAAGATGGCGCTGCTATACTGTGATTTTCACAATTGAAGGGAAGGCTATATCTCAGGAACTACTACAAAAAATTGCACATAAATTTATGTATGGATGTCGAGATAAATTATTGTCCATCCACTTTTGGTATCAATAATTCAATTGATGACGGTGCTATACAGCGATTTCCATAATTTAAGGAAAAGAGGTATCTCAGGTTCTATTGCGTATAATGAAAAAAAAAAAAAAAATGATACGGGAAAAAACCATTATCAGACATTATGCTGATTCAATTTGGATGCATATCGGCTAATAGGTGGCGCTGCTGTACTGCAATTTTCCCCGAGAACGGAAAAGCTATATCTCAACTTCTATGGTGTATAACTGTACAAAATTTGATATGTGAGGTAACCATTATGAAAACGCATTTTTTAATATATTATTTATAGATAATAAAGCTGTTTTTCTTTGTACTTTTAATGCAATTTTTCTCTAAGATGAAAATCGTCGGCATTCAGTATGGTAGGTAATTTAAATAAATAAGAGCTTTAATAAATTATTTGTACTGAGCGAATTTGTATTAGAAAATATAAAAAGAAAGGCTTGTGGTGGCCACAACATACTTTTTTTTTTTTTGTTGTCTATTTAAATACTTTTATTTTTAATAAAATTCAATCCTCGCTTTTATGTGAACAAATTTTGAATTTTCCTCCATTTATACTTGTATACACAGCAAATATAGAGAAAATACTTGTCGTGATTTCATTTAAAGCTATTATGTTGTGACCACAGCAAAACTTTCTTCTATATTTTCCTATACGAATTCGCCCAGTAAAAATATTTTCTTAAAACTATTATTCATTAAAATTATCTACCATAAAGAATGCAGATAATTTCATTTTAGAAAAAGCTAACACTAAATATAAGAAAACAAAGACAGTTTAATTCTTTATAAATAAAGTCTTAAAAAAGGCTTCTTCATAATGGTTACCTCATATATCAGGTTTTGTACAGTTATATGTCATAGAAGTTGAGATATAGCCATATCCTGTTCTCAGAGAAAATTGCAGTATAGCAGCACCACTTATTGGCTGATATGCATCCAAATTGAATCTGCGTAATGTCATATAATGGCTACGTTGATACGTGACAAGTTTTGTTTGATTATACACAACAGAACCTGAGATACAGCCTTCCCTGAAAATGCGAAAGTCGACGTATAGCAGCACCATCTGTTGAGCAATTGACAAAAAGTGTTGGTGGGCACTAACTTATATTAAAGTTTATCTGCATATAAATTTATATGAAAATTCGTTTAGTAGTTCTGAGATATAGCCTTTTCTGAAATTGTGAAAATCGCGGTCTAGCAGCGCCACTTGTTGAACAAATGAGACCAAAAGTTGATAGGCACTAACTTAGGCCAAGGTACATCTGCATATAAATTTATATGCACTTATCTATAGTAGTTCCTGAGATACGTCGCCACAAATTTTTTATGACACACACACAGACACATATGTTCTAAGAATGGTCAAATCGTGTTCTGGAGCCCTCAAAACGTGTAAATCCATTGAAAAGCAGAAGTTGAAAATTTTTACGATTGCGATACTTTCTTCTGTTGAATACAGAAGAAAGTAAAAAGTCATGTAAAATAAACACATTTAGGAAACGTATTCCATCAAGGCATATAATAATAATATTCTTTATTGTCTTCACTAGAAAAAATAAATGCAGATGTTTAATTGCGAATCATATATCCGTGCTCCCCAAATTATTATAGTAAATAAACATTCCCGTCGAACAAATGCAATAAATAAAGATACTTTTTTTTTTTTTTTTCCAGAATATAAGCAATAATTAATGAACTACTGACACTGACCTTGGCAATCTCGAAGTTCGCAACTCGCATAAGTGTTTAATCGTTATTATTAATCTTTTTTTTTTTTTTTTTTTTTTTTTTTTTAGATTTTTTTTAATTTTTAACGCAATACAATTAGTAATTACATCTTATTTATTTTTTTATTATTATTTTTTTTTCTTTTATGTTCAATAGAAGAAAGAAAGTATTGGATTCGTAAAAATTTTCGACTTCCGGTTTTCGACGGATTTACAAGTTTTGAGAGGTTAGACCTCGATTTGACCATTTTTAGAAAATGACTGTGTGTCCGTCTGTGTGTGTATGTGTGTGTGACAAACATTTTGTGTCAGCTGTATCTACGGAACTACTATTCAGAATTACATATAAATTTATATGTAGATGCACCTTGACCTAAATTAGTGCTTATCAACTTTTGGTGTCAATCGCTCGACAGGTGGCGCTGCTATACAGCGATAGCATTTATAATATGGTTGTCAACTTTCAAATATGCTTAACAATAGTTTTCTAACAGGGATATATTCATAAAAAAAGTAATAATTCAATTAAAAAAATCAATAAAACCAAATCGATTTTTCAAAAAATCTTGTGCGTGCTTTTCTTAAGTAATCATACGAATTATAAGGTATGGTGTTATGAATATATATATCATCATTATCAATTTCAGCCTCTATCAATCCACTGCAGGATGAAGGCCTCTGCTAGGTGATTCCAAACTGCCCTGTTTTCGCACACACACACACACACACAAATATATATATATATATATATATATATAATTTATGCATAGATTAAGAAAGGTTTTGATAGAATATTTCGTCTCCTCGTTGATTTATTTGGTTTCCAATGAAGCCATCTATGATATATGCAACTTCCTAATTGAATGCAACCTATGCAATGAGGTGAAATTTACACCTCATATAACGCATTTCTTTGTGATGTCCTGATGTCTTTTTTTTTTTTTTTTTTTTTTTTTTTTAAAGGTTTGTGAGCTCCATTTTAAACCGGATGGAATTATACAATCAATAACATATTTTGATGAAAAAGAAGGAAAGTTATATCAAGTCCCAAGAAATAAACCAATTGTTAAAGATGGTGCTATTCCTACAATTTTCAGTGGCTTGCCATCATGGAGAGCTATTTGGATCCGTAAATAATTGAAAAACTTACCAAATAATTACTAACAAAAAACTGAGAGGTATTGCAAAAGCCTACGCATAAAAAAATTATGTTTTATTACTTAATTATATTTGTGCTTTTATATTATTATTATGATTAATTTTTATGTAAATTATGGAGCAATCTTCATGTATATGAAACATTTATAATTTTCAATAAAATTATTTTTATCTTGATTTTTGTCTATTATGTATTATTTTAATTACTTAGTTTTAATGAAGGAGAAATCTTATTTAAATAAGACATTTAATGGGTTGAAAATGGGCTTAAGAATGTTGAAAGTAATGTTATCAGGTTAGTGAGAGTTATTTTTGATGATCAAATACTTATAGATTATTGTTATATATATTAAAATTTCTCTGGGCATAAAGTTTACAGAGATGATAAAAAAAAAAAAAAAAATCTTGTTATATATGTTGAAGTGTTTTTAATGCAAATTTTATGTCCACCCTCACCTTGAAAAAAAAATTATATCATTAATATTTATGATTTTAAAATTTTCAATAACCTGAAATTTGGAGATCGATGTTATTTATAGTTAAGTACATTGTATCGTCTATTCCGTATATATTGTTTATATTGTCTATATCAATTGTTAAAGCACATTGTATCACGTACTTATCTGTAATTTTAATCAGGTGGAAAAAATCCATTATTTAAAAAAATATATACATATATTTAGGTGGCTTAAATATTAAAAAAAAGGAACTTTAAAAAAAAAAAAAAAAAAAAAAAAAAAAAGTTTACATTTATTTTTGTAATCACTGCGTATAAAACGAAAGCACCGAGGAGAAATATATATATACATATATATATTTCTAAATCTATATATGAGGATGTGCATAAAAAGTGGACTAAGTCATGTGGCGCCACAATCCTCTTGGAATGCCTTGATAAAAGGGTGTTGTATAAATGCGTGCGTTAATGATAAATAGATGTAGAGAAGAATGATTAAACTAGCAAATTCTTTGTTTCAGTAGTTTGTTAAATTTCCAGTATTCATAGCTGCTAACTTTTTTAATTGATTCCGGAATGTTGTTAGTATCGCCCTATCTTCAAATCATATTCTTTGAAGAGTAATTTTCTTCATATTTAATTGTAATTACATGCTAAAGAAAACTATTCTACAGAGAATATGGTATGAAGAAAAGGGCGAATGTTAACAACATTCCGGAATAAATTGAAAAAGTTGGCAGCTATAAGTATTTTATTCCAATTGATGGACAAGTAATATTTTTCAGAAAAATTCTTTAAATTTTTTTTCAAGGTTGAACACCTGAAAGAGGGGGGGAGGGGGAGTAAACAATTACAAAAGTAAAGAGGTTAAGGCTAATAACAATGCTTTTGCAAAAACCTCTGCAAACAAGTATGAACCTCTTATTCCTCATAAAATATGAAGGATTTTAACCAATTAAAATTTTTATTAATCTGCATACTTGCCAACTCTACTGTTTTTACCAGTAGTCTACTGTTTTTTGGCTATTTCTACTGGCCTACTGTTTTTAGGAACTTACAAGAAAAATGTAAAATTGAGCAATTTTCCTGTAAAATACATAGAGGAAAATAAGCAGAGAATAAATATAATAATGAAATGAGGCTTATTAAATGTATGTGTAAAAATTACAACACTGATTTTAATTAACTTAAATTTTTGGGTTTTTTACTTCCATCACCTTACTACCGATGGAAGTATTGTATTCGGTCCGAAAATTAGGTATCGAGATTTCACCTGATTTACACGTTTTACGGTCCCCTGAGTCCAAAAAAGTGTTTTTTGGCAATTGTTCAGTGTGTGTGTGTATGTGTGGAATCTTCTGGCTATCACATCTCCAAAACTAATAAAGATAGAACTACAAAACTTCAGAATCGAGACAGGTCTGGTGTACAGATGAATTTTCCAAATGGTGGTAAAAATTGAAAAACCGGAAGTGGGGCCCGTAAGTCCGTATTTCAAAAACGACACTAACGATTTTCTTCAAATTTGCAATATAAACATTCTATTAGATGTCCTTTCGAATGATATAGTTGGCTAGTTCAGGAAAATTGATAGGCGTCCTGTATAAATAGCTCAATTTCAGGTCTCGCAAGCGCGTTCCTTTAAAAACGTCTGTACGGAATTTTTTGAAACTCGCCATATTAACTCACTTTTAAATATCCTCTTGTATGTAATTATTGTTTTCCGGTCAATAATTACGTTTTGATAAAAGTTGTTATCTCAAAAACGGCTCTAACGATTTTCTTGAAAATTGTTACATATAAATCAATGTTAGATATCCTTTCTCATGCATTACGTGGTTATTGCAGGAAAATTAACAGTCATCCTGCTTAGGTAGGCCAGTTTTAGATCTCGAGAATTGGTGTTTCAAAAAATAACTACCATTTTGTTTTCTTATTTTTTACCTCGCTATACGTAAGCTTCGTTTTGTATGTCTTTACATGTTTATAAAATTACTCTTACTGGAAAAATTTTAGGTTTCTACTTCTTTAAGTCACTTTTACATCTTGTGATCACTTTATCTAAAAAAAATCCGGTGTGAAACAACCACACGACTTCTATTACCCACCATTACACGTATTATATGCATTTTTTAGAAATAATGTGGTCAGCGAAGACATAAAATTGACCTAGCGAAGTAGACACAAAAGAAATTTTCTATAGGAGAAAGCTAATATATATGTATGTGTGTGTGTGCGTAAAACAGAATTTACATAGCGATTTAAAATATAAGGGGGGGGGGGATGATATAGTTATTTTTTCAAACACCAATTTCCGAGATCTAAAACTGACCTACCTAATCAGGATGACTGTTATTTTTCCTGCAATAACCACGTATTACATGAGAAAGGATATCTAAAATGGATTTATGCAACAATTTTCAAGAAAATCGTTAGAGCCGTTTTTGAGATACCAACTTTTACCAAAACTTGGCATACTCAATTATTGACCGGAAAACAATAATTACATACAAAAGCATATATAAAAGAGAGTTAATATGGCGAGTTTGAAAATATTCCGTAGAGCCGTTTTTAAAGGAACGCACTTGCGAGACCTGAAATTAAGCTATTTATATAGGGCGCCTATCAATTTTCCTGGACTAACCAACTATATCATTCGAAAGGACATCTAATGGAGTGTTTATATGGCAACTTTGAAGAAAATCGTTGGAGCCATTTTTGAAATACGGACTTACGGCCCCACTTCTGGTTTCCGATGTCCCACTTCCGGGTTTTCAATTTTTACCAACATTTGGAAAATTCATCTGTACAGCAGACCTGTCTCGATTCTGAAGTTTTGTAGTTCTATCTTTATTAGTTTAGGAGATATGATAACCAGAAAATTTCGCACATACATACATACATACATACACACACACTGACCAATTGCCAAAAACTACTGTTTTGGACTCAGGAGACCTTAAAACGTGTAAATCAAGCGAAAACTCAAATTTGAATTTTTAGACCGAATACAATACTTCCATTACCTACTGTAGTCGGGTAATAGAAGAATACCTGTGATCTGTTGACTAACTTTCTTAATCAAGTGTAGATTCGGACTAACTTGCCTTGTCTGGTAACTGCGGATGTTGACTAACCTTCCTGGTCAGATAATTATGATTGTCGACTAGCCTTCTTTGTCTGATAATATTAACCTTCCTAGTCTGGAGTAGTGTTTTGGTGACTAGTTCAGCAAGTACACTTTTTAGTTTTGGAGACTAGTTCAGCCAGTACACTTTTCAGTTTTGGAGACTAGTTCAGCCAGTACACTTTTCAGTTTTGGTGACTAGTTCAGCAAGTACACTTTTTAGTTTCGGTGACTAGTTCAGCAAGTACACTTTTCAGTTTTGGAGACTAGTTCAGCAAGTACACTTTTTGGCTAGTCAGCTATTTTGGTTAGTCAATTCTGTATTGTCAGTTGAGCATTTTGCCAGGTCACTGTGACCAACTTATTTTTCTGTGTGTTTTGCTAAACAAACTCGTATTTAAAACAAAAAGAAAAATGAAATTGAAATCCATATTCCAACATAAAAGGAATGTTTTTGCCTTTCAAAAAATGCGTGTAGAAATGAAGTTTTTGTGTAAGGTAATTCCTGGACAGATGCCCCACTTAAGGAAAGGGAGCTATAAAATAAATTGGGTAGTAATAATGTCAACGAAAATTTGTGGTAAACACATAATAGATATTCTTTATTACTACTATGTAGTTTTTTTTTTTTTTTTGTACCATATTGTAAATTTTCTAAAGAAAAAAAATAAAATTGCGGCAGTACTACATTTTGCCATCTCTCCCGAAGTTGTGAGTGAGATGCCCCACTCACATGGGAGAGATGCCCTACCTGTAAAAACAATAATAAAAGGTTTTAACATTGGTCAATAGTTTATATTAATTTTTCAGTAGTTTATAACATATGAAAAGTAAGCTATTTAAATAATAATAATAATAAATAAGGCCTTAGCATTAATTTATAAAATATTAAAGTATTTAGCCACAATAGACAAGATGTAAAACTTAAAATAAAACACATAAACTACTGAAAAATATTTCAAATATATATATATATATATATATATATTTAAATTTAATATATGTGAAAATTTCATATTTACAGTTTAGAAAATATAATGAAAAAATATTACAAAATGTGTCGAATTTATTCAGATATTTTTCTTTTTCTCTTCTCTAATTTTCGCTTTCCCGCAAATATTCCACAGATCCCCATACAATTGTGCATGATTCATGTAACCATTTATTGCACTTTATGCAATTTATCCAATCTACTGATTCTTTTGTAAAATAGTAGTTCTGCTGACAATCGAGGCAATTGTTTGTAGTATATCATTTTCGTCCTTTTCAATGGGCATGTCTATCGCCAGCTATTTTGGAGCTTTGCTAATTTTACAGCGGATTTAAGCTTTTTTTCTTGGATGCGCTCTTGGGATGTAATAACCTTAGCCGACCGTATCTTTCTTTTTCGGCATCTTTCCTCTAACCTAGGTACAGGGAAAATCTGGTGCAATATTTTTGAATAGTTGATTCAGAAATTTGGGACTGTTCACCCGTCTGTTTCAATACTTCACTTATGGAAAAGAAGTGGTTTCGAATCACTGCTTGGTTTAGAGGAAAAATTCCCGTCTCCCGAAAATCATTAATAGCACAGAAGTTACCCTTTTCCAGGATTTACCAATCAGTTCTGAAGCTTGTATTCTCCCAATAGTCCTTTCTGGATGATTAAAAATCCATTTCCTCGCTTCCTCTTTAAAGTAGTGTTTTAGTGGCTAAAGAAAGACCGGTCAAGAGGCTGAAGAGCTTGTGTCATATGGCTGGACAGGCATACAATTATACTAATATTCTTGTCCGCAAATTCTAGCCAGTCATAACAGTTTAAGTGCGATGCGTGATCGTCCAAATTAAATAATGATTTTCCTTGGGGTTTTCTTGTAACAAAAAAAATCTTTAAGTCATCTCAAAAAAAAAAAAAAAAAAAAATCTGGAGTGACTCCACTCGACTTTCCGAACATTGGGTAACTAACAGTTTTGTAGATAAAATAAAGAAAGAGGAGTTGCTAAACAAACAAACCATAACAGAGTGTTTGAGTATTTTTCTCCATATATCACACGAGGTTTTATTTAACGCTACTGAACTTTGAGCCCTTAGATCATAAGGATAAAGAATTTTTCGTTGTGTCCCTGTAAAAATCTATAAAATGCTAGATTCACCAAAATGCTTATAGTTAGTGCAACAGTGATTTATAATATTCATACAAATTTTCAGCTCAATTGAATAAGGCGTTTAGATTCTATCGCTGGTCTCATAGGCCATAAAGATAAAGAATTTTTCTTTGTCTCCCTGTAAAAAAACTGTAAGTGCTAGATTCACCAAAATCTATACAGATTGAGTATCTGTGACCTATAATATGTGTATAAAGTTTTTGCTCAATTGAATAAGGCGTTTAGATGCTATCGCACTTTTAAAAATTTGTCAAAGAATTTTTCTTTGTGTCCCTGTAAAAAAACTATAAGTGCTAGATTCTCCAAAATCTATACAGATTGAGTATCTGTGACCTATAATATGTGTATAAAGTTTTTGCTCAATTGAATAAGGCGTTTAGATGCTATCGCAATTTTAAGATTTTGGTCCCTTGGCCATAATGATAAAGAATTTTTCTTTGTGTCCCTGTAAAAAAACTATAAGTGCTAGATTCACCAAAATCTATAGGGTTCGTACTATGGTGACTTACAATATACGTACCAACTTTCAGGTTATTCGAACAAAGCGTTTAGATGCTAGCGTGTTCACTCACAGACATACACACAGACATACACACATACATACACACATACATACACACATACATACACACATACATACATACATCATCGTAAAAATAGTGAAAACGGACTCGTTGGACCTCGAAACGTATAGAAACATCAAAATCTCGAATTCGGATTTTTGACATGATTACAATACTTTCCTCACTATAGTGTTCGGAAAGTAATATCTGTACTGATGTACGAGATTTTTCGTTCATGAACACCATAGACAGGTGGAAGACCATCAGAAAGTTCTTTTTGTTTCGAACGCCTTTAAACATAACTGAAGGGGGGAGATATTGTCCTTCTGCATTGCAACAGGCAATGACTGTAACATTTTCTCCTCTCTCTGTAGGCGTCAAAACATGAAACTCTTTTGCCCCGTTGGTAGACACGACCTTTCCTGGAACGTTATTTAACTGACAGCCGGTTTCGTCCATATTATAAATACTCCCCGGTCTGGTAAATAATTCATTTTCTTCAAACACTCTTGAGAGAAGTTTAAAAAAATGATCAACACTTTCTCTGTTCATGCCTTCACCCCTTGCTAGCCTCTGGGCTTGTCTAATACTTAGTTCTGGGTTTCTCCTAAGAAATTATGACAGCCAGGCGTACCCAGCCATTCTTTCTTCTAAATTAAATCGATGCTTGAGAGAGACCTAGTTTTTCAGCAAACTGAAATGCAAGTGTTCTAATTATCTCTCTGTCAGGTGCAAATCGATATTTTTCTAAGCGTTCGATGTGCTTGATGAGATTTTTTCCGTCCTTTTGGCCCCAAAGAGCTTCTTTTGGTATTATTATCTGTTTTATTTGACGATGAAGTGTCTGAGAAAGAATTCCATAGTACCTAGCAGCTTCATTGAATTTCCTCTGCTTCTAGTCTCCTAAGAGCTTCTTTTAAATGGTCTTCTGTCCAGGTCCCAAGAAATATTCCAGTATTTTTTCTTTCGTGCGCCCAAAATTGTTTACGTTATAGATTAAATGTCAAAGGGCAGTCTGACATACCTGAGCGTTTTTTTTTGCTTTCTTATCTAGATTCAATCTGCATTTTTGTGATTTCGTTTTGAGTTGCCACTTCTAGTGATCACGCGAATGTGAATTGCATTTGATGAATTTTAATCTAAATTTATAGTTTCAAAAAATATTTTTAAGTTGAAAAATTTAACCCATTTACAAATATTACGCATTTTATAAAAACAATATGAATTTAAAAGTATTAGTTAAATATTTAAACAATTAAAAGACTTTTCTACCTGAAAGTGTATGAGGGGCATCTCACCCGAATATAATCTGGGGCGTCTGTCCTTTTGGTATGGGAGAGATGCCCCGGCAACTGTCCAAAGTAAAAGACAGCAAAAATGGCGGCACAATGACCGAAGTCGATTAATCAACTTCTTACTACAGATTTTTAAGCTTATATATAAAAAAAAAATCCATTTTTATTAACTAGTGCCAGCCTTACAATGCAACATCACTCTTATAACAGAGTAAAAAAACATGGTACTTACTTGAAATATTGTTGTGACAGGAGAACACAAAGAAATAAGTTCACGTAACTTCCACAGCACACCATTCAACATCTATCTGAAATAACAATCGGACTTGCAGAGTCATCTAGCGTTGCATTTCGAAATTACATTAAGTGGGGCATTTCTACCGGTGGGGCAACTCACCCGGAATTACCTTATTTTTATTTCCTTTTTCTTTTTGAAGAAAAAAATATTATTACTAAATGCAAAACTATATTAGTCTAATGAAGTTATTCTGTTTGAATTTATCTATTAAATTAAACAATGGATAAAAATGTTTAATACTTTTAATAATAATAATATATTATTTAAATAAAATTACATTTAAATTTTAGTTGAAATTATCCAACACAAATACTAAAATATTAAATTATAATCACATTTTATTAATTCGTCTAAAATGATTAAAATTTCTTTTTAAATTTAGTGTACAATATTTACTTTAATGATAAAAAATTACAAATTGCGGATTTTGTGTGATCTTCTAATTATTAAATGCTATATAAAAAGCCAATTTTCATTTTATTAAATTTTAATCCATATTACTTAATGTTATATAACTGCCCTGAACAAACTATCTCAGAAATAATTTTAATATTTTATAATTAAGGATTAAAAACTTTATTTCAAATTTGATTAAATTACTTTTTCAATATATAAATTTAAAATTTAAATTGTTTTTAATTAACTAACATTATTCTGAATGCAGAGTATAGTATTAAGCTTGAAAAATGTAATGCAGTTGGCCCTGAGAAAAAGAAAAAATAAACATTAAAAAAAAAATAAATAAATAAATAAAAATAAATAAATAAAAAAAAAAATATATATATATATATACAGACACGACATTATTTCATTATTTAAAACATGAAAATCTGACATTGACAGATTTTAATTTAGTGCTAGAGGCCTACTGCTAAACTTGTTAATATCGACAAATTCTTCTTTAGTTAATTCGTGACGATCTAAATTCCATGATAAAGTTTTCATTAAATCAAACCAATGTGTTTCAGCTGCAGATACTGCAACAAATAACATTGGAAGTCCAAACTGTCTTATAGCCGCAGTACAACGTTTTTTCTCTTTTTCCTAATGAGGGGGAGAATTTTTTATATTTTTTAAAAACTTGTAACTTTCGTTATGAGTAATCAAATTATCTACAAAATCTTCATTCAATAAATCCCCATTCAATAAACCAACTGAAATAGGCCCTTAGCACTATTAAGAGTGACGTATAAAAATTCGACAACGCTGTACCGACTGAAATAGGCCTCTAGCACTAAAAAAAAAAAAAAAAAAAAAAAAAAAAGCCCTGATACTATTTCTGCTGATTCTTATGAAAAACGACCTCCTGAATCGGAATAGGACCCCCATTTTTCACCACCGTCCACCTTTTTCTCGGGACGTCACCTCCTCCCCCAATTTTTATCACTCTTCGGTAATTTTATGGCCATAAATTTCATTTGGAGAATGGAAAACAATTATTTTAACCTTTAAAAATAAAAATTAAAATACAATGTATAATAAGTGATAATAATAACTGATTAATAAAAATATAAGAAATATAACTTATAATTTCAATGACAAATCCCCACCCCACCCCACCCCCTAAATATTCCCCTTCCTGCAAATGTTCAAGTTATAGAATTTTTACTCTCTTTAGGCCCTCAGAAAACATTCAACAATTAAAATATTTCTTTTCTCCACTATAAATCAAATTTATAGCCATACAATTACCCAAAAGTGGTAAAAATAAGGGGCGTAACCAAAAAAACGTTAGGTGATAGGGCAAACTGGCCATCTTATTCGGATTCAGGAACTCATTTTACATAAAAATTCGCAAAAACGGTTTTAGGGTAATTTTCATGCCGTTCAGTGTACTCACAAGATTTTCTCTGATTATAACATACAAAATTTTAATATATTGCTACAAATATTGTCAAAAATTCGTATAAGAAACTATCACATGTCAGATAATTAACAGCTCGCTGTTTAAAAGCAACTGTTTAAACAAAGCTTGTAAAAATACTTAACGTTCACTATTATATGTTTATTTAACTTTTATTATCTGTATAAAATTCAATAAAATTATTAATATATATATATATATATATATATATATATATATATATATATATATATATATTTAATGAAAGTCAAATAAAGAAATTGCTTCAAAACTCAGCAAATGTTTAAATTTAAACTTATGGAAATAAAAGTAATAAAATAGCCTAAATGGCAGGGAGTGGAAGAAATGATGCGCAGAACTGAACTCTTTTGTGACGGCGCTGAGCAGATTGTTGTCAGTCGCTCATTCGAATCGAGAGAGAGAGATGCGATGCATCTTAAACCGAGAAACCCAACTCATTCTAAATCATAAAACTTATTCGTCCTTATTGAATTTACATAACATAAGTTATGGATGTAACAATAAAATGTATGTAGTAAGCAGATATTAGATTTTAGAGTCTCTATGTGTGGCCATAGTCGTTTAATCTCCGGGAAAGCAGGCAGAGGGTAAGTAAATTTAAACTTATTCCTTAATTATTCTAATGTATTCTATTATGATTCAATAATCGACTTAAAGTGGTATCTTGGGTAAAATCGTAAGGAAAAATTATTCATAGAAATTCTAGGTTTTACTATAAACTAAATCGAAATTCATGAAAATGAAATTTAGTCGTATATTCTTCTTTTGGCTTCAAAGCCATTAGTGGTCCGTCGTTACACGGAGCCCAGTTATCTATTAATTAGATAATTAATCGTAATTCGTTAATATATAAAAAATAAAAAAAATTGTTTTGAAAATTGAAAAAATTCTTTTGTTTACGTAATATAAAACTCGCTGTATAAGAACTGTAAGGGAAGTTAAATCTAATTTGTTGAAATAAATCATTATTATGAAGTTAAATTGTTTTGATATAAAACGTAATTCAAAGTAGTTTGGATTTGATGCATACGTAGGAGTTTTGTTTTGAGAGAAAACGTAATTCAAAATAGTTTGGTTTTCAAACCGGAACAGTTTTGGTTTGGAATTTAAGAAATAAACTTTCATATTAAATAATTGTTGAATAAATAAGTGTATGAGACTGAAAAAAGTACATTTAATATTTTATTAGATTATTTATTCCAGTAAAAAAAAAAAAAAAAAAATCTATTCTATATATGTTGTTTCTTTTCATCTGTTCTTATTTTTTGTTTTGTTTTACTTCCTGATCTGCAGAATAATAATTTAATTCGATCGATTAATTCATATTTAAATTTAATTATTTGTAATTAGTTTGCTCAAAAGAGGGGTAGAAAAGGGAGAACAAGGGCAAGTGACGCAGAACAGAGTGCGTTGTTCCCAAAATCTAATGAAGTGATAAAATTTGAAAATGTGATTAAAGAGATAGATTTTATAAAATCGAAAGTCAATATTTGTGATAAAGGCCATCAAGCCAGATTAAAGATCCTAAAGGATAAGGTAAATGTACTGGAGGTTAAATTCGAGGAAATAGTTACAAATTTTTCCGAAGAGGAAAACGATGAAAACTTTGAAGAAGTGATGAAAAATTTGGGACATTCTGTTAGAATTATCTGTAGTGTTAGAGAGTAAATCGCAATCAAATACTCCAAATCTAAATAATGATGCACGTACCAAACCAGGGACTTCTGTTAATTCGCATATTAATCTCCCTAAACTTGAAATTCCTTATTTTTACGGGGATAATGAATCTTGGTTGTCATTTAAAAATTTATTTAAATCATCTATTCTGGATAATGACAGCCTTAGTGAGGTTGAAAAGCTACAATACCTCCAATCGTGTGTAAGAGGTAGTGCATCAAAACTTATTCGTGGATTTGCGTTACAATCGGAAAATCTTAAACATTGTTGGGAAATCCTTACTCAGCGCTATGAAAATAAACGCCAATTAGCTATAACTCAAATAAATAAAATCTTTTCGGTAAAGGTAAACAAAGCGGATGATCCTAAATCGTTTTTCAATTTAATAGATACTTGTAACGAAGCGGTGCGAAATTTATCGACCCTCGGATTGGAATCTAATCCTCTTAGCAATCTTATTCTTATAAATTTCATGATTTCAAAATTGGATTCATCCGTTAGGCATAGGTGGGAGCTCAGTCTAGATAATACGCAAACTATTCCCGATTTAAACTCGTTTCGTACATTCATTGAAAGGGAGGCGTCGAGTCAAACAAAACTTGAAAATAAACCAGGGATATTTAAGAACCCAGTAGAAGGTAGTAGTGTAAAAAAATCTTGCGTCAATAATTCAATAATAGTCAAAGAAAATAAATGCGTCGCCTGTTCTCAAGTACATCAATTGTTTAAATGTCCCAAATTCAATCGAATTAGTGTTCAGGAGCGATGGGACTTAGTTAAATCTAAAGGATTGTGTGAAAATTGTTTGCGAACTAATCATCAAGTGCGACAATGTAGAATTAATATTAAATGTAAGGTATGTGCAGGTTCACATACACAGAATTCTGCAGATCAGGGAGGTGGCCTTGTTACTACGTCGGTGGCCAATAGTTCACAATCTAATGCAAAATTTAATAACCAAAAGGTGTTATTGTCTACTGCCCTTACAAAGGTTAGGTCATCTAACGGTAAAATTATTCAATGTCGGGCGTTAGTTGATAGTACCTCACAAAATAGTCTCATAACAAAGGAGTGCGTTGAGAAACTAAATTTGCCTTTGTTTGGCACTTCTCATCGACTTGTAGGCATAAACGGTCTGTCCGCAGAAACTGTCTTAAATTTTACGGAATTATCATTCTCGCCATATTTCGCTAACGAGTGTAGTAACTTGAAAGCGCTAGTAGTAAATAGGGTTACTGCCCCTCTGCCAAATTTCCGGGTGAGAACGACGTCTTGGCCACACACAAGAAATCTTCAGTTGGCAGACATTCATTTCTCAAAGCCACAACAAAATAGACGTGCTGCTGGGAGCAGACATTTTTTCCTCATTAATTTGTGGCAAACCAGTACATAGAAGGCCAGGAGAACCCTCTGCTATTCCCAGTTCACTTGGTTACTTACTAAGTGGCCCCCTCTCAAGGGATGGAATGGAGCCAGAATATCCGTATAGTTCCTCTTTACAGTGTTTGAACTTAAACGAATTTCTCAACAGTGATCTAATACTAGCTCCTAAGGGTGGTAATGACGAAGCCGATCCGGCAGAGGAATTATATAAATCTTCCACCAAGCGCAACCCCGAAGGTCGCTATGTTGTGAAATTACCCCTCCATGATGAGATAGAGTTAAGTGAAAGTGCCAACTGCGCACTAAAAATGTTTAAAAGGCTCGATTCTCGATTTGGTCAGAACCCTAATCTAAAAAAAGAGTATTGTAAGTTTATGTGCGAATACTCTGAGCTAGGTCATATGACTCTACTAAGTGCTGAAGAACTTAACAGTAAACCAAATTATTACATACCTCATCATGGAGTTATAAATGAAAATAGTAGCACTGCCAAACTACGGGTAGTGTTTAACGCGTCGGCCTTAACTACAAAGGGCAAATCCCTGAACTCCAATTTGCATAAAGGGCCAAAACTTCAGTCCAGTATATTTAGCAATTTGATTAGATTTCGGTTAAATAAAGTCGCCCTCTCGAGCGACATAGAAAAGATGTTCCGGCAAATTCTAGTCGCAGAGCATGATAGGAATTTCCAAAGAATATTTTGGAGGGCCAATGTGTCAGACCCACTTCGTGTGTACCAATTGAACACTGTTACTTATGGCACAGCCTGTGCACCCTTTTTAGCCCTGCGTACTATACAACAATTATTAACTGATGAGGAAACCCATTTTCCCGTAGCTGTGCAGGCTGCCCGTAATAACCTGTATATGGACGATCTCCTTGGAGGGGCTGTAACAATCGAGGCCGCTAAAGCCTTGGTCACAGACCTTCAGGCTTTATTCAATGCTGGGGGCTTCAAGCTGCGAAAGTGGACTTCAAATTATGTGGAAGCTCTAGTTCAGGTTCCGGAAACTTTAAAATCAACAAATCAGGAATTATCCTTAAACCCCGATCAATCCCAACGTATTTTAGGACTAAACTGGAATTTAACATCGGATACCCTACAGGTTGGCGTTAACACCGAAGAAAGCGTAACAACAAAAAGACAATTATTGTCCGTAATTGCACGCATCTTCGACCCTTTGGGTCTGTTATTCCCTGCCACTATCCTTTTAAAATTGCTCTTACAAGATGTTTGGAAGCAAAAACTTGGTTGGGATGATCCTTTACCACCAGACATTCAAAACAGGTGGTATGAATTTTATGAAAAAATTGCCTCCTTTAAGGCCATGTCAGTAACCAGATTTTTAGATTTGAAATCCGAATCGATTTACCAGATACAGGGATTTTGTGATGCGTCAACAAAGGCATATGCTGCCGTAATTTATATACGTCCAAGTCAGAACTCATCTTTAAAATTGATTGCAGCTAAAACCCGTGTAGCTCCTTTAAAACCCATTACCTTGCCTAGGTTGGAGCTATGCGCGGCTGTATTGTTATCGGAACTCTTGTCAGTCGTCCAGAACTCACTAGATTCTCAGGTGGAGGAAATTCTCCTATGGACAGACTCCACAATCGCCCGTAGTTGGATCTTAAATCCACCCTTAAAGGGCAACACTTTCGTCCTACACCGAGTCAACAAAATGAAGGCTCTGACAGACCCAACCACATGGCATCACTTACCAAGCAAACACAACCCAGCAGACTGTGCAACTCGTGGGCTGTTACCAAACAAATTACAAACCTTTGACTTGTGGTGGTCTGGACCTGATTGGCCAAAGATCCAGGTCTCAGATCACGATTCAGAAATGTCGACCTCAGTCAAATGTACAGTTGGGAAATCTCCAGGACTAATAAAGTCAAACCCAATGAATGACTCCATGATAGACGACTTGGTTTCAAAATTTTTTTCAAGTACAAAACTTTTTCGTGTAATTGCATTTATGAAACGGTTTATCAATAATAGTCGAAATCCTACAAAGTTGAAGGGACCAGTCTCAGTACAAGAAATTTCAGAGGCTAAAAAAATTGTTATTAAATTCGTCCAACAAAGGTCCTTTGCTTCAGAAATCGCCCTTTTGCAGCGCGGCCAACCCGTTGCAAACAACAGTAAATTAAAACCTCTCAATGTGTTTATTGATTCAGAAAATCTATTGAGAGTGGGAGGTAGAATTGACAAAGCCAAGACCCTCCCCTATGACACTAGGCATCAGTTATTAATCCTTAAAAATCACCCTTTTACCTCCCTTATAATCAGACATTTTCGTGTAAATAGTCTGCATAGAGGTGTCGACCTAGTGTTAAACCTAATTTGCCAGTCTTACTGGATTCCTGATGGGAGATCCACTGTGAAAAGGGAGCTTCGACAATGTGTCACGTGTGCCAAAATCCAACCAACCCCCATTCAGCAAATGATGGGTGACTTACCCAGTGCCAGAGTCAACCCTTATCGACCATTCCAACATGTTGGCTTTGATTATGCAGGCCCTATTCAAACGAAATGTGACCACAAACGGAAAAGTACGAACGTTAAGTCTTATATTTGCCTTTTTATTTGTATGTGTACTAAGGCAATTCATCTCGAATTAGTCACTAGTTTATCCACTGAACACTTTTTATATGCTCTACAAAGATTCATAGGGCGTCGCGGCTATCCGACGGACATATACTCCGATAACGGACGAAATTTTGTTGGTGCCCATGCTCATTTAAAGAAACTCGTGACAGTTTCAACAACCAACACTATTCAAGATTATGTCGCAACTAGACAAATTCATTGGCATTTTATGCCACCTTACGGGCCTAACTTTGGCGGCCTATGGGAATCTTCCGTTAAATTGGCTAAACGCCATTTAATTAAAACTTGTAAAGGCAGTTGCCTGTCCTTTCAGGAATGTGATACTATTCTCACCAATATTGAGGCATGTTTAAATTCACGCCCCTTAGTCCCACTTTCCACCGAGCCCAATAATTTCCTGGTACTTACACCAGGACACTTCCTAATTGGGGCTCCGCTTCTTCAGCTTCCTGAACATTCTAATAATGCAACTAATAAAATTTGTATCAGTTTTTCTTCCAGATGGAAACTCCTTCAGCAGATCAAGAGGCACTTTTGGAACACCTGGCAGAGATCATATCTTACCTCTCTCCAGTCCAGGGCAAAATGGAAAACGGGTGCCACACAACTTCAATCGTGTCAGCTCGTCCTAGTTTTGGAACCCTCGATTCAGCCAGCACAATGGACCTTAGCCCGCATTCTGGACGTCCATCCTGGTGATGACGGCATCATTTGAGTAGTAACACTGAAAACGCCAGCTGGAATCATGAAACGGCCTGTCAATCGAATCACCAGTCTGCCATGCTCAGCCCCCCCCCCGGGGGATGGCGGGGAGTGGAAGAAATGATGCGCAGAACTGAACTCTTTTGTGACGGCGCTGAGCAGATTGTTGTCAGTCGCTCATTCGAATCGAGAGAGAGATGCGATGCATCTTAAACCGAGAAAACAAAACTCATTCTAAATCATAAGACTTATTCGTCCTTATTAAATTTGCATAACATAAGTTATGGATGTAACAATAAAATGTATGTAGCAAGGATATATTAGATTTCAGAGTCTCTATGTGTAGCCATAGTCGTTTAATCTCCGGGATGCTGGCAGAGGGTAAGTACATTTAAACTTATTCCTTAATTATTCTAATGTATTCTATTTTGATTCAATAATCGACTTAATAATTGTATTAATAGTGGTATCTAGGGTAAAATCGTAAGGAAAAATTATTCATAGAAATTCTAGGTTTTACTATAAACTAAATCGAAATTCATGAAAATGAAATTTAGTCGTATATTCTTCTTTTGGCTTCAAAGCCACTAAATAACACGAAATTTTTGTCTACACTAAAAATTATATACATATATATACATTTATTTTATTTATTTATTTATTTAATCAAAATGTTTTAATTTCAATAATTGAAAAAGTCTTAAATAAAATAAAAACAGTATTAATAATCATTTAAACTATTCAAACAAAAAAATCAAAATATATTATTACTTAAGATTAGAAATGTTAAATTTAAAATTGGTCATTAAATAAAATTGTTTATATTTAGTATTAAATTTACATTCGACTGAAATACTGCTTATTTGAAGAAGCACACGCATATATATATACATATTTCCATGCTTCCATAGATCTATTTCAAAATATGCATAAAACGATATATCATACAAAGCAAAAGAATATCGATTATTCAATAACATTTGGAATTCAATATAAAAGAAATTTCATATAAAGGAACACCATTGATAACATTGAAATCTGCTGAATGGAATGAATATTTATCCAAAAAAAAGATATATTTCAAATTCTAGTCGTATATAATGTAAAAGTTATAAAAAACTTTTTTCTCTATTCATGGAACGGATATTTATATCTCATCTATATTTCTTTTACAGTATTACAACTGAATATTTTACATCATCGTGGGAAATGAAAAAAAAAAAAGTTGAACATATATATTTTGACAGTACATCAAATTGACGAAGTAGTAAGTATTTATTTTGCAAAATATGCAGTACATTAAAATCATTCTCAAAAATTGGAATGTATCGGTAAATAAAATAAAAAAGTTCAAAAAGTAAATCTTGTAATTTTCAAAATAGATATGGTCGTAAATATATGTGTAGATATGTTCAATAATTGTTCAATGATATATTCAATCTTTCTAATAATTAAGCAAAGGGGTGGAGTAGACAACGTGTATAACTGACAACACATATAATTCTCATACGTTATACTTATTACATAGCTACTTTAATTTCTCATTTACTTTAAGAAAGTTTTTTATTCACTCTTTTAATGAAACTATTTCTTTTCTGACAAAAAATATTAAATTAAATGTAATGGATGAAAATGTAACTTGATAGTCTAAATACAGTAACTGAAAGAAAATAAAAAAATGTTTGTTTAATGCATTAAATAACAAGACATTCCACAATATAATTTTATGTTTTATTCAGTAGTTTCATTTCTAGAAAAGGGAAATATTTAAACGAGCACAGTTTCATTTTTAATAAAACTGAAAATATATTATAATATTAGCAATATTTATTTTTTTCCATAATAAAAAAAATCAACATTTTTTATTAAAAGAAAATGCAAAAAACATTTTTTGTTTAAATAAATCCTCCTTTTTTTGCATAAAATTTTATCAATTTTTTTACATTATATATTTTTCCCTTATAAAAAAAGATCGAAATATATTTAATCTATTTAAAATGTATTATTGTACTAGTTTGTTTGAAGATATTTTCTTTCGTATTAGGTGTAATTTGTGGAAAAAAAATAAATAAATAAAGAAAATAAATAAATTTGATCTCATTTTTATTAAAATTATTTAATTAACAGCTTTTTTTATTTGCCGTTTCATATTTCAGCGCAATTTATTATCAGTTTTAATTCAGATAACTGGAGAAAGGTTTTTTTTTTTTTTTTTCTTTTTAATACTTCTTTAATTAGAATAACAATTTATTAATGAAGAAAATGCGTGTTAAGAAGTTTGATAATAATTATACAATTAAGTTCTTTTAACTATTAAATTACAAAGAATTTTAAAATTAATTAAGATATATTATTATTATTATTTTGCTTTTCTATCTTCATTTATATTTAGTGTAAATTATTACAATAAAAAAATTATAATTATTCCAGGAGAAATTTAATTTATCACCTTTAAAGTTCCACATTAAACCAATACAAGATACGAATGTTATGGAAACAAAAAATCTTTTGTTCTGTAGTTACTCTAAATGAAAAATCTTGAATATAAATTATATTTTTAAATAAAGATTATAAATCGGAATGTCATTTAAAAATTCAATTGGTATTGAAAAAAAAAAAAAAAAAAGAATACTGATAAAGTGCTAATATTGTGAAAACTAATTACGTAAATAGATCAGTAAAATCTATTCTATCATACACAGATATATTTGGACGAAATATTGTATCATCTATGCAATAAGCATAATTTTAGAATTTATATTCATAAAATAGCTAATTATTAAAATTATCATCACTAATTGAATACAAGGAAAATTAACAATAACGTCAATAACACGAAATAAATTTATATTGTGAATAGCATAAACTTATTTGACAAATAATCAAAGGGCACCAAGAAGACTTTTATACACTGTTTATAAAACATTTATTCATACGATCAGTTTTTAAATTGAGCAATAACATCAATAACATTAAACACCTAACCACCTTGAGAAAGGGCAGAGTCGTAATGTGGTTCTCAACTGCACAGTCTTATAATGTACTAGCATGCTACACCTGCTTCGCTGGTCACTATTTTTAAATGAATCCCTATAACTAATGAATTCTCAAAATTCAATTAATTTTTATCGTGTAAAGAAAAAAAATTCTTATCAGGAGAAATATCACACAGGATCCCCAAACAGGATCGGCAGCGCATGTCGTTGTGCGCTGCACGCACACATTTGTTTTCGACACTCTTATTAATCACTATATTATCGTAATTAGAAAACATAAATATAAAACACACACACACACACACACACACACACACACACACACACACACACACACACACAAAAAAAAAAAAAAAAAAAAAAAAAAAAAAAAAAAAAAATCGTCTCTTATCGATGGAATAATCGGTCCGGGCCCCCACTGAATGTGGCAGATTATAGGCGTGCGTGTTCCTTTTCCCACCGTTCCCGCTCCTCCTAATTATTTTAAACTTTCAAATATATCCGCAATCGTTTTCTAAGGTTTTTAAACCTAATAAAACTAATTTCCAACGTTCTATCTGAATTTTCTTTATTTTTTGCCCCTGCACCCCCCTTCCCACCATTCTCGCACCCCGTAATCATTCTACACTTTCGAAAATATCCGCAACCAATTTATCGGTCCTTAAACCTAATAATGCTAATTTTCAACGCTCTAACTCTTATTTCTATATTTTTACCTCCCCCCCCTTCCCGTCTACAAATTCGAAGATATCCGCAATTGATTTGTAAGAATCAAAAAACCTCTATGTACCAATTTTGAGCGATACGATCTAACTCTATTTTCATTTTTTCCCCTTCTCCCCGCCCTTCCCGCCCATCTTAATAACTTTACACTCTCGAAAACATCCTCATTCGACTTGCAGGACTGTAAAACCTATCGGTACCAATTTTGAACAGTCTAACTGTATATATATATATTATATATATATATTGCCCCACACTTCCCACCTCCCGCCCAGCCTGGGACGAATTTTTAAAATTCCAGAAATTGTTTTTAGGTATTTGTGTGAGCTATATTTTAGAGCAAAAAAATCTCCCATATATATATATTAATTTTAATTTTTTTTTCTTGCGATATAAAAGATTATTTGAATTAGAAAGTTGTGTTAGTTATATTTAAAAGTAAAAATTTTATGGATGTTTTTTTGTTTGAGATATGAAGGATTTTGTGAAATCACGTTTTGCTCTCCCTATCCCCCTTTGAGGGCGAATTTTGTAAAATCGCTTCTTAGTGGATGTCTACATCATAGAAGGAACATTGTCACAAAATTTGGGCGATGATGAATCACTCACTCTCTCACCCAGGACGAACGATTTTACATATATAGATCGAATCAAAGATTATATCACCTTGTCATTAAAAATATAACTATGTACATGAAGACAAACCTGGTGACTATAATATATAACCGTAATACTTTAATGTAAGCAAAAAAAAAAAAAAAAAAAAAGAATAATTAATTTAACATTATAAGTATATTGCGGGAAAAATAACAACTCTGTGATCCGGTCACGGCGGCAAATAAAAGTTAAATATAGTTAAATTGTGAATAGCATAAATTTGTTTAACATACATGTAAAAGAGGTATGGGGGTCTTTTACTTAAAAAAAAATAATTGATATAATTAGATGAATAGCATATGGTTTTACAAACTGATGTGTGTATATCTAGATAATAACTAATATAAGATAAATATGGAATAATATGAGAAGGCAGATATATAAATTTGGTTTGATATTTTAGGATGTCATAAGAAATTGTTTTAAAATGCCTATAAAAAATCATGAATTATAGCAATAATATAAATAATAATAACATATAAATAAATATATAGATTTGTTCCTATAAACATATGCACTCATGTACATTATAGTTTTTTATTTTATTTATTTATTTTTCATTAAATTGGATACATTTAATTAAAAATAGTTCAAAATTAAAAGTAGTTTTATTAATAATATTTTATGTTTTCATTTATTTGTTAATAAATTTATTTATTTATTTATTTTTTAATAATATTTGGCCATACGTCTGCTGAAAACTTGAATAAATACGTAAAGCCATGGCGTAACATACCATCTACAATTTTACATAAATTTTAATTTTTAAACTCTGAAAAACACAACCTTTTATTCTAATTATTTTACTCTAAATTACGTATAATATTTCTATAGACTGACCTTAGCATATAAGTTTTAATATGAGGAGTTTCAAGAAAAGTTTCACAAAAAGAATTACTCCTATGTGTTATATAATTACAAAAGTTTTTAAATTTTATCAAATTTTATCACCAATATATTTTAATTGAAATTTGTTTTATTAATTTTCTACGATTAAATAACGTGAAAAATGTTGTAGAAAATTTTTTATATAACGTTTCATGCCAAAATCGGCAACTGGCAATTACAACGTCAATCTTTATCTTTTAAATGTAATTTTAAAACTTAAAATGTTAGAGGGATTTTGAATATAATTTTATTTTAATTTTAAGTTAATAGCACAATTAATAATATATTACATGTGTTGATACTGTCTTTATATTTTTTGATCTTATGAAGATCGTTATATACATCTATAGAATACTTTTCTAACGTGAAACAATTAGGAATAAATATTGTAGAAACGATATGATAGTGACTTAATAAAATACGCGAGGATATTTATCCTCGCGTATTAAAATATGCATAAAAATATTTAAGCATGTGGAATCAGTTCAGGAATCTAATTTAAGCAGAAAAAAGAAGGGGGGGATATGACATTTCTCTAAATAAGATAATTTTATAGAAAAATCTATTTTTAAAAGTTGCATCTTTACAACCTTTGCAAGCGTCATTTTAAACCTGGCAATACTTTAAAGATATATATATATATATATATATATATATATGAAATTTTGTCATAAATTTATTTGAAAAAATGCAACAATAAAAAGTATATTCAAAAATAGGAACTAAGTTTTCTTTTAACAAAATATTATGCAAGTAAGAATATTAGTAATAATAATAATAATAATTAAATAATTAAAAGGCATCGCCAAAAGGACATCAAAAATTTAAAATCGCTACAGGGGTCGTAGACTAAAGCTGTCCTGCCTGGGGAAGGATGAAAACTTGTCGTCGAACATGAATTTTATTTTGAAATTTTTCTTCGAATGACATGGTGTAACTATCATTAATATTTCATCCCACAAAAACTAATAATAATTTGGCTTCTGATGGGTTAACATTAAATTATAATTGTGAATTCCAAATTTAACGGTAAATAAAATAAGAAAGAAATTTCAAAAATTTCACACGGGTTTGCTGGTATATATATATATATAAATATATATATATATATATATATATATATATATAATGAAAATGTCTATTTTTACCGGTACATTGATGACATAATTTTTTATGTCAATAATTTTTTTTTCCTAATTTAATCAAATTTGAATATCCACCTCACCTAACCTTAACTCATAATCTCCTTAACAACAACTGTATTAGTTTCTTAGATTTAAATTTAAACTTGAAGGAAGTAAAATTTTTACTGATCTGTATGACAAAAGACAAGATTTTTGTGTCAAAGTAAATTTATTTGCACATTTTCATTCTTGTCTTCATATCTCTGTTTGCATAAATATCATTCTCAATCACCTCTTTCGCATACATAATCTTTGTTCATTTAGGTATAAAAACAAAAATCTCTCTCACATAATTAATGCTACTACAAAAATGGGATATCATAGAAAATTTATTTATTCAATTGTTTATCATTAAATGTCTCTATATAACATGGTATATGGGTGGGCAGATGTTTGATTAAGGAGAATGGGTGTTGTTGTTTGACTGGTTGGGAGGGTTTGTTGTTGAATTAAATTTAAAAAAAGGATTATTGCTATTGCAAGTTACTTTCTTCTTATTTTTTCTGGTTGATATTATGAATTATGAACTTTTTTTTTTTTTTTTTTTTTTTGTAAATTTAATTGAGTGAATTTGGCTATTAGTGGCTTCCCGTGTTTAGATTGAACAATAAATCCAATTTAAGAACAATTATAATAATTAATATTAAAAAAAATAAAGGAATCAATACATTTAAAACAATAACTTTAATAATTGAAGACTGTCTTGAATTGCTTCTCCTTACATGTGTGCTTCTTTGGATTATTGCTTGTTATTGAGTCATTTTACAACTTAAACTTTAAATACAAGATTAATTATTTTAGGTTTAACATTATTAAAATCAATTAATTAAATAACTAATCAATTAAATGGTGCCACTTATTCTCTTAAATCATGAAGTGAAAATTCTTAAAAATATACACCTTAAAGCAATGGCTTGTTTGAACCTGAAATAATTTAATTGACTTATTGTTTGTCTAGCTAAACGCTAGATGGCGCTTGCTCACTGCTGTCTTAAAGTTTTTCTATCATTAATTTCCTTTCTGTGAAAGTTTTAATGTTCATTGATTTACGTACAATTTAAGTTATAATTTAACTAACTTAATATTATAATTTAACTAACTCAATAAATAATTACTCAAGGAATTTTATCGTTAATGAAAATGCTCAGACGTTGATTCTTTATCGATTAATCGTTGTTTGCAATGATTTTATTTCATTAACTTGTTGGCATCTGCCTATTCTCCAGTTTGTTTAAAAGTTTCACATGTGGCTTTCACACTCTGCTTTTTTCTAGTTTTCTCTCTGGATTCTTTGATGATTTGATTTAATAAATTATTTAATTTCTCATTCAAAATGGTTTTGCTGCATCGATCGGGGTTGAAACAATATAAATTGTTATGATTAGTTATATTGTTTTACAAAATCGATGTAGCTCTCTCAGTTTTATGAAGTACATGCCCCCTGAAGAGTTTATACTTCAATTTTTAAGCATTTTTATCGAATTATTATTTCTGTAGTCCTTTATTTACTTTCTCCGTCATTAAGTTTAATGGTCCTTTTTTATCAATATTATCCATGTCGGCGTAAGTAATTTAAATTGTTTTTGTCTCTTATTGGTTCTTCATCTGCATCGCAACATTTTTGTGTCATTCTTACAATCAGTAAGAATGATCATCTTCTTAATTTGTGTCATGTTACAATCAGTTCTATTTTTATTGTGTTGGTATTGTTTTGTATCTACTAATTTCTAAATATTAAGGTTATATTTTATTACGATAACTATCATTTATTTATATATATATATATATATATATATATATATATATATATATATATAAACATAAAATAAAAAATAAGATTGACAGTAAAACAAGTTCCCTCATCTATTAAATGTTTTATTTTATTTTGAAATCAGAAGAAAAAAAAATCTACTTCAAAAATTTACACGATGTAATGAGATAAAAATATCTAAGTCAAACAGTATTTATCTTGAAAATACAGAAGTGTAACTTGGACAATAATCTCATTGGAACGTATCCAATTTCTAAAAATGGAAAATAATGATCATTGGTCACTTTCCAGAAATTCGAACTCCAAAAGTCATCCATTGGTTGAAGATAAAACTGATCAGTTACGTTCAAGAATGATATATATCTCTATTTAGAAGAAACCATTCTTTTACTTCATTTCTTTGCTAGTATCAAGTTAAGATAATACAGTTTAATATTTAATGAACCAGAAAGATGATAGTTATATTAAAGAAATAACTTGAAATAATGGAATTCTTAAGTATAAGAATAAGTATAGAATAAAAAATAAGTAGAGTAAGTATAAAAGTAAAATTATGGAAAAAAAAAAAAAAAAAAAAAAAAGAAAGAAAGAAAAAAAAAAAGTTAAATATTTATTATAAAAATCTTTAAGGGAAAATTTTTAAAGGAAAGATGTATAAAAAGCGTGCATGCGTAGTAATTTAAAAATTTATCATAGTTATCTTTCTGTTATAGAACACAAAAGTTTCCATAATTTTCTATCGTGAATTTAAAATTTTCTTGCGAATAGAAAACCTAGTGGCACTCTGTTTTAAGCAAATATTTCGAATTGAATATAGAAATAACACAATCGAGAGACACAAAAAGTGTGGTATGTATATGCAAGTAAATTTTTTTAGCTTTTTCAACTGATACCTATTTTAAAATATTACCATTGCTGCAGTGTATTGAACAAAATATAACACACTTTTAAATCAATATGAGCAAAAAGTAATGAAAATAATCTTATGGTCATAAAAATTACGAACGCAGCAATAGGTAGTTTATTATGCAGATCATTTAAGTTATAATTATTTTTATAAAAAAGTAAAAAACACGTCTTAAAAAAAAATAATAATCTTTTAAAAAATGCATTTAAATTTATTATTCTAAAGTTATTTTCATGTACATTTAAAATATAGTGGCAAAAAACAAGAAGCCCCGTAAATTCTATTATAGAAATTATGAATGAAGGTATTTACATTAGATTAGTATTACTTAGATTTATTGCTACATTAAGATGTAGCAATAAATCTAAGTTTAATTAAACTCATAAATTTTTTGCAATTTTCCTTTAAAAGTGGCATTAGATGTTTAAAATAATTAACGTGAAATATTACAACAATAAAATTACAGTTTTCTAAAAATTTATTCCTAATTGCCTTTCAATAGTCGAATGAAATGTTATATTGATGAAAAAAATAAATATATATACATATACTATATATATATACTCACCTTTTAAGAATAAAAATAACGAACTGATAATCTTCCGGATATTTATTAGGAAAAGTTTTCTTTTTAATAGAAATACTAGCATTAATTAATAAAGGAATTCTGTTATTAAAGTAAGACAAAGATAACTTTCTGGAAATAAATGGTATTAAAAATCCAGAAAATTGACAGCTGTGCAAATACGAACAAAAACTATAATAGACACTTATATAACATTTTTAAAATGAAGTATTTTTACTGTCTGTTCTCATATTATACACTAGTAGGCTTTGTCCGCTTCGCTCGTCACTTCATTTAAAGGAGACTCTTGGTCTGTCCCTATTGCCTGCGACAATGGCTTACCAGTGGACCTCTATTTGGGTACTTATGAGATGACAGTTTCAAAACGGACAGTATCAAAAAAATGGATGTAGCCTTTTTATATTTGAATCCCAGTTACATATGGACACATTTTTTTGCTGTGTTCAGCTTTCGCGTTATTTCCTATATATATTTATTTGATTTATGCGATCAACCGTAAAATGACAGCAATTTCACGCCAAATGTATAATAGATTACAATATGCTGTGATCGGCTACGTCTGTCGTATGAGACAATATTTTGTGGTTATATATACTCTCTGGTTAGTTAATAGTAGCTGGTATATAGAAAAATAAATAAATAAATAAATGTGGTGTAACAACCTTAGTATAGTTCCCCTTGGCGTCTTTTAAATTTTTGTTGTCAGTTTAGACAAAAATAAATAATTTACTTTGATAAAAATATATATATATATATATACCGCCTTTCTCTAGAATGAATAAGTGGCCATTTTATAAATCTCTTAACTAGAAATATAGATTTCCGAGCTTTGCGCATAAGACATGCCAATAAACTGAACAGACGAAATTATCGAGAATTTTTAGTGTACACATTTCTAGATGATGAAACGATATTCTGAGTAATCTAAATATTCTGAATCATGTATACTGCGAGAAATTCTCGCTTGATTTGCTAGAATTTGGTAATAAACAAGATTATAGTCTCATTTATTGTCAGAGATTTTTAAATAACTTTGCTCTCGAGAATATAGGCAAATGCTCTAGAATTCTAATAGGGGCTTCTGGAACTCGCTTTCCAAGAGGACTAGAATTTATAAGGATTACATGGAACTATTTTTTCTGGAGCCACAATTTTGATTCTAGATGTCAGTTACAGAATTTATTCTCAGTGTATGCAATTATTGTTTGTGTTTCTGTCTTTCTTTTCGTTCTTTCTTTTTAATATTTTTTAATTTATTTATATTTTTGATGCGCTTATTTTGAAGGTATGCGCTTATTACTGAAGGGATTTTGAATAGAATCGTAGACTGTTTTTTTTTTTTTTTTTTTTTTTTTTTTTTTTTTTAATCGCTGGTTTAAAATTATATTGAATTAAAAAATCAGTTAGAAATGGACTTTGAAGGATTCACCCTGTTTTCACATGAATTCCTAAACATCATAAATACACATAAACTGAATAAATACACATACTTGAATAAAAACGTGTTTTACTGATTTTATTTCAACTGACACGTTGGAATGACCTTTCAGCTTACCACTAGAATCACAACCAGAGATGAACACAAACAAGAATCACATTAGCAGCAAATACAGGCTCACATCTACTTGAAATAAAGAAATTATTTAAATTATAACTAACAACTAATTGAAAACATGAATAAAATAAATAATAATTTAATCAATGTTTATATTCTAAAAAGTCTTCTAAAATTTCATAGTGCTGTTATCTATTGTCAAATTCAAGAGATATTGGAATTCTTATTTAAGAGTTAGCCATTAGAATTGTGAACAGTGACTACACTCAACTTTCCGAAGATTAAGTTATTACGGTTGTATAAATGAATTACCTGTAAAGGTAACTATAACGGCTAGATTCACCAAACTCTATGCAGTTCGTGTGGCTGTGATCTATAACATATATGTAAATTTTTAGTAACGATAGTGAAGTTTAAACAATTTGGACCCATAAACCATAATAATAAAAAAAACTTTTCTTTGTGTTTCTGTAAAAAAAAAAAAAAAAAAAAAAAAAAAAACTATACGCATTAGATTCACCAAAACCAATAGGGTTGCTGTTACAGTGACCTATAATGCATGTACCAACTTTCAGTTAATTTGAACAAATCATTTAGACGCTATCATGTTCACTCACACACATACACATATATATCACCGTAAAAATAGCAAAAATGAACTCAGGAGATCTGAAAACGTATACATACACCAAAATTTCGAACTAGAATTTTTGACATAATTACAATACTTTATAATAACAGGAGACTTGGCGTTGGAATATTAAAACCCGAATAAACTACTACGTCAGAAACTATACGTTAGTATTTTTCTTTGGCGTTTCTGACGTAGTAGTTTATTCGGATTTTAATACAATACTTTCTTTTCATAGTGGGTTCGTAAAGTAAAAATGTTTAATGCGCGTGTGTGTGATTTGGCTGTTTTCTAAAACTTATTTAAATATTCATAATGGTAATGTTCATTAACACACTGTACCTTAAGTAATTATTCTTTGCTATACATAAAATATAAAAAATTACTTTAACTCTTATAAAAATAAATGTTTATAATAGGTCATTGAAATGAAAACAAGAGTAATGGTTTTAACAATGTACATTTGCGTGCTCATTACGACAATAAAGTAGTTTATATTGCATATTCCAGATTCAGTAACCTTTTGTTCAATTATTAAAAAAAAAATAGTACTGTTAAAGATGTATTTGACAAACCTTAATGTTTAGCATGGCCATAAAATGATCCCTCCCCCCCCCCCCTAACAGCATAAAATATTCCACAAATGTAATTATATAACGTCAAAACATCGTATTGTAGAAACGTTTCGAAAGGTTCGATTTACTTTCAGATTAGTTTCAAAATCGTAGAAAATTCCGTGATCTTAACAAAAAGTCAGATCGTAACAAAAAAATTCGGCCACTTAATGTATAGAATACTGAAAAGTGTGAACGTTTCAGAAAGAGGTGCTATACGATGATGAAAGATTGTAAGCTTTTTGCAACATAACTGAAGCATTCTATGCTGTAACTGCATAGGCTATTTGAAATTACCTTCAACTAAAACTAACAAAGAGAATGAAAAACTTCTTTGTACAGAGTTTGGAAGATATGGCAGATGATTTCAGCAAAGAAAAGAAATTTGTACCAAAAGCCACCACTAGGGGAATTTTGACACCGTTTTCATGTACGAACTATGAAACTAGCACAATCGACGTACTTCCTAGTGCATAAGTAATTTTGGAGCTACTGGAAACGAAAAAAATTACTATTTATAATGAATGCTCAAAAAATAAATGAAGTTTCATTAATGATGAAATAAAATTGTTCATTCAGAAATAAATAGCATACACTGGTAAATTTACGAAAAATATCGTTTAATGAATCACCATTGGAGTTCCCAGGATCACATGAAATATGTGCATATTTACAAAATCTAGGTAGATTATGCTAACTTCATAGTGCGTAAATAACAGCACTGACAAAATCTTCGTTATCGGCGACATTGGCTATTAATTTTGCAAAAATCACCATTCTATATCTTTTGCAAATTTAGTTTCATTTCGTTCATTAATTTTAGCTGTAGATGTATTCAAAAAGAAAAGGTATTTTGTGGCTACACTGTATATAAATCCTTTTACCTTAATAACTTTTTTCTGGATTTTTTCATTATTTACCACATAGTCATTTTTTTTTCATTATGATGAAGACTGGCCCTTTTTAATGTTAACATTCCTTTTAGACTGAAGAGGATGCACATTTACATTTTCCAGCAAGAAACAATAGTAGTTTAAATTATAGATATTGTACCTATATCCCCATAAATAATTTTTGTAAAAGCTACACAGCGCATTTGAAATATTCGATATTTGTTTTTAAATCCACACTCACACACACACACACACATATATATATATATATAAGAGTCCCCCCCCCCCCCGAAAAAAAAAAAATCATGTTAGTATTTAGTATTTTGAAAAATGTGTTAACTTATTATTTTAATAAAAATTATTCCGTTCTTAAGCCTCAACCCATTCAAATAAAACAATATTAAACATTATACTGATTACTCTTTTAATCCTTTTAGCACCCACAAATGACTTCGTTCAGTTCAAAAATTGTGGCTTCAAAAGCAATTCCAGAATGACTTTCAAGTGAGATAGATTAAGGGCACTTAACTTTCGTACTTATTTGAGGTTGAAACATACATTGAAGAGCAGCCGTCTTTTACTCGATTTTCAAAAACGATTCAGGGCAGCACGTATTTATGGTCAGTGGTTGTGAGAGAATGGCGATCGGAACATTTTTGATGGAAACAATCATCTGGAAATCATCCATTTTGCTTTATACAGCAAAGTAATGTTTAGATTCAGAAATAAGATTTTTTTTTTTTTTTTTAAATGGTTTAGATTGTACTTAATTTTTGCTTTTGTATATTTATTTGTTATTAACATAAATTAATAACTTAAGTTTTAATTTCATAATTCTTAAAATACCATTAAAGCATTGTTAAAGATTTACATCTTTAATCGAAATATCTACAAACGAAATGCTTTTACCTTTCTATCTTCCACAACTCGCCGTAAAATTATATGATCTCAATAAAGCAGCTTTTAAAAAATATAAATACACCAAACTTTATGAGAATATGGACATTATGGAAAAGAATGACATAATTTGAGTACATTTTTGTTAGCAGGTGACGCTGTTATGACTTTATTTCTAAGGTTTTTAAGTGGTTAAAATTCCATCAAAATAAATATGTAAAATTTTACTAAAAACAGTTATGGTTAAATTTATATGAGCTTTAGCTGGCTATTAGTACTGTTATAAGGAAAGACATAGAATAAATTTTTGTGACGGTCCCAACATATAAGCAGGGGTCATACTCCCCGCCCTTTATTTTCAGGACACTCTATGATATAAGAAATTTCCTCCTTTTTTGCCAGCACCACTAATTTCATACAGAAATACTTCTAGTACATTAATAGCACAGGCCTACAAAATTGAAGTTGACAAAATTTGAACAGATAATTTTAGCTGAACTTTGTTTTTTGATGTGCTGAAACCGAAAATGCAGCCCATATTTCTCTATCATGTATAGAATTTTATCAATACAGAGTGCTTACCGACAAAATTTCTTACACATACCATCATAACAATAGGTTGGTTGGTTGATTGGTGTGGTTTTACGTCGCTCTAGTGCTGCGCTATTACAACAATAGGTATCCATGCTTAATTAATCACTAAAATATACAATAAAACTTACCATATAATTATCTTGGTGGAAGAGTAATGGAAGAAATTATATTGGTAGGCACCCTGTATTGACAAAAATCTGTACGTGATAGAGAAAAACTAACTTCATTTTCGGTTTCAGCACACCAAAAACATAAAGATCAGTCAAAATTATAATATAAAAATTTTACATATCGACCTGTGTAGTAATTCGCCATGATTATACAGGGTAGAGATTATTTCATAAAAATAGTGGTAGCAATAAATTAAAATTTTTTTAACCTCTATGAGAGTGTCCTGAAAAAGGGCGAAGAGTGCGACCCCTTTATTAGTTATATTCACGGATTTACTGACTTGTACTCTTTAAAATTACTCATTGTCGTTGATATTAGAGACTGGTGATGACGGTCCTAGATGTACTTCTCCAAGAATATCTTAAATATATTTTTTTATTTCACAAAATAAATATATAATCCATGCTAATTGATAGAAGATAATAAATTGTCATACGTTTTAAATACAGATATATATGTGTATATGTTACATTATACAAAACCTAAATGAATATCCTTTTATGCATATACTGATATGCATCTTCCCAGATTTACTTGTATCTTCTGCAATAGAAAATGGCCACAAATAGCAAACCATTTAACAAATATAAATCGCCCAAGGATATAGTTTTCTAAAAACTGGAATTCGTCTGAGAATAAAAATATAACATTTCTTTATTTCTTTTTCTTTTCTGTTCTGTTTTCCTTCTTTTTTTTTCTTTTGTGTAAGTATGTGAAAATCATTATGCAAAAGTTTTGTTTAGATAACCATTATAAGTTTTATTTTATAAATTATCCGAACATATTTTATATTATTTATTTAGATGTTAAATTCAGGGGTGTTTGCATTCCAGATTATTTATTTTATTTTTCACCAGTAATTTTTTACTAGTGATATGATTAGTAGTTTTCTAGTAATGTTTAACAATTAAATATAGCCAAAAACACAATTCGTAATTACTGTTGGGGAATAAAATAAAAAATCCGGGACGCCAACACACCTGTAAATTTATGGAAGCGTATAATTTTCTCAAAGAAGTTTAAAAAAATATATATATATATATATATATATACATATATATATATCAAAGAAGTTTAAATATATATATATATATATATATATATATATATATATATATATATATATATATATATATATATCAAAGAAGTTTAAATATATATATATATATATATATATATATATATGGTGCTTCCATACATCTAATTCAAAATATTGATAAAGCAATATATCATACAAAGGAAAATAATATCGATTATTTAATAACATTTGTAATTCAGTATAAAAGAAAGTTCATATAAAGAAATACCATTGATAAGATTGAACGTAGTTGGATGCAACGAAGATTTATTATATATATATTATATATATTTCAAATTCTGTTCATATATAATGCAAACTTAGCGCAGAAAAAAAAGTCATGGAACTAATATTTATATATTATCTATATTACTTTTACAATATTATAACTGAATAAGTTATAGTATCGTGAGAAAAAGAAAAATTATTTTCTTTGAACATATATACTTTGACAGTACATCAACTTGACGAACTAATAAGCGTTTGTTTCCCAAAAATGGGTTGTATGTTAAAATTTTTATTTTTTTTTTTTTATTTTTTTTTTTTTAAGTTGTAATAATAATAATAATAATAAAAACAATTTGTAGAAGATATAAGATTTTTTTTTTTTTTTTTTGTCCCTACACAGTCTTAGATATAGAAATACTATTTATTTCATTTTGCCATAGAGACGAATGAAAAGTATTAAGTAAAATGGCGTAGTCAGAATTTAAAATCATTGAATAGCTTCAGACTGGCATCCACGTAGAGTTGCGTTAAGATATTCAATTTGAGGCCTATTCGCATTTAAAATAATCTGGTGTGTCACTCACACGACTATCTCTTACCCTGAAATTTAATACTATAAATACATTTTGGATATTAAGAGGTAACATAATGAGTACTGTTATGTAAACCTATGCTAAAACAGCTCAAAGGAGGCTTCGGAAGAGAAAATATGATACTTATTTATGTGTGAGGGGGCTACCGCCTTCCTTAACCCCCCTTTTCATTACTGCACCTATATTTATATAAAATTTAAATCTGTTATTAAAATTAAAAGTTCACTTAAAATTATTCAGACAACTTTCACACGCAACATTCCTTGAAAGTTATGAGTCTTGATCAAACTTTTCCAGCAACAAACTTAAATTAATTTGAAAATACAACTTTTGGATCTCTTGAAATTATTCATTTTTATGTTACTCTAGGAGACACAGACAAAGATCCAACTTTGAAGAACTTGACCTCGGTAATCAGGAATCCTAAACATGTGTAAATAAAAAAAAATAAAATAAAAAAAAAAAAAAAAAAAAAAAAAAAAAACAAGCGACGACTATTTAGCTTAGAAACATACATTATTTATCATATATCTATGAGGAATTCATTTCCATTCCTAAGCAGTTTTCCTGGACATGGTAAAATAACATAGTAAAGCACTTCCACTAACGATAAAAGAGAATGTAGTCGCTTAAATATTTGCAGCCCTGTATATCTTTTGAAGATTATGTACAGACCACAAGGTGCACCTAAATATAATCCTATTGTAAAAATAAATTGAACAACTTCCATCAATTTTCAGCTATTGTCGCACTATAATCTAGTTCTTTTGTGTGGCCCTGTAAATGCACAGTGAATTATTTTCCTGCCATATTCTACATGTGAGATGTTTTTACGAATATAAAAAATAGATATTCATTCAATTTGGTTTAGTGTAGTCAATAGATGTTGAACTCTACTTACCTACAACTTCCCCCATAGACGTAATGTATTTGAATACTCCCTTGTACACGAACCATTTGCTTCATCGCAACGAAAAGCTTAGTGTAGCGTCCCTATATGATACACATTTAGAATACCAAGTTTGGACTTTCTGGTTCTATTTGTTCTTGAGATATGGTGATAACACACACAAAAACAGACATACACACACAGAGAGAGAGAGAGAGAGAGACCAACGGCTAAAAACATGATTTTCGTATTCAGGAGACCTCAGAACATGTAAATATAACAAAAACACACTTTCGAAAATTTGACGCCAAAACAACACTTTCTGTACCTTATGGGTAAGAGAAAGTAAAAAGAGAAATGTTTGCCATAAATAACCCTGAATGTTACTGGCAATTTGACAGTCAAAATTAAATAGTGAAAATGTATTTCAAGAAATGGAGTCAAAAGCTTTAAATTAATGTAAAAAAAAAGCTTAATGTGCAGTTTAGAAAGTTGTTATTATTATTATTATTATTCGATTAATAGATATTTGGCATGGGATAAATTGCATCTAGACTCGGTATTGAAAGCATAGCAATAGCACACATGATTTAAATGAAAGAGAAAGAAACGAATCATGGTTTAGGTACGAAAGGTTTTTGTGGTAGCCTAGTAATTTCATCTCTTAATCATTATTATTATTATTTTATCCTACGCTTGTAAGAATAAAATTAAATTCATAATCTTTACAGCGTATAAAATATCTCGCAAATGAAAGGAGAGCCAGATATAAAAGAAAGAAAAAAAAGAACTAAAAATGTCTTAAGAATAATTATATGTAAATTTTAATTGTTATTTAAAATTTCATGATTTTAGCGTCAAGCGTTTGGGAAATCATGACCAAACAGTTTTAATATATTATTTACACACAAATATACTTATATATTTTTATATACTTTTTACACACGTTACATATCTATATATCTATATATTTGTAGAATTGCTAGACGCAAGATGGCTTTTCGTACTAAATCCAGGTAATTGTTATCACTTGCATGATTCCTGTTTACGCGAAGCGGTGAAAAATTCTCATTTGAAAGACCGGAAATTGCCGGACCGGGTGTGCAGGTGTACCCGTTTATGACGAAGATAAGTTATTTCATAAGTTATTTCATAAAAGTAATAATATTTGTATAAAAATATGTTTATTTTATTTCTAAGCTATTTCAACTTTACAAGCTTCATTTCCCAATGTACATATAAGAGGTTGTAATTATTACGTTTTACTTTGTTCAAAATATACTTTGAATTTTGTAGTGTACCATATATATATATATATATATATTTGGTTGCAGTATAAAAGATATATAAAGTAATTGTTCTTTTATGCTTTCATAAATAAATAATGGTATACAGATAAATATTTGTTCCCCTTTCTTAGAATTCCTTTGAAATTAGCTTCATCTCCCAACATCCTCTGTGTACACCAATTTACGCCATACGAAGCTTCCATTTAAATCATTATAAGTTTTTTGTTCCAAAATAAATTTTCATGCATAATTTGAATTTAGATATTTATTTAGCTGGTCCATAATAACAGTTTGATGAAGATGCCACATATTAAACTAGATGATTATTGAAAAAATCTCTATAATTCAGAAATTTCGATTATCCGATGTAGATTCGGTCCCAATAACGTCGGATAATCGAAGTTCTACAGTACTTTCAGTAACGTATGACTGTTAAATTCTGCGGATATCTGATTCTCACTGTCATTTTTGGTGTTTTGCCGATTATAATGCGCTGCGAAAATGGGAAAAAATTCGTTTAAATGTAAATTTTTCACCACTTCGCTCAAACGGGAAAATACCAAATCGAGGATTCTCTAAACTTTTAATTGACATTTTGCATATTTCTGACTGTGTTTGAGTTGTATTCTCGATAAAGCCGTTCTTTGCTTCCAGGTGACGCTGTAAGTGTTCTTAACTCTGTATTGAATATCTTTGTTACATTACTAATACACAGCTTTTGAGGCTTAGTCCTTCTTAATTTGATGTGGATGGAACTCAGTGGCTCTGGTCCTACTACACTGAGAAAAAATATATATATACCGCCTTCATCTATAATGAATAAGTGGTCATTTTCTGAATCCCTTAACTAGAAATATAGATTTCCGAGCTATGCGCATAAGGCACGCCAATAAACTGAATAGACGAAATGATCGAGAATTTTTAGTCCACATATTTCTATATGGTAAAACAATATTCAGAATTTTCTGAATATTCTAAATCTTTTGTATTACGAGAAATTCTCCCTTGATTCTCTAGAATTGGGCAATAAACTAAGATTATAGTTGCTAAAACCCGCCTCTTGCATTCACATCTATTTGCAGAGCTTTTTAAATATTTTTGCCCTCGAGAATATAATCAAATGCTCTAGAATTCTAATAGGGGTTTCTAGAACTCGCTTTCAAAGGGGATTAGAATTTATAAGGGTGATATGGAACTATTTTTTCTAGAGCCACAATTTAGATTCTAGATGCCACTTACAGAATTTTTTCTCAGTGTAAATTTAAAGTGGAAGGAAAAGCAATACTTTAACTGGAAACCTGTAAAAGTTTATATTTATTATATTTATTACAGAGCTACTTTAATTTCTTATTCATTTGAAGCACCTTCTATATTTACTCCTTTAATGCAACTTTTAATTATATGACATAAAATCTTAAACGTCCTGGATAAAAATGCATTCTAGCACTCAAAATATAAGAACTGAAAGAAAATTTTCGCTCACAATTGATGCATTCAAATAAAATCGCATTCCACAAAATAATTTCCTGTTTTTACATTGAGTTTCATTTTAGAATATATATATATCATATAAACGAGCACAATTTCGTTTCTAATGGCACTAAAAAAAATATTTTTATTTAAATTTCTGCACCCTTTTTAAATTTTTTTTCTCAAATGAATAAAAATAAAACTTATAGATAAAAAACATACAAATAAATATTTTAGTGCTTAAAAAAAATAATAATACATTTTTTGCATAAATTTTTAACAGTTTTTTACCACTGTATGTTCTCTTAATATTTTTTTTTTTTCCTTTAGAAAAAATAACCAAAATATATTTTAACTTTTTCTTTATTCAAAATGTTTCATTATAATAATTTGTTTGAATACATTTTCTTTGATATTATATGTAATTTGTTGAAGAAAAGAAAAAAATAATAACTCAGATTACATTTTTGTTATAATAACTTAATTTAAACCTTTTTTATTTGCTGTTTTATATCCTGGCAAATTTTATTTTAAAGTCTTAATTTAAATAACTACTTTTTTTTTTTGAAATATTAGTTTAATTTGAATAACAAATTATTAAGAAAAAATGCAGGCTAAAAAAAAATAAATTGTAATTATGTAATTATTTTACATTTCTTTGCTATTCACTTACAAAGAATTATAAAACTGCTAAAAAGATATTATCACTTTTCATACTTATTTTTATTTTCATTTATTTATTTATTTATTAAATATTTAGTGTAAAATACTGAACTTAAAAAATATTTATTATTCAAAGAGAATGTTTGTTTATCAACTTTAAAAATATATATTAAACAAGTGTCATGAAAACATAATGTGTTGTAATGTAGCTACCGTCAATTAAAAATTTATAATTTTATTTCTATGTTATATTTAAAATTCAAATTAAACGATATTTATAATTCTTTTAATTTTTTTTTCTCTTTGAAGTTTAAAATTTAAATGCTAATAAAGTAATAATGTGGGGCATCGTTAAAAAATGCGATCCGCGAATATGGCTATCAATTTCTTTTCGCAGATATCCACGAATGCGGACAAGGAACTCCGGCGCATATCTATTTTATACAAATTAATGAGTATATTTCTAGATTATGATTAAAATCAGATAAAAAGCGAATTATATCCCTAACAACACATTTGTCCAGAGAACATCCCGAGGAAGTCCATACGATTTTTCTTTTATGCACAGGACATACTGAGTATGCCTTTTGGAGAAGATGTGTTGTTAGGGATGTTGGTACAGATTGTTTTGTTGTTTAAGATGTCTTAACTTTAATATGCTTTTTAAAATTTATATCGATAATAACAAAAATATAAATTGTAATAACACAAAAAATATTATTATTATTATTATTATTATTTTCATATAAACATCGAAAATATTCATAAAAATATATAAATTAATGTATCCAGATTATTGGCTTACAATAACTAATTTTAAAAAAAATTGCTATTTAAATTAATAAAATTTTTAAAAATGTTTCGTTAAAAGATAATACCTAATAACATAAATATTAATCTATAGATGTATAATAAATAGATTGATATATTAAAACAAAACAAAACATAGCGCAGTAAAATGTGAGAAATTTAAAACCTTTTTAATGAGATGGAACACCATTTCAAAGAGCAAAACGAAGGTGATGGATTTTGAAGGTAAAGAACCTATAAGAACAAAGATTATCTTAGAAAATAAACCAATCGAACAAATTTCACATTTTAATTATCTAGGATGTGAAATATCTTATAATTACAAAAATGATATACAAAACAAGCTAAATAAGTTCCAATACATCTGCGGGACTATGTATAAGAAGAACATTAAGCAATACAAGAAAAGATACCAAAATAAAATTTTTCAAGTCAATGGCGATACCAACTCTTCTGTATGGAAGCGAGACACCGACGCTCAAAAAGAATGATGAAAGAGAAATACAATCTTCAGAGATGAAATATCTAAAGAGCGTAAAGGGGTGTTCTATAATGAATAAAATAAGAAATTATGACACCAGGAAGGAACTAAAAACTAAGCCAATAATACATACTATAATAAACTATAGAAATAAGTGGAGAGAACATTTGGAACGAATGCCAAATGACCGTATACCAGGCAGCTCTAAAATATTGGCCAAGAGGGAGAAGAGATGCGTAAAAGATGGGTTGAGGACGGAACAGGCTTATAGCCTTCAACCGTGTTGGACATGATGACGATGATGATAATGTTTATTATTTACCGTCTCAATCAATTAGGCTATTTAACAACTTACTATTTGTCAATACCTTTCTTTCCTAATAGTTTTTTTTTCTTTTTGCCCATAAATTTCTGATGAAGAAGTGAAAACAAAATTACATTTGGAATGTAATAAATTTTATATAACTGGTGATTTTGTGTATATTTTTGTTCTGAAACTCTAAAAAACAGAGCATTTTATTCTAAATACACAATTGGGTATAATACTTGCATAGCCTATACGTAACAGATAATGCTTTAAAATCTTAGAAAAGTCGTTTAAAACAAAAATCAGTTCGTTTATCGTATAAATCTGTATATATATATAAATTACGTGTCACGATGTTTGTCCGGGGTAAACTCCTAAACTAAGGAACCGATTTTAATGAAATTTTGCACACTGTGTGCACTTTGGTCCAACTTGAGAGATAGGATAGTTTTTATCTCAATTTATTGTCACAATATTGTTTTATTGCAATTATTTGTTAATTATAGACCTTTATTAAAGTTGCTCCAAAATATCTGTGAGTTCCATTAATTTAATTGTTGCCAAAAAAAAAAAAAAAAAAAAAAAAATACGAGTTCATTTTCTTTCGACATAAAAATAAATTAGAGTGACCATATTTTTTTCCTTGAATTTGTGGACAAAGATGGCGGTGTCCTCGAATTTCGAGGACAAAAAAATAAAAAAGTAATTAAATCACCTTAAATTGTAAAATTTTAGTAATTTTTATGTATAAAGCACCTTATTTCAGCTTATTTATTATACATATAATAAATTACTATAATAAAACATTAATAACTTTATAACCGGCGTCCCCAAATGTGATGTAATTTTTTGGGGACGAAGGTAGTTTGTCCTCGAAATTCGTGCCTGTCCTCGAGATTCGAGGACATATGGTCAGCCTAAAATAAATACATTTAATCAAACGTGAACGTTAAAAAATTATAAAAAGTTAAATTATGCGTCTCACGAAAATTGACGTCATAATCAATTTAAAGATTTTATACACATTGATAAAGTGCTAATGTAGTTCTATCATAGATATAGTAATATATATAGATCTCTCATCCCCATGTTATCGTACAAAGATTTTTGATGCCGAAAAAAAAAAAAAAAAATAAATAAATAAAAGCTTTGGAAACAGCCATTAAGTGGTATTGAAAAAAAAAAAAAAAAAAAAAAAAAGAAAGAAAGAAATATGAATTTGAAACTGTATCTGGAGTCTTCCATTCCCCTTTAGCAAATAAATTATTCATAAATTTTATTTGCTAAAATATTAGTATGTATTCCCGTGTGTATTCACTCGGGGAAAGACGGCCATATTTTGGTAAAAACGTCGTCTTTTCCCAAATGAAAAGGAATAACTTTTTTCTTCCCAATGATCACTCTATTCTATATATGCTATACTATATCTATGAGTTCTATACGCAAGCGAAGTGTGACTCACTGACCGTCTGTGCAGCCAAGAAAAAGATTTCCTATGTTAATTGCCCACTGGATTTTTTGTAAGAAATTATTAAAAATCGAGGAAATTTATTTCCCGATTTTAATCCTTATATTTGGGTATAGATATGTATTAGTTATCGCGGGTGTTAGATTGAATCATTTTGCTGTCAAATTGACAAAATTTTAATTTTAAGTTTCAAAACTCTGTCGCCCTTGGCTTTTTTTATTATTATTATTATTATTATTTGGCGATCAAAAGCGTAACACGAAAATATACATGCCAGATGTATGCATTGTACGAAATGTAATATGTATTATTCATTGTACGTATGTATGACATGTAATATGTATTGTACGAAATACTGTTTCATATTATTCATTACTCTTTTAACATAAGTTGTTAAAATAACCATGATTTTTGAAAGGAATTAAATATTTTCGCCAGATAATTTGGCGATATTCTTTTTTTTTCGCCAAGAATGACAGAAATGAAATCTATTCCGCTGCAAAATATTAGTATCTTACATCAGATATTTTATTTAGACATTTGAAAACAAATTTGACTTCAAAATATGATAAAATATTTATCATTCTCCTTTTAATTAGTATATTATTAGTATATTAAAATTTAAAAGCATGGTATATAAAAAGTTTTTTTTTTTTTTTTTTTTAATCTTATAATTATTCTTATCTTAATCCTCAATGTTTCCCATCTTTATTAACTTGAATTTACTATTAAAATTTTAACATACTCAAAAACTTCTCATCACTTCGTTAAAATACACTAAACTTTTCCAAAATCTTTTTTCTATTTAAAATGATACATGTATTTACTTTAAATGTCCAATATTTCATAAGATTTCCAATTTTAAAGTTTTAAAATATTTATCAAATTTACTTATTTTTCTGGTTTAGCCTTATTGTTTTCCTTTTTATAACTACAGCTGTTGCCCTCTTTAAAATATTTAAAATGATGAGGTCATTTTATAGTAAAATTATCCATTATAGCATATATTATATTTCACTCCTCCATAAAAATTTATTTTAAAATCGTCTGTTTCTTTTATACTTTTATTTTAATAGAATTTTAATAGAATTTAATTTATATAGTAGTCATTTTAGCAATTTTATCCAAAGTAGCATTAGAAATAATATATATCACTTCTCCATTAAAATTTATAAGACCCTACAATAAAATTAATTTGTGCTTAATATCAACACTACGAAAATTTTTATCAATCGCTTCCAAATTTTGACCTAAGTTTCAAATCTCAACCATGTGGGTTTTTACATCGGCTACAACGTTTTCGTCTTTGTTCGTAAATAATAATTTGACTGTACTAAATAGTTTACAGCCGTATAATTCAACGTATAACTTAGTCACAGCAACGCGTGGCCGGGTCTGCTAGTATTAGTATATATAATTGTTTTTTCCTGAAGAAGTAAAGAGCTTCCCGGATAAGAATGAGACAAGTTTGATACTTAATCTTATACTATTAAGTGAGCAATATTTGTATGTATATTTCACTGATCTCGAAAACGGTAGCTCGGACAGTCACGAGATTTAACACAAAGGTGCATCCCGAAGGGTCATTGTGCACATCGAAGTCAGATTTTCGAATTTTTGATTAGTTTTTTCTTAATTAATTAAAATGTGAAAATCATAACCTTCTAATTTCTGATAAAAAAAAAAGCCATTTAAATTTTGACATTTTATCCATAATTTAATTGTTGCCAATTTTTATTTCGACAAAATAATAATAATAATTAAAAAAAAACGTACATTTATTTAAAATGAGGAAAATAAATCAGAAAGATTAGAAAATAAATTAGAAATATCACTCGCATCGTTACAAATAAGACACCAAATGAAAGGGAAAATTTTTGTAAATCCGATGCATTAAACAGCTTATCAATCGGATGATTAGTTTTTTCTTAATTAATTAAAATGTGAAAATAAAAACCTTCTAATTTCTGATAAATAAGACATTTAAATTTTAAAATTTTATCCATAATTTAATTGTTGCCATTTTTTTCGACAAAATAATAATAATTAAAAAACAAAAACAAAAAAAAAAAACGTACACTTATTTAAAATGAGGAAAATAAATCAGAAAGATTAGAAAATAAATTAGAAATATCAGTCGCATCGTTACAAATAAAATACAAAATGAAAGGGAAAATTTTGTAAATCCGAAACAGCTTATCAATCGGACAATTAGATTTTTTAAAATTAACTAAAGTATGAATTTTAGGTGGCAACAGCAGAAGATTGTATGGAAACCGTTAGGAGAAAAAAAATGAAAAATTTGCTTCACATTAAGTCACATGATTTTTAAAAGGGATTAAAAATTGCAGTTTTCAAATTCTTTTAAATTTTCTCTCACGAACACAAAAATATAATATACAGCCTGTACCCCACAAGACCAACTTGCATTTCAAATTTCATCAATTATTTTGGTTAATAAACAAAAGTTATTATTCTTATTATTTTTTTCAAATTAAGTTTTATTCTATTTTCGAAAAGATTTATGTGATCATAGATATAATAATATATATAGATCTATCATCCCCATATTATCGTGCAAAGATTTTTGATGCCGAAAAAAAAGCTTTGGAATCAGCCATTAAGTGGTATTAAAGGAAAAAAAAAAAAAAAAAAGAATGAATTTGAAACTATATCTGGGGCTTTGCATTCACCTTTAGTAAATAAATTATTCATGAATTTTATTTGCTAAAACATTCGTGCATATTCCCGTGTGTATTCACTCGGGGAAAGATTGCCATATTTTGGTAAAATCGCCGTCTTTTCCCGAGTGAAAAGGATTCACTTTTTTGTCCCCTATGATCAATCTATATATTATTACTATATCTATGTATGTGATGCGATAGATTAATAATTTGTGTTTTAAAAAATTTTTTAAATAGATTATTTAAACTCTATGAACCATATTTTTATTTTATCAGCTTCATTAACAGATCCTGCTGCGCGATTTTTTAAATTTTGGTGTTGAAGTACACCGAATGTTTTTCGACAAGAAGTTTAATATAGCAACAGCCATTTTAATCTAAGTAGCGCATCAAATATATAAAAACATAAATGATTTATTTTTACACAAAATTTACAGAACAAATGCAGTTTTAAAGATAGGAAATTTATTTCAACAAGCACTATTTTAAACTTAAAAAGCATTAAAAATATAAGCAGAATATAAAGGATTCTTATGTATAAACAAAAAAGAGTCTGATAAAATTATTAGCAAAATAGTCTTCCCCTTTTCATACAAAAAAAAAAATATAAAAAAAATTCCATCGCTAATATGGCGACAAAAATTCAAAAGCCGCCAATGGAGCGACATAATAAAGTTGTGTAACACGATAATGTTTACCTATTTATTTATTTTTTTATATAAAAATCACTATGCTAATTTATCATACAAAGAAATGAACCTCTGTGTGTTACTGCACTCTCACGCTGTCGAACAGAAATATTTGAAAAATTCAAATTAATATTTAAATAAATAAATAAAAATATGTTGAATGGGAAATATATATAACCATAAAAAGATTAGTTGTCTAAAATACGGCAGAAATAGCGCTCATAGCATATTGTTACAAGGGATTAAGTCTTATTGTTACAATAGATTAAGTCTAAAATGGTGACAAAAATTCAAAAGCCGCCAAAGAGAACTATATTAAGGCTGTACTATCAGGTTTACAACCCATGAATTATATATAAACACAAAAAAAAATGATTGTCTCATGCGACAGACGTAGCCGGTCACAGCATAGTGTAATATTTGGCGTGAAATTGCTGTCATTTAATAGTTGATTGGATAAACAAAAAAAAAAGACATATGAAATAACGTAAAAGCAAATATTATGTTGTCTAAACCCAGTTACGTTTGAGTCCAGTCCGAGTTACATGTGAACAACACGTATAGTGTTGTTCACATGTAACTGGGATTCAAATATAAAAGGGAAACTCCAATTTTTTCGATACTATCTATTTCGAAACTGTTATATAATAAGCACCTAAATGGAAGCTCGTTGGTAAACTATTGTCGCAGGTAATAGGGACAAGCGCCCGAGTTGCAGTTGATGACCAAATCGCTGCTGAATGCAGCAGGAACCTGGAGCGAGCTTTTGAACAATTTCAGTAATTTATTTTATTTTATTTTTATAAAGCTATATAGAAACGAGTTTCCTTTAAATTTAGTGGTCAGCGAAGCGGGCAAAGCCTGCTAGTAATATTAAAGCTACAAATCAAATTAAATTTAAACTTACATCAGAATATTATTCAAGAAGTTCTTTATCATTGTTCGTACCTAAATAGCTCTACACACTCCTTCTAAGCCTAGTTTACGAAGATTTGTTCTAGCTCCCGAATGCATGCTTGTACCGTTTCTTTAAAAATTGACTTCAATAATTTAAGGTAAATTTTCTTGAACTGAGAAAATTTTGGGCTCTATTATTTGGAGTACTTGCTTTTAAAAATGTCCCCAAGGACGGATTGGGGGAATTATCCAATTGAGACACAAATTCATTTTTCTCGGTGTTTAAATTGTCAACAACATCTTTCGTATAATGGCTGGTAGCCAGGTCCGGCTAAAACAAAATACGTTCATTTGGATTTTTTTTATTGATGAAAGGAATGGAAACTTATTTAGTACACCTATTTTAACAAGCAGAACCGTTTACTGTTCCCTGAAAATCTGGTTATGTTTTGTTTCATAACCTTTCTCCTACTTTTTTGGACTCTTTTTTCAAGTCTTTGATTAATATTAAGATGTCCCTGTTTATCATATTGTTTTAACACCCAATAAATTTCTTTTTTTTTATAGGAAGCCACAATTTCTTTCTAAATAGCTTTCTTTAAATGATGTGCCCTTGTAGAGCCTTTTCTAATATTAGACTTGAACATATTTTATTTTGTACGTATTGAGTTGCCGTTTACATTGTAACCTGTAGAATTTGCCTATTTTTACAAATTAGCCGAAAGCAGTAGCCTCTTTTTTATCCGAGACGCTCCTTACTTTTAAAGCCTAAAATTTCAGTAATTAATTTTGAAAAAAAATTCTGTTCATTTAAATCAAGGAGATAATTGATTATATATTATAAGTATTAATACTTTTTAGTACGTATTTTAATAATATCATTAATGCAATAATATAAGCTGTTACTATTGTTTTGATTCAATTATAATTAAAAATATGTTCCTAACAATAAAGGTACATGTAAATAAATATCTACTCATCTATTTCTATGTATTCATATACCTATTTATCTATGTGTGTATCTACGTAACTATATATACATATTGGTTGGGCTTAAACAGCGTTGTATCGAGGCTTACCCAAACACCACCGTCAGAAGTCGAGGAAATACTAGTCGACGTAGTCATTCGGAATTGCTTGAACCTTTTATAGTGGAAAGGACCACTTAAAAAGATCCCGATGGAGGGCATTCAACCCCTGACTGAGATCCTCGTGCTGTCAACTTTCTGGGATAAAAATAATAACAAAATCCTTCGTCAGGCGTACAAAGAAGGTGGGTGCGCAGCAAATGAAGCTTAATCCCATAACGAATAAACATAAAAATAAGATAAGAAAAATTAAAAGTAAGTAAGAAAAAAATAAGTGATAGTTTAACATATTATTTTAAGTAAAATATGTTATCTATCATCTATTATGTAACTTATTTTATTTTGAAATCAGAAATAAAAATATGTACTCTAGAAATTTACACGATGCAATGAGATAAAACTATCTATGTCAAACAGTATTTATCTTGAAAATGCAGAAGTGTAACTTGGACAATAATCTCTTTGGAACGTATCCAATTTCTAAAAATGGAAAATGATGATCATGGGTCACTTTCCAGAAATTTTAACTCTAAAAGCTATCCTTTGGTTGAGGATAAAATTAATCAGTTATGTTCAAGAATAACATGTATCTCTATTTATACGGAGCTATTCTTTTACTTCATTTCTTAGCTAGAACCAAACTACGATAATACAGTTTATTATTTAATGAACCAAATAGGTAGTTATATTATTTCAGGCTGATATTTTTTGTGTAAGTAGTTATAAGAATTAAAATAATAATTAAAAAAAATTAGGTAGGGTAAGTATAAAATTAAAATTATAAAACATACATGAATACTATAAATACTTTCCTTCAAAAAGAAAATCATTTCTTTCGGAGAGAGGAATAATGAACATGCAAGCGTAATACGAAGATATAATTTAGATTTCTCATAATTATATTTGTATTTACACTACCAATTATTTTCTTAACATAGGTCTTCCAAAAAAAAAAAAAAAAAAAAAAAAATCAGCTACATGTTTTTCTTTTCTTTTTTGTAATCTTTGAGGAGGCTCAATCCAAAAATGACCTGCATTTCTGTCCATCACATGCAATATTTTTCCAATAAATAAGTAAATAAATAAATAAATATTAAAAAAAAATACCTTAAAAAAACTGATTTTATTACTTTTGAACATGCATAGACTTTACATAGTCTTTCCATACATAGTCTTACATAGTCTTCCTCATAATTAAACAATCAAATCCTTCATGATATATTTAACATTCTATGGTTACTATTTTCGCAAGTGATATATTTTCTTCGTCTTTTTGATGCCGCTCCGAACATGCTTTCTCAGTAAAATAGATAAAGAAAGGATGGGGCGCGGTTCCTTTTCACGCTAATTTGAAATTTTCAAGTGGCCGGCAGTTGAAAACAAGATGGCGGATCAAGTTGGCAAACGAACATATCAAATGCATTTCTAAGAAGAATCTACTCTACAAATTTAGCTCGAAATTATTTAGTATTATAAAAGTTCTTGTGTTGAAAAATTTTCTAGTGTCCGCCATTTGGAAACAAAACGGCAGAGAAAGTTGCTTCTTTCACTAATTCAAGATATTTGCAAGATAAGTCCACTGTCCAACTTTGGTCCAAATAAATTCAGTATTTCAAAAGTTACTGTGATAACAAATTTTGAAGTGACCGTGTTCAAGTGGCCGACACCTGGAAATAAAATTTCGGAGCAACTTCCCCTCTAATGGCAGTCGGTCTTCAAGCGGCCGTAACTTGAAAACAAAATAGTGGAACAATTTACCCAGCAAAATTATCCAATGTATTTGTGAGATAAATTCACTGTCCAACACTGGCTCGAACTAATTCAGTATTTCAAAAGTTATCGTGATAAGAAATTTTCAAGTAGCACCGTGATTTCAAGAGGCCACTACATGGAAACAAAAGGAAAGAGTGAAATGTCCAGCGAATTTATAGAAGATATTTGAATGATAAGTCTACTGCACAAATTTGATTCAAATTGTTTCAGTATTATTAAAGTTATCATAATGACAAATTTTCAGTTGGACGCCATTTGGAAATAAAATCGCTAGGCAAGTTTCTTAGCGAACTTATCCAAGATATTTGAACCGTAAGTTCACTATTCAACGTAAGTTTGAATCAGTTTAGTATTTCAAAAGTTATCATGATGGCATATTTTCAAATGTCAGCCTAATTTCAAGCTGCCGCAACTTGGAAACAAAATGTCGGAACAAGTTGCCTAGGGAGCTCATCCAAGTTATTTGCATGCCTGTCCAACTTTGGTTCGAACTGATTCAATATTTCAAAAGTTGTCACGAGGATAAATATTAAGTGCTTACCTAATTTCAAATTGTCCTGTTTAATTTAAGATATCCGCCACTTTATTAAAAATGACGGATAAAGTTCATTAATGAACTTGGTTGACACCCTTATATGGTCTATTATATATCAAAATTCAAGTAAACCCGGTCTTAAATATACGCTTTGTACAATGTGGATTTGGAATTTTCACATATTCTCCACTTAAAAATAAAATGGCGGAGCAACTTCGATGACGGACTAATTCAAGATATTTATAAGATAAGCTCGCAATCGAAATTTGATTCGATTTTTATTATTTTTTCGAAAGTCATCGTGATAATATATTTTCAAATGGTAGTCTAGCTTTAAGTGGCGCCGCTTAATTTAAGATATTCACCATTTTGTTAGAAATATCGGATAAAATTCACTGAACCATTTTATAGTCTATGTATACATTAAAATTGAAGCAAATCCGGCATTAACTATACTTTTTAAAATGTGAATTTGAAATTTTCAAGTGATCGCCACTTGAAGACAAAATGACGGAGCAACTTGGTTAACGAACTCAACCAAAATTTTTATACGATAAGTTTGCTGTCCAAATTTGGTTCGATTTGGAGTATTATTTCGGAAGTTATCGTGATGACAAAACTGCCACTATATAAATAAATATGGATAGATAGGTAGATAAACGTATCAATTGCAACAGGTCGAGTTCTGAAGAAATCAATCTAAAAATAGCATTTTGTTTTATTTTATTTTATTTATTTTTTTTTTTTTTTTTGCAATTTTTTAAAGATATCTTTGTATATCTATGAATATATGTTGTAGCCTCATAAAAATTTATACAGATAATTAGAAGAAGCCTCATAATCACATGCTACAGCCAAAATGAATTTAATGCATTTCTTTTTACAGGATGATCCAAAATATTTTAAGTTTTGTTAAATTTTTACTGGGCTTCTTTTTCTCTTCGGGGCAAAACCTTTGCTTAAATATATAAGGTAAGATATGTTTTTTATACACTCAAAGATTCAAGATAAGTTCTAAAGAATTTTTCTGGATATTTGGAAAAACAATTAAATTCGAAAGTGAGCAAATACTAAGTGAAAGATAGTGTATAAATTATGCTTAAAAAAAAAAAAAAAAAAAAAAAAAAAAAAGCTTTGAGGACATATTAGCAATTGTACTTCAAAGTTAAACATAAAGAAAAACAACGTTTAACCTTTTAATTGTTTAATGGTGAAAAGATTTCTTGAAAATCTGCTGTCTAGCGCAAATCGATCAAATTAATGCGTTTGTTAGCTGCTTCATATCAACGACCAAATCAATTCCAAATAATAGTCATCTGGAGTTGTAGATATTGCATAGGAGGCAATGAAACCATATATTGTTCCTGAGTTATTTTCTCATTCTCTTCTATAAAAACTATTGTTATTTCAATATATTCAATACTTCCCAGGAACTATTCCAGGAATATGCTACCTCCATTCCTCGTTTTCAAACAAAACTTTCTTGAATTTTTGGTAGGAGTTTGCAAAAAAATTAAGCTAAAATTCAGATCAAACACACTGTTAAACTTCAATTTAAATTTTAAAAGATGTACAAGATAAAAAAAGTAACGAATTATATTCTCTGCAACTTTAATGTGTATATTTTTCATGAGAAAACAAAATTTTTCAATGTTATTTGCACGAGTCTTCTTTAGATTTAAAACTGATACAATATCTTAAAAGGAAATATTGTTCTCTAAAGGAACAGATTACATTAACTGCACGAAAATTGCCTCTCACACCATTTCAGCATATGCTTATGTAAAATGACTTCCTGAATCCGAATACGATGCCCATTTTGCCCTATCACCTACCGTTGTTTAGGAATGGCCGCCATTTTTTATCATTTTTCGGTGATTTTATGGCTATAAATTTGACATTTAGGAGGGAGGAGATTATTTTAACCCTTAAATATCTCCTGAGGGGCTACAGAGTTTGAAAATTGTAAACCATGGGCATTTGCGCCAAGGGAAATATTTTGGCGGGGATTTGTTTCTGAAATTATGCATTACATATCTTATATTTTCTTAATCTGTTATTAATGTTTTTTTTTTTTTTTTTTTTTTTTTTTTTTTAAACTTTAAACTTTTTTGTTTTTAGGTGTTAAATTAATTATTTTTTATTCTTCAAATCAAATTCATGGTCATAAAGTTATGGAACAGGGAAATAAATTGAGGGAGGGGTGGTGTATCTAGAAAACGATGGGTGACTGGGCAAAATGAGAGTGATATTTGGATTCAGGAGGTCATTTTACATAAGAATCAGCAAAAATGGTATAAGACTTCAAAACTTTTTTTTTTTTTGCAGAGCAGTGTTATTAGTTGTAGTTATAATAGAAAACGTATCATCAGTGCTAGTAAATAACGGAATTGGTGTTCTGATGTTTTTAATAATTGACCAATGCAGTTAATTACGAAATATGTAAGCAGCTTACTTAAGTTTTCACAGTGAGTTTGTGAGCTTGCGAAAATTTCTAACGTTCTACTTTGATAGTCTTTTTGCATCTAATAGTTACAGATCTGATAGAATAGTGGTTTAGGAAAGTGGTGAAGTAATTTTTTTTAACAAAATCGTTAAACAAGGATTTATTTTACTGCATGAATAGTGTTGATCAATGAAACGATTGGTGCTTATTAATGGTACATTAATATATTTTATATGTTTGCATTGAAATATAATTTAAATAGATGCTTTTTACCAATAATTTTTAATTTAAGCAAATTTTGTACTAGAAAAATGAAATATTCCATTAATATTATAATTATGATCATTTATTAAATGTAAGCGGTGAATTGCTTGCAAAATCTAATTCAGAAACTGTTAATGAACAAATTAAATTACAGAAAAAAGAACAAAGAAATGATTCTTAGTAATTAATGCTTATATATTAATTACTACCAATATTAATTTTCAGAAAATATGCCAATGGTTATATATATTAAAAAAAAAAAAAAAAAAAAATAAGATAACACAAGAAGTTTACACTAAATGGTCAATTACTACTCAGTTATCCCTAACCTTTTTTAATTAAGTGGATCATTTTTTCGTTATTTAAGAAAATTATACCAGTTGTATTTTTAAGCAATTAAAATAGTCATATAAATTAAGGAGAACGTGTACAAATACGTTCGAATCATTCTAAGAAGATATAATTAGCATACGCCAGTGAAAAAATTTGCAAAAAAAAAAAAAAAAAAAAAAAAAAAAAAAAGTGTTTAGTTAAAAAATATATAGAAAATATCTAAAAATATGTGTTTTTATTAGAAATGCTTTTGCATATTTCAATGCAATACGGTTGTGTACATTTCGAAATTCGAATATCAGCAATGCCGTTTTCCTTCTTCTATAATTTCTAGTTCCTTATACGAGAATAAATTAAGTTTAAAAAAATTCACATCTATGATTTATGTCTAAGTAATCAGTTATAAAATTTGACATATATTTTTCTCGTAAATATGTAAAATAAGAACATGAGAATTTCACCTGCTAGACGATACATGCTAATAAGCAGCGATTGATGTCAAGGTTTATGCTAAGTTTTACATGATTAAGTACATTTTACCCCGTTACATAGAGACCAAAATTTTTATTACAGTAACAAAGAGATTTTTGTAAAAGGTCGAGTCATGTTCAGCACATCTAATACCATTAAAATCCATCTATATTGTAATTCCGAAATGAATTTTTTTTTTTTTAATGTATATATGTAAAAATGTATTTACTATAAGCCAATGAATAAATGTTTCCAATAAATAATTAAATGTTTGAGAAAAAACGTGACAATATTTTGAAGTATTTGTTTTTATTCAAAACTTTAAATATTCCAACATTTTGATGAAACTTGCTCCAGTAGAATTCACAAAATTGGATATGTGCCAATGCTTCTCATTCTTTCCTTTTTTCTAAATTGGCCAGATTCCATACGCAAATAGATTATATTTAAAATATTTCACAGCTATGTTATAGTAATTTATGTACAACTGACAAGAAAAGAAACAGAAAAAATGAGCATGTCTCGAATTTACGAAACCACTTTAAGTTATTGCTTTAATTTTACATATATTTTCTGCGAGGAGGCAAGAGGCTAAAATTTCAATAGTTCCCCAGTGCATTGTGTCATCTGGAAGACATTTATTGTCATATTTATTTTGATAAATGCATTGTTTTTACAGTTTTTTCTTTCAGTTTATAAATTACACATGTATTTTTTTTTTTTTTTTTTTATTGAATTTAAGATATATTTTGTTTACAACTATTCACATAAATGTTGTAATGCATTGATATATACATTGTAATAATTTATTTTGAAATGCTATAAAAAATGAGAAGTTAGTGATAAGCGAGATATATAATTCATTTTTAAATATTTAACCGATATATATATATACATATATATATATATATGTAAAATGAAAAAATAAATAAATAAATAAAATACTGAAAGCCCTTTAACTTGAAAAATTAAAACGGAAAAATATTAAATAAGCTAAAGTGCTTATAATTTAGATTACTTTTTTCTAAAATATTTAAGTAATTTTTAGCTAAACATGAAATGATATGAGTAAGCAAATGCTGGGAAAGAGTTTGAAATTTTCGTTTACTCTACAAACAATTACATCTCCGTTATTCGTCTCCATTTTTTTTTTTTTTTTTTTTTTTTTTTTTTTAAGATGGAAAGAATCAACTCTGCAAAGGGGATTGACACTTTCCGAAAATTTTATTTTTTTTGGATTACTTTAAAAAGTAGTTCTCAGACCTATTTCGATGGTATAAAAATAATCCAATATATGTGCATTATAAATTTGGCTTTTTTTTTCAAGTCATATTTAAACATAAATTAATTCAATGTACTCTAAAATATTATAATTTAACGAATTGTACTTTGATTATATTAAGATTATTTGATTATATTCCTCAAAAAGAAGAAGAAAAAGAAGAAAGCTTTAAATAGTGCTTTCTTCTAGCGCTTTCTTCTTTTTCTTCTTCTTTTTTCTTCATCTTCATCTTTCTTTTTCTTCTTCTCTTTCTTTCCTCTTTCTTCCTCTCTTTTTTTCTCTTTCTTCTTCTTTTTTCTTTCTCTTCTTTCTTTTTCTTCTTCTCTTTCTTTTCTCTTTCTTCTTCTTTCTTCTCTCTCTTTCTTCTCTGTCTTCTTCTGTTTCTTTTCTCTTTCTACTTCTTCATTCTTCTTCTTTCTCTAAATCTTCCTTCTTTCTTCATCTTCTCTTCTCTAAAGCTTCCTCTATTGCTGGAAGAAGTGTAGCTTCCAAAAATGGTTTGTTAAAAAAACCCTCATCTATTGGCACGTAAGCAGCATCAGGCAGAGTTTTGTACATTTCGAGTTTGATTTTGAATTTTTTCCCGCAATTGGAACTCGGTTCATTCCCGAACTGGCGCTTTCCTGATTATATTATTATATTCCTGATTATATATTATTTCAGCTGTGTAGTTGAGAAATTTTAATGTGTATAAGTTATTTTCTCTCTCTCTCTCCCTCTCTTTTTTTTTTTTTTTTTCTGAATGTTAACATTATTTATTTTTATTGTTATATCCTTTTGGACCAATGGGAATTTACGTTTAATTGTTTCAACACGAAAGACTATTAGCTTATCTTTTAGCAACATCCTCTGGAGTAATTTCTGTAAAAGCTATACAGATTCTTTCGAATTTCTGATATAGGTATTATAAAATTAATCAAAAATTAATTTTGATTTTCATTATCTTATTCAATATATTAGACGATTATTGTTATAAACATAAACACACACACACACACACACACACATACATACATACATACATACATATATATGTATGTAGCGGGCCGGCATTCTGTTCTTCTTCCCCCCTTTCCTGGCTTTCCAGCAACTCAGAATCCAAGCAGCTGATCATTTGACGGAGTCTCAGAATATTAAAGGAAGTGCGTGATCATGACGTGAATGGCGTTACTTCCTGAGCGGGCTACTGCTAAAGAGCGCTGAAGGAATGAGGTTCAGAGTTCGACGAGTCTCCGACGTAGCTTGTGTGCGTGACGAGCACAATGCCTATTTTTGATTACTTTGGTTTTCTCTCACTCGACGTCTTTAGTGAAAAGCCAAATGATTTACTTATGTGACGAATTATAGTTAATTTGACGAACTGTTGAATATACTTTGATAATTAATTTTAAATGCTCATTAGCATCTATGTAAATAATTGTAAATACTTTAATTCTTTATTAAATTTTAAGTGATTAATAGTAATTAAGTATTAGTTGATTTATACAGCCCACATATAAGTTCGCCTTCCTACAAGTCAGAAGTGGGTTCAAGAATGAAATTTACTTGATAAAGCATAAATCAATTATTTTAATTTAACTTAAATTTCGGATTAAACGCAAATTTTCATATAAAGTAAAATTGTAATGAACTATAAACTTTTGTTGGACTGAACTTTTTAAAAACTTGTCTTAAATATGCACTGTGTTTGAACTTATTCATATACTAATTCATGCTGGACGAATGTTTTTTAAAGTGTGTAGTAATGCTTTATAATCAACAGAAATGCACAGACCGATGAAATTTGCTTAAACCAAAGCAACAAAGTGCGAAATATGTGCTTCAGATTTCTTAAGGATTAAAAACAGCAAGTCGACTAAATGGAAATTTAAATAAAATTTAAAACAACAGCTGTTTCTGCTCTACAAAGGTACGTACACTTTATCTTCTTATAAAATGGTTTCATTGGGGGATATACCCAAAATCGGCGCTGCACTGAGGACTGAAAGTTATGCTAAAATTAAAATTCTGCATCGGTCTTTATTCGATGATAACGGCGATGGCAGGAACAGATGCAGAATAAAAAAATTCACAGGATTCACTTTCGCCATTGGCGACGGAAAATACATTGAAAAACAAAAAATAATTGATGACAATTTTTCTTTGAACGAACTAATTCTTATTTGTAATATATTAAATGTCCCTTTTGATGGGAACAAAAATGAACTGATTAACTGATCGATTACTATTACATTTGTGTGGCACGGAGTTGTTAAAACAAGAAAGTTCAGAAAATAATTCAGATGAGGAAGATTCTCAAAACGAATCGAGCAGTGAATCCGAAAGTAGTGGCGATAATGATATTGAAAAAATTGACTCCTCTGTGCAATGCCATATGTATAATAATAAGTGTTATGAAAATAATGAAAATGGTAGTAATAGTGTGAATTCTGGAACACATGGTGCAGTTATTTCATTTAACGATTTCGAGAACAGTATCTCAAAATTTAGTGGCGAACCGCATGAAAATATTATTGAGTTTTTTAACGAATTTGAGGAAGTGTCAGTAATGTTTAATCTTAATGAACTAGAAAAAATTATTTTTTGTAAACGACCTTTGAGCGGAAACGCTCTATTATTCATTAAATCTGAGAAAGCGCTACTTACTTACAAAAAATTAAAAAAAGCGCTTATTGAGGAATTTAAAACAGAAATAAATTCCGCCTCTTTGCATGATATATTAAGTGAAAGGAAAATAAGAGGCGATGAGTCTGTTACAGAATATTTCTTTAAAATGCGTGAATTAAGTAAGAACGGGCATATTGATGATGCCGCTATCATGCACTATGTGATCCAAGGAATAAATGATAGATCAGAGAATAAAATTATGCTATATGGTGCTAAAAATTTACATGAATTTAAGGAAAAAATTAAGTTATACGAAATTTTCAAAAAAGATAATGAGAAAAATAAATTCAGATTTGATAAAGTAGATAATGCAAAACCGAAACACGTAGCCTGTAACGTACATGAAAAATTTAGTCCTAAAAATGAAGTAAATAATAAATTGTGATATAATTGTGGTGAAAAAAACCACTTATCTAGAGATTGCCCCCATAAGGCCAAAGGCCCGAAGTGTTTTACGTGTAAGCAGTACGGGCATAAAAGTTCGGAGTGCCCAGGTTTGAAACCAGAAGTTGAGACATTATGTATTGGTATAAATCAAAATATACGTAAAATTATACAAGTAAATGATATAAATTTTATTGGAATCATTGATACAGGAAGTGAAGCAACATTGTTGCGTAAAAGTGTGTTTGAAAAATTAGATGTTAAAGGGTTAAATACTATGAGTACTACTTTGAAGGGGATCGGGAAAGTTCAATAACGCCGTTAGGCTCAATTAAAGGGAATCTTAAAATTGATGAATTACAATGTGAGACTGATGTTTATGTTGTATCTAATGACGTGATATCCTATGATATAATCCTCGGCATGAACGTGTTAATGTTGGGTGAAACAACGATTAATGAGAAAGGTATTTTCATAAAAAATAAGTCTGATTCTCTAGAGGTAAATTTAGTAACAGTACTCCCTGTAAATACATATCAAAACGAAATTAAATCGAATGTTGTTGTTGATGCCCCCATTAACTTTGAGAACAAAAATTTTGAAAATTCCTTAGAAATAAATGAAACTTTGAATAGTGCTAAAAAATGTGAAAATGTAACCCCCAACCTTGTTATGCTGTCAAAAAATCATTAGAATCTCCCGAAAAAGCCGTAAGTGAAAATGACGATAAAGACGAAAACGACGAAAGTGATGACGATAAGATGCTTTTGAAGGACGAAAATAGTGGAAATGATGACAGTGAGGAAGAAGAAGAGCCTCGACGAAAGAAACAAAGTCAAACGAGTATTTTCCATATAGATGATGATAGTGATGAAGAGGAGGAGCCGCGCCGAAAGGGACGAAGTCAGGCGATTGTTTTCCGAATGAAGTCGCTAAACCCTGAATACACTTATTCAAAGAAAGATGAGAAACAAGTCCTACTTGAAAAAAATTCACAGTTAGCCGAAGAGTTCAAAGAGTTAAAAGGAAAAGTTGACGAGAATTCCAAGCTCCTTAAAAGAAAGAAATCGAGAAAAAAGCCATCGACAATATATTCCACTGAGTGTAAAAGACAGAATTTGCCTAAAGAAGAGACTGCCAGTGTAAATTTGAGAAAGTTGTTCATCCCATCACTTCCATTGACAACCACGATTGGTGAAATAGCCATATTATTTCCCAAAGCTGTGCAAATAAAATTAGAAGTTTTCCCTACACATAAAAGTGCTACTATAGACTTTATAGACGAACAAGGCTTCTGTAGCATAGCCTTAAAAGGCATTAAAACTGAAAATGATCGATTGGAGGGTCTCGAGTTCGAGTCCCAAAATAACTCTAAGCCCCAAAGTAAAGATTTAAGTACACATATTAAAAAACAATCTTCTAGAATTAAAAAGAAAAATAAAGCTAAGTGCAAGTTGAGTGGACGGTCACCAGAGACTGTTGCCCTGGGCGACCAAGTTGCCGTAAACCCAAATTTGACTCTCTTTTGTGACTTTATAACAGCAAAAATGAAAATTGATAATATTGATAAAAAAAAAATAGAAATGGATGCCATGAAAGCCCTCATTGCACATCCACTCATGTTCAATTTATCAAGCAGTGGATAACTTAAAAGGAAAAATGTAAAATTTTGAAGATTTGTAAAAATTTGTAAATAAGTATGTTATTATTTTGTGTTGCTTTTTTTTTTTTTTTTTTTTTTTTTTTTTTTTTTGTATTTTTCAGTGTGATCGCCTGGAGGTCCAGCCGATACAGGATGGCCGATTGTAGCGGGCCGACATTCTGTTCTTCCCCCCTTTCCTGGCTTTCCAGCAACTCAGAATCCAAGCAGCTGATCATTTGACGGAGTCTCAGAATATTAAAGGAAGTGCGTGATCATGACGTGAATGGCGTTACTTCCTGAGCGGGCTACTTCTAAAGAACGCTGAAGGAATGAGGTTCAGAGTTCGACGAGTCTCCGACGTAGCTTGTGTGCGTGACGAGCGCAATGCCTATTTTGATTACTTTGGTTTTCTCTCACTCGACGTCTTTAGTGAAAAGCCAAATGATTTACTTATGTGACGAATTATAGTTAATTTGACGAACTGTTGAATATACTTTGATAATTAATTTTAAATGCTCATTAGCATCTATGTAAATAATTGTAAATACTTTAATTCTTTATTAAATTTTAAGTGATTAATAGTAATTAAGTATTAGTTGATTTATACAGCCCACATATAAGTTCGCCTTCCTACATATATATATTATATAAGTTATATAAAGTATCAGAAAGATAAATATTTTAATTCAATATTTAAAACAATGTCTTTCAACTCATCTTTGTAATTAAAATTATTTCATTTTAAAATTCAATTCATTCACATCATACAAGTTTAATCACTGTATACATTCGACTTCTATACGTAAGACTTCGATCAATTCAAAAATCGTGGCTTCAGAAGCAATTGTCGAATTACTCTCAAGTGAGATATAGATTGAGGGCACTTAATGTTTTCAGATGGAAACATGCATTGAAGAGCAGCCGTCTTTTACTCGATTTTCAAAAATGATTCAGGAAAGCACGTATTTATGGTCAGTGGTTGTGAGAGAATGGCGATCGGAATATGTTTGATGGAAACAATTATCTGGAAATCATCCATTTTCTTTTATACATCAAAGTAATGCCAGTTTGAGAAATAATAGTCTTCACCTTTATTAAATGTTTAAAATAGAATTTTTTAAAAAATGGAAGATATTTTTCCTTTTTATTTTAAAGGATATTTTTTACATTAAATATTTACTTCAATTTTAGCATATATATTTACTTTAATTTTAGCATACATATTTAAATAGTAGGAAACATTACAGAAAATAAAAAATAATTATGTGAAATTAAACTAATTTATATATGAATGTTTCGTCAGATTATAATATGTTCTACAATACACGAGAATAAATTAAATAAATTCACATATTTAATTTAGCTTCAATTTATTTGAATGAGAGAATTTTTTCTGTCTCATTTTCTAAGCCAATTTGAATTTAATATGAATGAAATTTTGCTAAAAACTTATTTATTTGAAAGTCAAAATAGGTTTTAATATTGACTGTTTCAAAAACACTTATATATACATAAATACATGTAGAATAGGAATATAGTTTTAAATCTTATATTTATAACAAAGCTGAGCAGTGTTGTATTCTTTAATAAAAATGATTGCATATTGAATTTTCAGATATAGAATAAATTTACTTAACAATAAAAATGTAAAATAAAATTACCCTATTTTAGTATATAAATTTTACAGAACAGAAATATTACAGAAAACAGAAAATAATTACGTGAAAATAACATCAACCAAATTTGTTTATGAATTATTTATCAGATTATAAGATGTTCTGCAATACCTGAAAAGAAAATAAATTGGATGAATTTACTTATTTGACTAGATATCGGTTTATTTGAATGAGAGAATTTCTTTTTTTCTTTCTTTCTTTTTTTTTTTTTTTTCTAAGACAGTTGAATTTAATATGAAATATAGCAAAAACGTATTTACTAGAAAAATCTAACCGGGTTAGAACATTAACTATTTAAAAACTCATATATATTTATATTTTAGAATGAGAATATAATATTAGTTCTTTTATTCTTTTAACAAAGAGATTTTTAAATGTTTTTAACACAAATTGAGTTTTAGGAATTTATGTTCTTTAATAAAATGCCTACATATTGAATTTTCAGATATTGAATAAATTTACTTAACGATAAAAAAGTGAAATAAAATTACCACAGAAAGAAATACAAACATTATTTTTATGTAATAGTTGATTTTAATTCTGGTTTAATTAAGAAGATATTACATTTTTAACATTATCGAAAAGATAATTTAAAAAACAATTATAAATAATATACTCTCCAATAGAAAAACTTGTACGTTCTAACCATCACAATACTTTCTCCTACATGATTCTACACAACATTGGCCCCTACTGATTAGAATGTTCGACAGTTCCATTCCAGCTTGTTGTAATAAATATTTACATGTGCAGTTTGGGGAAATTTCAAAAAATATATGTACTGAGATGTAGCCATAAGAAAAATCATGGATTTAAACTAATATCTGCCCACTTTTCGTCCAATATACACTGCGTTTAAGTCAGCATTTTCATTTATAAAGGTCATATCTCTATCAAGTTTGTTATTTTTTATCTTTACGCTATACATGATCAGATATTGCCTCCTTATTTACTAGGAAAAATACAGCATAGAGTACCACCTGTCAGTCGATATGCATCTTACTTGAATTAACGCACTGTTTTATAATTGCGGAACTTTTGTGGAATAATACACAACAGAAGCTTAAATCGGAAAAATCGTTTTATTTGTACCAAAAGTTTCTAGGAACGACTTTATGCCAAGCAGCTAATAAATAAAAACTATCATGAAATTCTGTGTACTAGTTCTTAAGTTAGAGCTCCCAGTAAATTTTTGTCGTACACAGACAAATATTTTCTAAAATATGGTCAAATCGTCTTCTGGTCATCTCAAAAGATATAAATCCATTGAAAACCTGAAGTCGAAAATTTTAACTAATCCAATACTTTCTTTTATTAAACATAAAATAAACTAAGACCAGATATTATGTTAAGACAAGGTTTAAAGAAAAAATGTCTTTTATTATTTTAGTATATATATATATATATTTTTTTTTTTTCGGGTGGCTAAAGCTTAAAGACATTTGTAAATATCAGTAAAACATTATAATCAAAGTAATCATTATAATCAAACATTATAATGTAAATATCAGTAATCATTCATGCTATTTCGATTGCTAAGTGCTTAATTTACTTATGAAAACGTGAGTTCCATAAATTCAAGTATTATTATTATTATTTGTTGTACCAATATGATTAAGTACTCTAAGAATTTTAAAATTAGAATTACAGAATTAGATTATTTAAATTCGGTTAAAACAATCTTCATAATGATGATTTGATTCATGTATTTGGTTTTTAAAAATCTTTTATTGCTATTAATAATAACTTTTTACGTGATTTGATCATTAATTATCGTGATCAATAACACTAATTTGATCATTAATACTATTAAGCATTTTTAGGATTTCAGTTGCACCTTCAATGAGCATATCAGCCTTAATCTTATTAATAAAATCGAAATTATTCTGCCTGTCTTTCAGCTATCTACAGAAAAATCCACCGCACTTATAGACATGACATTTGGCACACAGATAGTTTGTAACATCTGTAAGCTCAACTCGAAGCCAGATTTTCAAACTTTTAATTAGAAAGAAAGTTATTAATTAAAATGTAATTAACGTATTTGACTCTATTAAATTTCTCGACATTTTCCTTTGCGTTGAAATTTCAGTTTGTTGCCAATAAAATAAAATGCTTACAATTTTTTATTTCATTTTGTTTTTCTAACATAAGAAGAAACATTTCTCTACAAGTGGTTAAAAAATGGAAAATTAAACTTGTATCATGAAAACTTCTGATAAAACTGACATCATATATATATATATTTAAATATTAATTTCATATAATCATCTCTTTAATTTTTTACTTGTCCCATTTTCCTGTACAAGACACAACTTTTGCTGAAATATGTGACTCTTTACACTCTTAAAGTTTCTAGATGATTCCTAAAGAACTTTTTTGGATATTTGACAAGACTTCTAAAGTCGGAAGTGTCCAAATACTTATTGGTAGATAGTGTAATTTCATTATTGTTCAAAATCTATACATATAAAAGAGTACTTCCACTCACTCACTCACTAACTGACTCATCAACGCACAGCAAAATCTACTGGAGCCACTGACTCGAATCTGGGTCAGATTATGGAACATATAGTGTAAGCACCCCCTATGAAGCGATTTTGCGAAATTCGCCCCCCAAGAGGGAGCAGGGGGCAAAATGTGATTTCAATAAAACCTTCACATCTCAAAGAAAAAAACAAATATCCATAAAATTTTTGCTCTAAAATATAGCTAACACAAATATCCAAAAACCAACTTCTGGAATTTCAGAAATTCGGTCCCCAAGGGGGGGCAAGGGGGCAAAACGGGATTTCACATGCGCAAAACGTGGTTTCACATACTCCTATATATCTCAAACGAAAAAACAGATATATGTGAAATTTTTGTTCTGATGTATAGCTAATACAAATACCTAAAAACCAATTTCTGGAATTTTAGAAATTCAGCATCCAAGAGGGGGTGAGGGGGCAAAACGTGATTTAAAATGATCCTTTATATCGCAAACAGAAAAAAATATATGAGATTTTTGCTCTAAAATATAGCTTCCACAAATACATAAAAAGTAATTTCTTTAACTTTAGAAATTTGTCCCAGGTGGGGCGGGAAAGGGGGGGGGGGGCTATGGGACAAAAAATAGAATTACAGTTAGACCGTAAAAAAATTGCTACAGATAGGTTTTAAAGGCCTGCAAGTCGAATGAGGATATTTTCAAAAGTATAGAGTTATTAGGAGGATCAGAAAGGGGGGGTGGAGGGGCAAAAAAATTAAAATAGAGTTAGACCGTTAAAAAATGGTACATAGAGGTTTTTGATACATTCAAATCGATTGCGAATATTTTCGAATTTGTAAAATTATTAGGATAGACGGGAAGGGTGTGAAGAGCAAAAATATACAAATAAGAGTTAGAGCGCTGAAAATTAGTGTTGTTAGGTTTTGAGGCCCGATAAATCGATTGCGGATATTTTCGAAAGTACAGAATTATTACGAGGTGCGGGAAGGGGGCGTACGCAGAGATAAAGAAAAAAAAAAGGCAGATAGAATGTTTGGAAATTATTATTATTAGGTTTAAAAACCCGAGAGAACGACTGCGAGTATTTTTTAACGCCTAAAATTGTTAGAAGGGGCGGGAACGGTAGATGAAGGAACATGCATGTCATGCTCACCTGCGTACGCTGCCGCGGGCAGTGGGGGCCCGGACCGAGAAGATTTTTTTTTTGTTTTTTTTCCCATACTATAATATAGTGATTCATTAAAAGTATCGAACATAAATGCTCGCGCGCAACGCATAATGAAGACAGTGAAGAAGCATGCACTGCCGAAGACAGCGGGGTTCCGGTGCGACATTTTTTCCAATCAGAATTTTTTTCTCATATATATATGTGTATATATATATATATATATATATATATATATATTTCGCATGATAAAAATTAATGCAATTTTGAAAATTCATTAACTATAGGCATTCATTAAAAAATAGTGACCAGCGAAGCGGGCGTAGCCTGATAGTACTTACATATTAAATTACTTTCCGATTTAAAATGTAGTTATATATGTTTTAAAATGTGCTCATAATAATAATTTAGATTATAAAAAAGAATTATTACAAATTATTAATTACATTTAACAATAAAACATACCCCAAAAACAAAAGGTGTTGTCATTTTACGTCCCTTCGAGTATATTTCCAATAAATTTCAAATATAAAATTTACGAAACTCTTTACACAAAAATTTAAGCAAAATAAATTTTATCATTTTACATATATGCTTTTAATTTCCCAACTGAGGTTAAAGTATTCATATTGAAAATTGTCAAAATCTTTTTAAATGCATAGTTGATTATAATCCAGCTTCACAATAAGTTGCTGACATATCCAAATATTTATTCTGCTACAATAAAGAAATATTTAAGAGATACTAATCATGCTATTTTCCCAAGGTAAACATAAATTATACAAACAACGCACTCTCTGATAGAAAGTCATTAAGCTTGTTATAAATGTACCCATTTGGGAGTATTTAAAACTAGATAGATCAAAAAAGATTTTCTCATACTCAAGAGAACAGTTTAAAGCTACGTATTTTCATTTTCAAAATTACTATCAACATAATTTTAGCACATTATTTTATGATTTGCTTTTTTTATGCAAAACCTTATTTTTCCTTTTTAAATATGTGTTTATGGCTATAAATTTCTTCAATTGAAAATACATGAAATTTTTATGTACGGATATCAGTCTAAAGCTTTTTATTTATTTGCCAATTTTCCTCATGTATTTTGTATTTATTTGTTTATTTATTTTATTTTTTGGACATTTCACATAAAATAAGAAATGCCTTTCTAATATTCTTAAATAATTGTGATTTGCCGTTATTCTCAGTTTCTGAAATTTTTATTTTAGTATTCTAGAAAATTTATACACGTAAGCGAAAATTGAAACTATTAAAACATTATTTGATTTCAAAAATCTTGTTTTTACAGTTGTTTTTTGGCTTTCTATTAAAAAATATATTTTTTTATTTACTTATTTCTATTTAATTTCAGTATTCCATTCTTCGCTTTATGTACCATCCCGAACATTCAGTTTAATTTTCAAGACTCAGTCATCTTTATTGATACAATAATACATTTTTATTTTTCATGTTAATGTGGGGAGATTTCAACTGGGGGCTATGAAAAAATTTAAAATTTATACTTAATATCTAATTATTTTTAGCAATTTTTAACGCAATCAAAAAAACATTCGCTATTCTGTTATACAAATATATTGTTTTAGATGAATGTTAAACAGAGACAATTAATTAAACAGAATATGCCAAAAGTTTCAACAAACAACAACAACTGTAACAATTATAACAGGGACATTAAATACTTAACACTGTAACTGTAGTAAACTATTAGTCCAGTCGTCTAACTAAAAAGTAAAATTTGGTTGGACATAAACAAAAATTACTTAAAAAAAAAAAAATACATTATTGGGTAATTTTTATAAAACAACATTTCTTAACAATAGGGATTTTCGTATCCTTTAAAGTTATTTATTTTATATAAATTTCGTTACCATTTATAACCTTTAAATCTTCTGATAACCCTTAAAACGTTTGGTAATTTATAATAGCTTTTATACATTGCTGCCCATTTTTATGCTTTTTACTTTTTTCTCTATGTAATATAGAGAAAGTATTGGATTCGTGAAAATTTTCGACCTCCATTTTTTGATGGATTTATATGTTTTGGAATGTCCAGAACACGAAAAGTGAACGCTGTATCTCACGAACCAACGAATGAAATTTAACCAAACTTCGTATTTAGTTGCACCCTGAAATAAACTGGTGCTGATTAGATTTGGGGATCAATTGCTTAACAGGTGGCGCTGTGATCGCATTTTATGCAAACATTTACCATGGCAGAATAGAACAAAATTTCGTATAAATGGGCATAATGAGAGTTATTTTATACTTGTGATTGTAAAATTAATATGAATTATTGATAATAGTAGTAGTTAACAAGGAAAAAAATTGTGCATGTGGGGCATCGGTTCCCCCCCCTGGGGGGAAGTACCCCCCTGGGGTGCAAAGTTTCAAGATGGGTATCTTTCGAAAGGTCTCGTCAATACCTTTAAAACGAATGGTTGAACCATAAATCGGTGATAATTTAAAACAAAGTTATCGATTTTTTTTTCTTTTAACACCAAAAAAAAAAAAAAAAAAACTTTTTAACGAAATTTAATCAAATTTGGTATTTAGTTGGGCCCCGACAAAAACTGTTGCTGATTACGTTTGGGGATCAATAGCTCAAAAGGTGGCGCTGTGATCGCATTCTTTCTAAATTTTTAACATGGCAGTATAGGACAAAATTTCGTATAAATGTGCATAATAAGAGTTATTTTAAACTTGTGATTGTAAAATTAATATGAATTATTGATAATAGTAGTAGTTAACTAAGAAAAAAAATTGTGCATGTGGGGGCACCGGTCCCTGTGGGAGCATCGGTCCCCCCCCCGGGGGTGTAATGTTTCGAGATGGTTGTCTTTCGAAAGGTCTCGTCAATGCCTTTAAAACGAATGGTTGAACTATAAATCTGTGATAATTTAAAACAAAGTTATCGATTTTTTTTTTTTTTTTTTGCTTTTAACAAAAGAAAACTATTAGAAAGAATCTTACTTTTTTTTTTTTTTTTTTTTTTTTACGAAATTTAACCAAACTTGGTATTTAGTTGATCCCTGACATAAAATGGTGCTGATTACATTTGGGGATCAGTCGCTCAACAGGTGGCGCTGTGATCTCATGTTTTCTAAATTTTTAACATGGCAGTATAGGACAAAATTTCGTATAAATGTACATAATGCGAGTTATTTTTAACTTGTAATTGTAAAATTAATATGAGTTATTGATAATAGTAATAATTAACTAGGAAAAGTTTCTGTAAATTTTGAAGATGGGTATCTTTTGAAAGATCTCGTCAATACCTTTAAAGCGAATGGTTGAACTATAAATCTGTGATAATTTAAAACAAAGTTATCGATTTTTTTTACTTTTAACATTTTTTTTTTTTTTTAATATTGTTACTGATTGAATATGTATTACTTTTAACAAAAAAAAAAAAAAAAAAAAAAAAAAAAATCTTTTTAAAGTAAATCAAAACCTGAACAAAAACATTCAAATAAACAATGTGAATTTTACTGGTATTATTGATACAGGGAGTGAGGCAACACTATTACGTAAAAGTGCCTTTAATAAATTGAATGTTAATAGATTAAAACTTATGAGTACCACTTTGAAGGGGATCGGGAAAAGTTCCGTAAAGCCGTTAGGCTCATTTGATGCAGATTTGAAATTTGATAATTTTGAAAGTAAAACTAATATTTATGTTGTAAACAATGATGTAATAAACGACAATAAATGAAAACGGTATTTTTATGAAAAGCAAATCTAGTTCCCTCGAAGTAAATTTAGTAACAGTTCTTCCAATAAATGCATATCAAAATGAAGTTGATACAAATATTGCTATTGACGCTCCCATTGACTTTGAAAGTAAAACTTCTGAAAAGTTCCCAGAAATAAATGAAACATTAAACAGTGTTAAAAAGTGTCAAAATAAAACCCCTCAACCTGTTATGTTATCCAAAATATCATTAGAATCTTCCAAAAAAGCTGTAAGTGAAAATAATGACGGTGACGAGAATAATGACGAAAGTGATGACGATAAGAAAATGCTTTTAAAGGACGATAATAGTGAAGATGATGACAGTGAGGAAGTGGAGAAGCCTCGACGAAAGAAACGAAGTCAGATGAGCATTTCCCAAATAAAATCGCAAAATCAAGAAAACACTTCTTCAAAGAAAGACGGAAAACAAATCCTACATGAAAAGGTTTTGCAGTTAGCAGAAGAGCTGGAAGAGTTGAAGGAAAAGGTTAAAAAAAATTCCAAACTTCTTAAAAGAAAGAAATTGAGAAGAAAGCCTTTCACGATAGATTCCATTGATTGTAAGAGACAGAATCTCCCAAAAGAAGAAACTGCCGGTATAAATTTGAGAAAATTGCTTATTTCATCACTTCCAATAGAGACCACAATTAATGAAATATCTGCATTATTTCCCAAAGCTGTGCAAATACAGTTAGAAGTTTTCCCTACACATAAGAGTGCTACTGTAAATTTTATGACCGAAGAAGATGCTGCAGAGGCTTTAAAAAACACTAAAACTAGAAATGACCAATTAGAGGTGTTTGAGTTCGAATCCCAAGCTGACTTTGAGTCCCAGAGTAAAGATTTGCGTAAACATGCAAAAGGACAATTTTTTAAAGTTAAAGAAAAAATAAAACAAATTATAACTTGCGAATACAACAACCAAAAACTTGCGAAGTAGGCGACTAAGTTGCCATCAAACTGAAATCAAAATACTTTTGTCCCTGTAAAACTGTGAAAATGAAAAGTGGAAACACATATGATTTAATTAGGGAGGGATGCCATGAAGGCCCCCTTTGCACATCCACTCATGCCAAATCTCTTAAAGAGAGAATAGCGTAAAAAAAAAAAAAAAAAAAAAAAAAAAAAAAAATCAAGACTGTATGCATATTTGTAAATAAGTTTGTTATTATTTTGTGTTGTTTTTGTTTTTGTTTTTGTTTTTTATTTTTGTATTTTTCAGTGTGGCCGCCTGCAGGACCAGTCGTGGAAGGATGACCGATTTTATGGTGGGAGCACCATGCTTTTCCTAACATTTGATTCTGAAACCAGCCTTGCACAGATCTATTTATCTCACTGCAGCCAGGAGCGTAGAATCGTGACGGAATGACGCAGCTGTGATGTCAGGTGTCGTCATTATAATCCCCTGCGTGCGTGCGCATCCCCATAGACGGAGTTTCGGAGCACTTTCGAGAAAGAGTTCAGTTGACGTTGGGACCTCAATGAGACGACTCTTTTGATTTCGACGATGTTAGACGGTAACTTGGATGCAGATCTGTCGACGGCCGTAAATGGCAACTGAACTTCGTTATTTTATTTTGACGAAAGTTAAACTTCTGATTTGACTTTTAAATGTGACTGTTTTGGTCGGCTGTTTAATTTTAACTCGTACTATAATCTTGTACATAAGTGTAAAATAGTTATCTTTATTTAAATATTAAAAAATTAATAGTAATCATGCATTAGTTAATTTTTAACGCCCACATAAGTTCCCAACTACATATATATACAATCGGCTGCAAAATTATTCGAGCACTAGCCAATAATTCCTATATTTAAAAAGTACACTTAAGACTGTTTTGCTAAGTAAATCCTTGTCGAATCATGTTCTTAGACTGATTAAGAACATGACTCGACATGGATTTATTTAACAAAGCTGTATTAAGTGTACTTTTTTTTGGCAAAGATTATTGCTAGTGCTCGAATAATTTTGCAGCCGACTGTATTAGAGGGTGTAACATGGAAAGCGAGAAAGGGAATGTAAGACATTGTTTATTATACGAGTTCGTTAAAAAGAGTACGGCAGCCGCAGCTAGACGCAATGTTTCTGAAGTTTATGGGGAGAATGCAATAGACGAAAGCACATGTCGTCGATGGTTTCGTAAATTTAGGGAAAGTGACAGAAGATTCCACGATTAGGATAGGAGTGGATGGCCGTCACACGTTGGAGACGACGATATTTATCAAGCCATAAGGAACAACCCGAACCCAACCTTGCAAGAATTAGCGGAGACCTTCAATGTACACCGGGCAACGGTCGAGAGACGGCTGGTTAAGTTGGGTTTTACGAAAAACTTGAATCGTTCGGTTCAACAAAACCTGACAACAAATCAACGGGATGACCGAATCGCCACCTGTGTTTCCTTGCTTTCCCGGTAAAAAAAAATGACCCATTCTTGACACGAATTGTGACAGAAGATGAGAAGTGGGTTATGTACCGTAACGTAATGCGTTGTAGGACTGTGTGTCGCCCTTCTGATCCGCCTGCATCGGCATCGAAAGCTGAACTTCATCCCAAGAAGGTCTTATTGAGTGTGTGGTGGGATGTGCAGGGAATAATTCACTGGGATTTCCTGCCACTCAACCAAACCATCAATGCTGCCTTTTACTGTCTACAGTTAGACAGACTGATTTCAAATTTGGTAGCAAAGCGACCAGGTCTCATCGATCGCCGCGGTGTTATCCTTCATCACGATAACGTCAGGCCACATGTTGCTGTCATCACTCGCCAATAGTTACTGGGATTTGGATGGGAGGTTTTACCCCACCTTCCCTATTCTCCTGACTTGGCATCAACTAACTATAACCAATTTCGTGCGTTAAACAATTTCTTCAGTCAAAAAATCTTTGATGATCTTTTGAAAACTTTTTGACTCAAAACCGCCGGAATTTTACCGCCGTTGGATTCATCTCCTACCAGAAAGATGGCAAGAGGTCATTGATAGCAATGGGGATTATGCACAGTAATAGGAATTGTTCATTTTGCGTTTATTTGTTCATCTTTATGGGTAATAAAAACGAGTAGAACATTTTCATTCACCCAATAGTTTAAAACACAAAACTGAAAAAAAAAAAAAATTTCCAACTCCAATATTACGTTGGTCATAAATTTTTATTTTGTGAAAAAAAAAAAAAAAAAAAAAAAAAAAGAATAATAATCCCCAATATAATACTCAGTATATTTCTAATGACCTCTGAACACATTATATCATAATAATAAAGAAAATAACTTTGAATATAATTCTTTAAATGTGACAGGAAAAAAAAATTGCTTTAACTTATTAAAAATATTGCGTTGGTCTCGTTGGAATGATCCTATATACTCTCTGCTTACATATATATTTCTTTTATTAATTATTTGACGAAAAAAGCAGAGTTTTATTTTTGTTTTTTTTATAATTTTCCTACAAAATCCATAGTTACTGTATCCTGAAGTACAGATTAATTTATTTTATTACTTATTCAACAATAAATGTTAAATATTACTTCTGTTTTATAGAATTTTTATGAGTTACTCCCAGTAACTGTATCCAGAAATAATTCTTGTTAAACAGAAACGAAATTTATCATGGTTTAAACATATTTTGTTAGTCAAATAGAACTTGCTACTACAACTGCATGTTTCTTTGCTGTGATTTATCTTTGTCTGGAATATTGCCACTGATGAAACTAATAAAAAAAAATCTATTGGCCAGTCTCCAAATGCTTTAAATTCAAGTACGGATTAAAAATACAGTTTAAAACGAGGACTAGAAAACTAAATGCGAAATAATTTTCGAAGCTATTTAAAATGAAAAAACATTTGTAAATTCTAATTTTCATTTCTGGTTGTTTTTAAGAAAAATGTCTTTAATATATACATATATAGATATTTATTTATTTACCATTCAAATTAAAGGGAAGTTTGTACAAAAAACTTTTTTCGTTAAAACGTATCTGTATTTTAATGCAAGTTCTGCTATGTCGAAGAGTGTGAAATGTTAATCTACATTTTTAGTTCCAAACTAAGCTTCTTTAGCAGTAAAAAATGCGCAGGATGACTAGCATTGACAAGAAATAAATGAGGAAGTCTATATACAAATAACATAAATTAGAAAATATAATAACAACGCAGTGCATTATCAAACGAAAGAAGTAGGTAGGATCGCAACATCAAAATGACAACGCCCATTAAAATGTAATAAGTAAAAATCTTTGTGTAAGCACAGCAAATAGTGAAAAAAATCTCAGCTGTTGTTCCGGGTCGAAATAATAGCAAGTTGCCAATTTGATGTCCTTCTTACTTTTTCAGTCTGATGAAGGATCATAGTATTATTTTGGCTCGAAGCTATTGGTGCGAGTGTTTTGCAATTTATGGTGTTTATTATACATTTTTATGTTAATAAATTTCTTTAACATTTCGAAATAAATAAATAAAAATTATTATATATTGTCAAATAATAATAATAATAATATTAATGATAATAATTCAATGTTTGTAAAAAAAATGGTGTTTAATTTAACTGCAGCGAATACTTTGGCGCTAAGTTTCTCTAATTTAACGTTTTCAACATTTTAGTAAAAACGACGCACCAAATTTCTAAAATTATTCGTTGCAACGATTTTTTCTGGTGGCACTACGATTTTATTTTTAGCAGTATATGTCTACTCACAATTTTTAAGAAAAGATGTAAGACCATTTTATACTTTTATACAGTAAGGTCTCGTAAAACGCGGGTGCAAGTTTGCCTCATGAATATTACAATTTTATTTTTTAACACCACTAATTTTATATCAAAGCAACTGCTTTATATAAAAACTAAATCGAGTGTATGAACCAATAGATTGGTACTCTAAAAATTTAGTGGTGTTAAAAAATAAAATTGTTTTATTTATTTGTCATCTCTTCCACCGCGTTGTACTATCCTTCACTGCATATATATTGTGAATTTTTTTAAAATTTAGATTTGTAAAGACAAAATCTTTATGTAAGTATGTGTATGGGCAGAGTATAAAATAATATATATTGTGTATCAGTTATGTAAGTTAGATACAGAACGATGTAGTTACATCATATATAATATTGTTTATGAAAAAAAAAATGTCCGGTTCTGTTTATTTTTTTTTTTACATTTCACTGCTAAATTAATTTAAGTACTTTTTGTTTTATATGAAATGTACATATTACGAATGCATTATATGGAATGCACAGTCAGAAAAAAAAATTATATATATACATCCACCCTTCTTCGATTAATTTCGCCGTAAATTATCGTAGAAACATGCAGCTAGTAACGATCGATTTGTAATAACAACTAGTATAATGACGTTACAGTTCAATTTCGCTTAGAGGGTCATCTTAAATATTAAAACTGGTATCAACTTCATATTTTTAAAAGGTACCCCCATATTTGCTAATTGGTTTGCATTAATTGGATCAAATAATCCGGAAAAGGGTATAGTTTATATATTTCGCTTATTTTTTCATAGAGCTATAAGCTGTCAAAATATGGAAGTGCTAATGTTAAATGAATGTGACGAACACTAATTCATATCTTCCCGAAAAATTATTATATTAAACTTTTGTTTTTTATACGTTAGAATGAAGTGACTCAAACATATTCCATGCATAGTTTTGATTAGAAAAAACTTTTTTTGCTATATGAAACTTACTAATATATTCACATTCGATAAAAAATTATGAATTCAAGTACAGTAGATTCCTCCCTAACAGAACACTTATCTATGGTACATCCTAAAGATGTCTTTGGGATTTTTTAATCCACAAGATGAAAATAATAGGTATCATCAAAAATATAAGTTTCCGAATCTACAGCTCATTCCTATCGTTATTTTCTGAGTTAGTGATATTTCATTTTTTTTTTTATCGCTGTTAGGGGGTTGTCAAATGTTATCATTTGTATCATCTCTAAGTAAATATCTGTATATAATATGACAAGGAAAATTATTTTAATTTACTTTTATATTATTCTTATTGTTTTATAAGCAACATTTCGATGTATATCATACACACTAACTAATTTTTGTAAAATTTCCACAATGCAGGCGAGTGTTTGTGAAAGAATTCCATAACAAAACAAGTCCCGCCTTCTGCATCGTAGAAAAAATATATTTAAATAAATATATACAATTATATATACATATTTAAATATATATATTGCATGCACGTAATATATATTTGACTTTATATGTGACGCTAGTATGCATAAACGTCAGTGGCATTTACTACATTCATTGTTAATGACAAAATTTAAATCATTTAATCACGAATATGAAAAAACATTTTGTTTTATACAATAAGATTTTAGAACAAGGTGTGAAGGCGGGGCCTACTTTACAAGATAGGAACATATCTCTTGATATGTTCAGCCTTTGTTCTTAAATATTAAATATCTTTTTCCAGTTTTTCCCAGCTAAATTCTGCTTTAACCTTGTTGTCCTTTTTCTATATTTGAATATTGTAGGGTACGTACATCTCAAGTTAAATAAGATGTTTTTGAAAACGCGGTAAGGCGAGGTTTACTGTTTGAAACAGCAATATGCACTCGATAATCGTTTGTTTTATGAACATTTAATAACTTTTATAAAAATTTTAATACAAATTTTAATCTTGTTATCCACATTTTTGCATTTATTGTACGGTTTGTAACCCTTATGTTGTTTGAATTTTATCACATGATATAACATAATAAAACATTTAATTTTTATTTAATATTTTTTATACTGAATTAAAAGTTGGACAATAGTAAAAAAAAAAAAAAAAAAAAAAAAAATCTGGTGTGACTCCACTTGACTATCCGAACGTTGAGTAATTTACGATTTTGTATATAAAGTAAAGTGAGAGGAGTTGTTAAATAAATGAAAGAGAGAAAATTATAATAGGGTGTTTAAGTATTTTTCTCCATATAGTACACGGTGTTTAATTTAACGATACTGAACTTTGAGTCCATAGATCATAATGATGAAGAATTTTTCGTTGTGTCCCTGTAAAAACCTATAAATGCTAGATTCATTAAAATGCTAATAGTTACTGCAACAGTGACTTATATAATATTCATATAAATTTTCAGCTCATTTGAATAAGGCGTTTAGATGCTATCGCACTTTTAAAAATTTGGTCCCATAGGCCATATTGATAAAGAATTCTTCTTTGTGTCCCTGTAAAAAAACTATAAGTGCTAAATTCACCAAAATCTATACAGTTGGTGCAACTGTGTCCTATAATATGGTACAATTTTTTTGCTCAAAATAATAAGGAGTTTAGACGTTATCAGACTTTTAAAAATTTGGCCCCATAGGCCATAATGATAAAGAATTTTTCTTTGTGTCCATGTAAAAAAACTGTAAGTGCTAAATTCACCAAAATCTATACAGTTCGTGCAACTGTGACCTATAACATGTGTACAGATTTTTTTTGCTTAGATTAATAAAGCTTTTAGACGCTATCGCACTTTTAAAAATTTGTCTCCATTGGCCATAATTATAAAGAATTTTTCCTTGTGTACCTGTAAAAAAACTGTAGGGTTCGTACTATGGTGACTTACAATATACGTTCCAACTTTCAGCTTATTTGAACAAAGCGTTTAGACGCTAGCGTGTTCACTCACAGACATACACACATACATACACACATACATACATCATCGTAAAAATAGTGAAAACGGACTCAGGGAACCTCGAAACGTATAGAAACATCAAAACCTCAAATTTGCATTTTTGACATGATTACAATACTTTCCTCACTATAGTGTTAGGAAAGTAAAAATTAAAGCCAAGTCAAATGTAGTCAAGCATCTCGAATAATTAAACGAAAATTTAAATATACAATGAATATATCTTAATATATTCCAGTAAATAATCATTTAGTTCAATTGTTTAAAAAACTCTACCTTGAAAACGTGTATATGAAAAAGAATTTCACTTATACATAGATTTAAATATATATATATAAACTTTGTGGAATTATTACAAAATTTTAGATTTCTCTTTCTAGTACAGCATTTCAAAATAATTTAAACTCCATAGATTTCTATATTGCCACCATTTTATAGGAATAGAAATACCTACAATCATCTGACACGAAAACGTGCTGTTCTTAAAGCTAAATCGAATCCGATAAAAAGACTCATTCACTTAAGGTTATTTCACGTAGAATCTCGTTTTCAATAATGCATTTCGTCCATTTCGGAAATAATTCCATATCCCGAATTCACGAATGTTTCACATGAACAGAAATTACTAAACTATTCCGAATGTCATTGCTTTTGATAACCTTTAATAGTTTTAAAGTATGTTTTTATTTTGACGAAAACGTTAAAATTTACTGCTTCAATAATTATTTATTAATATGGAATTATATGGGGATATTTTAGTACACAAGGAAAAATAAAGTAGGCGCTATTAGTTAATTATTTAAATCAGCATATATAGTTACCCTCATCCGTGGCTGATTCTGTCACAACTTAGGCTTAAGAGATTTCCTTGGACTCAGTCTCCTAATTTTTATACTTGAATTTTTATAAGTGAATTTAAAAAAAAATCTAATTGTCCGATCGATAAGCCGTTTAAACCAACGGATTCAGAAAAATTCCGCCTTTCATTTGGTACCTTATTTGTAACGCATATATAATTAGATTTCTTAAATAAAATATGAAAATAAAAGCTTTAAAATACATTTAAATTTTAAATCGTAGCCATTTTTTTCAGCATAAAATGAAATATGCTTTACCGTAAAAAAATAAAAATAAATTTCCTCATGCATATGAAAAAAATGACGTCTATAAAATAGTAATTTTAAAGGTAACGAAGAGATAAACAAAGTAAGAAAATTTCGCACGGGCTTGCTAGCAAATGAATTATTTAAAGTGAGAAATAAATAAAATGAAACTATTATTTTTCAATGGGTGCCTTAGTCGCCCTACAACAAACTAGTATATATATATATATAAATATATATATATAACAGGGGTCAAGCTAGAGGGAAAACTGGGTCCGTTTACGGACCTTTCACAAAATTCCAGGCTAAAAAAAACGGACCCTTCACAAAATTCAATTCGGATATAAACAAACTTTCCCAAAATTTTTTGGAAAAACAAAACATTTGTAAAATATTACCGAGCAAAAACATCTGCTCAGCAATATATGAACATTGCATCCCATCAATTTTCTCTTATGTTCTCGTACTAGTCACTATCGCTACTACATGACAATAAAACCATGCCATTTCTCGCAGAGTCCACGCTGATTAGTAAGCGTGGTAATAAGTAACGCTGATTAGTAAGCGTGATTAGTAAGCGTCTTTAATGTAATATATATATATATACATTAAAGACATTATACAAGTTAAGTGCATTTTGCATTAGAAAAAAGTGTAATAAATTTCATTATTAAATTTTTCTCAGAGATTGCCCCAGAAGAAAAAAAAAAAGAGAATTCAAGCATGATATAAGATTTAAATTTTAGCTGTGCATTAGATAGAGATGATTATGTTTCATGTTTCTAACATTAAAAAAAAAAAAAAAAAAAAAAAAAAAAAAAAAAATCAATATATTTTCCTTGGATTTGAATCTTTTAATATACATAAATTTAAATGCATAAATCTTGTATTTAATGTATGATTCTCAAAAAATATCTGTCTCTTCCTAATTTTATACAATTTCAAAATGATCCTTATTTGAAAATTTGTATGTGATCCTTACTTAAAAAATTAAAAATGGTTCTTATTTATCTTTTTCCTAATAAAAAATGTACTTACTTATAATAAATTTCCAAACAATTTTCTAACCAACATAAAATAAATTAGTAGATTCTCATTATTTTTCTTTATAAACTAAAATATCTCAAAATTCCAGTTAGCTTTTCTTTATACTTCAAATTTAAGATTTTAAAATAAAAGAAGTTTGATTACGGGAAATTTATACAATTTGTATGTTATACACATAATAAAAAATAATTACAAGATCTTATATATACATATATAATATTCTGAAGGAAAATTTGAATTACAACTCGAAAAACTTCTCATTTCTGAAATGCGCTCTGCTTTCCCCAAAAACGAAGTGCATAAAATCTACGCATTCCTCCTCTGTTTCAACCGTAACGTAAACCATATTTAACAACCGTATTTCCGTAATGTATAATTGCTTTTTTTTTTTTTTTTTTTTTTTATATATGATGTGATATAAAAAATAAAGGGTGATTCAATTCCTTTGAAATTTCATTTGAATGCAGTGACCAACGAAAGGGCGTAACCTGCTAGTTAATAATAATTTATGAACAGATATTTATAGATATTAAACTGAACAGATATTAATTTAAAAACATGGCATGTTTCAGAAATGAGACGAGCATGTTTTCCTTATTGAAACAAAATTACGTATCTCGAAAATGAGTAGGACCCTTTACTTGTTTTTGAGTACTTTATTTTTAACAATTCTACAAACATTATTTAAGAGCTTTTACGAAATTTTAAAGCTTAAAATTATTTTTTAGGTGTTTCAAATTTCGGGCGATATAATATATATATATATATATATATATATATATATATCAAAAGCGATATAATATATATATATATTTCAAGAAAAATAAAAACGGCGGATTTCCTTCAGGAAATATTTAGTTTTTTAAATGATCCCGTACAGGTTTACTAGCAGAAATACTAGCAGATTTCTGAAAGTTACAGTTAAAAGTTTTTTTTTTATGACTTTTTTTCCCTTTTTTTTAACATAGGTATTATTTGTTACACATGTGTGATTATAAGCTACACGCTTGTTCTTTACGCTGTGTATAAACTAAGACATCGAACATATGCAAAATATATCTTTTAAAAAAGACTGTACAGTATAAGCAAAAATAATTTTTAAAAATAAGTAACAAATACAAATTTTAATCACTAGTTCTTATTGACATACTAATGTATTATATATGAAAACTTTAATTTTTTATTTTTCATTAACATGAGCATCAGAACTTACAATCTAATGTTCATTAGGAAACGGATAGATTCTTAATTTATAATATAAATAAATGTGGAAATACAAAAGGTGGTTTTTTTTTTTTTTTTTTTTTAATCTTTGAAACAAAGGTTATATATATATTTACATATATATATGTTTCTAAAGATATCCAAACAATAAAAGTATTACATGAAAGCTATTGGATTAGTGTTAAAGAGAGAAACTGAGTACATAAAAGGTTTTAATAACATTTATATTTATTAATACTAAATTTCCTTATCTACTCTTATTTTTCCTACAATTCAAATAAAATAAAACAAATTATTATTTTTTTCATATTAAAAAATTTTTGTTTGCAAAAGCTGTTATGTACTGAAAGAAAAGTGAAAAATAACTTTTATTTATTTACTTTTTCAGGATATGAAATTTTACTTTAGATACAAAATGCAACATACCTGAAAAAAGAATTATAAAATTTTATTTCTGCTCGAAAATATTGCTTTTTATACTTAAAAAAAGAAAGAAAAAAAATGTAAATGACGTCGTTATTCATGTTCGTACATAATCGTATGTCCATAGCAAAGAAATATTTTCTTGTTTGTGTTATAAAGAAGTATTTTAAAGCAATTGGCTAGCCACAGATGCTGCCTTTCACTCATTTTTTTTTTTTTTTTTTAATAATACTAAATGCTTCCCTCCTTTAAAATAAGAAATGTATTTGTGTCAAGGGTATTGTATTTTCGATATTTTATTTCGGCCGTAATAAGTACAACATTTTACGATTTATAAGAAATTCAAATCAAATATATTATTTGGAAATCAGTTTTAAGTATATTTCTTTTAAATAACTGAAGCATGTTTAAGATACATAATCTCTTAATAGATTACACGTATATTAACTGAATCATCTCTCTCGAACAGTTTCACTTAAGGTAAGAATTTCTTTAAATTGTGTCACAGGTTTTCAAAGTAAATTTTATTGCCAAATATTTTTCAGAAACTTGTCAGAAATTCTTAATTTTATAACAGCAAAAGATTTAGCAAAAATCGACCGGGAAATAATCCAATTAAACTAACAAAATTAGTATATATCTTAAGCGACTAACATAATCATAATTTAAATTAAAATTTCATGAAAGTTGGAGAAATTGATATATTTTGATGTTGTTTTCAAAAAAGTCACTCTCAAGAAGGGGATATGTATATGTGTGTGTGTATGTATATATATATATATATATAGATAGATAGATATATAAATATTACATTCGAACCTCGTTAACGTGAACAAGCTTAACGTGGTTTACTTTAACTTGAAATGTTTCTATCAAAATTAAGATCAGTTTAATTAAATGAAAATCCGTTACTGATAGGAAAAAAAAAGACTGATAACATGAACAAGTTTTCTCCCCGTTGAGATTCACGTTAACGAGGACATCAGTTTAGTTAAAGACATCATCACGCTTGACGTTAATTATTTTTAACATGAACTGTTTCTACAATCCCCCTCAAAATGAAGATCAGTTTAGTTAAATGGTGATTATAGTTACTGATAGAGAAATCTACTGATAATATGAACAAGCTTTTCTCCCCTTTGAGATACATGTTAACGAGGTTCGACTGTATATATAATATTTCAAAAACATTGTCAGGTTTTCTTTCATTAAAATACACGTTATTGCACGAAAAAAAAAAAAAAAAAACAGAACACGAATCCTTTTGGAAAACTGTAATGATTTTCAGGTAGGTAAATATTTACAAGCATACCACAACATTAGAAAAGTTATTTTATGTATTCGATACCATAAAGGGCGTATTTAACATGCACATTCACATGGAAAAGTGAAGGCAGACTTCCGAAAATAGAAAGAATGTATATTCAATATTACTGACGATACTTATGACCCTAAAGTAATGATAAATAATGATAAATAAGTTATGATAAACAAATATATTCTATTTTTTGAGAAAATGCATAGTGGGCCTTTACTTATGCCCATGGCTGTTCTTCACCCTTAGCGTTCTGAAACTTTTTGAAAGTATTTGAAAATCAACTTTTCTTTCGGCGATATTTTTCTGAGTTTTAACAATATTCTTTTGGGGATGCTTTTAAATTTATTCTTCACATTCGTCTAATAAACTATGTAAAAGAAATTTTGTTAGCGGTTGCGCATGCACAGTTAAAAATTATTTAGTAAATATTACCATACTCCATAACATATTCTGACTGCAGTATGTTGTGTCTAATGTGATATGTCAAGTTTCCTAAGAGTTACATTGCTTTGGTTTAAAAACTGTGCATGTTACTAACAAAGAACATACGAAAAATTGTCACATTATTAATGAATCCTTTTTATATCCATTAATGGAAGACTATCCGGTGTTTTGTTGCATATAAGAGCAATCTCTTGTAATTTTGCATCTCTAACTAAGAGAAATCTTATATTCATTTACTATAACTACAACTCATTTCAAGCATTATATTTTATAGGGTGATCCCAGAGATTATATTTTTTCGTTAATTTGTGATTGATCCCCTTTCAGCTTTCGGGATAAAAATTTCACTGATAGGTATGGAGAACAGCATGTTCTTTTTACCCCTAAAGTTTCAAGAGATTTTATTAAGAATTTCTTTAGATATTCAACAAATGTTACTAGAATTGGAAATATGCCTTCACTTGTGTTGGTGACTGTATATCCTTAAAATTATAGAACTCTGATTTCCTTATTTTCTATACAATCTCGCAGTCATCACCTCTATTGAAATAATTTTCTAAAATTTCCTTTCGTTAAAATAACTTAAGTTGGTTTCTTTAGAAATCGAGCTATTGCAATCATTTCGTTTATCTATCTATAATGAAAATTTTGTCATCACGATAACTCCACGATAACTCCAAATCGAAACGAATTTCATAAATATTATATATTTCATAAATATTAAAAACGAATTTCATAACTTATCTCATAAATATTTCATAAACCAAGTTGCTCCGACTTTTTCTTTTCAAGTGGCGGCCACTTGAAAATTTCAAATCCACATTGTAGAAAGCGTATTTAAGGCCGTATTTGCTTTAATTTTGATGTAAATATAGACCACATAAGGGTCCCACTGAACTTTATTTATAAACTTTATCCGCCATTTTTAACAAAGTGGCGGATATCATAAGTTAAGCTGTACCAATTGAAATCAGGGTACCAATCGAAAGTTTAAAATCACGATAACTTCCGAAATAATACTTCAAATCGAATGAAATTTGGACAATGAACTTATCGTATAAATATCTTGGACGTGTTTGTTAACCGAGTTGCTCCGCCATTTTGTTTTCAAGTGGAGACCATGAGAAAATTTCAAATTCACATTGTAAAAAGCGTATTCCAAATTTCTTTGAATTTTGAAGTATATATAGATCGTACAAAGGTCTCAATGAACTTTATTAATGAACTTTATCTGCCATTTTTAGCAAAGTGGCGGATACCTTAAGTAATGCGGTGCCACTTGAAATCAGGCTACCACTTTAAAATATAAATCACGATAACTTTCGAAATAATATTCCAAATCGAACCAAATTTGGACAGCGAGTTTATCTTATAAATGTCTTGGATGATTTTGCTAATCAAGTTACTCCGCTATCTGGTTTTCAGGTGGAGGCCACTTGAAATTTTCAAATTTACACTGTAAAAAACATATTTAAGACCGGATTTGCTCGAATTTTGATGTATACATGGACTATATAAGGCTCACAACTAAGTTTAATGAACATTATCCTGAATTCTTAACAAAGTGCGGATGTTATAAACTAAGCGAGATAACTTGAAATTAGCTACCAACATTTTTAAACTTGATAACATTTTAAATTCTGATTCAATTCGAACCAAAATTGGACAGTGATATTATAATGTAATTATCTTGGATGTGTTCCCTGGGCAATTTGTTTCGACATCTTGTTCCCAAGTTGCTGCCACTTGAAAATATGCCATCATTATAACTTTTAAAATACTAAACAGAAGTTTAATAGTGAACTTATGGTTGAAATATCTTCGATAAGTTCAGTTGGTGACTTGTTCGGCAATTTTAATTCCAGGTGGCGGCCATTTGAAAATTTATCATCATGATAACTTTTTAATACTGAATCAATTCGTATCAAATTTAGGTAGTGGATTTATCATTGAAATATCTCAGATAATTTCACTGGGCATCTCACTCAGCTTTTTTTTTTTTTTCCCAAGTGATGTCCACATGAAATCATGGTGTCACTTGAAAAATTTCACGATAATTTTTGAAATACTGATTTACTTTGAACTAAAGCTGGACAGCTAACTTATCATACAAATATATTGGATGATTTCGCTGGGCAAGTTGTTTCGTCATTTTGTTTCCAAGTTGCAGCCACTTAGACTGCCACTTGAAAATTTGCCATAACAACAACTTTTGAAACATTGCATTGATTCGAACCAAAGTTGGATAGCGAACCTATGCTTCAAATATCTTAGATGAGTTTTCCGGGCAACTTGCTCCATTATACTGTTTCGAAGTGGCGGCCACTTGAAAATTGGTAACGTTTGTAATAATTAATCAATTCAAATAAAACTTGAAAAATGGATTTATTGTTCAAACAACTATGATTTCGGTGGGCAAGTTTGTTTCCAAGTTGCGTCCACTTGAACGCTGCCACTGGAGACTATTTTTATCGCGAAAACTTTTGAAATACTGAATTTATTCGAACCAAAGTTGGTCAGTGGACTTATCTTACAAATATCTTGGATTAGTTCACTGAGCAACTTTCTCCGCACTTAATTTTTCAACACGACGACTTTTGAGACTCTGAATTAATTCGAACTAAATTTGTACAGTAGACTTATCTCACAAATGCATTTAATACATTTGTTTGCCAACTTGGGCCGCCATCTTGTTTCCAAGTGCCAGACACTTGAAAATTTTAAATTCACATAAAAAGATACTGATGAACCGATTTGCGTATGAACCGATTTTGCTTATGAACCGATTTCCTTAAATAAACTCCATATGGCATACATCAATATTTTTACCAAGTCCATTAATAATTTTTAGCCGCCATTTTCAAACAAAATGTCGGCTACTTGATGAGGAAAAATAAACCAATCTACCCTTCCGAATGAACCGGAAGGACTTGTTTTGAAATCGCATTTGAATATTCCACCTCCGTCAATCATTTAGGAATTTATGAGTCTGAAGAAAAAACTAAATGATTAAAAACTGATATATATATACAGAGAGAAAGAGAAAGTGATCTCATATAATATACCTTTCTTAATAAAATATCCTGCGGTTATCCTCGGGATCTCTTGTAGATGATTCCTGTACTCTGCACGACTTCACCCGGAAAATGCTACGGCGAAGGCTTTGTATATTTAAAAAATGGCATCAGAAATAAGTAAATTACTTTATACAGAACAAAAATTGATTTATTGTCTCTACTAATAAAGTTATTAGTATATAGTTGTATAACAGCTATTCAACAAGCACAAAATGCTGTATATTGTTTGAATAGAATTAAACAGGATATTTTATCATGTGAAATTCCCACTAAGAAAAATCCATATAAATTTGTCTAGATCCAAGAGTGTCCAAGAGGTTCTGCTGTAAGAGCTGGTAGATGGGTTGCGTCGGGTTCGAATCCGTTCACACTCGTTGGCTTAACATTTCTTTGATTTTCTGTTGTTTAATCTAAAACTGTCGTAAATGATGGCTAGGATCCTTTAAAAGGGAAGATATTCCAGATAAAGTTTAGTCAATCGATTAGACAATCAGATAGGAAAAAATATTCATAAAACAAAAAGAAGTAATGATTTTTTATTTTTATTTTTTAGGAATATTAAGCTAAATTTCATTCTAGTAATAGAACGCTACATCTGAAAAACAGCATTCAAAATTTTCTTACTGCTATTTTTCATTAAAAAAAAAAAAAAAAAAAAAAATTCAAACTGTAAACGATGTCATAATGTTCATACATAATCTTTTGGTCAGTAAGAAAGAGTTTTCCGTGTATGCGTCATAAAAGAATATTTTAAAGCAATTGGCAAGCCAGCTGCTGTCTTGTGTAGGAAAATTTATTGAAATAATTCAAAAATTTCCCTTCTATAAAATAAGGGGTACATTTCTAGAATGATACACAATTTTTGATATTGTCAACATTCAACATATAGATGTTTTTCTGTTTTTCAGAAATTCAAATCAATTATATAAATAAAATATATGAGCACAGTGCTTTAATATATATGTTTCATTTGTTTCAATGATTACTTTTTTAACGCTAAAATAAGTGTGATATATCTGCAAATATATATCATTTATGAAAGAAATATAGTATATCAATAAAGTTAATAATAGCTACTAATGCAGGCACTGTGTAAATAATAATAATAATAATAATAATTAAAAATAAATAAAAATAAAATTACAGCTTATAATTATTAAAAATTTTTAAATTGTAAAATTTGCCTTTAAATCTTAAATGTTCATAAAGTTTTAATAGGAAAAAATAATAATATTTTGATAGTTTTTTTTAATTATTTCTTTTATACATATACACTTTGTCTTTCTGTGAAATTGTACTTAAAGTTCGATTTCAAGGAAGCGCTTTATAATAAGATCACTGTTGATTTTCACCGAGTGGTGATCGAGTAAGTGTTGATAAGACTGTAAGGTGATCACATATTCTGATCTTCTTATAATGATTTTTCTTTCCAGATAGATTTCTCTATTTTGAAAATGTAAAATAAGTCTTAGAAATACACTTGGATTATTTTAGTCATTTTGTATGAATCCTAAACTATTCTATAGCTGAAAAAAAAAAAATTCTCGATGTTAAGATATGCTAATATATTTGAGGGTAACAATCATGCATTAAATATTTCTTACATTATATGTGTAAGAATGAATTTATTCACAATACTTTCACTAAGATGTTAAGAAACTAACCTAACGTAGTAATCATGATATATGTAGGAAAATATAAACTACATGCAATCATAAATTTGTCGCTTGCAAATTCTGAAAAGATGCGTGTAGAAACATGTGGAAACGTGGATTACTTTATATCTATGAAGTAATAGAAAATAATGACGATTCTTAATACAACAGTGAGAATTAAAAATGTTTTCTTCTTCTTTGGTTTTTGGACTACTATTTTTTCATCTGTAGACTGTAGTGGCAGTAAAATGAGTCACTTTTTATAAGCATGTTTTGAATATTAGGTTGTCAATTTATAGCAGGTTTGGTGTTATAAACATTACCTAATTAAGCCTATGGTGGACTTAAAAAAAAAAAAAGTAATACAAACAACATAAATTTAAACGTTTCAAGCCTTTTTATCAGCTCCTCATCAGTAAAAAAAAAAAAAAAAAACATCAAAAGTAAACGCTGAGAGTGTACTTTTTCTACGTAGGAATTTTTGCTTGTGTTCGGACACTTTTGTTACCAACTGTACGTAAACCTTTTGCTATAGATTCAGAAAATTTTCTATTGTATGGGATAGTAATGAATGATTTAGGTAATTTGGAGGAGTTAATATCGTGGTTATCAATGGTAAAATCGTATTCATTTAATTTTCTTTAAAGCCAGGGAGGGGGGATAATCATTACGTTTTAATTAAAAAAAATCCCTTTAAATTCTAATTGGAAAAGTTCTTCAGTACTGAAACATGATTTAGCGCGGTGAAGTAAAGTATGGAGAACAGAAGACTTGTGTGAAGAAGTGTTCACTGAATTAATATTTAAATATTGGCCTGAAAGTGTAGGTTTCCTATAAACAGAAGTAATAAATTTAGAACGAATAGTAGAAAGTAAACGTTTGATTAAAATGTCTAAGAAAGGGAATTTATTATCGTTATATTGTTCCAAAGTAAATTGAATTGATGGATTAACGGAATTAGCATAATTCAAAATACTAGAAGTATGTTGATTATCAGTAATAACAACTACGCTAAAAATAAGTTTTGTCATGCAAATCAGAATTAACTTATTGAATACCAAATTTGGTTAAATTGGTTTCATTTGTTCGTGAGTAACAGCGTCCACAAAATTTGTGATACATACACACACAGAGAGAGACGGACTGACAGACAATGTTCTACAAATGATCAAATGTGTTTATGAGATCCCAGAAGGTGTAAATCCATTAAAAACCAGAGATAGAAATTTTTACGAATTCTGGTGTATATAAAAGAAAGAAAAAATAAAAATAAAATTCGAGGAATTTATTTACTGTTTCTTATAGAATTTTATTTCAATTAATAGAAAACAAAACTTTAAAAAATATATTTATTTCATTACAATTAAAAGATTTGATTTCAATTCCTTACACTCACATCCTTCGTTTTAATCAGAAAGCCATGACAATGGTAAACTTGAAAATCAAATATTAATGTAGATTTTATTTTGTATATTAATACAAATGTGCGTGTAATTAATGAAAATACAATACAGATTTAAAAAAAAAGAACGAAAAATCATGCAGTACGCATTGATTTGCAATATTTTCCAACTGTACGTACTCGTTGCATCACATAATTTTCAACGTTATTTGCCTACATTACCACACAACGGACAAACAGAAGAGCTGAAAATCAGACATATCGTTTAAATGAATTAATAATCACTTTTAAACGTTGTTAGAAAGTGTTAAAAATGCTTAACACAAATGTGCAACCATTAATGTATCTGTATATTTTAGTATAGTCCTGTAAATGTGAAGGTTAAGCATTACACATTCATTCAACAAATCATTTTAGCATATAAACAATAAAAGTCAATTTCTTCATGATTCTTGCAGTAAAATGTAAATCAAATCTGATTTATAAAAATGTCTCTGCTAAAGTACAACGAACTGGAACTTTTTTTTTTTGGATGCTCCAGTACACAAACCAGTTGTACAGGACCTATTAATGTCATTTTAATAGGGACATTCCATAGTGAACTTGAATATCATTTATCATTTTCAAGAAATTCTGAAAATATTTACGGACGCTGGAGGCAACGTGACGAACAGATACAAAGATGGACAGTCTGACAGACAGATACAATAATTCAAATCATCTTCACATTTAAAAATTGTTAGAAAGTATTAAAAATGTTTGCGACGAAAAATGAACGGAAATGCATTTCCATCAAATTTCCAATAATAGCCCTTAATTTAACAGAATATTTTTGTGAAACTGTAAATCTTAATACTAATCATACTATATATTATGGAAAGTATTCTTTTGTGCATATGAATAACATATTTCAGTTTCATTAATATTTGTGCAAAATAAAGTTATTAGCGTATGGTTTATAGAAATATCTCTCATAGAACGTAATGCTTTGGAATATTTTAGGATGACCTTCTACATAAACAGTGGTGGTATTTATCCCATTCTTAACAGAAAACATACGATTGTGAACTTGAATAATATATTTAAATTTCATTAAAATATGTCTAAAATAAAGGTATTAAAATATGGTTTATAGGATTACCTCTCGTAGAACGCAATGCTTTGGAATACTTTCGGGTGTCCCTGCACAGATACTAGTAGTGGCATGTACTCCATTTCAAATAGAAAACATGTGGCAGTGACTTTGAATAACATATATCAATTTCAGGACATTCCATGAATATTTACGAAAGTTAGAGAGCGGTCAGACGGTCAGACAGGCTGTCAAACGGAAGTCGTTAATGCTTTTCAACAAGATTGAAAAGTATTAAAAAATAATAATAAAATAAAATAACGAAAAATCACGAGGTACGCATTGATTGTTAACACTTTCCAAATGTACATAGTTGTTGTACCGCATTACATTCAATGCTCTTTGCCTACGTAATCACACAAAAGACAGACAATAGTTCTGAAAGACATACAAATAGACAAATACACTAACAGATACACTAATTGAATTTCTAATCATTCTTAAATATTGCTAGAAAGTGTTAAAAATGCTTATCACAAAAGAAAACTTAGCCCTTGTGTTGTAATTACAGCCCTTAATGTATCTGAATATTTTAGTGTAGCCCTGTAAATCTAAAGGTTAGCAATATCATATTCTATACAAAGTATTATTTTATCATATTAACAATGCATGTCAATTTCTTTATGATCTTTACAATAGAAAGTTCTTTAAATGTAATTTATAAAAATTCCTGTCCTAAAATGCAATGCACTGGCATTTTTTTGGGTGTCTCTGTACAAAAACAGTTGCACAGGACCTATTTAAAATAGGGAAGATTCCATAGTGAAATTGAATGACATATATATTTTCTTAAAAATTGACAGTAATCACGGAAGCTGAGGGACAGATGGACATTCGGACAGATAGATGCGTATACTGAATTCATATTTACGCATAAAAAATGTTATAAAAAGTGATAAAAACGTTTATTATAAACAAAAATGCAATTCCTGTAAATTTCCAATAATACCCATTAATGTAACTGAATGTTTTTGCGTGGCTCTGTAAACCTCATGCTAATCACACTGGAAAGCATGGAAAGAATTTTTTGGAAAGCATTCTTTTGTACATATGAATAATATATTTTAATTTTACTAAGTTATGTGCAAAGTAAAGTTTTTTAAATTTGGTATTTCACCTTTGGTATACACTTTTCACAGAATGCAATGCTTTGGAATACTTTCGGGTGTCCCTGTATGCAAACCAGAAATGGTATTTACTCCATTTTCATTGGGGAACATCCGATAGTAGACTTGAATTACATATTTATATTTCCTTGAGATTTGTGTAAATTAGCGGTATAAAATATGATTTATAGAAAATTCTCTCATAGAATACAATTCTTTGGAATACTTTCAGGTGTCCTTGTAGACAAACCTGTAAAACTCTTCACTCCATTTTCAGTAGGGAACATCCGATAGTAAACTTGAATAACATATCATTTTGAAGAAAGTCTATGAATATTTACGGGAGTTAGAGCCCAGACAGACTGACAGACGAACCGAAGTCATTAACTCTTTTCAACTTTGTTAGAAACTGCTAAAAAACACAATTATTTTCTGTTTTAGTAAAATATGATCTTTTTTTAAGGTAGATTTAATAAGTCATTTTTAATAAAGTGCTAAAGAATAAAATCAGAAATTGTAGCAGGATTTTCTGAGAAAAATTAAATAAACACAACTAACTACTTTACAATCATTTTAATGCCTTTACATAAGCACAGTTTTACTAATATTAAAAGAACACTTAATGCAATTATTTTATCACGGAATTCTAAGAAAAGCCTAAACAATTGATAATGCAATCAAGTTAATTAAATTTACTTTACTCTCTACATCTGCTTTATTCTCAGGGATTTGATAATATAATACAGATGATGAGAGCGTGTAAAATGGTTAAACATACAAACAACCCAATAAATATAGCATTGAAATTAGTTAGAGAATATAATTTTTTGTCTAGAATAATGAAAGGTTTTGTATACATTTACAAAGTAGCAGAACGGCATTTTCATATTTGATTTAAGTTTATTTAGATCATATAAAAATATGTAAATCATAATATTGAAGTAAACGAAAGTATTAAAAATATGCGGATAATCCAAGTAGAATTGAAATATTCTGTTATAATATACTTTGTATACAGGATGTTTACAATGAACCGTCTGCAATAAATAACATCCTGCAATTAAAAGGAATCCGTGTATTTTGCTATGAAATTTGCTATGTAGAAGATTCATGATATGTTCTTAATAAATAAAATAAAAAAAAGTTTCAAAATTGTACCAAGTTGCATTTTGAATAGAAAAATACCAGTTTTCTCAAAAATAATGGTTAACAGGGTATCAAAATATAACCAATAAATGTGTATATATATATATTATGCATTTCTCATGAGTCATTTCCTTAATTATTCGTATGTATAAATTTTATTATAACAATCCGGTATAAATTGATTATATATATCCTGTCAATTCTATTTAATTAATGTAATCATAGGTTTACATTGTTTTTATTTTCAAAAATACAAGTAAAAATTTAAAAATAATTATAAAATTGGGGAAAAGCTTATTATTAGTTTAAATATAATACAACAAAAAAAAAGTGTTTAAAAGGAATAGAAAACATGAATTATGAGTTACGTAGCATCAATTTGTTTCACTTTTAAGACGCTATTTTTTATTTACTCAAGAAGAAAAAAACAATAGGTAGAATACGATGGAGTAAATAAATATCATTTTATAAGTGACTAGCAGGCTTTGCCCGCTTCGCTGGTCACTATAGTTAAAGGAAACTCTTTTCTATATAGTTTTATGAAAAAAGAGAAAATAATAATACTGAAATCGCTCAAAAGTTCGCTTTGGGTTCCCGCTACCTTCGGCAGCGCCTTGTTCGTCCTCGCATTCTGCGATACCTGTCCTTATTGCCTGCGACAATGACTTACCCGTGGGCTTCCATTTAGGTGCTTATCATATATGACAATTTCGATACGGACAGTATCGAAAATTTTCAAGTAGCCCTTTCTATTTGAATCCTAGTTATATATGAGCAACATTATACGTGATGTACATAATATTTGCTTTCAAGTTATTCTCTATATTTATTTGATTTAATCGATCAACCATAGAATGACAGCAATTTAAAGCCAAATATAATATTATAATATGCTATGATCGGCTACTTCTATCGCATGAGACAATTATTATTATTTTGTGGTTATATATACTTCATGCTTAGTTAATAGTAGTTGGTATATAGAAAAATAAATAAATTAATATGTAAACTTGATCATGGTACAGCCTTAATGCCCTTGGCGACTTTTAAATTTTTGTTGCCGTTTTAGACCAAAATATAATTTATGCGATTATTGTTCCTACGCAAGCGAAGTGTGACGTCACTGACCGTCCGTGGATGCAAGAAATTATTTCCTATGTTAATCGCCCATTGGATTTTTTGTAAAAAATGATTAAAAATCGAAGAAAATTATTTCCCGATTTTAATCCCCATATTTAGGTACATATATGTTTTAGTTATCATGTGCATGTGTTAGATTGAGTTATTTTGCTGTCAAATTGACAAAATTTTAATTTTAAATTTCAAAACTCTGTCGTTCTTGGCGCTTATTGTATTTGGTGATCAAAAACGGAATACGAAAATATACATGCCAGATGTATATTTTCGTAATATGCATTGTACGAAATATTGTTTCATATTATTCATGGAACAACTATAGTATTTCCCCTCAGCTAGATTTGGCGATCTTTCGTTGGCGATTATGGCTAAATCATAAATCTAAAAATCATAAATCATATAGCATAAATGATAAAATCGTAAGCTAAATTATAAATCATAAATCATAAAATCATAAATCCAAAATAAATAGCATGCAGGCTGCCATATTATATCGCAAACAATCCAGAACGACATCGTTATCGTTCAAATCGGCGCCAAAGAAAAATCGCCAAATTCAGCCGAGGGGGAATACTATAGTTGTAGTTGTACCTTATTCATTACTGTCTTAAAATAAGTTGTTAAAATCACCATGATTTTTGAAAGGAATTAAATTATGTTCGCCAAATAATTTGGCGATATTTTATTTTTCTACCAAGGATGACCGATATCAAATCTATTCCGCCACAACATATTAGTATCTTATATTAGATACTTTATTTAGACATTTGAAAACAAATTTGACTTCAAATTATGATAGAATATTTATCATTTCCCTTTCAATCAGTATATTAGTTGGATATTGTGTAAATATCATCCTTTGAAATGAAATGTTTGTGTTTTCAATCGAATATGGAAGTTTGGCATTTTTTTTTTTTTTTTTTTTCTAGAGTTTTGAAATTAAAAATTCAAATTTTGTCAATTTTACTACAAAAATAACTTAATCTATTGCATGGACATGATAACTAATACATATCTATACCTAAATACGGGGATTAAAATCGGGAAATATTTTTCCTCGATTTTTAATAATTTTTTCCAAAATATCCAATGGGCGTTTAACATAGGAAATATTTTTCTTGCATCCACGAACGGTCAGTGAAGTTATCACTTCGCTTGCGTATTTCTTTCTATCTTTTCCTTGGCGAAAAATGTCCGATCTACTTCAGCATCAAAATTATAAAAATTGTCAAGAATTATCAATAAGAAAATACCTTTAATATATTGCTGAATTAGCGTTTATGCCAAGCGTGTTTCATCCGCCATACTACAAAAAAAAAAAAAAAAAAAAAAAAATCTGAAGTTGAGGTATATAAAAAAATGCTGTGAAATAAAATTCAGAAGAAATATGTTAGATTTGTAATATTACTATTTTATTTTAAAATTATAAAGTGTCATTTTCTCATCGACCAATTTAACATTTAGTAATTTCTTATTTTTCGCGTGAAAGCATATTTCATTTTATGCTGAAAACGATAAATAAATACATCTCGTAAACTTTTTTTGGCAACAATTAAAAATTTAAATGGCTTATATTAAGTCAATATAAGTCAATAAGTTTATTATTTTCATATTTTAATTAATTTTAAAGATTTTTTCAATTTTTTTTTTCCTAAACCATCCCTGACCTATAAGGAAAAAAACAAAAAAAGAATGATCGAAATCGGTCAAGCCGTTTACGATTTTATAAATAACATACAGACAAACATTCATTTTTATATATATAGATTTTCTTACGTAAAAGGACTAGTCAGTTAAATAATACCAAGCGTTATTCTTCATTATCGTTTTCTTCTTCCTTTTTTTTTTTTTTTTTTTTTTTTTGTAGAAATGAAATAACAAAATGCTATATAAAGTAAATAAAATATAGTAAATAAAAATACGAATAAAAATAGTTATTTTGAAATGAATAATTAAAAAAATAACGGAAAAATAATTCAAAACTAATATGAAGGATTGTTCTGAATTTTTGTTTGCTTAGAATATTTGTTGCTGTTTTTTACAATTTATGGTGTTTGTTAATGCATTTCATATACTATTCTTAAAATCGAGCAGTAAACTGTAAAACTAATCAAAGAAACTACTTGTAAATAATATCAAACTTTACTCTCGGAAACGACACTTCGGCGCCGCGATCTTCGATGCTTCTGTTTAGTGTGTACAAAACTGAAATCAAAACAAAACTACCGGTACATGAAAAAAAGCGATCACAGCGCCATTTCACAATTCAATGAATCGGGATACAAAACAGTATTTGAAACTGTTATCTATCTTGAACACCAGTATTTAGGTGCATTTTGTACAATGTGAAAAACACACGCATATATATATGTCAGTGAAATGGAAATTTAAATTTATAAAGATTACTCTATTCAGAACCATAAAAATATTTTCTCTTGTGGAATAAAATATATACATCAATAAAATTAAATGAATAATTAATAGAGTACTTATTAGTTTTATGAATTTATGAAACAAACACTTTAAAAAATACGTAAAAGATTGGAATGTAGAATGGTCCTAAAAAGTTATTCCAATAGTTATTTCCGCCAGTCCAGTTTTACCAGTTACCATCCACTGACCTTTTTTCAAGCAAGTTCCTTAATTGTTCTGGATATCATATGTTGATCTCTTGTAAACCCAAAATCCCTAGAACTGACCGACACCAGAATTTACGAACTAAACTCTTGTTTTCTCTGGCTTAACTGTATTTATCGCCTGATATTGTAATATATATATACTTGAACGCATAGCTACACATTATGTATAACTGAATTATGTTAATTTTCTGATGATGCCCTGTTGATAAAGGCGGAAAGCTTTGAAATGTATTTTATTATAAATGTCTCTTTTAAATAAATATATTTTTTAAACTTTTACGTGTTTTTAAAAGTGTTTTTTTCATAAATTTAGAATGATACACGAGTATTAAAAATATCTCTATATGCGATATGTTCTATCTTTATTAGTTTGTATACTCTAAAAATATATTCAAACACTATATGTTTGATTGTTTATAAATTCAATTTGTAGTGCGAATATATAACGAAACATAATAAAACGTTTTGATGTTAGTAAATATAAAGATAGATACGTAATGTAAATAAATGGAAGATAGAGTATGACACTTGTGCATGATGTATATATCTTGCTTAAATTAAACACTTAAACTAAGATTTACTAAGAGTGTGAAATAGATTGCGGTCACTTTAATTTAATTATTCAGAGGTTTAATTTATATAGTTTATAAATTGAAGTAAGATTTATATCATAATAAAAATTAAATACACTTTTAGAAAAAATATTTAATGTTTAAATAGACTGAATTTAATTTTATTGATTAAATGAAAAAAAAAAAAAAGAACTGTTGTACGAATTTTAATGAAAACTCATGCATCAGTGTTAATAAAATAATAAAGTGTACTGTAGTTAAACACTACAGCACATACAATTTTTCTTCTTTTAAAATGTTCCAACATTATTTCTGTACTAATAAGTATAAAGGATTTAAGTCCATATTCTTGATTTTTCAGGAGACGAAAAATAAAGTTAAACTAACTAAAAACTAATCAGCAGAATCGATTAGGAAAAAGGAATTATGTTGGTTTATATGCTTTATACTATTCAGTGATTGTCAATCTTCATTTAATAAAAGGAAAAAAAATGAATTAAATATTTTATACCAAAAATTAACGCTAAATTTCTGACTTGAATCTTTTTTTACCATTGGATTTTGTCAAAGACTAAATGACATTGATTTAAATCCTTTATACCAATCGATAGAGAATTTTTTTCTGAGTTTGACTATGTACTTAACTCAAAATCTACATTTTTGGACTTAAATCCTTTATACTTATCAGTACAGATTTATATGTACATAAACAATCACGGCCTACATGCTGCAACACACACACACACACACACAAAAAAAAAAAAAAAAAAAGATATTGCCTTGATTGAATTACACTCGTTAGGGTTTATCCGATGTAACTCAGACTTGATGGACCGAATATTTTTCACATTATTCAACCATAGATTTAAAATATATCTTTAGCTTTCAGTTATTCCTAAACTATGTTTGAAACAAGTGTCATTTTTTTTCACAAGATGAGTTCTCAAGATGATTCCACGAATCATCAAATGGCCGTTTTTGAAAATCATAATGGGCCTGAAAAAAGAAGTAATATATTAGATAGTTTATTGTTTAGTATTTCTGTAACTGACTGATTACGTATATTAAATTATATATTGGTATTTCTATTCATGTATGTCATGCATGAGAGGGTTATATATAAACTAAAAGGCTACACTGTGTTGCAAAAAAAAAAAAATAAAAAAACTCCTGATACCATTCTTGCAGATTCTTATGTAAAATGACCTCCTGAATCCAAATATGACTACTATTTTGCCCAGTCACCCACCGTTCTCTCGAGACACCACCCCTCTCAATTTTTATCACTGTTCGGTAATTTAATGCCATGAATTTGATTGATGAAAAAGAATTAATTTAACATTTAAAAACATAAAAAAATATATAATTTTTAATAAATAACATTAATAACAGATTAAAAAATATATAAGAAATGTAATACATAATTTCAATGGCAAATCTCAACCTAAATTTTCCCCTTGCTGCAAATGTTGATGTTTTAGAATTTTCCAACTCTGTAGTCCCTCAGAAGATATTTAACAGTTAAAATAATCCCTCCTAAAAATCAAATTTATAGACCAAAAGTGCCGAAAAGTGATAAAAATAGGGGGGCTATCCCTAAAAAACGGTAGGTGTAGGGCAAAATGGACGTCCTATTTGGATACAGGAGATCATTTTATATAAAAATTGGACAAAACGGTGTTGGGACCAAGCAGTGTTATTAATAACATACATAATGGTGAATAAATTGAAAATCAGTCCATGGACTGAATAATAGATTTATTGACTTACAAAGTTTCTTCTAATTTATCATGAAAAATTTCTAATCAAAGAATATTTTCATGCCTGATATGGTTCTCTTAATAAATCACAAGGTAAATTATCTTAATTAATCATTAATATTTTCATTGAATCACCAAAGGTTGGGTATTTTGATGATTCGATAGAGACGTATAATTAAATTATTAAAAAATGATTATAAGTAACAAAATATGTCACATTTCACTCATTCTAGCGTTTATCTGGCTTGTTGCGATAAACTTCGTATAGTAAAATATATACCCTAAGTTTTGCATAAAATGTATGCATATGTATGACATATAAAGGTTTGGTTCCCTAATAAATTCATAAATGTAAAAACGTAATAATTGATAGTTTAAAATTAAAATATAAATAAATAATTTTATTTCTTTAATCTTTGATAGATTTAGTAATTTAATTCTTATAATTAATTTTTTTTAGTAATTTATCTTGATAAAATTCATTATTAAAGGACTATTTTCATTCTAATTCAATATTTTTATTAATTAATTATGGATTCAAAATTAATTATTCGTTATTATTACACGATATAATGCCATAATTGTCAACCATTCCAATATATATATATCATAAAAAACGGCAGTTTTTTGAGTGACGCAGCAAAGCTCAAATATATATACACACATAATAATCAATCAATAAATATCCATGTTGCTGTATAGTTTCATTATCCTTTATCATCTATGAAACAATAAACATTGAACTTTGCTTTTTTTCACTCCATGAACAACTAATTCCTTGAATTATTTTGCATTTTTTAATCCATGTGACTCCTAATGTATCATTCTGAGAGTACTGTTTGTTTATTTATTTTTTTTTTCTGTTAGATTCTCTTTTATTTTGTGCTTAATCGATTATTCCACTTTAAATTCCCCTTCAATTATTTTCATGTACGATAGGGTGTCCGCTAGTGATTTGCTATTATAGCCGCTAGTGAACTTAATCGTACATTGGTGCTCAAAGGTGAAAAAAGGTCTTCCCTGAAGAATTTTTTTTCACCTTCCTGAGCTTCTCCAACTTGAAAAATATTCATTCTTAATTGTCTATGTGGTTTCAGTTTTCTTCTATCTATTGCTTGGCTTTTACTACGTTTAATAATTCATGATATATGCATATATATATACGGGTATTCTTTAAAAAAAAAAATTGACATAATTCAGTCATAGAAAACTGCTACAAAACCTTATAAAAATCTTCTATAATAAAATATCGGTATCCAAGAAATCAAAATAGTTGTCTGCTATAGAATGATAATATCTGTCTGTAAAATAAATTCATACTATCATACATTTTTTCAATTGTTGCAAGAGTTTTGATTGATCTTGAACTTGCTTGAAAATTAACATTCTGTAAACAATCTGTTATAAGCAAATAAATAAATAAATTGCGTGAAATTCTGAACTACATAGTCTTACTTAAAACCTGGAAAGTTTCTTCATATCTTAAATATTTATACGATCTAACATTACAATTATTATTTTTTATTATTATTTGATTTTAACTATTATTTTTGAAAGCCTAATTCAATAATTACTATACCATTAATATAACTATAACAGTATTGCAGAATTAAAGAATTGCACATTGTATTTATAGTCAGTACATAGAAACGCATTGATTATTAAATTTTAATTCGGATTTTAAAAAAGACAGTTTCCAGTAGATTGTATTCAGATGTTTGAAGTAGTTATTTATATTTTAGTAGTAATTGGAAATTATATACGATGATTGTACAATTGAGGAGGGAGGGGTTAAGATCATCTAAATATCATGTAATAATGAAAAGAAATCTAAACTACCATTACAAAACATCTTTTCTTATTAAGAGAATCTCCATATTTTCATAGCATTTCAAACTGCAGGGGAAATAATCTATTTAAAAAAAACTTTTTAAACCGAAATTTTTTATTATAGCGTATCAAAATCTTTTCGAAGTTAGAATAAAATGTAATTTGCAAAAAAAAAAAAAAAAAAAAAAAAAAGTGACGTTTTTGTTTATTAACCAAAATTGGGGAAATTTGAACTGTGTTAAGAAACGAGAAATTATTTCTTAAAATTCACAAGAGCTGGCAGCACCACACGATTGCCTATAAGTTTTATGATTTCATTTTCTGATTAAGGGCCAATATCTGCAATTTAATTATTCGTTTGAGGCACATTTAATTTTATGTTAGTTTATCATTTTTTTATATTATAACTTAACAGTTTACTGTTTTGGTTAATGTTTATGTGTTTTTCGTAATCATTTTTATTTTGAATTGTTAATTGTTTCATTGAAATTTCAGTGAATATTCCGCCCAATAGAGGGCGCTTCTAATCCACAAAAAAACTCTTTTTTGCTTCGAAAAATAGATGTAAGAAAAAGGCTTCTTAAAATTAACTCTTCAAAAATTCTTAGAATACTGTGTAGTCAACGATAAATTTTCCTTTATCAATAGACATCTTTTCTACTAATTTTCTGCGAAAATTAACACTCCGGACCTTCAGGGTATCGAACGCGGGGCCACCGAATTACTAATTTGGCGCTCTTGCCACGGGGAGACAAATGAAAAAACTTGTATTTACCTTAAAATAGAGGCGCATTTTTTATTTGGTTGAGATTCCCAAACATACCGTAGTGTATGACAGTAAGTACATAAGAATTTGGGAAAAATTATGTAACAAAGGTAACAAGTCGTAAAGAAAAGTTAAAGATGAACTAGTTACAAAAAGAAAAGGTGAATATCTAGTAAATTGTATTAAATTGTAAATACCAAGAAAAAATAGTTTAAAATACTGTGCTTCTACTGAACATGTATATTATGTACTTTTTCTGTAAATAAAGAACAATACATTTTCCTGTGTTAAAAAAAAAAAAAAAAAAAAAAAAAAAAATGCGCGTACTTTAAAATACGTTTATTATTTTTATGTAAAATTAGAGCGTGGAACAAATATTTATTCCTTTCTGAATCCCAGAAAAAAAAAAAAAAAAAAAAAAAAAAAAAAACCTTTATGGTGAAAAACATTTTATTAATAATCTTAAATATATTCTGAGCTTACATGTACTAATCTCGAAATATTCAACATTTCGAGAATAAAAATGGTGATTCTGCTAAGCAGCTTTCTTTCTTTATTTTTTTTTTTTTAATGTTAAACTTTAGTGCAAAAAATAATTATTTTCAGATTATGTTCAGCAAAAGTGCTTTTTTGAAAATGCTATTGCAATATTAAGTAAAATGGGGATACTAAAAAAGAATGAAATACTTTATTTTAAATGTTATGAAGAACTTGTTACATAAAAATGTAATCACTTACAAAACAGTGATTGCGCTTAAAAAAAATTGTACTTATGTTACATTTTTAATCCAGTTTAATGAAAATCTTTATACTGACTTTTTATTAAATTCATTTTTTTTTTTGTTAAATTTATTAAAATTCAACTTTTTGTTAATTTCTAAATTTAGAACAATATATAACGAATCACTTTCTTTTAAATTTATTAATTTGAGTAAGATAATTCAAAAGAGAATTATTGCTGTAATAAATATTAAAATTGTTTTTCAAGTTATATATATTTTTTAATTAAAACCATATTGCTAAACTTACGTTTAATTCTTTTAAAAGAAACCAAATGCTTGTATTTTGAATCATGAACTATAAATAATTTGATGCATAACGTATCAATTTCAAAAATTCATAATATCTCTTTCGGGTCGAAATAATTTGACATAATTCTTCATCAGATAATGAAAATAAAAATAATAAAAGTAAATAAAAGTAGGTACGATCACAGTACGAAGAAGAGCATTGTTACTACTTACATGGTATTGATCAATAATTCTTTAATGACATTATTGATAAATAAATTTATATGTACAGTTAAATGTAGCCTCTCATTATTCAGAAAATATCGCTTATTTTTATAAACCACATACATACAAAATAGTTCCGAATCAAAGTGGCTTAGAACTGTTGGTTTCTTTTTTGAAATACATCTAACTTTCAAAAATGACACCCCATATGCTCAGCATTGCAAAACATCCTTTACCCAAAAATGATTTCATGTGTTCTGTTTTTGATTATAAAAAGAATGAAAATGTTAGATACTTTGGCATGTGGAAAAGATGTCTTATTTGTAGAGAAACCTTATTCATAGAGAACCTTAAATTGAACTCGGGAACTACCAATCTGTAGGCAAGTGCTTAACCCTATAAAGAACAAGAATATCTTCACATTTAAAATCAACAGCCACCGAAATACACCAACAATATTAGATGCGAAGAAATAAATGAAGTTTTTCCGCTAAGTTGTAAAAGAAAAACTTTATAAAAGATTTCCGGGATAAACATTGCAATTGGGAAATAAAATTTGCGTTTGCACTGTGCAAATGACGCCCCTGAAAGGTTTAGCACTAAACCAAAGACCAACATATCTGTTCTTTGATAAGTTTTCATAATAAAATCACACTGATCAAAATTTTTTAATCATTCTGGCGGCACGAGCAAAAAATTATTCCTTAATTTTGATCAAATGTATCATTGCTCTAAAATAATAATAATAATAATAATTTCTATTCTAGTAACGATATAACTTTAAAGAATGTACTTTACTTAAAACTTAGAACAGCGTATATTCCTCTCAAGTCACAATTTATTGAAAAAATATAAGCTGGAATTTGTTCTTATTCTCAAACACCTAATTTTCAGCAGTGTATGAGTGTTTTCCAGAATAAGAATGATTGAAATCTGTTCTTATTGTAGATTTATATATATTTTAAGTAAGAGCAATTAAATTTCCAAGCAAAGTCCGTAATGAGTAATGTTTAAGCTTGAAATATTTATCAGATATTCCTTAGTTTATTTTCAGTTTAAGTGTCGCGTAAGATACATCTATGGCTCTTTTGTTAGTACGACATGTCTATTGTTTTCAGACAGCTCTTTTAGATACGGGAAATTTACAGTATCCCATCTTCAATCAAGCATACATATAATGTATCAGGTTTTAATCCCTACACAAAGTACACCGTTCAACCGATTGCTACGGAAGTTCGTGCACTTATTAATCAGGAAAAAATGTAGCTAAAGCCGTATGTTTTAGTTTAGTCGAATACGTGGTTTTGAAGATCTTAAATAAAATCCCAATTTTAACTTTTAATTTATGAAAAAGAAAAATAATGTTAAAGACCCCCCATCACACACAAATGAATGTCTATTAAAATTATTTTTTAATATATTTTTATATACGGCATTTGTTGTGTTACAACTTAATCCGTATCCTGCCTTTATAATAGTGAAATTCAGGGTAAGATAAATTCGTTTCTCACGCAGTAGATTACTTTTCTTTATTTCATTCATCGTATATATTTCACACTGGAGACGGTTTCGTTTCGCATATTTAGATTAAACATTTATGTTTTACCGATAGATTTAGACAGTGGTTATACTTTTTTAATTATTGAACCATGAAGAGGAAATTTTTGAATTAAAATTTTATCACATTTTAACTTAAAATAAGCGAAAGTTTTTCATTTCATAATTTAATTACATTATTTCATTTTAAGAAGGAATAAAATCGGGATATTTTCTGAAAGCATATACTTAAAAGATTTTTTTTTTCTTTAAGTAAAGTGTTTGTTACGATATATGTTTAAATTTATGCGCTTAAAATACGGTAAAATTTATGACAGAGAGTAAATTTTTTATTTAAATATCCCCATTTTCAAAATTACCGAGTTTTGAGCTTTTACAACAATAAAGCTGTATGATGTAATTATTATTAATTTCAATATTTTATATGTTAGGAAAAATAAAATTACATTATACAAACGATAAAATAAGTGAGACATTATTAATTTTTTCATTTTGACATCATAACTAAATAAAGAGGAAAAGGAAGCTTGCGAAACCACGCAAGATAATAATGGAGCAATGAGTTATCTTGGCAATATATCACGTGAAAGCTAATATATTTCTTTAGAAAAAAGATTACAATTATATTTATTATGTTTTGCTCTCGCTAAATTTATCAAAATGCATGTTGGATATTATCCAAATCACCAATAAAAATGGAAGTTTCTTTGAAATTGATGTATAGGCAAAATTTTAGCGATTGTTCTTTTTTTTTTTTTTTTTTTTTTTTTTTTTTAATTTATCTATTTTAGAAAAAGTATAACATATTTCAATAATGCCTGAATTTTATGTATTTATATTCACTCTAAAAAGTGATAGTAAAAATCGGTGAATTAATCGTTAATTTATACAGCGAGCTCTCTTCTTCGGAAAATAGTTCAGTTATTGTACTTGTCACAAGCTGTTGTAAAATTCACCGCGTTAGCTGCTTATTAAAGTTTCATTTCATATCTTTGAGAAACAAAATTCATAACTTTAAAGTCCGTAGATTTACAGACAGTGACTAGAATACTTTTGGCTAGTTAATGACCGTATTCAGCGTTAAAAATTTTTTTTAGTAATTTGAAATTCTTTATTAAATTTATTCTTAAAAAATCTTCTAAAACCGTTAATAATTTTATGTAAAAACAAATTAATTAATATCTAATTTTTTTTTTTTTTTACACAAAAATTTATTAATTTATATCGTTTTATACAGTGATTAAAGATGAAATAGTTATTTTATTTAAATCAATCATGACTTTCTATAATACATTTATTATAATACTTTATTTAATATTTTAATTATTCGATTTAAATCTTTTTCTCGCGCACATACAGGGGCCAATGAACTAGAAACCAGTCAGAGTTTCTACAATTGCTCGCAATCCGCGTAAGTTTGAAAACTTGTTACCATGATGTTGGCAATGTTATGCTGGTACGAAAGTGGCCCCTCGTGTTACTTGAAGGTAAAGAAAAAGACATTCAGTGCTTGGACATATCAACCGATCAAGTGCATCCTATAATTTAAATTTTTTACTTTCAATGTGACGCTTATAACATGGACGATAATGCAACTATACATCGCACCAGAATCAATCGACATTGATTCAATTAACACTAAGCTGACTTTCAACAATTTCCTGGCCGCCGCAAAACCTGGATCTTAATCCAATACAAAATGTTTGGGGCACGTTGGAAAGGCACACCCGACAGCAAGCTTCTCTTCTATCCCTTCTTTTCCAAATCTGTTTCTGGCAGGTGAAAACTGGCATCCATGTAAAATTATTTAGTTTTGCGTTCAGCCATTTGCTAACAAAGTGACCAACATACCTCTAAATTTAACTTTGTTTTTTGTCACTTTCTCGTCATCCATACGGTTTAGGGTTCTGTAAAGACACTGAAAGATTTTATTTTATCAACTGACACTTCTCTTCCATCCAATTTAAAGCATCTTAAAATGTGTGTAGATAATGCTGATATTCTCTGGACGTAAATGCAGCAATAAAGCTTGTAGAATCTATTGTCTCATCAATAAGAGCAGTTATCCGTACAAAAGGATGTCCAATAATTGTTTGTCTATCGTTTCTAATTTATTGGTCAGTGTGTGTAGTTATATTATTCTATCAACCTTATTTTATTCAAAGTTTCTTTATGTAATTGTCGTTTGTTTTAAATTGTCTAAGGGGGAAAAAATCTGGACTGACTCCTCCACTCGATTTTCCGAACATTGTGTGTAATTAACGATTTTGTAGATAAAGTAAGAGGAGTTGTTAATAAACAAAAGACAGAAAATTATAAGAGAGTGTTTGAGTATATTTCTCTAACTAACACGATGTTTAATTTAACGCTATTGAACTTTGAGCCCATAGATTATAATGATAAAGAATATTTCGATGTGTCCCTGCAAAAACCTGTAAGTGCGATTGACCAAAATGCTTATAGTCAGTGCAATAGTAACTTACAATATTTATATAGATTTTCAGCTCAACTGAATAAGGCGTTTAGATGCTATCGCACCTTTAAAAATTTGGTCCTATAGGCCATAATGATAAAGAATTTTTCTTTGTGTCCCTGTAAAAAAACTGTAAGTGCTAAATTCACCAAACTCTATACAGTTCGTGCAACTGTGACCTAAAATATGTGTATAAATTTCCAGTTCAATTGAATAAGGCATTTAGACGCTATCGCACTTTCAAAAATTTCGTTCCATACGCGCTAATGATAAAAAAATTTTCTTTGTGTCCCTGTAAAAAAATTGTGAGTGCTAAATTAACCAAAATCTATACAGTTGGTGCAACTGTGACCTAAAATATGTGTATATATACACATTTTTGCTCAGTTTAATAAGGTGTTTAGACGCTATCATACTTTTAAAAATTTGGCCCCATAGGCCATAATGATAAAGAATGTTTCTTGGTGTCCCTGTAAAAAAACTAAGTGCTATATTCACCAAAATTAATAGGGTACGTGCTACGGTGACTTAAAATTACAACATACGTATCAAACTTCAGCTCATTCGAGCAAAGCGTTTAGACGCTAGCGTGTTCACTCACATACATGCACACACACATACATACATACACACACATATACATACATACATACACACATCAACGTAAAAATAGTGAAAACGGACTCAAGGGACCTCAAAATGTATAGAAACATCGAAAATCTCAGATTCGGATTTTTGACATGATTACAATACTTTCCTTACATATGTATGGTCGGAAAGTAAAAGAATGACGTTCATTGATGGTGATCTTTCTTTTTTTGTTATTGTATTTATTTTTTATGGGATTGATGGAATAAATCTGCGATAAAAAATCTCCCGATTTGTACCAAATTCGTACCAAATTTATAATTACACTTATTAAAAAACTAGCTTTTGTGACGGTTCTTCACACGGAAATTTAATTATTATTCACGGCATATTATAATATATATATATATATATATTAGTTGAAAATTATTGCGCTGCTGAAGATAGAGAATGGATTATTATAGGTAATCAGTACATTTTCTAAATTTTCACTCATATATATATATATATAGCTTTTAATTTGCATACTTTTTTGTGTACTGATTTAAACATAAATTTCCTCTACGTCCAAAAAAACGTAAGTTCTATTGCCATTTAGGTTCTAGAAAAAATATATAATAGCTAGTAACTCAAATAAATATGTTATAAAATTATTAAACTGTATTTATTTATTTTAAGAATTCCCTTTTATGTTTTTATTCGCCTAGTGCGTTTTAGGCAAAACAGAATAAATTTCTACTTTCTTTACAGAGCATCTAAAATTATTACTTGCGATAAAATATGATTTTTATTCAAAACAAACTAAACTAACTAAACGGAAATATAAAAAAAAAAAAAAAAAAAAAAAAAACTAAAAATTATGCAGTGCGCATTCATTATTAGCACTTTCCAACTGTACTTACTCCTCAATATTTCTTTTGTTATATTTTTAGACATTGTTGGGAAGTCTTGGAAACATTCTCGAAAAGTATTAAAAAAGCTTAACGCAAACGTAAATTTAATTCCAGCAATATCCAGTTGTAGCTCTTATTGTGTCTGAATATTTTAGTGTACCCCCGTAAATCTAAAAGCTAAGCATATCATATTCTATACCAAACATTATATTAGTATATTAATCATAAATCTTAAATTCACTATACTTTTTGCAGTAGAAAGTTATTTAAATGTGATTTATACAAATGTAAACGTAATGCATTTGTATTTTTGGTTGTCCCTGTACACAAACCAGTTTTATTGTGCCTATTAATGCCATTTTATATAGGTAGCATGGTTAACTGGAATAATATATGTAATTTTAAAGAAATTCTGAAAATATTTACAGACGAAGGAGGTGGACAAACTGACACATAGACAGACAGTCAGACATACAAATGCACTAATTCAAATCATATTCACACTTAAAAATTGTTATAAAGCGTTAAAAACGCTTAATGTAAACGAAAATGCAATTGCAGTAAATTTTCAATAATAGCCTTTAATGTAACTGAATATTTTTGTGGCACTTTAATCTTGATGATAAACATACTATTTTCAATAGAGAGCATTCATTTTTGCATATAAATAACACATTTCAATTTTATTAAGATTTTTGCAAAGTAAAGTTATTAAAACAAGGCTTAGAGAAATACCTTTCATAGAACGCAATGCTTTAGAATACTTTTGGGTGTCCCTGTACACAAATCAGTGGTTGTGCTTACTTTATTTTCAATAGGGAACATCTCATAATGAACTTAAAAACACACGTATTTCAATTTCATTAAGATTTCTGTTAATTACTAAAGATATTAAAATATGGTTTATGTAAATACCTCTCTTAGAAAGCAATGCTTTGAAATATATTCGGGTGTCCCGTACGCAAACATTAGTGACATTTACTCCGTATTCAACAAGGATATTCGATAATGAACTTGAATAACATATACCAGTTTCAAGGAATTCCATGAATATTTAAAGGAAGTTAGAGCGCAGAAAGTGAGACAAATGGACAGACAAATATTGTTTGCCAATGTCTCTAAATCTAATCAAACGATAGGTATAATTTTAACTTGAGAACAGACGTAAACCATGCCAAGTGTCGTTGAATTCCGTCCAGCCATTCTCACGTGATACCTGGACAAATATAGCGTTATAGACATGCAACCCCCCCCCCACACACACACACACGCAAAAAACTTTCTGAAGTAATTTTTAGTTGCGAAAATATCGCAAAAGGTTTTGATTCTGAGAAATTTACGGACAAAAGTCTGATTTTTGTATATAACTTCTTAAGGCATTTTATAAAAGATCACACGTTTTCCTTTTAATTTGTAAAGCTTATCGTGTTTAATTTTTTTGCTTATATATAAACATTCATTTTTTATCTATAAGCAATAAATAAATAAAAATAAAATATAAAATAAGTAAAAAGATAAAGGTAAAAAGATAAATTTATTGAATTTATCTTTTTACTTCATTTTCAGAAATGTATTTTGATTTTTTTTTTTTTTTAACATATTGTTTTTAATGAAAAATTTATTAAAACCTTTATATGTTTAGAATACAATGTAGGATATTTATCGCGGATTAAATACTAAAATAAATATTTCATGAGAATACGAAATAACGCTGTTATTCTAAAATAGTTCTTTTCTTGTCCATACCATCTGGATATTAAAAGTGCTTATCCTGTGTGGTAAGTTTGCTATGAAGACGAAAACAGGAAAATATTCATAATATTACATTGTGTTTTACAAATGGAAAGTAAATTTGGTTGCATTAAATAAGACAAATGTGTTTCCTAAAGATCAGAGAAATAAAACAAAAGAAATAGAGAAATCAATCTTTTTTAAATCCCTCACAAATAAAATAACCGCTATCATTTACATTCTTTATTTACTGAAATGATAGACACTAAAAAATATTTTCTCAAACACTAAAATCAATGTCATGTGTATTGAAAGACCACTAAAAAATACTTAGTTGAAGGTTATCAATTACATTCAGTTTTGTTTTCGGGATATTTTAATAAAACCAACTCTAATTGAATAATTATTCAAACCTCAATGCAACGTTAATCTTTATAGACAAAAATGAAAGATATTGTAAAAATATAATGCACATTTTAGTAATAATTGTGAATTAAAAAAATTAAATGAATGCCTTTTAGTATAATACATAACTCAAATATATATTTCGGTTCAACGTTATAAAAATGTTCGAATTTAAGATATTAAATGACTATAACTGAATCTCTCTCTCTCTCTCTCTCTCTCTTTTTTTTTTTTTTTTTTTTTTTTTTTTTGTTATTCGTGTATCAAGACATAAACAAAATTTTATGTAAATATTTTATTCCGACAGTGTTTTGGGAGCAAAATCATAATTACAATTAACATCATCGTAATTATGTTATACAAAAATGTATGAGAACTATACGTGGGCAGAAAATGATGATACTTCTGTATGGAAAATAGAATATCATGCCCCTTGAATTTATCAGCATTGTAAATCAAGATATTGTCGTTAAAAAATGCAACGTAAACGCAGTTATTAATTTTTTATTGTCTACATGCAGATATAAAAAAAATAAATAACATAAAATTTTGCTAAAAAATCGGCAAAAATGCGAAACAATGAGGTAGGTTCCGTGTGCAAAACGGAAACAATAATGTTCGTAAGCTTGTAAAATCGTTTAGCTGATTGAATACTTGGCAACAAAATAAAGATTGACAAGAAGGCATTTCGGCGAACTTTTAAACAATATTTAGGAAAAAAAAATTGCGCATTCGTTTCTTACTGTTTATTAAAGCAGGGGAAAGAAACAAGTCAAAATGCACTGGTATTGGGAATTCCCGACAGCGTTGAAAATGGTCTTTTTATGCTTCGATAGTAATGAAAGACGAATATCGGAAATACCAATAAGACCCTGAAAACAATAGTGGAACTCCGAATGGCAATATCTAGGCTCTCCAAAAGAGAATATTTTTCGAAAATTTAAAACGTCATATTAAGATCATGTTAATCGCATTTTACAAAAACAAAAGACTGATTAATCATGATTTTCTTCTAACTACGTTGCCACAAAGCCTTTCAACGAGTCGTGTAAAAAAACTGCAGATTAAAGCTTTGTTATCGACGGAATAGAAATTGTATTTATACCACAGCAATTCACGGACTCACATTGATGTGGTTTTCAGTCTAGCAGAAAGTCTAAAGAATAAAAAACTTACATAATTTCCGAGCATATCATCTGCAGACTTTTGTTTCCTTTAAAATAGAAAAAATCTGCCAAAGGATCCACGTTTTAGGGACATATATTATAATTCTTTAAAGTTTTAGTGATATGTTTTTAAAGAGGTAACTACACATTTCAAAAGTTATGAAATATAAATAAAAAGATTCTGAAATGATTAATATTGTATATTTTTTTCTGAAGAGCAGTTTAATTCCTCTCTGAAAACGCAGAAGGAATTTTATTACTTTAAATATTATTTTGACACTAACCTATTTACGCCTGTACTCCAACATTTTACATCTATATGGCTCAGCTATGAGGTGTCTCACTGTATAAAGTTTAAGCAATAAACAAAATTATTTATATTATTTTATTGTGTGTGTACGTGTGTGTCTGAGTGAGGAATAGAATTCGCTGAAATTTTCAAGTATAAATAGGTATATATTGATTAAAAAAACAAAAACAAAATCAGAACTAATAGGAAATGCTTTTTAACTTAAAGATATGATTGTTTCTAGATCATTTACGTAATAAGACAAAACCATGCATAGCAAACTGTCCTTTTATAAAAATAAACATCGTTTCAATGGATGATTTTTTTTTCCTTCACATATACATCATCCTTTTTAATTTTTCTCTCTCTCTCTCTCTTCATAATTATTTAAATATTTCTATTTCATAATAACTTTTTTAATATTTAACAGGACGAATTTTACAGTTATAAATTAGCTTTAACAATGAAAATAAATTTAGCATTATTATAACTAATCATTATTAGAGTTATAATTTGTACTTGAAGCATGAGTAATCAATCAAATTTTGCGTTACATGTGAAAACTCATGCTAAACTATTGAATATCTTTTGCATATTAAATAATATAGAAGGAATATTCTTAGAATACATTCTCGTAGAGTGACATAGTTTATTTCTTTGATACTTACATGAATCATTCTATAATTATTAATGTAAAACAAGGAATAAAAATCATACAATCTGAAATTGGTTTAGTATATAAAATAAACTTAGTACATAAAATATAAATATATCCTTTTTATTATTATTTTTTTTTAATTTAGCAGCTTTACAAGTAATTATATCCCTTTCATTTAAATAATAATAATAATAATACACGGAAATTGAATAAAATTTTGTTTTACATTATAAATGCTTTATATATACATATATATGTATTTATATACAGTGAAGAATTTATGTAAATATAAAGTGAAGACTTTTAGAATGCTTGGATGACCGATTTTACTCGGTCTCATTGCAAAAATCATTCGTAGTGTAGCTACAGTCTCATTTTTACCTAGAGCTGAGCACGGGTTATCACAAGCTAATTTTCCTTGAGATAAGGAAAATTCAAATCGAATTATTATATAAAATCTCTAACTATATATATATATATATATATATTTTTATCAAAATCGTTCAAACAGTTTCCTAGAAGACCAGATTTCTGCTATATTTTGTTCCAAGTAAAGACCTGTTACGGCTAATTTTTCTAGAGTGGAAAATAAGTGAGACCATTTTTTCGTAAAAAAATAAAATAAAAAATAAATAAATAAAAAATCATTCCAGCGATTTTTAAGAAATTACACTCATGCAGTATGTATCCCGTATGCTGTGCGGGTTACCAGTGAATGCTAATTTCACTGTAGACGAGGATGTTTCAGATCGAAATATCTTAAAAGCACACTAAGTAAATATTTATTAAAATCATTCGAGTAATTAAAAGAAAAGAGAAAATCTGTCATTTCTTTTTTTCTTGGATGAAGCGCGAGTTACCAGTAAATGTTAAATGTTCTAAAGCGAATGTCAGATTTTAGCGTTTACAATTCATTTGTGAAATCAAAAATTGCTTGAATCTAAATTTGTGTCAAAATCATTCAAATAATTTCTAAGAAAAATCATGTCTCTTCTATATTTTGCCATGTGTGAAATGAAGGTTGACTGTAAAAGCTGATTTTCATGAAGAAAAGTATTAGACGAATAGTTTTTTCTTCTCAAAAAAAAAAAAAAAAAAATCTTTAACTCTAAGTTTTATTAAAATTGCCATGTATTATTCCCAGTAAAAGGCAAATCATCCATATGTTTCAACCGGAGGCTGATGGGTTAGCCCAGAATGCGAATTTTCCTTAAGATGAGGAAAAGTCCAATTGTTTTCTTATCCCAAAAAACCCTTAACCTCAATTTTTCCTAAAAGTCATTATATTTATTTCCGAGTAAACCCAATTTCTGACGAATTTTGCAACAAGGGAAAAATGGTTAACAGTAATCGAAAATTTACCGTAGTATCAGAATGAATAGAGCCCATTTTTCACTTCAAAATACATTTAATTCCAAAATTTAATCAAAATCGTTATATTTATCTGCCAGTAAACCCAATTTATATCAAATTTTGTAGTCTGTGGATAAATGGTTAAAAGCGAACGCCAGATTTACAGAAAATGAACATAACTCTAATTAATTTTTCATCCCAAACAACTCTCCTTAACCCCAAACATTCTCAAAAGTATTATATCCTTTTCAATGTAAACTCAATTTCTGCCATATTTTGTAACCAACAGATAAAGGGTTAGCAGCGAACCCCATTTTTTAAAAATATGAGGATAAGTTTAATCAATTTTTTACTCCAAATAAAAAATAGCTCCAGATGTACATCAAAATCGTTGTACCTTTTCTGTAGAAAACCCAATTTCTGGCATATATTTCAAACGGCTGTGAAAGGGGTAAAAGTATACGCAAGCATTCTTGAATATAAGGTTAAATTTAATTGATCAGCCTCCCCTCCCCCCCCCCCCAAAAAAAAAAAAAAAAAAACACTTAACCACAAACGTTCATCAAAATTGTTATATCCATTTTCTACTTAACTTAATTTCTGCTGTATGGTTCAATTTCCCTGAAGATGAAGATAAATCCACTCAATTCAGCACCCTAAAAAACACTTAATCCAAAATTTCCATTAGTGTTGTTGTATCCATTTCCCAGTAAACTCAATTTCTACCATATGGTATAAGTATCCTATAAAAGAATAACAGGGAACGCATATTTTCCTGAAGATGAGGATAAACCCAACTTTTTTTTTCTACCCCCAAATACTTTTAACCCCAACATTTCATCAAAATCGGTTTTTAAATTTTTGAGTAAACCCAATTTCCGCAGTATGTTGCAAATGGCCGATAAAGTGTTAACAGCGAACGCGAATTTTCCTGAAAATGAGGATAAGCCCAATCGTGTTTTCACTCCCCAAAATAACCCTAATCTTAAACTTTCATCTACATTTTTATATCTATTTCCTAGTAAACCCAATTCCTGCCATATTTGACAAATGGCCGATAAAGGATTAACAGCAAACGCAAATTTTATTATCACCAAAATTGTTATATCCCTTTCTCAGTAAATGCAATTTCTACCACAAGTTAAATGTGTTCGATAAAGGGTTAACAGTCAACACAAATTTTCCTAAAGATGAGGATAAGCCCAATCATTTTTTTTTTTTTTTTTTTTTTTTTTTTAACCCTAAAAGAAATCCCAACCTACTTTTATTAAAATAGTTAGAAGCTGTTTCCGATATCTCCAAGACAAATCAAGCCACGTGATCATCACGTGATTGCCATCTTCTCTCAGATGGCCGCACCATAAAATTTTTCCAGTTGCAAAAATTTTAATTAATTAAAAAAAAAAAAAAGAAAAGAAAAGAAAGAAAGAAATATTCGAAATTCGGGCTTCGATGAGAATAAAGAGAGGTCAAAACGGGCCTCCATGCAAAAATTATTTAATTTTGAGTTCAGCCATTTCCTTAGAAAATGACCAACATAATGACTCAAACAAATGACTAATGACTAACAACTCTAAATCTAACTATGTTTTTGTCACTTTCTCGTCATCAATACGATTTACGGTACTGTGAAGATACTGAAAGATTTTCTTTTATCAACTGATACTTTATTTTTAATTATTTATTTACAAATGGTTATACAATACATCGGTCCTGGAATGATCGAACCCACGACCGTCGCATTTCATAAAATTATATATTTAAAATTAATTTTAAAAACTCATCAAAATTTCGTAAATGAATCTTCGTTCTGAACCTTCGAGGAGTATCAGAAGAGATCAAAACGGTTCTCCATGCAAAATTCTATAGCTCTGCGATCAGCCATTTGACTACACAGACACACACCTTCTTATACTATGCGCAAAGATATTATAAACAAGAAGATTATACAGTGAAGATATTATACAATGAAGCTTTCATAATCCGGAAGCACCCATAAACCGGCACGAGTGATTTTTTTTTTTACAAATTAATCAGAATGATGGCAAAAATTCCAAAAAAGAACAACGAGATTTTTGTCTCTCAGTGGGAAATCCAAAAGTTATTAATAAAAGAGATCGTTCCTATTCCTGATAACAAAAATCAAAATAAATACGACTACTCGAAATCTCGTCAGCTGTTTTTGGAAGGACTTGAAAAATATGATCTTATCAGGGACAACCAACTAATGAACGGGCACATGTTAATCAGTCAACGAGAAACCGAAAAACAAAAAAGAATGAAACAAATGAAATTGATCGACACATTTAGAAGAATGTAGCATTGTCAAATTCCTGATCATATTTATTATTAAGCCAGTTTTAATATCAGTTTATTATTATTATTATTATTATTATTATTAGAACAAAAATAAACGATCTGTATTACTGTTTTTTAATTTTTATTTTAAAGTTTTTAATTTATTTCAAAAGTTATTTTAATTATTTTCGTTTTTGAAAAGGGTTTGCATATTTTTTTTTTAACTAATTAAAAAATAAAATCTTTAGATGCTGTAACTGATGTATGATTTCGATATACATTGTCGGAACATCTATAATCCGGAAAAATCCGTAATCCGGCAATGTCTATTTCCCACCGATGATAAATTATCGATGCTTCACTGTATATGAGAATTAATATAGATAATATAATTTTTGTAAATCAAGAAATCATGTTCTAGGTTCAAAATTATTGTTTACATTAATTGTACGAGTATTCAGATTTGCACTTACTAACAACAGTAACAGATTAAAGAAAAATGATAATTATAATAGAAATAATCTGGTGTGTCACTCACACGACTTTCTCTTACCCTGAAATTTAATACTATAAATACAGGTTGAATATTAAGAGGTAAGATAACGATGTTATGTAAACCTATGTTAAACAATTCAAATTAGGCTTCGGACGAGTTTTATATGATAATTAATTCTGTGTGAGTTTCAATAATGCACCTAGATTTATACAAAATCTAATTCTGTTTTTAAAAAATAATTTATTAAACTTATTATTTAAAAAAATTATCTTTTATGATAATGCAGACGATTTTCATATTAGAGAGGTAGTATAATACTAAATATCCAAAAAAAAGTCCATTTTATTCTCAATATTTAAAAAAAAAAAAAAAAAAAAAAAAAAAAAAACGATTTTTTTTCTAAGTTTTTTTTTTTTGTTCAAAGTGAAAAAAAAATCGACAACTTTGTTTTAAATTATCGCAGATCGATGGTTCAACCATTCGTTTTAAAGGTATTAGTGAGCTCTTTTGAAAGATACCCATCATGAAAATTTACTCCCCTCGAGGGGGTACTTCCCCCCAGGGGGGGGGGGGGGAGGCGAGGCTCCTACATACACAAAATTTTTTTCCTAGTTAACTATCTCTATTACAAAAAATGTATATTCGTTTCACTTCGTTTAGTGCAGTCTATAGACGTTAAACTCTACTTACCTGCAATTTCCCCCATAGACGTAATGTATTAAAATTCTCTTGATTGTCCCTGTTCACGAACCATTTGCTTGATCTTAACGAAAAGCTTACTGTTGCATCTATATATGATACACATTTAGAATACCAAGTTTGAACTTTCTGCCATAATCTGTTTTTGAGATATGCTGATAACAGACAGACACACACACAGACCATTTGCTAAAAACATGATTTTCGTATTCAGGGGACCTCATAACGTGTAAATATAACAAAATCTCGCATTCGAAAATTTCACCCAAAAACAATACTTTCTCTACCTTATGGGTAAGAGAAAGTAATACTAATAATAAAAGCTACCGTACAGCAAACAATAAATAGTAAAGCATGGAAAATAAACATGCTACCTCTATTTTCATAAAAATATCTCCGAAAAACAAATCTTTACAATAAAAGAAAAAAAAAATATAAATAAAATTTTTGTTTCAGAATATAAAGCTTTTAATTTTAATACATATTTTTTTTAATAGAAACATTAAAAATAAATAAATAACAAAATAAAAAATTTACTTAACCTTTTTGTTTATCTGAATAGAGCGCCGTTGACAAACTGTAAAATATATTTATATATTTTTTGCATTATTAACTGAAAATTTCCTTAAATGATTAAAAAAATAATGATTGGTTACATTAATATTTTAAGAAAATAATAAGTTCTTCTTTTCTGTAACCTCTAAACTTCGTATAAACGATAGAAAAAAATAACATTTTTTGAACTGGAACTAATGCTCCCTTAGGGTGTAATTTGCAGATATTTTCTACATACTTTGTAATTATCCTTTCTAAGGAGTTTTTAAAAGAGCTATTATTATTATTTTTTTTTTTATACAACACATAAGCTTTTTTTTTTTTTTTTTTTTTTCGTTACTAAAATTACATTACGAGATTTGTAGGATTTTTAAAATTAAGTGCAACCACAATTTTATTATTTTAATTTTTAATGAAACACAAAAAGACATCCAAATCTAGGAATCATCACAATTTATTACAGAATTAAATGTTTCCAAGTGTATTGTTCCATGACCACTAGTAATATTGGACGTGATAATCTAAAATCAAAAATAAAATTTATTACGTGAAAAGATAAAAAAGAAATATATATATATATATATATATATATATTGCATAATGAAATTCGTTTGCGAAATAATGAATATCTCCGTACTTTTGTATTTTACAAAGAAATATATAAAAATGCATGCGTTTTCGCGAATATATTTGTGCAAAGAATAAATATTATTAAATAACTTACAAGATTAAAATATATTTGAAACAAATTGTAATTTTTTCATACATGTTAAAAGTTATATTTCAGATGAAAGATGTAGGGAAAGTGGGGTAAGGGGCAGGTTGCCAAATTTGGCCTTTTTTTTATTCAAAAGTCGCCAATAATTTTTATTTGTAACATTTGACTAATCACTTCGAAGACTATTAGTGTATTATGTATATCAAATGCCACTTCTCAAAATTATTGGTGACTATTGAATAAAAAAAAAAGGCCAAATTTGGACACCCTGTAAAGGGGGGGGGTACATGTAACCACGTGATAAGTGTAAATCTCGGATTATAATTCAACTGAGAAGCTGAATTTGGACATAATGAATATCATATGTTCACTAGAAACCGAATCATATCATGATAATCATATGACTAATTTGATTTATGAATTTTATAATGATTATTAGAATTACCCTTTCTGTGTTACATTTTGGAAAACAAAACAAATATTAATCAGTGACAGTTTTAAAAGAGCAGTTTTTGAAAAAGTTCTTCCATTTTTCCAACCGAGAGATTGCCCCTTCTCAAAATTCAAAGTTATGCCACTCGTGAAGTAATCTACATAGTTTTTGATTTAAAAATAAATAAATAAAAGTAGAATTTGAATACAACTGCATACTTCTTTTATTTTTTTAAGCTTATTGTTTGTCACTTATGGTTAAACTTTCCCCCAGGAATTTTGTACGCTTGGCAAATGTAACCAGATTTTTTACACTTTTCCCAAGCACCTCAGCTGCATCACTTTTACTTCTCTTTTACTTGCTTTAATTTTCAGTGAAACCTAATACCGTCATATATATATATATATATGACGATATTAGGTTATATATAGATATATACATATACATATATATATATATATATATATATATATATTAGCTTTATATATATTATATATATAAAGTTAATTGGAGGCATACGGAAAATTTTGCAAATCAGAATCGAGTGGAGATATTTTTAAAATTCAAAAGTCCCAGATTCATGAAGTTTTTCTCTGCTTAATAACTTGATTTACTCATCAAATAATCATTTAATTTACTATAAACAGGTGTAGTATACCTAATTTACATTTAACCCTCATCATGGTGGAAGTGAAACCACGACAGGGAAACTCGCGAAATAGGTAAATAAGTTTGCGCACATATATATCTAATTAAATATATCTAATTTGTTCCGAAAATAATTAACATCTAATTACAAATCAAAAAAAAAAATATTTCTTAAATAATAAAACAAAATCTAAATTTAATTCTAGAACTATTTTATTTAATTTAAATTATCTGAAAAATCCTTTTTTAATTATATAAGTTAGAATAATACAAACTTTCTTTTATTATACAAGTGAGGGATTTATTAAATGCGCAATTTATTTATTTCCCCTTAATCAAAAAAGTAAATGAGAATTTCAAATAATTTAAATTAAATAAAATAACTTAAGTGAGAATTAAATTTAAATAAAATTTTTGTTATTTAAAAAAAGGTTATCATAATTTGTAACCAGATATTAACGCATATTAGAATAAATTGTATATATTTATCGCATATGTGTACAAACATTTATGTGGATCATATTGTACTGTAGTGCACTTTTAAATAAGTGTTCTTCGACCTTCATTCCTCGAGTGCAACTGATTTTTTTTTAACGCTCCTAGTATATATATATATATATATATACACACACATACACATGTACATACATATATATATGTGTGTGTGTGTGTGTGTGTGTGTGTGTGTGTGTTTTATTATCCAACTTATTTATATCTATTGGTGTCATAATAGTCTACTGTTAATTTATATATTCGTTGAACTAGTTGTTAAAAGCTCTTCAAACTTTCAATGTATATGTATATATGATTTAAAATGTTACTATAAATCCAGAAATTGTGTTTCAATTTACCAGTTAAAAGATTTTTGTTGTACAATAAACTTTTTGTCTTTAATTACACGCTTTTTCAATTTTGCAAATATAAACATAGTAAAAGCTATGAATAATTAATGAAAAAAAAAAAAAAAAAAAAGAAAAAAAGAAAAAAAAAAAAAAAATGATTTAATCCTTGCTATTATTATTATTATTAAAGAAATTTCCAACAGTAAAACTTTGAAACAGAAAAAAATAAAAAAATAGTTTATTAATAATAAGCTTTTTTCCTATTACAAAAATTCTATTATTTTCTTCGTATTTCTTTTCGTAGGTAAAAACTGTTTTGAAAATGGTGTTATTTAAACTTTTTGCTTTTATCAATAAAGCACCGTTTATAAAATGGTAAAGATTATCTCTTCTTTATATTATTAACCTAAGTTAACAGAAATTTACTTAAAATGTTAGAGAAAAAAGTTATTCGTATATTAATTTGTTAAAAAAAAAAAAAAAAAAAAAAAAAAAAAAAAAAAAATCTTCATTTTGTAAACTATAAACTTTAAAGCGAAGAAGAAAAAAAAAAAAAAAAGAAAAAAAAAAGCCAACTGCTAAAGTGGAACTAATGCTTTCTTCAGGCGTAATTCGCAGGCACTTTAGATGTACTTTGCAATTATAGTTTCTGAAATCCGTAGAAAATTTCTAAATAAATTAAGCAGTAGTTTCATACTTTCAATTTTAATTAAAACAAAACAAAACGAGTAGCCAAATCTATTATTTAACATGATTTATTACAGCATTAAATTCATGATGACTTGCAGTTCTTTGAGTTGTCTTCTAAAATCTTAAACAACTATTATTCCGTAAGATAAAATAATATAATTTTAAATAATGAAGTTCATTTTGGGGAAACTGAATGTTTCCACACTTTTACACATTTTAAACAAATGTATAAAACTGCACGAATACCAATGAATATGTTTATTATCTTTCTGTTATAAAATTATAAAATTGGAATATAATTAAAACACTTCATGAATTTTTCCATGCATCTAACATTGCTTATGAAATGAGTGACGTATATTAAAATAACTAATATTTTTCTGTTCCATTATTATTTTATAACACTGTTTAATTTGATTTACCTCTCTCACTTAAAAATAATAATCTGGTATGTCACACGACTTTCTCTTACCCTGTATTTCAGTGCTATAAAGATAGATTGCATATTAAATCAAAAGATCAATAAGGTAAGATAATAAAGTTCATTAAAGTTCATTTAAAGTTCATTAAAGTTCAATGTACTGTAAAAATATTCCAAAATAGGTTTATAAACAGTTTTAGTTGACGTATAAGTTTGTATGAGGGCTATCGCTCCCCTCAAACCCCCGTTTAGTTATAGTGCCTATATTAAATTAACAAAAATAAATAAATAAATAAATAAATAAAATGAAGGCTGCTATTAAATTTCCTTTAAACTTGTCAATCTTGAATAAAATTTTTAAACTGGCAACTTAGTGCAGACTTACAGGTACCAAATTTCAATTTCATGTAGGTATTAATAACAGATAAGCACATAAACCAACAGCAAACAATTATACTTTCATATTCAAGACATTTCAAAACGCAATATTATAAAAAAAAAAAAAAAAAAAAAAAAGGAAGGCTGCTATAAGATTGCCTTCAAACTTGCCAATCTTGAATCAAAATTTTCAAGTGGCAACCTAATACAAGCTTCAAGATGCCAAATTTAAATTTCATGTATGTATTTATTTTTAAATTATGTCTATAACACATAAACACATACACCAACAGCAAAAAATTATTAAAAAATATATATATTGTTAAAAAATATATATATTGAAAATACAACTTCTAAAATTACTTCGTTTGCAGTATAAGTATACATTTTATTTTCTCTCCTGAGAAGTGTTCGTCAACATAGTAAAACGTAGCAAAGCACTTCCATTAATTACATTCAATAGAAAAGAGCGTTTAGCTTAAATTTGCATAGCCATGTATTTTGTACATAAACTATATGCACATTACGTTATGTATATAAATTTAGTCTTACATCAAAAATATCTAACACGAAATAAATTACATTGCCAGAAATTTTTCAAGTATAGCCCCGATATATCCAAATATTTTGGGTAGCCCTGTAAACGAATGATAAATGGTTTCCATACCACAATCTACACAAAACATGCTTTCATGCATACAAAAAAAAAATATTTTTATTCCATTTTGTTTAAGGAAACCAATATATGTTACCCTGTACATATCAGAAATATCGCCACAAATGTAATGTATTTCAATTTTCATGGATGTGCACGAACCGCTTTCTTGATCTCAACGAAAAGTTTAGTATAGCTTTCTTATATGATACACATTTAGAATACCGAGTTTGGAGTGTTTGCTACTATTTGATCTTGATATATTGTGATAACACAAACAGACACACACAGAGATAAATCGCTAAAAACATAATTCCACGATTTTGAAAATTTGACCCAAACACAATAGCTACTCTACATATATATCATATATATGGGCAAGAGAAAGTAAAAATATATTTTTAAATATTTTTATATTTAGAAATGTTTATTAAGTGTAATATATTAATCAGTTATAGAATACGTTTTAGATATGCACTTTTATTTTTTGAATAAATTTCTAGCAAACTGAATTTTTAAGTTCAAAAAATGCTGCTTATGTGATGCATTATATTTATTTTATTTAAAGTAAAACATCGTTATTTTTTTTTTTTTCACGAAATTTCGGAACTAGCTTGTAAGCGAACACCTTTTATAAAACGAAATCATTTTGATTAAGTAGGCAGAAAAAATATAATAAAAGGCCCCTTTTATTCCCAGTCATTGTTTCCTTGAGCTATGAATAGTGTTTGATAAAATTTTCTCTAAATTTATTAAAATTCCAACCGAAATTTTTATGATGCTTTATATCATAACATGAATCAAGGAAATCTTTGCTCAGTATTTATTTATTCTTCATTTTGAAAATCAAAACTATCTTTATTGAAATTTTCTCTTATAATCAATGATAATTTAAGAAAACTGTACATAAACTACATAAAAGAATAAATTCTGTATTAGTTTCATGCGTGAAGAACTATGAAAAAAATATATTATTATTATTTAGTTTTATTTGTATTTAAAACATTTTTTAATATCGCTTTTAATTAAAAAAAAATATATAATATTTTTTAAGACAGATAAATATTTATAATAACATATTTTTTCTTTGGGTTAAAGAATTTTTTTCACTAATTTCAATTTTATTTTAAATGATCGATTAAATCGAACCATTTTTCTTTTTTCTTGTAGTAATTTGTGATGAGTTATCAAAACGGAGATTTATTAGTAGCAATTTATACTTTCCACACCCTTTTTCGTCTGTATCACGAAAAGGAAATTAAGGAAATTCAAATAAAAATGTATAACCAGATAAACAAAAATTGCAGACAGAAACATTTTTAAGAGAATTTAAATGTTTCATAATCTTACATTTAAATGTCATTAAAAAAGAAAAAATTATATATTGAAAAATATTCCTTGATAACCATTTTTTATTATAAGTAATTAATTTTCTAAGTCATTTTTTTTTTTTTTTTTTTATGCAAATGTAGATTAGAATAAAATAGAAAAATAGCTTAAAACAGGATCTGATTTTCCGGTACAGTATATGATAAATTCCAAAAAAGCATTTTAAAATTGAAATTGAAGCATTTTAAATAGCTTCATCTTCATCTTCATATTAAAATATATTTACAGCTCATATTTTGCATGTTTTCATATGCTATGTGTCAAAATCTTCTCCATTTAATTAAATTAAATCAGTAAAGAGAATGAAAGATTTGTCATAAAATTTTCTTTAATCATATTTTGTACGTTTTATTAATTACGCTTTTTCCACTGCAATAATTGGCTTTTTATCTAAAGAAGGATTAAAGCTATTTTATCAATAACATTTCGCATTTACTATTTCTTTGTAAGTTAAATCACCAAATTAAGCTAGATTCTTTCTTTTTTTAAATAAATATATTTAAATAAATATTTCAGTTATAGATGACTTTCATGTTATACATATTTTTGTAAAAGTAATGAGCGTTTATTACATATTTCTTTTCCTAAAAACATGAAAAAGGTATTGAAAGTCATTAATTTTACACTTCGTATGCATTAAATTAAATTAAAACTTAAAACGTATAAATATTAAAACTTAAAACGTATAAATAATAATTTTACGCATTCAGACCGTGAATATATCCCACAATGTTAATAATACATCATAAGTATAAAAAATACGTCTTCAATGCGTTTTTTACATTAACCAAATTGACACTGAATTTGATATGCAATTATAGTACATTTTTCAAAATTCCTTTCGTTATTTAATTTTCGTAATTTTTTAATAAAGAATCCGCAACACTTATAAAACAATTAAAATATAAAAAACGTAAAATAAAATAACAAGCAAACAAATTATTCAATGTGAAAAGCAAACTATTTGTTAAATTTCTTATGGAATGCAAGAAACTTGCAGTTTATTTTTACTTTCTTCTATATGTAATATAGAGAAAGTATTGGATTCGTAAAAATTTTCGACCTCGGGTTTTTGATGGATTTACATGTTTTGAGATCTGTAGAACACGATTTGACCCTTTTTAGAAAATGTCTGTCTGTCTGTCTGTGTGTGTGTGTGTGTGTGTGTGTGTGTGTGTGTGTGTGTGACAAAATTTTGTGGCAACTGTATCTCAGGAACTACTGCACAGAATTTCATACAAATTAGTATGTAGTTGCACCTTGACATAAATTAGTGCCTCAACTTTTGGTAAAAATTGTCTTACAGGTTGCGTTGCCATCCCGCTTTTTCTAAATTTTTAACATGGTGATATAGGACAAAATTTTGTATAAATGTGCATAAAGAGAATTATTTTTTAGTAATCATTATGAAATTTACAAGAATTATTTATAATAGAGGTAGTCAACTGGGGAAAAAATTTTGTATGCGTAGGAGCCTCGTGAACCCCCCTGGGGGGGAAGTCCCCCCTCGAGGGGAGTAAATTTTCAAGATGGGTATCTTTCGAAAGGTCTCGTCAATACCTTTAAAACGAATGGTTGAACTATAAATCTGTGATAATTTAAAACAAAGTTATCGATTTTTTTTACTTTTAACAAAAAGTAACTTAGAAAAAAAATCGTATTTTTTTTTTTTTTTTTTAACGAAATTTAACCAGACTTGGTATTTAGTTGGCCCCTGACATAAACTGGGGCTGATTAGATTTGGGGATCAATCACTCAACAGGTGGTGCTGTGATCGTATTTTTTCTAAATTTTTAACATGGCAGTATGGGACAAAATTTCGTATAAATGTACATAATGGGAGTTATTCTTAACCTGTGATTGTGAAATTAATATGAATTATTGATAATAGTAGTAGTTAATTAGGAAAAAAATCTCGGTCATCGCTCCTCCCCCCCCAGGGGAAAGTACCCCCCCCCCGGGGGGGGGGGGGGTAAATTTTCAAGATGGGTATCTTTTGAAAAGTCTCGTCAATATCTTTAAAACGAATGGTTGAACTATAAATATGTGATAATTTAAAACAAAGTTATCGATTTTTTTTTTTTTTTTTTTTTTAATATTGTTACTGCGTGAATTTGTATAGGAAAATATAGAAGAAAGTCTTGTGGTGGCCACAGCATACTAGTTTTACCTCTTGTTTTAAACCTTGAGAATTTCATCAATAATTCAATAATTTCTATAACATTATTTTAGTTATTATCTTATTTACCACAAGTAAAAATATTTTACACTCATGGAAAAAGGAAAATTTAAAAATTTTAAATATAAATAATATTTGTTTCAAGTATTATGTAAAATGGTAAAGTAAAATGTCCTACTAACAAAATTAACACACATAAAACTCTCATTTATTTAATAATTATATGTAATATATATGTAATTTAATGTATGTAATTTAATATATTGTTACAAAATTGTAAATAATGGTGTTTATTTCTGTATAAATTCTTTCAAAGAGGCTTAGTAAGTTGATAAAGTGCTAATTTTGTGCATTTCTAGTCGTTTTAGCGTTGAAATAGCCTTATTTTCCCTTAAAAACGCATTAAAAAGCCCCAGTAATGCAGGTAATGGATTTGGCGCCAAATTTGGCGACTTTTTCCCACCTTGGCGATTTTTTTTGGCGACCTTGGCGAGAAAATCCTTATATGGGATATACCAAATATGGAAGCTGTAAGTTGATTGGTTGACCACTTTCTAGAGTTTTCTCGAAAAATCTGGGTTCCATGGAACAGCATATAAGGAGCGCTTCCTCGCCAAGGCGGTCAGTTCAGTTCAGATCTCAGCCAGCTTCGCTAGTGCTTGCATTGCTCTTAAGCCTCTTTGAGAGTGACTTGCTTCAAGTGTTGTTGCTATACAGTTTGTACTGTGGATTTGCTATTGACAGCTGTTGTTTAAGCTGTGGTTATTGCTTGAATTGAAGCTGATAATTGGTTTATTGACCTGTATTTTTCTGGAACTTTCTGTGAATAAATTACTGAATTTTTGTACGTTTGGCCTTTCATTCTCAGACAACTCACGAACCCCCAAGTACGCAACTTTTCTGGTGTCAGAAGCGGGATTGTCTGTGAATGGTTATAACTAGAGCTATGGAGGAACAGATGAAGAAACTTCTAGAAAGCTTAGCTACCCAGATGAATGAAATGAAGGAAGGACAAAGAGAGATGAAAGAAAGTATGGAAGCATCACAAAGAGAGATGAAAGAAAGTATGGAAGCATCGCAAAGAGAGATGAAAGATAGCCTGAGTCACGAGATGAATGAAATGAAAGCCGGACAGAAAGAATTGAAAGACGGCTTGACTGAAGAAATGAAGGAAATGAAAGACACTATGGGTGAAGTTCAGGAAGAAATTAAATCTAATCAAGATGAGATGAAGAGAGAGCTTTCAACGGCGAAAGAATCAATCGAAAGTAAATTATCAGATATGGGAAGCAGAATAGATGGAATAGAAGAGAAAGTTTTGAAAATAGAAGGAAGTTTTGAAGAGAAAGCTATGAAGATAGAAAAAAATGTTATGAAGGTTGAAGAGAAAGCTATGAAGAAAGAAGAAAATGTTATGAAGGTTGAAGAGAAAGCTATGAAGATAGAAGAAAATGTTATGAAGGTTGAAGAGAGTGTTACGAAAATAGAACAGAGTTTCGAGGAGAAAGTTAAAGAAAACTTTGATCAAGAGCTGAAAGGAAGGTTTTCAGAGATAGAAGGTAAACTGAAGAGAATAGAAGAAGATCTGGAGAGAAAAGTGGAAGAAAGGTTAGAATCCCTGCCCCAGGAAACTGAAAAGAAAGAGAGAAGAATCCAGAATCAGGAATTTATTAAGCTTTCCACCTACGACGGCAGTTCTTCGTGGCATGTATATAAAATGCAGTTTTCCATCGTAGCTGAAGCTAACGGCTGGGACTCTGTTGCAAAGACTGCTCATCTGGTAGGGTCGTTGCGGGGCGACGCCACAGATATTCTGGAGACCCTTTTGAAGGAACAGCGATATGACTTCGAAGCTGTAACCAGAGCACTAGAGCTACGTTTTGGAGCGAAATGGTCCAAAGAATATAGTCGACTCCAGCTAAGGTCCCGTCGTCAGAGACCAGGGGAAAGCTTACAAGAACTGGCATCAAACATCCAGAGGTTTTCACATTTGGCTTTCTCAGACTGTCATCCTGAAACACGTAATGATCTGGCTCTAGAATATTTCATTGATGCTGTCGGAGATCCAGATATTCAAAAAGCCCTCAGACTCTCCGACGTGAAGGATGTGGAGTCAGCCTTGGTGTATGCCTTAAAGCTCGAGACAGCCCAACAAGCCTCCTATAAACATCGTCAGAACAGCACAGCAGACAAAGTGAACGGTTCTCAAGATGATCTTAAAGAGATTCAGGAAATGATTGCAGAAATTAATAGAAGACTAAGCATTCTTGAGAGTAGGAAAGAAGGGAAGACTCCAACAACTAAATGCTGGGGCTGTGGAAAAGACGGGCATATCAAACGAAGCTGCCCAGTAAGAACACCTAGAGAAGCAACCAAGAATGTCTCTGAAGTATGCTACGCAGAAGGAGCTCTTCGGGAAAATCCAGATGCCTTCTTTCGGAAGCCTCCATCTGAAGATCATAAATACAGCTCTAAAGCCAAAGATAGACCCCAAAGAATACAGCCAGTTGCTCGCCAAGTTACTGTCTCAACACCATCAGAACAAGATCCCGATCAATGGAGTGACGAAGAACTTAGACAAGCCCAGTTGGAAGATCCTGACATAAAGCCAATATCACAGCTGAAGGAGACGACCAGCAACAAACCTACCTGGCAAGACATTTCCGGATTTAGTCCCATTACGAAAAGTTATTGGGCACTTTGGGACTCTCTTCATTTCAGAAACGGCGTATTATACAGAAAGTGGGAATCTGATGATGGGAAAAGCATCAGATGGCAGATTTTATTACCAAGATCAAAAATACCAGCTGTTTTAGAACAACTGCATAGTAGATAATAGCAGGAGACTTGGCGTTGGAATATTAAAACAGGAATAAACTACTACGTCAGAAACGCCAAAGAAAAATTATTGAGGTGCATACAGCTGTTTCGGTAGCCTAAAGCGTACCGTCATCAGTGCAAAAAAATAATTCTGAATCTGGAGAAGTACTCGTATATATAGGAGAGGGACCGGATTTAGTTCAACCAATAGGATTACGGAAGAGGTGGGGAGTGTGGCCAATAGGAATTAAGGAATGTGTAGCTGTGTAAACAGTAGAAAAATTAAGGAAATGTGGACTGAATGTAAAATTTCCAACAATCAGACAAATAGGGAACAGCGAAATCACAATTTACAAGGTTTTTAAATTTTTTATAAATATGAAAATCTTCAAAGAAATCGAGTTCATGAATGGATTTAGGTCTGCAAATTATTTTAAATTTAATTCAGCTAAAATAATTTGCAGACCTAAATCCATTCATGAATTCGATTTCTTTGAAGCTTTTCATATTTATAAAAATTTTAAAAACCTTGTAAATTGTGATTTCGCTGTTCCCTATTTGTCTGATTGTTGAAAATTTTACATTCAGTCCACATTTCCTTAATTTTTCTACTGTTTACACAGCTACACATTCCTTAATTCCTATTGGCCACACTCCCCACCTCTTCCGTAATCCTATTGGTTGAACTAAATCCGGTCCCTCTCCTATATAGAGTACTTCTCCAGATTCAGAATTATTTTTTTGCACTGATGACGGTACGCTTTAGGCTACCGAAACAGCTGTATGCACCTCAATAATTTTTCTTTGGCGTTTCTGACGTAGTAGTTTATTCCTGTTTTAACTGCATAGTAGCTCTACCGGAGGCCATTTTGGGGTAATGAAGACTCTGCAGAAAGTTCGGGAACGCTTCTACTGGTGCAAGGCAAAGGAGGATGTGGAGAAATGGTGTAAATCCTGTGATGCTTGTGCGGCACGTAAAGGCCCGCAGAAACGAAGTCGAGGAACACTGCAACGGTATAACGTGGGAGCACCATTTGAACGGATTGCAATCGAGATCTTGGGTCCTTTGCCACGGACCTCCAGTGGAAATAAATACATCCTCGTCGTGATGGACTATTTCACCAAGTGGCCTGAGGCATATCCCATTCCCAATCAAGAGGCAGGCACAGTCTCAGAGGTCCTAGTGCAGCAATGGGTGTCAAGGTACGGCACGCCCCTACAACTTCATACCGACCAAGGTAGGAACTTTACCTCTGATGTTTTCAAAGGACTGTGTCAACTACTCGGCATAGACAAAACCCGGACAACACCCTTACATCCCCAGTCGGACGGCATGGTCGAGAGGTTCAATCGTACCATCCTGAATAACCTCTCTCTTCTAGAATCAAGGAACCAGCAAGATTGGGACTTGAAGTTGCCATGGTTCCTGCTGGCTTATCGAAGTGCTGTCCATGAAACCACCGGCTATACTCCAGCCCAGATGCTCTTTGGACGTGAACTTCGTCTCCCTTGTGATCTCCTGTTTGGTTGTCCACCCAATGCGCCTTCATCGCCCGAGGAGTACATCCAAGATCTCCAGGCACGATTTGAGGACGTACACAACTTTGCTCGGGAGCGGATTAACATGGCAACGGAGAAAATGAAGACAAGGTACGATCTAAAGGCTACACAACATGAGTTCCAGGAAGGAGAGAAGGTCTGGTTGTGGAATCCTGTTCGACGCAAAGGACTCTCTCCCAAGTTACAGTGCAACTGGGACGGACCGTACACAGTCTTAAAAAGGCTGAATGATGTAGTGGTGCAGATCACTAAAATACCTTCATCAAAACCGAAGGTGGTGCACTATAACAGGCTAGCCAAGTACCACAATTAACGGTAATATTAAAATTTAAAATGTAAATACTAATAAAATTTGCGCATGCGCACTGTAAATATTTGTATATAAATATTTGTACATATTTGTGAACTTTGTAAATATTTCTCACTTGATTTGTATTTCTATTTTATCGTTATATGCAACTTAGTTTTTGTATTTCAGATTGTGTAAATTTGTTTAGTTTCTTCTCTTGACCAAGGGTTGCACTGCCCGGGACGTGCAGTCCTTGGGAGGGGGGCAGTCTTACAAAATTGTAAATAATGGTGTTTATTTCTGTATAAATTCTTTCAAAGAGGCTTAGTAAGTTGATAAAGTGCTAATTTTGTGCATTTCTAGTCGTTTTAGCGTTGAAATAGCCTTATTTTCCCTTAAAAACGCATTAAAAAGCCCCAGTAATGCAGGTAATGGATTTGGCGCCAAATTTGGCGACTTTTTCCCACCTTGGCGATTTTTTTGGCGACCTTGGCGAGAAAATTCTTATATGGGATATACCAAATATGGAAGCTGTAAGTTGATTGGTTGACCACTTTCTAGAGTTTTCTTGAAAAATCTGGGTTCCATGGAACAGCATATAAGGAGCGCTTCCTCGCCAAGGCGGTCAGTTCAGTTCAGATCTCAGCCAGCTTCGCTAGTGCTTGCATTGCTCTTAAGCCTCTTTGAGAGTGACTTGCTTCAAGTGTTGTTGCTATACAGTTTGTACTGTGGATTTGCTATTGACAGCTGTTGTTTAAGCTGTGGTTACTGCTTGAATTGAAGCTGATAATTGGTTTATTGACCTGTATTTTTCTGGAACTTTCTGTGAATAAATTACTGAATTTTTGTACGTTTGGCCTTTCATTCTCAGACAACTCACGAACCCCCAAGTACGCAACAATATATGTAATTTAATATATATGTAATATTAATTTCTTCCATATTCAAGTATTGGATTCGTAAAAATTTTCGACCTCGGGTTTTTGATGGATTTACACGTTTTGAGAGCTGTAGAACATGATTTGACCATTTTTAGAAAACGTCTGTCTGTCTCTCTGTCTGTCTGTCAGTTTGTGTGAGTGTGACAAAATTTTGTGGCAACTGTATCTCAGGAACAACAACACAGAATTTCATACAAATTGGTGTGTAGTTGCACCTTGACATACGAGGTTTGTCCGGAAAATACGTATAAAAGTTGAATAATAACTTTATTTTACAGTTTGCAGTCACCGCCAGGTGGCACTACTGCTGTAGCCAATCCCATCAACGCTCAGTTCGAGTCAGAGCGCTCAGCGTGTAAGTAGGAGTGTGCGGCTGCTTGTTGAAAGTTACCCTTTTTCACCTGGGGTCGGCATGGAGCTCTCTCTGATTGAGGAACAGTGCATCAACATCAAGTTTCTTGCAAAGCTAGGCAAGAATGGCCGAGTTCGACCGGATTTGGCACAAGGGGGCAGGTGGATCCTTCATCAAGACAATGCGCCCGCACACACGTCGCTCGCTGTGCGTGAGTTTTGGGCCCGAAGCTCAATCACCGTGACAGACCACCCGCCTTATTCACGCGATTTAGCCCCTTGTGACTTCTTCTTGTTCCCGAAATGCAAAATGGTGCTTCGGGGGCGGCACTTGGGAGATGTGGAAGCCATCAAGGCAGAGACGACACGGCAACTGAACAGCATCACAACTGAAGACTTTCAGCAATGTTATCAACAGTGGAAACGGCGTTGGCAGAAGTGTATCTTGTCTCAGGGAGAGTACTTTGAAGTAAACCATATTGTAATACCTGAATAATTCTAAAATAAAGTTATTATTCAACTTTTATACGTATTTTCCGGACAAACCTCGTAAATGAGTGCCTATCAATTTTTGGTAAAAATTGTCTTACAGGTTGCGTTGCCATCCCGATTTTCTAAATTTTTAACATGGTGATATAGAACAAAATTTTGTATATATGTGCATAAGGAGAATTATTATTTAGTAATCATTATGAAATTTAGAAGAATTATTTATAATAGAGATAGTCAACTGGAAAAATTTTTTGTATGTGTAGGAGCCTCGCCAACCCCCCTGGGGGGGGAAGTCCCCCTCGGGGAAGTAAATTTTCAAGATGGGTATCTTTCGAAAGGTCTCGTCAATACCTTTAAAACGAATGGTTGAAACATGAATATGTGATAATTTAAAATAAAGTTATCAATTTTTTTCTTTTACTTTAAAGGAAAAAAAAAAACTATGGGGAAAAAAATCGTAATTATCTTATATATATGTTTACTGAGTGAATTTGTATAGGAAAATATAGAAGATAGTCTAGTGGTGGCCACAACATACTAGTTTTTACATTGTATTAATAATAAAACAACAGAAGAAAAAAATAGCAGACACATTTATATGTGTGCGCGTATGCAGGGATGGAACACGGGTACAGAACTCATACCACTATCAATGTAGCAAAGGTTTCTACTTCTTAAATCGACGATATTATAGGTAGAGAAATTTCTTAAACAAATACCGGAATGGATTCTGCGTCCATGTTCCATACCTGCGTATATAAGGGCTTTCAGTTTTTTTTTTTTTTTAGTGCTAGAGGAATATTTCAGTCGGTACAGTTGTCGAATTTTTAAAATACACTCTTAATATTGCTAAGGGCCAGTCGGTTTATTGAATGGGGTTTATTGGGGTTTATTGAATTTCAGTCGGTTTATTGAATAGGGATTTATTGAATGAGGTCCCCCCCCCAGGCGCAACTTTGACATGATTCCCCCCAAAGGTATCCCTATTTCAGTCGGTACAGCGTTGTCGAATTTTTATAATACACTCTTAGTAGTGCTAAGGGCCTATTTCAGTCGGTACAGCGTTGTTGAATATTTATAATACACTCTTAATAGTGCTAAGGGCCTATTTCAGTCGGTTTACTGAATGGGGATTTATTGAATGAGGTCCCCCCAAGGCACAACTTTGACATGAGTCCCCCCCAGGCCCAACTTTCACATGAGTCCCCCCAAGGTACCCCTATTTCAGTCGGTACAGCGTTGTCGAATTTTTATAATACACTCTTAATAGTGCTAAGGGCCTATTTCAGTCGGTTTATTGAATGGGGATTTATTGAATGAAGTCCCCCCAAGGCACAACTTTGACATGAGTCCCCCCCAAGGTACAACTTTGACATGAGTCCCCCCCAAGGTACAACTTTGACATGAGTCCCCCCCCAGGCCCAACTTTGACATGAGTCCCCCCCCAGGCCCAACTTTGACATGAGTCCCCCCCAAGGTACAACTTTGATATGAGCCCCCCCCCAAGGCATACCTTTGACATGAGTCCCCCCCAAGGCACACCTCCCCCTCATTGGGAAAAAGAGAAAAAACGTTGTTTTGCGGCTATAAGACAGTTTGGACTTCCAACGTTATTTGTTACAATATTTGCAGCTGAAACACATTGGTTTGATTTAATGAAAACTTTATCATGGAATTTAGATCGTCACGAATTAACTAAAGAAGAATTTGTCAATATTAACAAGTTTAGCAGTAGGCCTCTGGCACTAAATTAAAGTATGTCAATGTCAGATTTTCATGTTTTTTTTTTTTTTTTTTTTTTTTTTTTTTTTCATTATGTTTTTAAATATTATATGCATTTATAAAATTTCACACATTTACACTTTAAGAAATTTTAGTAAAATTCAGAGAGTTGAACGTTAATTTATATGGAAAGTTCCTTTTTCCAAGAAAAATACTCAGTACCCGTATTAGTAAGAAAATTCTGCGAGAATGTTGATCGTTTATTAAAGATCATTTTCTTTCTTCGAGAAAAACGTCGGGACAGCTTGGTCTTGGACAGACATAACTTTATTTTTACGGTCAATGACTGCAAAATTTTTAGCAGTCACAGACGGACAAATAAATGTTTATAATTTTTACGATGTAGGTGTCTAATACCAATTTAAATAACTAAAAGATATATTATCACACTTTTTGTCAATTATATGTTTTATGCGCCATATAAAATTTCTCAAAATTTATCTGCATTTCTGGTGATTAAAAACAAATAACTGAAGTTTGGTAACTTAATGTTAACGTCCATTTTAAAGGGTTATTTTCATCACAAACGTATCAAACCAATTAAAAATGACATTTGAGACACTGGCTTGAACGTAATTGACTGCAAATATTTCAATTTGAAAGTTTTTTAAGTTATAAAAAATTTAAGATTTTATGAATATAGCAAAGTTGAGCGATATTCCATATAAATTTGCATTTTGGGGATCATTGTGTTGCAAATAGTATGGAATTGCTAGAAAACTGAACTACAAAACTAACCTCAATAAAATAAATTTATAGATTAGAAAAAGGTAAATGTATCGAACTGAACGGTGGGTAGCCTATTCGATGGGGGCATTTCAGTCTGTCATTGTGTCCAGAAATTGGTCAAAGTCATTTTTTTTAAACTTCAATAGAGTGCTCAAAATGCATGAGAACTTATAAATAATGAGAAACTAAGCAGAGTCCACCTATGCCAACTAGTTTTAAAAGGCAATTAGTTGCAGTTTTTGCCTTAAAATATTGATAAATATAAGTGTAATAGCAAATAAGAAAAATGAGGTTCAAAGTGGAAGTTGTTACGCTGTTACATTTACCTCCACTTCACCCTACGTTATACAGGTTCACGAAGGTTTTACGTATATTATACGTATATTGTTTTATACTTTACGTATGAAACTCCTTCTAAAGTTGTTCCTTGTGTTAAACCACTTTCAGGTTTTAATATAAATTCTGTGTTACTCTCATTTTACTAAAATATGTTTTACGCTTCCAATAATTAATTGACATAAACCATAGAAGATGAAAGCTGTAGTTTCATGGGTATTACTGAATTAAGTGATATTAGTTCATTTAATGTGAGGATTTTATTATTTAAAAATTCCTGCACATTGATACTTTAAACTCCAAGTTAGCCGAAATACCAGTATGGAATCTTTAAATGTCCGAAATACCTGTAGACCTTCTAAAGGTTACCTTTAAAAAGATTTTTGTTGATTTTTTTTTTACATAGGATACAAAATACACAAAATGAATTTTATGAATTTAATCCCATTGAACAATTATTTATTTCATTTATTTTATTATTAAATGACGAATTCCTTTAAGACTTGTTTTTTCACTGTATTGTATTTAACAGTTTTTTTCTTCTATATAAAAGAAAAAAGTATTCGGTTCTTGAAATTTTTTGACCTCCGATTTTCAATAAATTTGTACATTTTGAGATATTCTCAACATGATTTAATTATTGGAAGATGCCTGTGTGTCAATCTGTGTATGTGTATCAAAAATTTTGTGGACGCTGTATCTCATAAACCAATAAACGAAATTTATCTAAACTTGGTGTTTAATTGGACCTCAAACTAAACTGCTGCTGATTATATTTTGATGTGAATCGCCCATCATGTAGCGCTGTCATCCGATATTTTTCATAATTTGTCCTTAGGCAGTATAGAACAAAATTTGGTATGAATGAATATAATGAATTATTTTTAATGAATGTATGAAAAATTAATATGAATTATTGATAATAGGAGTATTAAACTAAGAAAAAGATGTGTGGATATAGAAGTATTTCTCTCCCAGGGAATGTAAATTTTAAACCATAGATTTTTGATAATTTAAGTCAAAGTTATCGATTTTTTTTTCATTTTTAATAAAAATTTAATTTAGAAAAAAAAAAAAAAAAATCTCAGAAGTCGTCACTTTTCTTCGGCACATAGCAAAAAACTAATTTGAATAAATATTAATTTATTAAATAATTTGTATTGCGCAAATTTTATAAGAAAATATAAAAGAAAACCTTGTAATGATTATAACATATTAGTTTTTTTTTCTTCTTCTATATGTATATATAAAGAAAGTATGGGATTCATGAAAATTTCCGAACTCCAGTTTTCCAAGGATTTAGACGTTTTGTGATGTCCCGAACACGATTTGAATTTTTTTTAGAAAATGTCTGTCTGTCAGTCTGTGTGTATGTGTGTGTGTATCATAAATTTTATGGACGCTGTAACTCACGAACCAATGAACGAAATTTAACCAAACTTGGTATTTAGTTGAACCCTGACAAACACTGGTGCTGATTAGATTTGTGTAACATTTGCTTAACAGATGGCGCTGTGATCGCATATTTTTAAAATTTTTAACATGGCACTATAGGACAAAATTTCGTATAAATGTACATAATGAGAGTTATTTTAAACGTGTGATTGTAAAATTAATATTAATTATTTATAATAGTAATACTTAACTAGCAAAAAAATAAAAATAAATAAACAAATAAAATTGTGCATGTGGGAGCATCGCTTCCCCCCCCCCTCCTCCCAATCGCTGGGGGAGGGTGTCTTTCGAAAGATCTCGCCAATACCTTTAAAATGAATGGTTGAACTATAGAACTGTGATAATTTAAAACAAATTTATAGATTTTTTTATATTTTAACCAAAAAAAAAAAAAAAACTTAGAAAAAAAATCGTATTTCTTTTAATATTGGCAAAAAATTGACTTTATTTCGGAATTTAGTGATGTAATTCGGTCAGATAAATATAGTATGCATTTATAATGAAAAATAATTTAATAATTTAATAAAAAAAATTGTTTTTATTAAGTTTTGTGTAAAATTATATAGAAGAAAGTCATGTGGGTGCCACACCATACTAGTTTTTTAGATAATACATTTAATATTACTTATTAAAATTGAAATTAAAAGAAAATTACCATTAAAGGAGTTAATTTCTAATAACGCACTTTATTGTCCGGAAGTCTATTTAATCCATTATTCCATAAATGCAATAAACAATTTTTAATAGCTTTATATATAAAGTTCCCAAAATTTTTAATCGTTTTTTCTAATTAAATGTTCATTTATTACATTTGAGAAGAAACTGCAGTTGACATTCTCGAGGCAATACTTTACATTTCTTTAGGACACATTCTTGTAACATTGATTGCGAACCCAGAGATACTTTAAAAATTTGCATCGAAATTTCTTTCAAGATAAAATTTAATATCCCCAAGAATAAAAAGAGAAAAAAAGAAGTTGAAATAACTGAATAGTTTTATTCATTTTCCTTTGGCAAATCCTCAAACTTAAGTTATAATAATGAAGCTTAAAACACATTTTTATCATTTATTCGAAAGCCTTTCTTTGGCAGCTGCGGGGAAAAGTTAAGGAATTTCATCAATGTTGTCAACTGAATTTAAATCTTCTAAATGGTTTTCTGATATGTAAAAGAATCTTCATAACGATTCATTATTATTTTTTTCGGATAAAATTACAGTAGTTTTAAATTCATTTTTTTAGAAATTTAGCGTCTTTTAAAGGTGTGTAAGATATAAGTTAAAACCTATATACATAGTATAGATAAATAGATACAAATTTGAATAAATTTACCTAGTTTATCTTACATATTTATGAATGAACCGCCGTTAATCCTGGGCTATTGAATATTATATATGCAGAAATATATACGTAATGTTCTTCTAATATTATTGTTTTTTTATTTGTTGTGTTTTATTTCGATATTAATTAAATCTGTTTATTATGTAATTCAAAAGCTTACGCTTATATACTCACGCTTATTTAAACTTATACATTCTAAAAAACCCCCAAATTATCATTGCAGGTAATATCATTCGAAAATATTTGTACAAATATTGATATTTTTAGAGATAATGCACACTGTGCATTATCTCTAAAATATATCTAAAATATCTCTAATTTGCACAGTAATGTAATAAGAGTCATCAACCTAGAATTAAGAGACTGAAATGGAAAAAACTGATCGTATGATTTTGACCCAAGGAATACATTAAAACCTTATCCGTTAAAAGAAAATATGATTATGTCGATATGTATTTAAGATATAAGGATATTATGGTTTAGATTTTTTACTGAATTCTGAAGAGGAAATGAAATTTATAGTTTGTGAGTAAGAATTTAGACAACGGGGCGTAAAATGAAAGAGAAAAAATGTTAAATTGTCTATTCTAAATCTTTCGAATCTCAATTTGTCAAAAATATTAAAGTGTAAACAAAAGTTGGATTTCAGTTAAAACTCTACAAATCTAAATAATGATTAATAATCCTATTTCGAAAATCTGCAATATTTAGACTCGGAAATGCAGCGAAAGTCCATGGAAATGCAGCAAAATTAATTCGAGGATTCGCCCTTAAAGAAGAAAATTTAGAACAATCTTGTGAGATATTGAGTGAAATATATGAAAATAACCGACAGGATCAGCAACAGCATTCTGACAAAACTCGGATTTAATCTGTAAAGGTCGAGTTGAAGTTTCACATCTACAAATTTAACGATAGTGTGTTACACCACAGTAGAGAATGGGCATAACAATACTTTAAAATTATTCTTCGAGACCAAATCTATTCATAATTTCGACCTTAAATTTCCAAGAATTCTTTAATGGTAGTTCAGAAGCTAAAGAACCTCTCCATCATGAAGAATTTTCACCTTCAGCCTTTTGCCAAAACGATGGTGAAGGTTTTCAGAATACTAACAACGAAACAGTGATAATGTAGCTTATAATATCACTAATAATATGAAGGTCTCCAAATTACCTTAATGCAAAGCAATTGGCGAAATTCAAAAATTTAATTCATCAACCTGGAAATTAAGAATATGATAGAATGGAGTAGAAGGCTGATTTTTACCAACTATGTGAAAATTACCAGAGCCGGGAATCGAACCCCGGGCCTTCTTCCGCTTAACGCGCAGATGCTCTAACCACTGAGCTACCCTGGCTAATAACCAGCTCGGCACTTCTCACATAATTTACGTTGGCAAGGTCACTGAGTCTGCATTAAAGCAGCTATATCAAGTGACAAATTTGAATATGGCATAAATCCAAACGGCCACGAAATCACCGAGTCTGCATTAAAGCAGCTATAGCAAGTGACAAATTGAATATGGCATAACTCCAAACGGCCACGAAATTTGAAATTTGAAATTTTGAACCTTCTACTCCATTCTATCAAAAATTGGCGAAATACTTAGCCCGCTGTACCTTGGAAGATTAACGAAACCGATGGCAATGAGATTCGTGTGTCCATCATGGCCAAAAAGGCTAAAAAATGGAGATGAACAGAAAAGGGTGACTCAATTTCGTATGTTAAAAGTAAAATTGCGTAAAAATATAACCCACGTGTTCAAATAAACGAGCGCAAAATTCCTAAATTCATGGTAGATTTTAAACATTGAACTAATTCTATTTGAATAACTATAGGTATCTTTAATAGTTAGCAGAATTTATTTTTCTTTGTGAATTTATTTTTTGTTCATACTTTTAAGCGGACATTTTTGTTATAATATTATTCAATTAAAATGTGTTGATAACATAAAATGTTTTTCCTTTAAAATTACAGTGTTCTGTCTAGGTATCCCTATGTATATCATGTTATACCAACACATCCCTATGGGTGTGTCAACTAACGTGGGATTGGGGGTTAGTTGGCAATACATAGCTGACACAGGGGAAAACTTCTAAATTACTAAAGCAATCATTTAATTTCTGGCAAAATAAATTAAACAATCATTAAATAAAACAATTAAACAACACTATTTTCTCCTACACAATTTTGTAATCAAAATATTGGGCTTTCTGATGCGCTCATCATAATTTCTCTAAGAATTGCACAAAAATAGAAAAATTAAAAATCAAAATCTATGCCAACTGAGCTTGATATTCCATATGTTTTGTTTTCGCCAAATTTAACAAATGCGTGATAGATGTTATCCAAATCACTTATAAATGATAGCTTTGTTGGAATCGAATTTCATGCAAAATTTAACCTATTGTTCTATTTGAAATCTTTTTATCTATTTTATTGTAGGTTAATATATATATATATAGTAATATCTTTAAATTACGTAATACTGTTTTGATATCTTTTCTAAGATTTATTCATAAACGTTTTTCAAAAGTATTTTGTATAACCGATATATAAAAGAAAATATAAATGTCATAATTTTTTAAGTTTATTTTATTCTCATATTTTACTCATTTATACTTTTTCATGGTAATCAAGGTAATTACAAACATATATTTTGGTTAAATAACTGAAATAAAACATAGCTTTATGCTAAATTTTGTATATAATATCTTATATAATATTTTATTCATTCGGCTAAAATTGTTGTCTCATAGTTACATATTTATATGTCATATTTCGCCTAAGATATTTAGAAATATTAGTATAATTTTTAAGGATGATTATATAATAGTTGTACACTCTTTGATAAAAAATAATCGTTTTTAACAATTTTATTTCATTTTCTAACACGTATATTTACAGAAAAATGTATTGAAGCATTTATTGGTTTAGAATATGCTGTAGCGGATGAAATATTAAAATAAATATTTCATGAGATTGGAAAAATAAGGCTGATATTTCAAAATGGTTCTTTTCTTGTCCACACCATCTGGACATTCGAAGTGTTTATCTTGTCTGATACGTTTGCGAGGAAGATGAAGACAGGGAAAAAATTCGTAACATTACACGATATTTTATATGTGGAAAATAAACATGGTTGTGTGTTGTGGTAGATAAATAAATATACTTCTTAAGGATCAAATAAATAAAACAAAAGCTGATGGAGAGAAATCAGCGTTTTAAAGCTCAATAAAATAAAGTAAACGTGTTTGATTTTTCTTTATTTACACGAATAATATTCAATAAGCAAAAGTTGTTTTGATTTTTATGTGTATTGAAAGATCACGGAAAAATATATTTATGTATAAATAAGAGGTTACGGATTATCTTTAGTTTCACTTTGGGATGTTTTTTTTTTTTAAGTATTAACATTAATTAAATATTTATTTGTACACCAATGCAGTATTAATCTTTACAGACAAAACACATTGTGAAGAATTTGTTAAAATTGAATCCTAAATGTAAATTAAAAATTATGAATGAAAGACTTAATGATAGTGTGTAGTTAAAACGTAGGGTATGCTTCACAGATCTATAAAAGAAAATTAGAAATTTAATAAAATAATATATATATTTTTTAATTAAAACTCCGTTAGTTTCACGCCGTTTTGTATAGTTATAAAATAACGTCACACCTCATTCCTCGACCTATATCAAGCGTAAATCAACGTAAAAACATGCGGCTGATACCGGTCGATTCGTAATAATATCTATTTATTATCGCTATAGTTAAATTTTGCTTAGGGGTTCGTCTACATATTCAATTTCAATACAATTCCTTTTTTTAATGGTAAAACGTATTTATGACTCCATATTCAAATTTCTGATATCAAGGCGTTTCTGAAAATAATATAGTTTAAAAGATGTTAATTAATTCTTGATAGAATTGTAAACGAAAATATATTAGGGGTTCATCCCTATATTAAAAAATAAGTAAAAAAAATAAGATCTTAATCAGAAAAGTATTAATATCCATTCAGATATTAATCTGAAAAAAAAAGTATGACAATGTGAAATAAATCAAAGTAATGCTAATCAAGACAGGATATGTGCATATACACTTTCGCGAATAAGTACTTTAATTCCTGTGTATGCAAGATTATAGATAATACAAATGGCAACAAGTGATTACCCTCTAACTGCAATAGGAAATAAAATATTACTCTAATTCGAAAAACAATGATAGGAATGAGCTGTAAATTTGTAATATTATTATTATTATTTTTTTGTTATGATGCCCGTTCCATTCCTACAAAAAAAAATCTGGAGTGACTCCACTCGACTTTCCGAACATTGAGTAATTAACAGTTTTGTAGACAAAGTAAAGAAAGAGGAGTTGTTAAACAAACAAAAGAGAGAAAACCATAATAGAGTGTTTGAGTATTTTTCTCCATCTATTACACGATGTTTTATTTAACGCTACTGAACTTTAAGCCCATAGATCATAATGATAAAGAATTTTTCGTTGTGTCCCTGTAAAAACCTATAAATGCTAGATTCACCAAAATGCTTATAGTTAGTGCAACAGTGATTTATAATACTCATATAAATTTTCAGCTCAATTGAATAAGGCGTTTAGATGCTATCGTACTTTTAAAAATTTAGTCCCATAGGCCATAATGATAAAGAATTTTTCTTTGTGTCCCTGTAAAAAAACTGTAAGTGCTAGATTCTCCAAAATCTATACAGATTGAGTATTCGTGACCTATAATATGTGTATAAATTTTTTGCTCAATTGAAGGAGGCGTTTAGATGCTATCGCACTTTTAAAATTTTGCTCCCATAGGCCATAATGATAAAGAATTTTTCTTTGTGTCCCTGTAAAAAAACTATAAGTGCTAGATTCACCAAAATCTATAGGATTCGTACTATGGTGACTTACAATATGCGTACCAACTTTCAGGTTAATCGAACAAAGCGTTTAGACGCTAGCGTGTTCACTCACAAACATACACACATACATACACACACAGGTTGGCAAGACGTGCAAACTGAGGACTATGTGTATACACCGCCAATCGGGGACTTCGTAAATAATTGACTTAAAAGCATATTTTTGATAAATAACTATTAATAAAACTCATTCAATTATGAATCAGCTTTGATTTTTCTTAAAATTCCAAAATTTCTCAATATTTCTCAATATGTATTTTTACCGTCTAAATGGGGACCTCGATACACCGCAACACACACAGTGAACTTGATACACACAATCAACTGGGGACTTTGTAATTTTACAATCAAATGAGGACATTGACTATGTTGATACACACAATCAAATGAGGACATGAAGTTTTTTTTTTTTTTTTTTTTTTTTTTTTTTTTTTATGTTATGGTACAATTCACATTATACATGTTGCACATAGTTTAAGAAAATATTTTACAATAATAATAACGCTCAGACTTGCTAAGTGACTCTGTGACGATGCACGATGGCGAATTAAACGCCGCATAAAGTTTTCGGGAAAAAGAAATTTGTTAAATGTATTGTAATGAAAGTATTTGTAATTATGTGAATAGTTTTTGTAATACAAGTGAATAGTTTTACTAGTATTTTAATGAGTTTCAAAGTGGCTTCTGGTGATCAAAATACCACTTTATAATTTATTATGAATAAATGAAATTTCGTACACAATATTAAGTATATTGTATTGTAAGCCTGTTGATATTGTATAATTTGAAGCTGAGATTTCTTTGATGTTAAGACATTGCCTCCTAAACTAGATGCCTTCCGCGTGGCTCGGAAACTTGGCAAGAGTTCAAACGGTAAACAGCGCCACCTGGTGCAGATTGCGCAACTTTTTTATTCAACTGTCACCAATAATTTTCATAAGTGATATATGATATATATAATCGACGTTTCTTCGATTTTATTCGCCTTTTATGTATATCAAATCACACTTTAAAAATTTTTGGTGGCTGTTGAATAAAAAAAGTCGCGCAATCTGTACCAGGTGGCGCTGCCTACCACAAAGTTTCCGAGCCACGCGGAAGGCATCTAGTTTAGAAGGCTATGGCCTATGGTTAAGATAATTTACAGCGCCCCCTAATGGGAAAAATGTATTAACAGTGTTGTATTGGAAGGGTTTGTTTGAGATTAGAATATATTGCTTGTTTAAGTGAGTGTATGATTTTCATCATATTTTAGAGTGTGTTACAGCTTCTCTGGTGGTCAAAATACGAATTTATATTCTATTATAAATATTATTTCGCACACATGATTAAGTATGTTCATCACATGATGGGAAATTAGGATTTTATTGTGATAAAATGCTTACAGTGCCCCATAACATCAAGAATCTTAACTGAATGTGTTGTAATGAAAGAATTTGAGTGAGATTAAGATACATTATGTGTTTAAGTGATTGAATAGTTTTAAAAATAATTTAAAAGTGTTTCGCAGTGCTTCCTGTTGGTAAAAAAAGCAGGTAAGAAAATTGTGCTAATACAAACTGACATTCAAGAACATAATGCAGATTGGTAAACCAACTCATAATATACATCGACAAGCTGAGACGAATACATAGCGGCAAGTTAAGACATAATACACACTGGCAAGCTAGGACATAATACAAACCGACAAACAACGGCATAATACACACGTGCTGAGATAGGACGTAATACACACTGACAAACGAGGACATAATACACACCTGCAAGCGAAGACTTAATACACAACGGCAATTGAAGACCTTTTACACACAGGCAAATGAGGACATGATACACACCTTCAAGTCAAGACCTTTTACACGCAGGCAAATGAGGACGTGATACACACCGGCAATTCAAGACCTTTTACACGCAGGCAAATGAGGACGTGATACACACCGGCAAGTCAAGACCTTTTACATACAGGCAAATGAGGACGTGATACACACCGGCAAGTCAAGACCTTTTGCACACAGACAAATGAAGACGTGATACACACCGACAAATCAAGACCTATTACACACAGGCAAATGAAGATACGCACCGGCAAGTCAAGACCTTTTGCACACAGCCAAATGAAGACGTGACATACACCGGCAAATGAAGGCGTGATACATACAGGCAAATTAAGACGTGATACACACCGGAAAGTCAAGACCTTTTACACACAGGCAAACAGAGACGTAATACACATCAACTATTTAGGATGTAATGCTCGCCACCAAGCGAGGAAATAATGTACACCTGTAAGGCAGTACTTAATGAACTATAGCCATAACTAGCCGACTAACAGATGGTTCAACAGGTTTTAGCTTCCATGAAGAATAAAAATACTTTTATTAATATGAATAAAAGTCATTGTATATATGATTGTATGTCTTTCATCTCCTAAACCCCTGAACCGATTTCAACCAAACTTGACACAATCAGTGCTTATCACAATGTTCGAAGCACTGCGGGTGTTTAAAAATTTTAGTGCACGCACAATGGGAGGGGGTGAGAAAAAACTCGCTGGAAAACCACACTTTTGTATGTTTCCTATAGTAATAATGTATCTAGAAACTTCAAATTTGATATTACCTCTGATTTATAATTTTTCTAAGTGGATGTTTCAAAAAATTCGAAATTAGAAAAGATGAAATGATTAGTTAACGTTCTAAAACTACGTTTTTATCAAAAATGTTCCGAACAGTGGGAAGCAAGGGAAGATTTCTTCATTACAAGCATTCCTTCGGTGCGCAAATTTACACGATATTTTAAACGCCTTCTAAATCAGTTTATTTTCGAAACTAAAAAGAATAATTCTCTATATTTTCTTGACGTTTTGATTTCTATATAAAATGATTAATTTTTAACCATTGTCTTCAGAAAACTTTATTATGACTCTCTTCCACATAATCTCTCACCCACCCCAACAGAAAATGGCTGCTTTCTGTATTTATTCTTACCGGCTTCATTTGCTTTCATTTTCTCTGATTTTAAGAAGAAGTTAACATTTAAAGTATCTTGCTCTTTCTCTAGCTATAATTCCTCTATGGCCGATAGAGCTCTAAAAACCAAGAATTCTAAATTTCTCTTTTTAACTTGAATTACCAATGTTTCAATCATGTAATTTTACATTTTTATTGTTCTTTTTTTTTTTTTTTTTTTTTTTTCCAGAACATCTAAATTTTTTCATAATTTGGAATTAATATAATTTTTAAATTCGTCAACAATATTAAATTCGCTTTTCCTAAAAATTCCATTCCAACTGATAATTGACGTGGTGTTTAATAATACCTAAATTATTTGTTGAAATAGATAGAAGCCTTTTGAAATATCATATAAATAAGCCCACACACAAAAAAATAAAAATAAATTAAAATAAAAATAAATTAAACAAATGCCCGTGATGAAAAGATCTCCAAATTTTCTTTTACTTTCCCTTATTGGTGTCATGGGTATTTTTATTCTTACTATTTATTTATTTTTTAATTTTTAATTTCTAAAATTGACATTATTTCCTCTCCTGTCCCCTCTTCCCATTTGGATTTTTTGGAAAGTCTTTTTTACATTTTAAAAATCTTATTAATATTTCTTCAGCGTCTTTCATATCTAATGTTTGGAAATTACACACATAACTTTCTCATGATCGGTCTTTTCTTTCTTTCTTTCCTTTTTTTTTTTTTTTTTTCTCTTTTAATGTCACCATTTATTTTTTTTATTAAATTTATTTTTGATATTTTTTCTGTCCTTTTATATAATTATACTTATTACACCAGATCTTTTCTTGATTTTAATTTAGCTTGTCTCTTGGATCATTTTTGTGTGTTGCCGCTTTGCTACATTCATTCCGACTTTATTTGCCTGACTCAGAGTCACAGTTTTATTTCGACCTTAAACTCGGAACATTTGTCGCGATTTATTCCATTTTGTGATGTTTACAGATTTTTTTTTTTTTTTTTACTTATTGATATACAGGATTTGTTAAAATAGTCTAATGTGTTTTAACGAAGTGAGTGGGCGACAACTCGTTGAATAATTTGAAACATATTTTTATATTTAATAACAATTTAAATATTTTTTTGTTAATGTGCACATAATATTCAAACAGGGGATTGTGGATCGGCGAGGCTATAGTCTTTCAACCGAAATGTATGTCTTTAAAAATAAGAAGATTTTTGAAGCAATTTTTTAAACTAATTTTAAAGGATTTTAAATTACTCTAGAAATTTTGAAATAAATAACATCTTACACATTAAACTATAGTAATATTCTGCACTAATGTGAATAACGGAAAGAAATGTCAGTGATACACCAGATTACTCTTTTTCTGGTCAGGGGGGGGGGGATGATTTCATCAATTTTAGAAAATTATGGAGTGGAAGGCTGATTTTTTATACCAACTATGTGAAAAATACCAGAGCCGGGAATAGAAACCGGGACTTCCGCTTGAGCATCCGCACGTGAAGCGAAAGTCCCGGGTTCGATTCCCGGCTCCGGTATTTTTCACATAGTTGGTATAGAAAATCAGCCTTCCACTCAATAATTTTCTGAAATGCACTTTCAGGCTTGAGGAATAAATTTTCTAAATTAGATTTCATCAAAGTTATGATTAAGTTTGAATGATCTACTGGCAGCTGACGAGTTCTTTAAAATGTATTGTCCAGGTTTATCCCCAGTTAGATATGATAATATTGAGATCTGACTGTATATTTATAATCAAATTTTTGTCCGTGTTATATAGGCCCTGCTTAAAAGTTGGTTCAAATGTGCACAAGCAACATAGAATTATTTGTATATTTTTTGTCGCTACATTACAGACCATAGGTTGCATTTTAATACTGTTAATTTACATTCAATATAATATTATTAACGTGCATTTTTAGAGTGCTGAAAATGAAATACTTTGCATATATTTTTTAGCATAAATGAATATGTAGATAATTGTATCGTATTTAGTATTATTAAACTGTTCTTGCTTTGTGTAAATATATATATTAAAGCATAATAACTGGAATTTTTTTTATTTGCACATTTTTACATTTATTTTAACTCCTAGTAGAAATCTTTGAGATTTTGGACAATGATAGTGATTTTACATGATTTAATTCATTACTGTCTCAGAAACAGCTCATTATTTTTTAACCCTGCTACTGTAAATGCCGTTGTTGGAGATATATCAATTTTTGGACAATCTCAAAGTTATTTTTCTACATTAATTGAATTGTTCAACATATTTTCTTTTATTTCTATGCTTCATTTCCACATATAATAACTTAGTACTTGGATGACCGAGTTCACTCGGTCTCATCGTAAAAATCATTTGTAGTGTAGATACTGTGATTTGTTTTCAGGTAAACATAAATATGTTTATTATTTGTTTGCTCAAGGCGGAGAACGAGTTAACAATGCAAGTTAATATTCCTCGATATAAGGAAAATTCAAATCCAATTATCATATTAAATCTCTAACTACAGTTTATTATCACAATCATTTAAGTAGTTTTTTAAAAGACAAGATTTCTGCTACACATTATTCTAGGACAGTTACGGTTCACTTTTCTAAAAATGATGATAAATGAAGCCGTTTTTAGTTTTAAAAATAACCTCTAACAATTTTTATTTAATCCTTTCAGCAGTTTCTATTTAAAAATAAAATAAATAAAAGGTTATGCGCATTTTTTTGTGGTATGCGGTTTACCAGTGAACGCTAATTATAATGAAGATGAGTGTTATTCAAACTCAAATTGAAATGTCATCTCAAAAACACATCAACTCTAAATATTTATTAAAAACATTCGAGGGTTAAAAAAAAAAAAAAAAAAAAAAAAATCAATTCAATTGTAAACTCAAAAATTCCCTAAATCTAAGTTTTTATCAAAATTATTGAAATAGTTTCTAGAAAACCATGTCTTTTCCATATTTTGCTATGTACGAATGAAGGTTTACAGTAAACTCTAATTTTTATGAAGATGGGGATAAATCAGATGGGTTTCTCCTCTCAAAAATAAACCTAATGCTAATTTTTTATCAAAACAGTTAGAGCCATTTTCTGGAAAGTTTCTGTCGTAATTTTGCCAGAGGCAGAGTCAGTGCTAATTGTGTACGTTAATTTTCCTAAAAATGAAGAAAATTCAAATTGAATTGTCATCTAAAAAACCCCATACCTTAAATACTTATCAAAATCTTTCGAGCAATGTTCTTAGACTAAGAAAATGATTCGACGGGATTTATTTAATAAAACACTAGTAAGTGTACTTTTTTTTACATAGGAATTATTGCTAGCAATCGAATGATTTTGCTGCCGACTGTAAAGCCGTATGTTGCAATTGGCCGATAAAGGGTTGAAAACGGACGCGAATTTTCCTCAAGATGACGATATTTCTAATCACTTTAACTCTTCAAAAAACACTTAACCACAAATTTTCATCAGAATTTTTATATTCATTTTCAAGTAAACCGAATTTCTGCCATATGATGCAACTGGCTTATAAAGGGTTTGCACCGAACGGGAATTTCCCTGAAAATGAAGATATTTCCCATCGATTTAGATACCTCAAAAACATTTAACTCCTAACTTTTATTAAAATAGTTTTATCCATTTCATAGCACATCCAATTTCTGTTATACGGTGCAAATGATCGATAAAGGGTTAATATCAAAAGGGAATTTTCCTGAAGATGAGCATACGTCCATCCAATTTATCTCCCTTAACCTCAAACTTTCATTTGTATTGTTTTATTCCTAAAACTCTACCAATAATAGCCCAAATGTATAGAAAATCACCAAGACTCTTCTTGAGGATATTTCCAAAAACTTACTTTTTTTTTTTTTTTTTTTTTTTTTTTTTCCGATTTGCAATATTTGGGGGGAGGGGGATATACGAGGGGACAAATTGGACCCCATCTTTTAGCGCTAAATTCGTCCGTGGAAATCTATAGGAGGTAAGGTCACAAATTTTAGTGTGTGGCTTATTTACGTGTGTCCAACACCCATTGTAACAGGATTTTGCGAAAGCCCCCCTTTCCCCCCTTGGGAGTAGGGGGGAATAAATACGTTTCGAAGCATAGCTTTGCTTCAAATTATCTCAGTAATATTAAATTTTATGTGTGGGTTGTTTATGCGTTCCCAACACGCACTATAAAGGGATTTTACGAAATTTCTCACTCCCCCCCCCATTTAAGGGCAGAAGGGGGGATAAACACATTTCCAAGCATAAATTTGCGTCATATTATCTCAGTAAGATTAAATTTTATGTGTAAATTATTTATGTATTCCAAACATGCACTATAAAGGGATTTTATGAAATTTCTCCCTCCCCTCTTTAAGTACAGGAGGGGGGGGGGTAATAAACACGTTTCCAAACATAACTTTGCTTCAAATTATCTCGGTAAGATTAAATTTTATGTGTAGGTTGTTCATGCGTTCCCAACATGCACTATAAAGGGATTTTACGAAATTTCTCCCTCTCCCCCTTTAGGGGCGGGCAGGGGGGCAAAAACATGCTTATGAGAGTTATTGTGCTCCACATTATTTCAGGATAGCGATTTTTTTTATCTGTAGATTGGTTGTGCGTACACAAGACACACACTGCAAAGGAATTTTGTAAAATTCCACCATATCCCTCTTGGGGTAGGGGGAGGGGGAAATCGTTTTTCCATGCGCAAGCTTTTAACTATCTTAGGCGATTTTTTATGCGTGGGCTGGTTATGCTTTCCCAACACGCATTATAAAGGGATTTCGTGAAATTTCCTCTTACCTCCCTTTAAAGGCGTGGGGGGGGGGGGCAAAAGCACGTTAAAAAGTAACTCTGCTTCAAATTATCTCAGGAAAGCGATTTCTTGATATGTCGATTAGTTATGCGTATTCAACACACACAAACTACAAAGGGATTATTTTCAATTCCGTGTTACCCCCCACCCCTTTTAAGGGTTGGTGGGTAAAAAACATGTTTCTACACGTAACTTTGTTCAAAATTATCATAGAATAGCAATTTTTGATGTGTGGACTGCTTATACGTATTCAACACACGCTACAAAGTAATATTTAGAAATTACACTCTTCCGCCCCATAGGAGGCGAGATGCAAAAACATGTATTCATGCGTAACTCTGCAGTAAATTATCTTAGGAAGGACCTTTTTGATGCGTGGGTCAGTTACATGTACCTAACTGATAATATAAAGTGATTTCGCAAAATTTCCTCCCCCTTTTTTCCTTTAAGAATGCGGCTAAAAAAACACAGGGGGTGGGGCTAAAAAGCATGTTTTAAAACATAACTCTGCCTTAAATAATCTCAGGATCTCAATTTTTTAATGTGTCGGTTATGTACGTGTATGCAACATGAACTATAAAGGGATTTTGTGAAATTACTCCTACCCTCCTCTTAGGGGTGGGCGGGGCAAAAAAAACACGTTTTCAAGCTTAAACGTGCTCCAAATTACGTTTGAATGGCAAATTTTGTTGTGCGGGTTTTGATTAAATGTATTTCATATGCACTTTGATGGGATTTTGCAAATCTTCTCACTTTACCCGCGAGGTATGGGGAGTAAAATGCAAGCAAGGCGCTACCGAAGGCATTGTTTCTCCAGACTAGAAATGTGGCGTGTGGGAAAACTGCTACCGAAGGTAGCGAGAACTTTAACTTAGATTTTGACTGATATCAATAATTTTTTTTTTTAATTATAATTTTGATATGGTATTTTGAGAAATTATTTCGATATAATGACCAGCGAAGCGGGCAAAGCTTGCCAGTAGTTTATAAATTAGTAATTACACTGCTCTAGAAAAAAAAAATATATTGCTGATTCTTATGTAAAATGTCCTCCTGAATCCGGATATGACCACCATATGCCCAATCACCCACCGTTTTCTAGATACACCCCCTCCTTCATTTTTATCATTGTTTGGTAATTTTATACCCATCAGTTTGATTTGGAGAGGGACGAAGATTATTTTAACGGTTAAATGTCTTCTGAACTGAGGAGCTACAGAAGTAGAAAGTTCTAAAATGCGAACATTTGTAGTAAGGGCCCTCTTCACTTACCATTTGCTTTTCTTAAAGACAATGTTAATCTATGGGAAACTTTCTTTGCACTTAAAACAGTGACATATTAATTGATTGAGACGCGGTTTTTTTGATTGGATTACTCTCATTTCGTAAACTGACGCAGCTTTCGTAGATTTTATGAAAGAATAACAGTTGTTTTTTAAAAAAGCTGTTTTATTGCAATATTTGGGTTGATGCATTAAATGGCTTATAAAAACTCTTTCAATTTTTTTAAAACAGAATTTAAAAAGCTGCGTCAATCTCAAAGAGCTTAATTCAATGCGGAAAAAATCCTGTATTTTAATAAAATTTTAAATCAATTAAATTTGTAAAGAAAGTCCAAAAATTTTACAAATTTGTGCCGATTTTCCTCTCTGACACACCCTTTATCCGGCTCCACCTCTCAGACAGATGTTTTTGCTTTTCGACGAGCCAAATGTTTATATTTTTGTGGTGAAGAAACATCGTCGTGGTTTTTATTTCTTTACTACTTTTATTATTATAGATTTTTTTTTTTTTCTTTTTGTATTACGGATGTGAGTCTGAGTAACATATAGATTTAGAAGACAATAGTTCAAAGAATTTGCGAAATATATGATCGCATTTCATTTTAAATATTTTTCTTTGCACATAATACTGTTTGCACAATAAATCTGATATTTCACTCATAAAGCAATGAGTGGCAATATACAAACATCTATTTTAGCGATTCGTAAAAAATATTTTGTTGAATTAAAGAGAATTTCAATAATAGATTTCAAAGTAAATAATCTGGTATGGCACCCATACGACTTTCTCTTACATAAAATTAAAATTCTATTAAGATAGATTGCAGATTGACGAGTAAGATAACAAGTTCTATATATAATTAGTGGATATGCAGATCAGGAACCTCACCGTCCTATTTGCATCACGCATTATTCAACAGATTATTTTTACTTATTCCTTATTATATATAATATATATATATATATATTGATTCTATTGACTTTTTATATAAACAGAAACGTTTCTGAGGGGGGTTGCACCCCCCTCAACCCCCTCTCCTTTTATCTTTCTATAACTATCTCTGTATGCATGTATTCCTAATAACTGACTATCTTGTACTTGCACTAATTCCCTGTAATTCATAAGTACTTCTACCAAAATTCCTGCAAATTGATTACATAACATACTAGAATTATTTTGTGGAACCCTGTAAATTAAATACCAATTCTATGGCCACATTTTCCCACACAAAAAAAATATACTTTTAAAATTCTAATAAAATTTCATCATATTTCGTGGGGTGTAACCATGTTAAAATTCAATACCAGTGTTGAAATATGAACTATAGTGCGTAATAGAACGAAATTCTTTTATGTAACTCGGAAAAGCAGCCACAGTAATTATATACACTAAAAAAATTAGAATACTCCTATTTAATTTATTGTAACTCATGAATATTTCAATGTAATTTGAATCATTTGGATGATTATAGGATGTCATCCGAATTCATTTGCGTGATCCCGTAAATAAATCATATAGTCCATACATATCCCTTTTATTAGAGTAAACATGTTTTTATTTATCTTTATAATGTATATGTTAATTCCACTGTGTTGAATGCAGCATAAACGTTTTAAAATGCGCTTTTTTTTTTTACTGTAATTTCACTTTGTTGAATGCAGAGTAACGACATTAAAATTTGTTTAAACAAAATTCACCCCGTAGGCTTTAATGATAAGAAAAACTTTGGAGTGTCCCTGTACATAGAGCATGAAAAATATACACATAAAAAATTATACGGCTATTTCTATACAGAGCTTGAAAGTGTCTACCAATTTGCAAGTTATTTGGAGAATTTTTGCAGCCGTTATTGCGGTACATGTACATTCTATCCATAGGCCATAGTGGTAAAGAAAAATTTGGTGTGTCCCCGTACACGAATTCCAGATAGAACAGACGCCAAACACACTACAGCTAATCCCATGCGGCTCGAAAACATGTGTACAAAATTGCAAATCAATAGAATGATTTTTGCGGTCGCTGAAACAGACACACAGACAAACAAAATATACACACAGACGGAACCCAAAATCTTTTTGAGTCGCCACAGGGAAGCTTCCACTCACGTTTCGACAATGAACTAGTGGATCTGCAGATCAGGAGCCCCAATATCCTATTTGCATCACACATTATTGAACAGGTCATTTTTATTTATTTCTCATTTTTTCATATATGCGTATATATTGATTCGATTGACTTGCTACATAAACAGATACGTTCCTGAGGGGGGCTGCCAACACCTCCGAATCTAATAAAGATAGAGCTATGAATCTTCAGATTTAAGACAGAACTGGTGAACAGATGAATTTTACAAAGTTTGGTGAAAATTGGAAAAGTGGAAGTGGGACCGTAAGTCCGTATCCAAAAACAGCTCTAAAGATTTTCTTAAAATTTACTACATAAACACTCTATTAGATGTCCTTTCGAATTATATCGTTGGTTAGTTCAGGAAAATTGGTAGGCTCCCGGTATAAATAGCTGAATTTCAAGTCTCGCAAGTGCGATTTTTTTTTTTTTTTTTTTTTTTTTTTTTTCAAGGCTGTACGGATTTTTTTTCAAACTCGCCATATTAACTCCCTTTTAAATATCCTTTTGTATGTAATTTTTGTTTTCCGATCAATAATTGAGTATGCCAAGTTTTGGTAAAAGATTGTATCTCAAAAACGGCTCTAACGATTTTCTGGAAAATTGTTGCATAAATCCATTACAGATATCCTTTCTCGTATAATACGTGGCTATTACAAGAAAATTCACAGTCATCATGCTCAGGTAGGTCACTTTTAGATCTCGGAAATTGGTGTTTCAAAAAATAACTACCATTTTTCACCCTTTATTATTTCTTAACTCGCTATGCAAACTGTTTTACACGTCTATATATCAGTTTTAGTCCAGGCAACGAAGGCCAAAATTTGACGAATAGAGGAAAAAAATCATGTAGTTTTGAAATTTTACATAATCATAGCCGAGAGGGTCCTGAACAACATACTAAAAGTCCACGCCCGTGGGGGGTGAGCGGGGGGCAGGGGGGGCATTTAAGGGGGGCATTTTTCAGTTTTTATTAAATATCTTGAAAACTATCGCATTTAGAGAAAAAATTTCAAAGACAAAATTAATCTACGTAAAATTTCCTACAAAAATGTATAATACATTTTGTTTGTACGATCATTAGTTTAGAAGATATAGGGAGATGAAATAATACATTTTCTTGAAAAATTCTTTTTTTGCAATAGTAAAATCAACTAAAGTGTGCAATTAAAAGGGTTCTTGTCAAATATTTTCTAATGTAAAAAACAAATATATACATAGGGAATATGCAAGGATAATACAGCATGTTTTGTACGTTTTAAATAATTTTAAGGCTAGTAGGCGTAAGTGGTGGTTTGAGTAAAAATCCAGATAACGAAGACCCAAAATCGATCAACATTAAAAAAAAGTCCTTCCGGCTTATTCGGAAGGGTAGGTTGATTTCTTTTTCCTTATCAAGTATAGCCGTCATTTTGTTTCAAGATGGTGGCTACAAATTATTAATGCACTTGGTAGAAATATTGATGTAGGCTCACATGGATTTTTAAGCAAATCGGTTCATAAATACCTTTTTATGTGAATTTAAAAATTTCAAGTGTCCGGCGCTTGGAAAGAAAATGGTGAGTTAAGTTGACGAATACATGAAATGTATTTGTGAGATAAGTCTACTGTACACATATAGTTCGAATTAATTCAAAATCTCAAAAGTCATCGTGTTGAAAAATTACGTGACTGGCACTTCGATCAAAATAGCAGAGAAAGTTCCTCATCTAAAAAATATCGTTTCAAATTTGAAAATAATTTTTTTTTGTAGAAATTCTTTCGAAGAGGTTTAGTAAGTTGATAAAATGTTAGTTTTCTGCATTTCTAGCTTGTCTTAGCCTTAAAATAGCCTAATTTTTCCTTAAAAACGCATTAAAAAGATCCAGCAGCGCAGGTAAGGGATTTGGCGCCAAATTTGGCGACTTTTTCCCTATGGCGACTTTTTTGGCGACTTTTGGCGAGAAAATACTTATTATCGATATACCAAAGATGGACGCAATAACGTGATTGGTTCACGAGTTACGTGAATTTTCTAGATTTTTGTTGTTTGAATGATAAATTCATTTTTCAACTTTGATTTGAATTGATTAAGTATTTCTAAAGTTACCGTGATAACAAATTTTCCAGTGGCCGCCAGCTGGAAACAATACAGTGGAACAAGTTGCCCAGCAAACATATCCAAGATATTTGAAGCATAGGTTCACTGTCCAACTGTGATTTAAATAAGTGCCGTGTTTCAAAAGTTAATTTTATGGCATATTTTCAAGTGACAGTCTAAGTGGTTGCAACTTGGAAACAAAACGACAAAACAACTTGCTCGGAGAAATCATCCAGTATACTTGTATAAGTTCCTTGTCCAGTTCTAGTTCAAATTAAATCAGTATTTCAAAAATTATCGTCATAAGAAATTTTCAGGTGGCACCACTTGAAAAAAAAGTCGAGTGAGATGCCCAGCAAACTTATCTGAGATATTTGAAGGATAAATCCACTACCCAAATTTGATGCGAATTGATTCTGTATTACTAAAGTTACTATACTGACAAATTTTCAAGTGGCAGCCACTTGGACATAAAATTGCGGATCAAGTCACCAAGTGAACTTATCCTAGATATTTGAACCATAAGTTCACTATCCAACTTTTATTTGAATCAGTTTAGTATTTTAAAAGTTATTGTGATGGCATTTTTTCAAGTGGCAGTGTGATTTCAAGTGGCTGGAACTTATAGAAACAACATGTCGGGACAAGTTGCCCAGAGAAAACATTCAAGATAATTATATGATAATATCACTGTCCAAATTTGGTTCGATTTGGAGTATTATTTCAGAAGTTATCGTGATTTTAAATTGTCAAGTGGTAGCCTGATTTCAAGTGGTCCCACTTAACTTAAAATATCCGCCACTTTATTAAAAATGGCGGATAAACTTCATTAATAAACTTCATTGAGATCCTTATGTTGTCTGTATTTACATCAAAATGCAAACAATTTCAGAATACGCTTTTTACAATTTAAATTTGAAATTTTCAAGTGGTCTGCACTTGAAAACAAAATGGCGGAGCAACTTGGTTAACAAACTCATCTAAGATATTTATAAGATAAGTTAAGACACTGTTCAAATTTGGTTCCATTTGGAGTATTATTTCGGAAGTTATCATGGTTTTAAGTTTTCAAGTGGTAGCCTGATTTCAAGTGGTCCCGCTTAACTTAAGATATCCGCCACTTTATTAAAAATGGCGAATGAAGATCATTTATAAAGTTACTTGAGACACTTGTATGATCTATGTATGCATCAAAAAAAAAAAAAAAAAAAAAAAAATCGGAATATGCTTTTTACAATTTGAATTTGAAATTTTCAAGTGGTCTCCATTTGAAACCAAAATGGCAGAGCAACTTGGTTAACAAATTCATCTAAGTTATTTATAAGATAAGTTAAGACACTATCCAAATTTGGTTCGATTTGGAGTATTATTTCAGAAGTTATTGTGATTTTAAATTTTCAAGTGGTAGAGTGATTTCAAGTGGCCCCGCTTAACTTAAGATATCTACCACTTTATTAAAAATGACGGATAAATTTCATTAATAAACTTCATTGAGACCCTTATGTGGTCTATATTTACATCAAATTTCAAACAAATTCGGAATACGCTTTTTACAATTTGAATTTGAAATTTTCAAGTGGTAAGACACTGTCTAAATTTGGTTTGATTTGGAGTATTATTTCGGAAGTTATAGTGATTTTAAATTGTCAAGTGGTAGCCTGATTTCAAGTGGTCCCACTTAACTTAAAATATCCGCCACTTTATTAAAAATGGCGGATAAACTTCATTAATAAACTTCATTGAGACCCTTATGTGGCCTGTATTTACAACAAAATTCAAGCAAATCTTGCTTTAAATATGCTTTTTGCAATGTCGGTTTGAAATTTTCAAGTGGCTGCCACTTGAAAAGAAAAAGTCGGAGCAACTTGGTTAACGAACTCATCCAAGATATTTATAAGATCAGTTCACTGTCCAAATTTGGTTCCATTTCGAGTATTATTTCGGGAGTTATCGTGATGACAAAATTTTCATTATAGATAGATAGATAGATAGATAGATATATAGATAAACGAAGTGATTGCAATAGGTCGATTTCTAAAGAAATCAACCTAATATAGTGTAGCTTTGAAATTGAGCACAGTTATAAGGTTAAGTTTCCTGAACAAAAAACTAAAAGTCCCCGACCGTTGTGGGTGAGCGAGGGGCAGGGGGGGCATTTAATGGGGGCAATTTTCCGTTTTTATTAAATATCTTGAAAACTATCGCATTTAGAGAAAAAATGTCAAATACAAAATTAATCTACGTAAAATTTCCTACAAAAATGTATCGTACATTTTGTTTGTACGATCAAAAGTTTAGAAGATATAGGGGGATGATATAACACATTTTCTTGAAAAATACTTTTTTGCAATAGTAAAATTAACTAAATTGTTGAATTAAAAGGGTTCTGCTCAAATATTTTCTAATATACAAAACAAATATATACATAGGGAGTAAGGATAATACAGCATGTTTTGTAAGTTTTAAATAATTTTAAGGCTAGTAGGCGTAAGTGGTGGTTTGAGTAAAAATCCAGATAACGAAGACCCAAAATCGATCAACATTAAAAAATATCGTGTAGCTTTGAAATTGAGCACAGTTATAAGGTTAAGTTTACTGAACAACATACTAAAAGTCCCCAACCCTATTCTGTGTTATTTATTTATTTTTTTATGTTATTTGCAATAGTAATAATAACTATATTTCGTAATTAAAAAGATTCAGGTTAAATATTTTTTACTCATACAAATAAATATTTGTATATAAATATTTGTATGTGTGTGTGTGCGCGCAATGCACCAAGTTTAAAGAGTGGAAGTCAAAATATACAAATCGAAAAATTCCACTTTTCTGTAAGATATCCGTAAAATACAAAGCAACGGCTATCACAAAGGATTGCATGGGGAAGCGAAACAAAGGGTTTTCGCTAGTACTGCAATAGAACGGAGCAAATTCTCCGAATTTTTATCGTTAAAGACTGAAAAAACATGTGGAAGATGTAACTAATGTGTAAAATGCAATACTTATATTTCAAATGTAAAGGTTAAACGAAGGGTAATGGACAGGTTTCGATAAGGATACCCCTTCGCTTTGTAATGAGTGTGCTCTATGACTTGTGAGAACGTTTGTTACATATTCTTATTTCATTTCTCTTACGTTTAGTGTGTATTTAATGTTTCTTCTGAATTTTTTGCGATTACTTAGTGTATCGATATGGCAGAAAAATGTTTAATATGTGAAAATGATATAGTGATTGATGTATGCAACATAAATGAGAAAGGAATAGAGGGATTAGTAAAAGCGAGCATTTCAAGAAAAGATGGAAAAGATGAAATTTTTAGAGGTAGAAAAATGATTGTTCTGCATTCTTCTTGTAGAAAACATTACACAAGACCTCAGGCAATCGCAAGAGACTTGAAACTATCTGAATCACGACAACAATCATCCACATACTTTAAAATAAATAGAGAGTAATCTAAATATTTATACTAAAATATTGTTAATTTTTTTAATGCATGCTTGCTATAAGTAATTTTAAAGTATTTTAATGTATCATAACATTCACATTTTATGTATTTTATATCTACTATCACTTACAGAGGATTTAAAGAAAATGCAACTTTTAGTATGTTGTTCAAGACACTTAACCTTATAACTGTGCTCAGTATCAAAGCTATAAGATTTTTTTTTATGTTGATCGGTTTTGGGTCTTCGTTATCTGGATTTTTACCTAAACACCACATGCGCCTACTAACCTTAAAATTATTTAAAACGTACAAAACATGCTGTATTATCCTTACATATTCCCTATGCATATATTTGTTTTGTACATTAGAAAATATTTTATCAGAACCCTTTTAATTCCACAATTTAGTTGATTTTACTATCGCAAAAAAAAAAAAAAAAAAAGAATTTTTTAAGAAAATGTGTTATTTCGTTCCCCTATATCTTCTAAACTATTGATCATACAAACAAAATAGAATATACAATTTTTTTAGGAAATTTCACGTAGATTAATTTTGCAATTGAGATTTTTTTTTTCTGTAAATGCGATAGTTTTCAAGATACTTAATAAAAACTGAAATGTGCCCCCTTTAAATGCCCCCCCCCCACCCATGATTAGGGACTTTTAGTATGTTAAACTGTGCTCAATTTCTAAGCTACGCGATTTTTTTTTTTATGTTGATCGGTTTTGGGTCTTCGTTATCTAGATTTTTACTCAAACCGCCACTTGCGCCTGCTAGCCTTAAAATTATTTAAAACTTACAAAACATGCTGTATTATCCTTGCATATTCCCTATATATATATTTGTTTTTTTACATTAGAAAATATTTGACAAGAACCCTTTTAATTGCACACTTTAGTTGATTTTACTATTGCAAAAGAGAATTTTTCAAGAAAATGTGTTATTTCATCTCCCTATATCTTCTAAACTAATGATCGTACAAACAAAATGTAATATACATTTTTGTAGGAAATTTTGCGTAGATTAATTTTGTAATTGACATTTTTCTCTAAATGCGATAGTTTTTAAGATATGTAATAAAAACTGAAAATTGCCCCCCTAAAATACCCCCGCTCACCCCCCACGGGCGGGGACTTTTAGTATGTTGTTCAGGACCCTCTCGGCTATGAGTGTGCAAAACTTCAAAACTACACGATTTTTTTTTCTATTTTTCCTATTTTGACTGGACTTATCCAGATTTTTACTCAAACCGCCACTTGCGCCTACTAGCCTTAAAATTATTTAAAACTTACAAAACATGCTGTATTATCCTTGCATATTCCCTATGTATATACTTGTTTTTTACATTAGAAAATATTTGACAAGAACCCTTTTAATTGCACACTTTAGTTGATTTTACTATTGCAAAAAAGAATTTTTCAAGAAAATGTGTTATTTCTTCTCCCTATATCTTCTAAACTAATGATCGTACAAACAAAATGTAATATACATTTTTATAGGAAATTTTACGTAGATTAATTTTGTAATTGACATGTTTTCTCTAAATGCTATAGTTTTTAAGATATTTAATAAAAACTGAAAATTGCCCCCCTTAAATGCCCCCCTGCTCCCCGCTCACCCCCCACGGGCGAGGACTTTTAGTATGTTGTTCAGGACCCCCTCGGCTATGAGTATGCAAAATTTCAAAATTACACGATTTTTTTCTTCTATTTTTCCTATATTGACTGGACTATTTGTCAGGCGTCTACTTCGTTAGGTCAATTTTATGTTTTCTGATCACATTTTTTAATGATCAAAATATGTTCAGGACACCTGAAATTGTGTAAATATATTGAAAGCTAGAAGGTGAAAGGTTTTGAATCCAATATTTTATTTCATCTTGTACAAAGAAAAAAGTAAATAGGAGGATATTTCTACCAATCATAAAGGCCTCGAAAATTTTTACGAATCCAGTATTTTTTTTTTTTTTTTTCTTATAAATACAGAACAAGGTTCACTATATCAATAATTTCAGTTTGTGGTTGTACTTTTCGCACTTCTTCTCGAAAGGGGGGGGGGGGAGGAAAAGGACAAAGGAGATCAAATGTGAGTAATTTCTAATACAAAGCTTGCAGGAAATGGGAGCAATTGTTTATAAAATTATTTCCAAGCGAAGAAACCACATTATTAGTTACACTTTACACTCAAAGATTTCGCGCCTAATGACGTAAAGGTGCAGCTGACCTTTTCAGAATGATACATGGACACTGATTATAATTTATAAGCGTTTTTTAGAATTACGATAAAGAGAAATCACGTAGATGTATTTGTATATAATACAAACTTATTTTAAAGTTATATATAATATTTTAAAATGTTAAAGGTTTTCGCTTATTATAAGATATGCATATGCAATTTTCAGAAATAAGTTCTAGATTAAAAAAAAAAAAAAAAAAAAAAAAAAAACCTGGAGTGAAACAACTACACGACTTTCATTACTTACCGTTGCATGTATTATATGCATTTTTTGGAGATAATATAATCAGAAGACATAAAATTAAACTAAAAAATTAGACACCTAAAAATTTTCTGGTAAGATAAAGCTTATACACATGTAAAGATATATAAAATAGATTTACATAACGAATTTAACTAGTATGTTGTGGCCACCACGAGACTTTCTTCTATATTTTCCTATGCAAATTCACTCAGTAACAATAATTAAAAAAAAAAAAAGTGGGACTTTGACAAAATTTTGGGTAAAATGTGAAAATTATTCTAAGTTTGTCAGAACACGGAAACCGTGGGAGTTTGATTAAATTAAGGGGAGAAAAAAAAAAAAAAAAAAAAAAAAAAGTGGGACTGACAAAATTTTGGGTAAAATGTGAAAATTTGTTAAAGTTTGTCAAAACACGGAAACCGTGGGACTTTGACAAAATTAGGGGAAAAATGTAAAAATATGTTAAAGTTTGTCAAGACACGGAAACCGTGGGAGCTTGATAAAATTAAGGGGAGAGAAAAAACAAAAACAAAAGATTTTTTTTTCTAAGTTTTTTTTCGTAAAAAGTAAAAAAAATCGATAACTTTGTTTTAAATTATCACAGATTTGAAGTTCAACCATTCATTTTAAAGGTACTAACGAGACCTTTCGAAAGATACCCATCTTGAAAATTTTTGCCCGATATCACCCTGTTAAAAATTTAGAAAAAGCGGGATGGCAACGCAACCTGTAAGACGATTTTTACCAAAAAATGATAGGCACTAATTTATGTCAAGGTGCAACTACTTACCAATTTGTATGAAATTCTGTGCAGTAGTTCCAGAGATACAGTTGCCACAAAATTTTGTCACACACACACAGCCAGAGACAGACATACAGACATTTTCTAAAAATGGTGAAATCGTGTTCTACAGCTCTCAAAACGTGTAAATCCATCAAAAACCCGAAATCGAAAATTTTTACGAATCCAATACTTTCTTCTATTGAATATAGAAGAAAGTAAAAATGAAAAATGAATTCAGAAGACCTCAAAACTCATAGAAACACAAAAATGTCAAGTTTAAATTTTTCCATGATAATATTGTTCGTATATAATATATGATCGGAAATTAATTATATGTATTCTTTCATCATCCGTAATTTTATAAAGTTAACGAATCGCTCTTTTATTTAATCAGTCACAATACTTTTGTTAAAAGTCTGTTTAGCGCGTCCTTTAAGCATTTATTTATTACGAAATCCAAATTTATCAATTAATTTTTTTACTTTCTTCTATATTCAATAGTTATTCAAATAAAGTTATTGATTTTTCTCATTTTTTTTTCTTCTATATTCAATAGAAGAAAGTATTGGATTCGTAAAAATTTTCGACCTCGGGTTTTTGATGGATTTACACGTTTTGAGAGCTGTAGAACATGATTTGACCAGTTTTAGAAAATGTCTGTCTGTCTGTCAGTCTCTCTCTCTCTCTGTGTGTGTGTGTGACAAAATTTTGTGGCAACTGTATCTCAGGAACTACTGCACAGAATTTCACACAAATTGGTATGGACCAACTAAATACCAAGTTTGGTAAAATTTCGTTTAAAAAAAAAAAAAAAAAAAAAAAAAAAAAAAAACGATTTTTTTTCTAAGTTTTTTTTTGTTAAAAGTAAAAAAATTCGATAACTTTGTTTTAAATTATCACAGATTTATGGTTCAGCCATTCGTTTTAAAGGTATTGACGAGATCTTTCGAATGATACCCATCTTCAAAATTTAACCCCCGGGGGGGGTACTTCCCCCCCCAGGGGGGGAACCGATGCCCCCCCATGCACAATTTTTTTTCCTAGTTAACTACAACTATTATCAATAAATCATATTAATTTTACAATCACAAGTTTAAAATAACTCTCATTATGCCCATTTATACGGAATTTTGTCCTATGCTGCCATGTTAAAAATTTGCATAAAAGGTGATCACAGCGCCACCTGTTGAGCTATTGATCCCCAAATCATCTGGCCACCAGTTCATGTCAGGGTGCAACTTAATACCAAGTTTGGTTAAATTTCATTCATTGTTTCGTGAGATACAGCGTCCACAAAAAAATGATACAGACAGACACACAGACAGACAGACAGACAGACGGACAGACAGACAGACATTTTCTAAAAACTATCAATTCGTGTTCAGGACGTCCCAAAACGTGTAGATCCATCAAAAAACGGAGGTCGAAAATTTTCGCGAATCCAATACTTTCTCTATATTACATATAGAAGAAAGTAAAAATAGTAAGAAGAAAAAAATCGTTTAGCCGTTTTACGAAACATTAATTTCCGATATCTAAAACTAATCTACCTAATCAGGATGACTGCTAATTTACCTTTAATAACCGCGTTATACATAAGAACGGATATCTAAAATGGATTTATGTAACAGTTTTCAAGAAAATCATTAGAGCCGTTTTTAAGATACCGACTTTTGCCAAAAGTTGGCATACTCAATTATTGACTTGAAAACAATAATTACATACAAAAGGATATTTAAAAGGGAGTTAATATGGCGAGTATGAAAAACATTCTTACAGTCGTTTTTAGAGGAACACACTTGTGTTCCTGACTGTTCCTAGTTGAGAGACTTGAAATTGAGCTAATTATACAGGACTCTTATCAATTTTCCTCCATACTAGCCAACTATATCATTCGAAAGGACATTGAATAGAGTGTTTGTATAGCAACTTGGAAGAAAATGTTTAGAGTCGTTTTTGTGATACAGACTTACGATACCTATTCCGGTTTTCCAATATTCACCAAAATTTGGAAAATTCATCTGTACACCAGGCCAGTCTCAATTCTGAAGTTTCGTAGTTCTATCTTTATTAGTTTCGGAGATATGATAGTCAGAAGATTCCCCAAAAATATATATATACATACACACGCACACACTGACCAATTGCCAAAAATTACTTTTTTGGACTTAGGAGACCTTAAAACATGTAAATCAGGTGAAAACTCGATATCGAATTTTCGGACCGAATACAATACTTCTTACAATTATTAATTACGTTAGTCGGGTAATGGAAGTAAAAAACCATAACAAAACTTTCTACTATATCATCTATATAACAGCGTCATTTACTGTCTAACGAGCGCCCAAATGTTCTATGATAGTTTCTCACAAGGAAAATTTCGACTATATATGTAACTTGGTGCGATTTTAACCATATGGAAAATAACTAATAATAAGAAAAATTGTTTGACATAATCATAACTATAATTGATGTAAACTAGAGTCCTGCGTATTGATTTTTTTGCGCTAGATTGAGTCATTTTTTCTGTAAAATTCATAAAATTTTAATTTTTAATTTCAAAACTCTAGAAATATAAAATGACAGACTTCCATTTTCGACTATAAATATAAACATCTCATTTCAAAGGAACAGATTTGATATCTGTCGTCCATGGCAAAATAATAATAATAATAATAAAAGATGGCCAAATTATCTCACGAGCATATTTAATTCCTTTCAAAAATCATGGTTATTTTAATAAAGTATATTAAGAGAGCAATCAGTAATATATGAAACAATATTTCTTACAATATATACGCATTATGAAAATATTCATCTGGCATGTATGTTTCCGCATTACGTTTTAATCGCCAAATACACAAAATGCGGAGGACGAACGGATATCAAATCTATGCCCATCCCGTTTCTAGAGTTTTGAAATTTAAAATTAAAATTTTGTCAATTTGACAGCAAAATAACTTAATCTGACACATGTGCACGATAACTAATTTGTAAATATACTCAAATATGGAGATTAAAATCGGGAAATAATTTTCCTCGATTTTTAATAATTTTTTACAAAACTTGGGGGCTCTGCCCCCTGCTCGCTTTACTCACCAACCCCCGAGGGAGGCTTCGCCTCCCCCCGACTCACTTTACTTATTAACACATGCAGAGCTCTGCCCGCTTATTCTCGGCTTTCTTTCACTATAAAGGAATATTAATAGTGCATACTACAAGTCAAAAGCAGAAAATTATGGAAATCCTCATATTCAATGTCAAATTTATATATATAATATATATATATATATATATATATATATATATATATAATTTTTTATAGAAAGAAATTCATAATATCTAGACCATTTTGCATTACAACTTTAGAATGTGACCCTTTTTATTTATTTTTTACAACCTTAGATCCGGACCGCGGTACTCCAGGCGGTAAATCACCGAGCTCGTTATTGGAAGATTTCGGGCTCGGTTCTCAAGCCGGCCAAAGACAACACCCCCTACCAGGTGTTGCCAAAGACCGTCTTGTATACTAATGGTGGCTGGTGCACGTAAAATATGTCGTGGCCGCAATATCCTCCATGTTCCCATCAAAATTATGCCTCTGGGGGCCACCGAAGCGGGGTAGCCATCCCCTTCGTATAGTACCAAAACTGTGGTGGCATGTCTCCGGAACATCCGTACGGGTGCGTCCCAGACCGTCGCCAATTATCCATAGAGCAGGAATGGTGCGACGTCAAACACAGCCTACCTAATTATCTACCTACCTACAACCACGAATCCTATTTTAATTTTCCCGGATAAGAAAATTAATTTTCTTAGAAAAAAAGTTGATATTTATTTTCTTCCTTTTTTACATCCATGGTTTCGGGCCGCGATACTCTAGTCGGTAAAGCACCGAGCACGTAATTGGAAGATTGCCGATTCGATACTTGAGCCGGCCAAAGACCGTCGGGTACACTAATGGTGGCTGGTGTACATAAAATCTGTCGTGGCCGCAAAGTCCTCCATATTCTTATCCACACTATACCTCTGGGAATCACCAAAGCGGGGGGAGGATCCCCTCCGTGAAGGATCAAACTTGTGATGACATGCCTCCGGAACATCTCTAGGGGTGCGTCCCAGACCGACGCTAATTACCCATAGCGTAGTACTAGTACGACGTTAAATCCAACCTACCTACCTACATACGTACAGCCATGGATAATATATTTTCCTGTGTAAAATGACTTCATGACAGAAGAACAACGGCACTGGGAGAAACTTTTTTCAAAATGGCATATAGAGTACCTTCATAAACTTGTCGTTTTTAGTTAATAATGCTTTTAATTAAAATGATAGAAATTTCTAAGCAGCTGAAATGTCTTCCTTGAAGTATTGGGAACATATTGATACCTCTCATGACGCGAAGAACCCTGCCCTCCGCTAGAAGATGCTGTCGCAGACAAAAAAATTTGACGCCAGTGACAGTTACTTTTTTTTTAATATATAGAGAAATCCTATGGACGATTAAGACATTTTTTTTAATTAGCCACAATGACGGTCAGTGACATCACACTTCGCTTGCGTATACCTTCTGTATATATAAGAAGAAAGCATAAGATTTGAAAAAACTTTTGGTTTTCGGTTTTCGATGAATTTACAGACTGAGATTTCCTTGCATTTGAATTAACTGAAATTGACTACTTATTTTTAAAAAGTGGAGCTATTACTATCTTCTGCATCTATCAAAGAAAAAATTGAGATTTTCTGTTTTCGCTGAATTTACGTGTTTTGAGATTTCCCTGCGTTTCAATTAACTGAAATTGACTACTTATTTTGAAAAAAGGGGATTTATTACTAGCTTCTACATGTATATGAAGAAAGTAGAAGATACAGAAAAATTTCGATTTCCGGTTTTCAATGAATTTACACGTTTTGAGAATTCCTGTCATTTTTATTAACTGAAACTGATTACTTATTTTTTAAAAAGTTGGTTTATTATTCTATCCTCTGCATATATAAGAAAAAAGCATAAGATTCAGAAAATTTTTAAATTTTCGGTTTTCGATGAAATTACACTTTTGAGATTTCCTTGCATTTTTATTAACTGAAACTGACAACTTATTTTTAAAAAGTGGATTTATTATTCTATCCTCTGCATATATAAGAAAAAAGCATAAGATTCAGAAAAATTTTAAATTTTCGGTTTTCGATCAATTTACACGTTTTTAGATTTCCTTGCATTTTTATTAACTGAAATTGAGTACTTATTTTTTAAAAAGGGGATTTATTATTCTGTCTTCTGCATATATATAAAAAGGAAGTATAAGATGCAGAAAAAGTTTAGATTTTCGGTTTTCGATGAAGTTACACGTTTTGAGATTTCCTAAACATAATTCGATCTTGTTTAGAAAATACCTGTCTTTTTGCGTTCGAACACTGTACTTTATGAACCATTGAACTCAATTTAAACCGAACTTGATATTTCGTTGGACCTTGGTTTGAGTTAGTGCCGATCAGCCTTTGGGTTATATCACCGAACATTGCGATTACCTCTCATTTCAGAAAAAGCTCAGCATTTACAGCTACAGCATACCAAACTTAGTAAAATATATTAAATAAAACATTGCTGATTCACTTTGAATATACACTAACCAATTGCCTCACTTTTCTGGACTCGAGGTACATGTCATCAGGTCAAAACTGGATATCAAAACTAAATTTTTGGCTGAATACAATATTTCTGATTGTAGATATATATTTATAGATTTTCTGAGATATATTAGATGATATAACAATTAATATATATGATTTTTTTTTTTTCGATATAACTATAATAGCAGGCTTCGGTCATAGCTAGCTATATTTAAATGAATTTATTTATTTTTTAATGAATCACAATTTTTTTTTTTTAATATATGTATATATATCACTTTATAAATAAAAACTAAAAAGAAAATTCCATTGAAATCACCCTGAACCTCGTTTCGGGTAACCTCTACCAACGGCATCGTTACTACCCCCCCCCCCTCCCTTCGCGTTGTATCGGATCCAGATTTCCACTGCGCATGCAGAATCGTCTTTTCTGGACACTTCAATTTGGATATTTATCGGTTTACAAGTTGATCTGCTATTACAATTTAAAAATGGCTTTATCTCAGCATCCATTGAACATTTTAGTTATGGCACCATGTAATTTATAGCACTCGCACTGTCTACTATATTACCATATGATTAATAATATAACTAGTAGGTTGTGGCCACCACAAGACTTTCTTCTATATTTTCCTATACAAATTCACTGACTAAAAATGATTTATTAAAATTATTATTTAAAAAAAATTATCTTCCATGATAATGCAGACGATTTCTATATCAGAAAAGTAGTATAACAGTAAATATCCAAAAAAAAAGTCTATTTTATTCTCAATAATAATAATAATAATAATTACGATTTTTTTTTTCAAAGTTTTTTTTCTTTAAAAGTAAAAAAAAAAAAAAAATCGATAACTTTGTTTTACATTATCACAGATCTATAGTTCAACTATTCGTTTTAAAGGTATTGACGAGACCTTCCGAAAGATACCCATCTTGAAAATTTACTCCGCCCGGGGGAGGGCGACGCCCCCACATGCACAATTTTTTCCCCCTAGTTAACAACTACTTTTATCAATAATTCATATTAATTTTACAATCAAAAGTTAAAAATAACTCTCATTATGTACATTTATACGAAATTTTGTCCTATACTGCCATGTTAAAAATTTAGAAAAAATGCTATCACAGCGCCACCTATTGGGCGATTGATCCCTAAATCTAATCAGCACCAGTTTATGTCAGAGTCCAACTAAATACCAAGATTGGTTAAATTTCGTTCATTGGTTCGTGAGATACAGCCTCCAAAAATTTGTGATACACACACACACACAGACATTTTCTAAAAACTATCAAATCATGTTCAGCACATCCCAAAACGAGTAAATCCATCGAAAACCGGAGTTCGAAAATTTTCACGAATCCAATACTTTCTCTATATTACATATAGAAGAAAGTCCCCCCCCCCGGGAGGGATAAATTTTCAAGATGGGTATCTTTCGAAAGGTCTCGTCAATACCTTTAAAACGAATGGTTGAACTATAAATCTGTGATAATTTAAACCAAAGTTATCGATTTTTTTTGTTGTTGTTGTTACTTTTAACGAAAAAAAAAAAAAAAAAAAAAACTTTTGAAAAAAAAAAAAAAATATCGTAATTTTTATTTATTTATTTATTTATTTATTTATTTTATTTATTGAGAATTAAATGGGACTACTTCTCTAATATGGAAATCGTCTGCATTATCATGGAAGAAAATTTTTTTAATAATAATTTTAATAAATTATTTTTACTGAGGGAATTTGTATAGGAAAATATAGAAGAAAGTCATGTTAGGAAAATATAGAAGAAAGTCATGTGGTGGCCACAACATACTAGTTTAGTTAAATTAATAATATCAGACTTCAAGTATAATTATAAAGTATATTTTCTTTGAAAAAATTTCACTGTTACGTAATTCGCCGGTATAACTAAAGAAAGCTTGAACCGGGCTGAAAATAGTATAAAGTACTTAGTCGGATCGAGCTACTCTGTTAAAATACATATAAATAGATTAGAATAAATGAGCAAAGTTATTTGATGTCATGTGAAAATGGAAAATAAAAAAAAAAGAAAAAAGAAAAAAAGAAACACAAAAATAAAAAAAAGAAAGAAAGAATCAAAACAAAACAAAGCTTCGATGAAACCGCAATAAGGACGTGGCTGATTTTTGATTTATTCTTCCAAAAAGTCAATGATTCGTCAGTGAATCTGTCAATCTTCTCCACCTCCTGTCAAAACCACGTGGGACACATTTTATCTGTTTTCAGCCGGCATCGGAATTTTTTTTAAGTGAATAGGGCCCAGGAGGAAATTTGAGGGGATTTGTGCCCAGAAAACAAAAGAAAATCCATAAAAACAATCTGTTTCTGTTTCTTTTCTTTTTTTTATTTTTCGCAATATTTCTTTTATTTTTTACATATTCCAGTTTCCAGTTTCTCATTTTCTTACCAAAACACCCCAAATAATAAAAATTATGCAGTGAAATTTTTTCAAAATGTTGGTGAGTGGAGTAAAATCTCAAAGCCTTCGCAAGAAAAATTGACTGATTCACTCTTCGACGTGATGTTTGCTTTCAGTAATTCCCACCTTAAATGTTTTGGGCAGTAAAAGATGAACAGTAAAATATCCTCCTTTGACACGTGTTAAAGATTACCACGCAAAATCACCACCGTCAAGAACACCGAAGTTCACTCTCTTATCGCAAAACTTGTACTAAAGGTAGACAATGACTAACGACTACAAGAAAAATAACCTTTAACATGTGTCAAAGCAAGAGATTTTACTGTTCTGATTTACTGCCCAAAACATTTAACGCGGGAGTTATTGAAAGCAAACGTCGTACAGTGAATCAGTCAAACTTTCTTGCGTGGGCTTTGAAACTTTACTCCACTCACCAACATTTTGAAAAAAAATTTCATTGTATAATTTTTATTATTTTGGGTGTTTTGGTAAGAAAATGGCAAACGGGAAGCTGGAATATGTAAAAAAATAAGAGAAATATTGCGAAAAAGAAAAAGAAACAGAAACGATTGTTTTTATTGATTTTCTTTTGTTTTCTGAGCACAAAGCCCCTCAAATTTCCTCCTTACTACAAATGTTCGTGTTTTAGAACTTTCTACCTCTGTAGCTCTTTAGGTCAGAAGACATTTAACGTTTAAAATAATCATCGGTCCTCTCCAAATCAAACTGATGGATATAAAATTACCAAACAATGATAAAAATGAGGGAGGGGGTGTATCTAGAAAACGGTGGGTGATTGGGCAAAATGGTGGTCATATTCGGATTCAGGAGGTAATTTTGCATAAGAATACGCTGAAATGGTGTCAGAGGCAATTTTCATGCCGATCAGCGTCATATATTTTCAAAATATCTGTTGTAAAAGTAAAAAAAAAAAAAAAAAAAAAAAAAAAAAAAAACTGAAAGAAAAATCGGGATTAAGTTTAACATTTGAAGGCAAAGGCATCTTTATCTATCTGTAATGAATCCTTAACACCCTTTTTCGATACTTTTTTCTTTTTTATTGTTGAAATTTTTTATTTTTTCCAAAGCTTACTTTAGAGAAAAATGAATAATTATTATTAAAACAAAACAAAAAAAGAAATATTTACGGTAAACTTATGTAAAATTTGATCAATATTCGATAATGGACATGCCCTTCAAATTTTAAGTTTATTTTTTTATTTCTTTGGAAATTATACGCAAATGAAAAATCATCGTTTAGAATTTGATGAGGAGTCCTCATCCTCCCCCCTCGTAGTATTGTAAACTACATTCTACATCGCATGTTTTAAAGTAATGTTTTCTCTTTCCTTTAAGTATGCGCGCCATCCTGTTTAGTTATTGAAAACAGTTTCGTTAAACAGGTTGTGAAATGATAAGAAAAATGCTAGGGGTCAGTGAGGTGAAAGTCGATCCCTCGGTTTGGTGAGTGATGAGATTCAGAGAGAAGAGAAAAATTTATAGATAAAGATAAAACAGAGGATTCTCATTAAGAATTTTAAAAGAAGACATATGCATATGTACGCTTGTCTGTATATTTCTTACAGAAGGGTTACTTTCATAAAACTGGATGAAATTATTATTACATAAATTAGCCGTTTCTTTCAGAATTTTTTTTTTTTTCAAAAGTTATCTTTATCGGCTGCTTCTTTATATTTATGTCTCTCTAACTTTTATTAGAGAGAGAGAGAGAGGGGTGGGGGGGGGGGATTGTTAACCGAAAAAAAAGAAATCACTGAAACAATGTTACGCGGAAAAGTCTCCCGGAAAAATTGTGCAATCTTCTTCATAAATGAAAAAATCGGTTTTTTAATAACTTTCAGTTTTTAAAATTGTTTCTTCTATTTCCGTTTAGATGTAGCAAAAATATTATTACTATTACTATTATTACTATTATTTTCAGATTTTTAATACGTATGAGCGAGAAAAGATTGCCAAGCGTGCAATACCCACAATATTTTTTTAAATAACTAATTAAATTAATTAAAGTGATTTTTGCATTACTTTCAAATTCTTAATACATAACAATGAGGAAAGTTGTCTTTTATTAGGAAATACTCTATTTTTCTTTTCAATTCTGTTCTATATATATCATTCTTATTATTTTTGAAAATGTATTTTAATTGTCCCCTACCACCCTCTAATATATATATATATAATGCAATGTTTGAAAAGGTTTTCGATACATATATATTGAACAATATATCTTTGCTATTCTTAGCTATATTGTTTTACGAAATCTTGCAGCTCTCTCTGTGCTTTAAAGAAGTACATGCTTCCTGACCCGATAATACTTCTAATTTTAAGCATTTTTTATTCCAATTAATATTCCTGTGGTCCTTTATTTATTATTATTATTTTTTTTTTTTTTTACTTTTGAACTGGATTCTTAATTCCTGAATCACTTTTAAGACTTTTAATGAGTTCCGTCATCCATTTTGTACGTCAATACGTCCTTTTACTCATGTGGGTGTAATTAATTTAAATTGGTTTTGACTCTTACTGGATCTGTATGAATTGCAACATTTCTGTGCTAGTTTTTGTACTGTGTTGCAATCAGTTTTATTTTTGTTGTGTTGGTTTTAGCGTGTATCTATTAAATGCTATAATTTTAAAGTCAAAATTTATTACAATATCTATCATTTATATATATATATATATATATATATATTTATATTAATATTATTATTATTACTTTGAGTGAAAAAAAAATTGAAACGAAAAAAAAAAAAATATTACTTTTAGATTACGTAATAAAAATTAAGATACGTAATAGCTAGAAAAGCAATATTAAACATTATGCCTAATCTATTTTTTTTCGATCAATTAACATATTTTGTCTTGTATCATATCAATTAATCCAGGATAAAATATGAAAAAAAAAAAAAAAAAAACTAAAAATTACCTAAAACACAGATAGTTTATTACTTTCATATTTTTAATACGCGATATCGAGCAAAAGTTGTTTTTTATAATAATAAATTATTTCATTGTGTAAATAAATCAAATATGTTTTTAAATTTTTGTCGTAGTGCATTTTTTAAAGCAATCTGCATTTAAAAAATAAAATGAAATAAAATGAAATAAAATAGTTATCAATATGTGCCCTTTTTCATTACTCATCATATTGTAGCTATGAACATATTAGACAGTCATAAAAATTTTCATCTTGGGTTTTTTTAAGATTTCTACATGCTTTGAGGTGGTGTGAGGAATTTAAAAATCATAAAACTGATATGGTTTCAGTTTTTTGGCTCGTTTGTGTGCTTGTTAATTAGCATGTATACACGACATCCCAAGAACTTTTTTTTTTCTTCAAGAAATTAGAAACTTCTTATACATTCAGAAATTAAAAACAAATCCATTTTTATTATCGATTTTAATGAATTTTAATTTAAAATAAAACTTTAAAATACTTGAATTTTTATATTTGAATATATACATATATAAATAATAATCGGTTATTATACATAAAAGCTAAGCAACAGATACAATATCACTGAAACCACATAGACCAATAAGAATGAATTTATATATATATATATATTATAAAAGCACCTATTAATACATACATACATATAAATAAATGTCATAAATCACCATTTTAACTCATAGAATATATGATTGATTTAGTTCTTATAAATTGAATTTATAAGTATCAGTAATTATAAAGTAAATTTTTTCACTTAATAAGACGGAAAACTCGAATGAAATATTAACAATTGGTGTATGGGTAGAAAATATTTCGAGAAATATTACTCCATTATTTGCTGACGTTTCGAAATTCACCATCACATTTTTTTCACAGTTTTTTTTATAGTTTTCACATTCACAATTTTTTTTATTATTATTCTTTTTTTTATTTATTTATTTATTTTTACGCATATAAAATGCTGAGGTGCCATTACCTTCTTTCGAAAAATAAACGAGAACAACAGTGAAAATAAATATGCGGCGCATAGATTACAAACATTTTCAAACACTGTAGATACACATCTGTAATTATTCCATCTGTACACACGCGTAGTTTACTCATCAAATTTAACGTATTTGCCTTCATGATGACACTTTATAAAACATTTAGTTTACAAATATGTATATATATTATATATATATATTTTTTTTTCCCTTTCTTTCTTTTTTCTAATTTCTAAACGGTTTGAAATTTATATCATTTTATTTTCAAAATTATTGTTATAGAATTTTCAAATTAAACGATGAGAAAATACTTTCCGTGGATGGTCTTTCTAATGGTTCTTAGTTCCTATTCATGCAAGTTTTGGAGAAAATCACGAAAAAATCCGAATGGCTGTAACAATGAATGCTACTTGTGTTTGAACATGACACCTTACATTTACCAGATTTGTTAGTAGATCAACTCAGCCATTAGTGGGTCTGGTTGATAATGTAAATGAAATATGAAAGGTTAAAAAATTTGTTTTATTTGAAATTCATTCTTCGATTAAATTCGTTAGTATCAATACACCAATATATTATCAAGCACTACTAACTTTACACGATTTTGGTTGAAGTTTAAGTTTCTTAAAAGCTAATTTGTTATTTTCGATGACTTGTAATTTAGTTTCAATATTAATGCTAGGTTTCGTTTTTCGTTCTAAAAAAAAAAAAAAAAAAAGAAATGCATGCGTCAATATGTAGATTAATGCCAATTCTTTGCGCAAATCTACATCTGCGTGCGACATCCTCCTTGCATATCTATTGAAATATCTTCAGGCGAACTTCGGAGAAAACCATGAAAAACTCGAATGGTTAGGCAAACATGCAGGGCCATGCTTAGTTAGACAGATTCGAAAAGTGCGGTCACACTAGGCCAGAAAATATAAGGAGTCGCAAATATTTGTTTCTTTTCCCTGGAATACTGCATCATATTACTTTTATTTAGAAAAGAAAAAAAAAAAGAAAATTCAAAAATTAGGCTCTTTGAATAAAAAAAAAAAAAAAAAAAAAAAAAAAAACACTACTTAGAAATGTAATCTAAAAATAATCTTTATTAACACTTTCCAACAAAGTATTTAAGATTTTGTCTCTCCGTGTGCTCCTGCTTTAATTTTCCGTTAATATTTTTAGAATGGGTTGAAAATGACAGGAATAGAGCAAACGTTATCGTATGCATAAACTCACAATAGAATTTTGAATCGCTATCATCTGAGAGAGGGCATTCCTTTAAAGTATATATTAATAACTTTACACTCTGTACAACGTAAAGAAATTGTCATAAATTATTCATATTTACAAAATACACCTACTTTTTTTCTAAGAATACGACAAAGTAAGTACTTATGATTGTTTACAGTCTCCAAAAATAAAATTCAATTACGTAATTTTCAATTACGTTATGGGATTCCACAGAAATTACTTAATGAAAAAATTCTGTAATGCTACTCTTTTATTTTTATTATTATTTGGGGGGAATGGGGGAGGAGCATGTAATTTTAGATTATGCAGAGGGCTACATTAAAAACAGTCTACTTTATACTTTCCTTTTACAAATAAAGTTTTAAAGATAGTTTTTGTGAAACTTCTTCACCTACAGTTGAAAAATAAAATAAGAACATAAAAATGTAATGCTGTAATAGAAATGAAGAATATAGGGGTTCGTAGTGTAATTTAGTTTTTTTTAAGGTTCATGTGTGACAGATCTACAATGAAGTGATGATTGTTTATTGCAGTGAAAGTTTTATGGGTATATTCTAATGGAAACACTGTATATGAATGTGATAGCTGTCATACGACACTGTTCTGTAGTGTAAAAATTATTTTTAAACTAGCCACATGTCTCTCATAGACAGGGCCGTTGACGGGGGGGGGGGGGGCACAGGGAACAACTGCCCAGGGGCCCGGGAGTTGGGGGGGGGGGGGGTACAAACAGAACAGAAGTGACAAAAATCTAAATTTTAAAATATGAAGTTTCACTTTTTTTTTCTTCTTAAAAAGTATGTACTTTCCACAATTCTAAAAACATGGAAAAAGGAACAAGAAATTTATATAAGAACCGCTTAGCAGTCGTAAATACTAGCGGCGATAATGGGCCCGCGTTGCGGCGAGACTTAGGTCCTAAAAGGGATAGGGGAGCGATATTATTTTTACCTATGTTTTTACCTGGGGGGGGGGGGGGGCTAAGTGCTGCCTCTGGAAGTAGATGCAGGAAGGGTATTACTCATAGACAAATAAGATGTGGAATAATAAGGAAGCCTCATTTCCTTTTCTTTATTTACGCATTTCACATTTGGAAAACCATTAGTATCAACTACTCAGAATTGAGTGGGTAAACTGTTGCTAGGAAAATTTCGCAATCAGTCAAAAAAATAAAATAAAATAAAATAAATAAAACGAAGGAACAAGGCCAAAGAATTCCGAGTAGAATAGGAAAAATATTTCGTATGTGCAGAACTTCCTTCGAAAGTTTCTAGTCAACTCGTTACACTGCACGTATCCAACCTGATATATTCAAAGAAATTTCTAATTGGAAGGACGTTTTTGGTGTTTGGGAATAAGGCCGATTGGCTGTACTAGGGTCCAAGGCCGGAAAGGGAATGCCTTATGGGGAGGTTTTTCTAAGGAGTCGTAGCCCGTATTTACACAAGTTTCGTAGAAAACCACGAAAGACTCCGAACGGATAGATCGACGAGTGCGACCTAGGATCGAACCCGGCACCTCATGTCTACCAGCTATGAGCGCAGAACCGCTCAGCCGCTGGTGGGCTTCTAATTGGGATGAGAGCGACCAAATAAATGCACAAGAACTATAACTGGCCGGATATTGATAAAAAGTTACATAGATGCAATGCAAGATAAAGATTTACTAAAAATGCAAAAATTGTTGAGAAAGTATGAAGTAAAAATCACAAGTAAAAAATAATAATAAAACACTGAATTTCATTTATAAAATTTTAGAGGAAAATTTAAAGCATCGTGAAATATACAGTGACCATTTTTTTCTTTTTACACGCACGCAAGATGAGAAGACATTAATAATAATAATAATAATAGAAATTCACTAGGGTTTAATTAAAAATATGCCTAAAATTTATAGAAAATAGGATTTTATTTTTAGACAAAACTTAACTTGAAATTTTTTATTTAATTGAGAAATGAAGTTATCTAAATATATAATCTGGAGCAATAGGAGAAAATATTGCACAGGATGGGAGGATTTTTCATTTAATCTAATGCAACAAAAGTTTTCTGAAAAAAAAAAAAAAAAAAAAAAAAGATATATATATATATATATATATATCTGTAATATGTATTTGAAAAAAAAAGTTTCAATTATAAGATATACTTTGAATATCCCTCCTCTCAGATTTTTTTTTTTTTCTCCGCTATATTCGAATGTCGATATATGATTGTATAAAATATATTTTTCTAACAAATCAAAAATCTTATAAAACCAAAACGAAAGTTTTTTTTTTTTTTTTTTTTTTTTTTTTTTTAAATCGCAGAAAAAACTAGAATTTCTATATAGTTCAGCAACTTTTTTTTTTCTCTATATGTTAGTTTAATAACAAATATTCTAATTTGTAGAGTTGCCTGAAAGATACTCCCGTAACAATATGGTATTGCCGTGTTTGAAAAATGAATATACCTTCATTTAATTCTTTCAATCAGATTTAAAAAAAAAAGTCAAAACGTACATGTTTATAATTATTCATACTTCTAAATAGTGTTTCATTATCTAGTTCTAGTATTGATTTTTTGCAAGCACAAGGAATTAAATATATGTTTAGTTTAACAATAGTGATTCTCTGAGTTGTGTAGAAAATAATAATCAAAAATTTTGTTTAGTTTCCATAAATTTTTATGTATCTATACTTTGAAATCAAAAGTAAATCATATGTAACTTGCACAATAAATTAGTAAAAAAAATATATATGGCTCCTGTCAGTAGCTGAGATGTTCTCCTCTAGAAGCTGGTAGATAGAATATGTCGGGTTCAAACCTAGATCAGGTTCATCGGCCTAGACGTTTAGGTTTTCCTGTGTTTTTTTTTTTTTTTTTTTTTCAAAATTCGCATGAATGCCATTTCTTTAACCTCTTAAATTTCAGAAAATGATCTAATTAAAATATTGTTTATATAGTATATTTTAAATTAGTCTTTAATGCTTTCCATTTTTTCTTTTTTCAAGAAGCAAAAGTTTTAATTAAAGAAAGTTTTATTTACTGTGTTGTATCTATTTAAAATTTCAATCAATTTATTCCTAAAATCAAATAAATCAAATACAATGACTGAAGGTTCATGTCAGTAATTCATTATTCTAACTCCGGAGCAGAAACGGGAGTACAATCAATAAACTCTTATCTTTTATGCAGATCAAAGGTGTTGTGAGTTGTGTAGTATTTCTGCTAAAAATGTTTGGTCAAGTGAAAGGATGAAACACATCGAAACTTGAAAGAGTAATCGCTGCTCATCGTTAGCCACCATAGTCAGTATTCATCTAAAAAAGAAACAGATGGGGGGTCTGCATCTCATTTGGTGCTTTGCTTATCTCGCAAGCAGTGAGCCCAATCTAATCTGTGCAATGTCCATTGGCCGCTGTCCATGGGGATGAGAGTAAAATATATGTAATTACCAAAATTCTCATTTAGGAACATGGTTAACAAACGCAAACGCTAAACATTACTTTTTACATTCAGATTGTATATTTTGATAAATGAAAAGAAGAAAATTATCAATGATTTTGCAATAAAATAAGCAAGAAAGATCCATTTCTAAAAAAAAAAAAAAAAAATACTATAACTTTTTTTTTTTTTCTTATATATATGTGTGTGTGCATACAATATTTTTGAAACTTTCGGTATACATGTGTATTCAGAAGATACACTAAGCGACAAAAAAAAAAAAAAAAAAAAAAGCCGCACTGCAGAAAAAATGAAGTATACCTTTTTGATTTGCAATAACTTTAAAATAAAAGGTTGAAACATATAAAACTATCATGTTTGCATAATATCAAAGGTACGAAATTATAGCTGTCTACATTTTCGATTTAATAATTCGCTTTATTACACTCTACGAAATACTTTTTAAAAATCTGCATAAAATTTTCTTTTTGAACATAATGCAATAATCATACACTTTGTATTCTATTATTATATGAAATAAACAAGTTATATTTTAATATATGAAATAAAATAATTTATTTGTTAGATCTAAGCAATTTTTTGTTAAAAATACGTATTCTGCATTGGGTTAATTCCACCTTTATATGGAACTACTGCTTTAATGCGCAATGGCATAGTTTTATACAGTATTTTAATATAAATTTCAGAAATTTCACTGTGCCAAATATCACAAATAATTTTTTCTAGTTCTGCCAGTGCTGTAGGCTGCAAATTTCGAATCCTCTCCCCTCTCCCTCGCCTTTTTATAGACAAAACATTTCGAGCGGATTCTGAATTTTGTATTCTAGTATTCTTGAATTCTAGGTTTTTGCTTCACCTGTGAGATTTCTGTATTTTACTTCCTTTCTTGTTCCTACTTTTATTTTAACGTATCTGAACCTAAATATTTTAAGCAACACCATTCATACTAATAGTGTGCATGAACTGGATGTTCAAATTTACAGTTTTGTAAGGATGTAATAATAATAATATATAAACTGAAAATCGTATTTGGAAAAGCATAAAATTGTTTTAATTTTTCTTAGGAATGTTTATTGCAATAACTGTGAATATTTTAATAAGAAGAAATTTAAAAGAAAAAAAAAAAAAAAAAATGAGTATTTTAATAATTTCTTTTTTAGATATATAAATTAAGGATAATCAGAAAAATTTCATTCTTTTGATAATCATTTTGCATGAAAATAATTACAAAATAATTTTAGTTTGTCAAAATCCTGTAAAACTAAAAAAATTTCGAAATATGCTGAAATTATTTCTGTTCACTGTTTTAATGATGGTGTAAGTGTCAGACCTAAAGCCAGTTGACTAGGCTTGGACTGTATGGTGTGGTTTTAGCCCATATTTAAGCAAGTTAATAAAACAAAATGGAAAATCTTGAACAGTTAGGACAAAGTGCGGCCTAGGATCAAACCCGGCACTTCCCGTCTACCAGTTTCGCCATTAGGACTGCTAGTTCATTAGGACTGCTATATTAGGACTATTTCGAGGTCTAATAAAAAAGATATTCTATGATATTTTTTGTGGAATTTAACTTAGAGTGAAAAAAGATGTTATTATTTTCAGTATTATAGGTGCTCAGGGCGATGGATAGGTAATTTCAACAATTTGAATCAAATAAACGCACCACGGACACTGTATAGCAAGGTGCATTATCATCTGGAAATGCTGTTTGTGGAAATGTCCAAGATACCTCCAAAATAGTCGGTCAGGCATCACTTTTATAAAGACTGTGTTTTATTTCGAGTTAATTGATCCTTTGAGCATAAAAATTTGCCCGACTGTTTGAAAAGTTATGCACCTCCGTATCATAATGTACGGAAAATGTGTCACTGTTTTAAAAGTACGATTTTCATTAAGTCGGTCAAATTTTCGTTGTCAGATCTGCTTGTTTTCTTTAACTCGAAATAAGTTAAACTTGACTTATCAGAGAGAACCAGTTCAGCCCAATAATTAACTAACCATTTTTTAATTTTTTCAGTCTTCTGTGGTCTTGCTTTCCCAATTCTCTTCACTAAGAATGGAATTTTTTTAAATTTTCTGCCATTTAAATGTGATTTGTTTAATAGTTGCTACACTGTAGTTAAAGAAATTATGCTGTATAACACTTTTTCTGGGTCTCTTTTATGTTCTAAATGTTCTACAAACCGATTTTATAAGGAATAGCTTTTTAACTTATTGTCATCTCGCTTGGATGAGCAACATGGCCGCTTAAAACCAAATTTCCGGTTGAAACGGCTAAAAAATGTTATATCTTGTTAAAAACCCTTTTACCAATATTTCGTTAACATTTAATTAATTTGCCATCTCACGTATTAAAATATTTTTTGATTTTCCTTAAAAAATTATTCCTTTTTGTGGCATCGTTAACTGTCTTATTCTTACCATTTTCGAAATAATGTCTAAAATTACAATTTTCCTGACAATTGCATTTTGTTTTTAACACTGGACTCAAAGCTAAAGTGTATGTGGAGGACGACATAATAAAATCTGTTCGAAAATTTGCATTTTAAACGATAAAATTGGAGGTTGTAGAAGGCGAAAAGAAAAATATCCAAGTGCGGCCTTTTTTTTTTTTTTTTTTTTTTTTTTTTGTCGCTTAGTGTACATGAATAGTTTCCAAACCGTGGCCCTCAGCATTTAAAAGTAGCATCATTTCAACGACGAAAAGAATTTTGGAACTAGGTTATTATACATAATCTCCTCAAGCACAATACAAATAAAAAGTTATTATTTTTCAGTTTTCTAGAATCGTATTCAAAAAGGCTGGAATCTGTACTCTACAAGAGCATTCTGATAATATACCATTTTTCTTAGGTTGATAAATCATCTTTCTGGGATCAAAATTTACTCACTTAAAAGAACTACTCACTGCTTAAGAAATACAAAAAACATAATTATATATATATATATATATATATATATATATATATACTTCTTTTTTCTTTTTTTCTAATTTTTAATATGTATATTTAATAATAATAAAAAAAACTTATAATAATAGCCCAAGTCATTATGCCTTTACTTTTGTTTGTTTAAAAAATTACTATTTTAAATCTTGTTAATCACAGAAAATAAAGTATTAAAAAAAAAAAAAAAAAAAAAAAAAAATGGCAGAAAAGAAATTATCAGAAAACTTTCAGCCTATTACTGTCGGCAGCAAAATTATTCGAGCGCTAGCAATAATTCTTATATAAAAAGTACACTTAGTACTGCTTTATTAAATAAATCCTTGTCGAGTCATGTTTTTAGGCAGTCTAAGAACATAATTCAACAAGGATTTATTTAATAAAACAGTATTAAGCGTACTTTTTTCATATAGGAATTAATGCTAGCGCTCGAATAATTTTGCTGCCAATAGTATATACTTTTATGAATCTACTCAGCTCGCTCGGTAATTATTAATGTTCACTTCATTCAAAAGTTAATTTTTTAAATATTGAATTATAGACCAAACAGATTTTCAGGGGATAACTTATTAAATAAATAAAATTCAAGGTTGTCAAAAAGAAAAGAGAATTTTTAAAAGAAATTTTTAGATTAAATTTCATTTTTTCAAATATATTACATTTATATTTGAATCATGATATCTTTATTTTAAAATTTTATATTTAACTTTAAAGTGCAATAGATAGTACATATATCAATCACTGATTGATCACAAGTCTTCTTTTGTAAATTAATTATATTGAGAATGAAAAGCAAAGCAATTGTATGTTTTTGTCAGACTTCTTATTTAATCAAATTTCATTACATAAATGTATAGTTCGATAATGTACTACCTATTGTATCATTGTATTTCATTGGAGCTATTTGAAATACCACAGTACCCAAAAATTTAAACCATTTTTCGATTGCAATTTAAGAAGTGATTATGTGTAGGGGGGGGGGGGGCTTACTTTCATTTGCCCAGGGGCCCGTAATTCTTGTCACCGGCCCTACTCATAGACGAAGGCGATCGAAAAAATGAAAGATTACATAAATCACGTATGATGTTGCCTGGCACAGTAAAGAATGTGAAGCAGGGGCGTCGACTTTAAAAAAATGCTGTCGGTGCTCTGCTCAGGAACAAAGCTTGAGCGGGGGATGTACAGTCCCCTCCCCACCAATGTTTTTAAAAATATGGCGGCATATGAGATTTCTTTTCTATGTGCTGATTTGCACCTGAAAGAGGTGGATCATAATTTTGTTAATAATGTTATCTGTGAAAAACGCTAAGATTCATGTAACACTGGCTTTCTCTGTCGACCAGCTGATTCACCGGCTAAGAAAAAATGTTGCATTAAAAAGTATGACAGTAGCAAATTCTCGCTCTGTGAGGGGCTGCGGCGCCTTCGTCCTGCTTCAGACACTTACAACAGCCTTTTTGCTTACCGTACAAACTACAAAGTACCCTTGAAAATTCTGACCGTATTTACGACTTAAAAAAGAAAAAAAAAAAAAATCTGACCATAACAAATTCACGTACGGTTCAAATGGCAATTTTCCCGGTCTCAGACACTTACAACAGCATATTTATTTATGCAAATGATTTTTGAAATTTCTAATATTGGCGAATTACTGCAATGTAGCGACTGCGGCGCCCTTCTCCCTTTTCAGACACCTACAACTGTTTCGAAAGTAAAAAGGGGAACTTTCTACGTAGTCTAAGCTCGTATGTATACGTGTTTTAGAGAAAACCATGGAAAACTCCAAATGACTAGATCGGTGAGTGCTATCTGGGATCGAACCCGGCGCTTCTCGGTGAATTTTAAAAAGCCAAATTGCTTTGTGCCACTGTGAAAATCCGCTCTGTAAAATCTAGTTATTGAAAATTTTAATGAATGGCAATAAATTGCTTTCAGCTGTATCTTTAAATACTTGACAAAACACTTTATCCTAATTTCATTGTAAGAAATCCAAGAAAATGTATTTTCCCTTTTACTTTGAAATTTCCTTCTGGAGGATCCTTTTTTGAACCCTGTTTCAGGTTGAATATTTGATTCATTTGGCTTTGAATAAGAATTATTTTTATTCGGTGATGTTGATAATCTTATTTAAAAAAAAAGAAAAAGGAAAGAAAGAAATTTATCCATCTTTTTAAAGCATGTAAGAATAAATTAGCACGATATTTAGGATGTTAAGCACTGTTAAATAACCTACTGATTGTATGACTGATTCTAAACTATAAAAGAAAATCTGAAAGTCGATATTTTCTAAATTAATCTGTTTAGTCTGACATTTCCATTATTCCTAGCCAAACAGAAAAAAGCCAATTAGAATTCTTTAAATAATCCTCATTGTGATTCCCTATCGTTAATAACATTGAAAGTCCTCCTATCCTTCTGAAATTGGCGACGGGACTTCGCTTTCTACTTTATGGTAAAACCAGATGTTTACAAACACATGTTTACTATTCATTTAAACGTATATTGCCTGTAAAGAATAGTTACCTTGAAAAGTTAACTGAAAAGGGGAAAAATACAAAGAGAAAGAGTGATTAAAAAATAAATCGCAAGTGTGCCTACCGCTTTAAACTGGTGTTATAATTTCTTTAACATAACTAAATAAATTATTTGAAGGAGAAAGCTAAAATATTTAATAGGTTATATTTAATAGCATTATTTAAATATTGATTTTAAAATTCTTATTGTAACTTTTAGAAAGTTAAAATTTACGATACTTATTCTTAAACTTTAAAGTGTAATTTTTATATCAGCACCATAAGATTATAATTTTAAAAGATGTGAAAGAAAACCTAAATTAAACATTAGAAAAACAAAATTTTAAATATTATACTTCCTTCAAGACATTTTCATTGAATTTTAATGCATAGAAGAATTTTAACCATATATATTCCTTTAAAAATAGTTGGTAATATTAATAATTTTGTTATCTCCGATTTTTACACTTATTGTCATGGCAAACCTTGGGATTTCATTTTTAATATATGAAGTATACTTAAATTTTGTATATTGAAATTTCATGAAATTTATCCCTCCTACCTCCAACCAAAAGAGAACAGGTTAAAGAAAAGGGTTTTAAACCGATTAAGGGCAATGCGAAATATTCAAACAAGGGTGTTTTAAACTTTATGCCGTGAAAAGATTTTAGTTGCACATCATTCGTCAAATTTTGACGGGTATTAACTAGTAATAATTAAAACTATTACGACATTAGTTTTATATTTAAAAAAAAATAATAATAAATAAATAAAAAATAAATCATGTTATAAGTTTCATTTTTCAATACTTTTTATTCGCATGAGTAAAGAAATATTTCTTTTTATGTAAAAAATAAATGAATAAATAAATAAACATTAAGTAAAAATCGTCAACATTCAATTTTATTATCATCAGCTTGAAAATTTAATTTAAATAAATAATATTTAAGAAAAAAAAAAGAGAAAAATTGCATGAAATGCAATTTTTTAAAAGTTCTAATAGGAATATCGAAAATATATGTTGCAAATATGCACGAATTTCTTTTTATAGAAGAGAATTTCTAAACTAAACGTGCCATAGTTTGTACTGTACGTCAAACACAGACAGGCAAATTATTTCTTCTATTAATATAGTACCTTTTCGAAATTTGAAATTTAGCACTGAAATAGCTCAAACATTCCGCGCCAATGGCTTTACTTACGCAATAGAGATATTCATCTTAGTACATCGCGAAAATGGGGAAAAAAAAGTTATAAATAGCAATAGAAATACACATAAGAATTAACATATAAATAAGTAAAATGTCGTCATGGAAATGTCAGTAAAATGTCGTTCCTTTAGCAATGCTGTATCTTATCTATTTACCTACACATTAATTTTTAATTCATATAATTTAAATTTTTCTACATTTCGAAATTCCTTCTTTTTAGGAACTTTTCTTTAGAATATGCCTAAAAAAGTCACAATTTTATAAACAGTTATTAATATTGCCTCACAAACACATAAACTAATATACTATTTGTTGATTTTTTTCTATATCAATCCATTTTTAGCTAAAATTTGTTCATCCGTGCGAAGCCGGACGGGTCCGCTAGTAATTATGAATTCATTTATGTAATACATAAAAATCTATTATTAATTGCATTAAATCAAATATGATTCAAAAATTAGTTTATATTTTCTTAAGTATTGTAATTACCGTTTTTTTTAATTAGTAAACAACATAATTTTAAATTAACATCATCGTAACAGTATTTTATTAAGATTGTTAATGAATTTATTCAACATTACAGTGAAATAATTTTTTGAGCGACCATAAAACTAGTTTAGTTCGCTCTTACATTTGCTCTGTATAATGAATTTGAAATGAATATGAAATGTTATATGAAACATTTATTAAGTTTTCATTCATATTGCTCTAAGTGCTATCATCTCTCTATGTTTAAAAAAAATTCCATATGTGATTGTTTGTTGAATAGTTCTTATTTTTCTTCCTGGTTTTGATCATTTTAATGACGAATTATTATACATTAAGTAACTAAGCTACTTAATATGTAAGTTACATTGTTTGTAAGATTAATTTGTTGTAAGAATACAAATTTCCTATATAGCACAAAATAATAATAATGATAATAATAATAATTGTCTAAGATTTAAGTGTTTAAGGAATATTATGAATATTTTTCTTTTTTCTGAAGTATCTCAAAGTATTGAAAATAATTAAATAAAATGAAATGAAATATGAGAGAAATTAAAATACAAATTATAAATCAATGATGAAAATTGTGATATATATTTTATACAGATGTAACTTCCCCTCTAACATTCCATACACACCGTAGGACATATTTCTTATAATAGCTAATTCCTATCTGTTTCTTATTTTTCAAGTTTAGCTATGTAACAAATTTCATCTTTAATTCAATAATAAACTATAATATAAATTGTTGAGAGTTTTAATATAAAAATACATAATAACAAGATAGATTTTAATATAAAATGTTATTAATTAAAAAAAAAAAAAAAAAAAAAAAAAAAAAAAAACAGTTGATTTTAAAGAAGAAGAAAAAACTGGGCAATTTTTACCGTTAATATAATTTTGTGCCCCTCAGAAATTTTGTGCGTAAGGAATAAGTCTTGGGTTTCCATGCGATAGCCTTGGGTTCCTGAGCCCCGTTGGCTGTGCATTTTAGTTAAAATAATTTTAAAAAAAATTAAAGCAAATGTATTGTTTACTTGTATGTTAATGTCGGCATATAGCATTAATTTTGTTCTAAAGAAAAGGTTGTTGATATTGTACATTTATAATTAAATAATTAATAAATATTTTTCGAATTTGAGTGGGAAAAACAAAATTTCCTGAGCAGTTTAATAAATTGCTTAATTAGAATGTTTGCTCAAACTGTTTGTTAAATATTTATTGAATTCTATCTTGTGCTAAAATTTTCTACAAATCCTAGATATTTTCGAGGAAAAAAACAGTTTTAAATGCAATATTTTTTCAAAAATTCAATATTTATGCATAATTCAATTCGAAATCATTAAGAAAATTTCAGAAAATTAAAACTGAAAATTTCAGAAAATTAAAACTGAAAATTTCAGAATATTATTTTATCAAAATTTTTGAATGAAAATAGAAATCTCTAAATTATTTTATCCATAATTTTAAAAATATTTTCAAAAGTACTTATAGGAAACATCAATCAAGTATTTCATTGAAAGATTTACAATTTCAGCAAAGGTAGATTTGAAAACTAGGAAAATGTAGTTTTAATTGCATGTAACAATAATAATAATAATAATAATAATAATAATAACATTTAATCATTTCTGAAAATTAAACTTCTTTTTAACGATAGTTTTTTAATGACTGTAACGATTGAACTGTATCTACAAAACATAAGCGTAGGAAAGGGAGGGTGGGGCGGTCGCAGAGGGGAGTCAACCCCCCCCCATTAGTTATTACAAAATTTTCCTATAATCCCCCCCCCCCCAAATAAATAAATAAATAAATAAATAAATAAATAAATAATAATAATAATAATAATAATAATAATAATAAAAATAAAAAATATATATCACCCATTTAAAACCAAAATTAGAGTTTTATAAATGTTCATAATTGCTACTATTTTATAGTTAATACGAATAATCATTAAATATTAATTAACATTTAATTATGAATTGATTTTTTAGAATAATTTTGTTATATTTTTAAAATGAAATTTTTTGAAGTTCTCCCATAATTTTTGAATTGCTAAGTGTGTGATATATATATATATATATATATATATATATATATATATATATATATTTTTTTTTTCAGCTCTGGCTCAAAATCTAATATGTAAAATTTTATAATGTACCTTGACATATACTGATGTCAGTTGGTTTTCTGTGAAAATCGTCTAACATGTGCCGTTGTAATGCTACGATTTCTCACATTTTTGGAAGGCTATAGCTAAGCTTTTGATTGTGCATAGCTTCGAAAAATTGATATTTGAAACAGTGGCGTAGCGGGGGGGGGGGGCAAGGGGGTTATCATGCCCCGGGCGCCTCTTGCAATGATCTTCAAGACAAACAAGTTTTCTCGTAAAATTTCATTTTTGTTTTGATCGATTTCTCGGAAATATACTTTAAATTAATATGTAATATAATTAAATGTTTGCGTTCTTGATTTGTCCGATAAAATGTGTTATAAATAATATTTGAACACAGCTCGAATCATTAAAATGAAGAACGAAAAGGAAAATATAGTTTTACAAAGATATATATTCGTAAAAGGATTTCTGTTTTTAAAGAAAATAATCTAAATTGTTGGGGAAAAACCACTGCTCGTAAAACTCATCAATCAAGAAAGATCTATGAAAAGGACGGTATGTATCTTCCGATTTGGGGATCGACTTCCTTGGAAGTTTCAGGTTTCAGATAGCACTTGTTAAACATGTATATTCTGAGAAACTTCTAATTGGAAGACTATAAATGAGTATCCACAAGAGCTATTATTGACTGGATATTGATAAATTGAATAGAAATAAAGGCGATATATATTTTTGAGATTTTACATGGGTGGTCTCAAAAAAAAATGCAAAACTGTTCTAAAAGTATAAAATAGAATCTATGAGCGAAATAAAAATAAAACACTAATTTTGAGATACAATATTTTTAAAAATCGGGTGCTCTAAAAGAAGAAATGAATAAACTAAATTAGTTTAATAAGAGAATCACTTTTTTCACTTTATAAATAAAAACTTTAAAAATTTTATATTGCGTGAAAGGCATTTTTATAATAAAAGGCAGTTTAAAGAAATTGGTCGAACTCAACAAAGATTTATATCGTCGGGGTTAATACGACTGGCCTAGTATGATCTGTAATCATTTAAATGTCATGAAATGAAAGACGAAACTAGAAACACAAACCCATTTGTAACTTTGACACTAATACAAATATAAAAATTAAAAACTCTGTCAAAGACAGAATTGAGATTAAGTGCGGAGGACTATTAATTTTAATCTGTAAAATTTTTAATTTTTAATTACTTTTTATCTCATCTTTTGACCGTAAAACTGGGCCACATACTTTTTAAAATGACTGAAATGAAGTAAAGCGAAGGCGAAGTGTTGCCATCCAAATTTCATACTTTAGTTAATTAAAAAAAAAAAAAAAAAAAATCTAATTGTCGTGTCAAAAAAACTGTTTGCACACCTGGATTCACAAAAATCGCCCCTTTCATTGGGTACCGAATTTGTAAGGACAGGACTGATATTTCTAATTTATTTTTACTTTTTTGGTGTTTTACAAGACTGGTATACAATAACTGGCAACGATGCAACGTTTTAATCCAGTTTGAAACTAATAGTCCTTCATCCTAAAAAGTGTACTCAACATTTGTGCAAACTGAATTTTTTTTTTTTATTATTAAGGAAAAAATGTTTGAGTCATAGAAATATGCTTAATAAATGACTTTTCCCCCTTCTTTTGGCTCTTCAAATTTCGAATGTTATTCTGTAGAAGATAGTTTGATAACAAATTGAGAATCTTTAAAAATAAAAACGAAAGGAAATTCCTTGCTTTTAAATATTTATTACACCAAGTATAATTAAAAATAGTTAATTGCACAGATATTAACATATCTTTTATCAAGTACAGTAAAATGCAAACTTCTTTATAGTTCAGCAAATTTTTAAAAATATTAAATTAATACATTTTCAAGCCGATAAAAGGGCCGTACATTCATTATTTACATTTTTTTGCTATTTGGTGTTAATTATTTGCCAGAGGTATAGGTATTAAGTGCATGTTTAGTTTACAGTTTTGATATTCTGAGTTACGTGGAAAATATAATCAAGAATTTTTTTATTTCTACAAATCTCCATGTATTTATGCTTTAAGGTAAAAGTCAAAGGGAAAATTTATCAATGGAAACTTACTGAATAAAGTGTTCCTTTCCAGTAGGGGGGGGGGGCACCGAAGCGGGAGAGCCATCCCTACCGTGGAGGATCAAAATTGTGATGGCATGCCTCCGGACCACCTCTAGGGGTGTGTCCCAGACCGTCGCCAATTGCCCATCTGCGCAGCACTAGTGCGACGTTAAACCCAACCATCCTTCCATCCAGTGGTAGAAATATTCTGCTCTCAAAGTTGATAGCATAGCTGCCAACATCCTAATTAATTTTCTGTACTGCTGTTAGTACTCATCTTTTTTTCACATCAACGATCTTAGAGGTTTTTTTTTTTTTTTTTTTATGTAATCATAATTACATTTAGAGAGAATTACTCTAAAAATAAGCCAGTGCGAAAAAAGCGGCTGATACTAACAGTGCTATGAAGATGTTGGTAAATTAAGATGTTGGCAACTATATGATAGACGGGAGGTCCCGAGTTCAGACCCAAATCGCACTCCTCGATCTAACCTAGCCATTCAGAATTTTTCGGGGTTTTCCCCGAAACTATCGTGAATATGGATTTTCTTATTTTTTTCTTAACTACCTACATTTGGAGAGAATTACTCTAAAAATAAACCAGTGTGTAAAAAGCGGCGGACACTAATAGCATTACGGAATATTAACTAGAATTTTGGCATCTATGTGATACATGGCAGGTCTCGAATTCAAACCCAAGTCACACATATCGATCTAACTTAGCCATTCAGAAGTTTTCGTGGGTTCTCCTGAAATTAACGTGAATATGGATTTTCTTATTTAACCTTAATTATATTTGGAAAGGATTACTCTAAAAATAAAAGGGTGTGAAAAAAAAGGAGTATACTAATAGTACTACGGAATGTTATTAGGATATTGGCAGCTATGTCATACACGGCAGGTCTCGAGTTCAAACCCAAGTCACACACATCGATCTAACTTAGCCATTCAGAAGTTTTAGTGTTTTCCCCTGAAATTAACGTGAATATGGATTTCTTATTAATTCTTAATTATATTTGGAAAGGATTACTCTAAAAATAAAACGGTATGAAAAAAGTGGAGTATACTAATAGTACTACAGAATATTATTAGGATATTGGCAGCTATGTGATAGACGGAAGGTCCCGAGTTCAAACCCAAGTCACATTCTTCGATCTAATCCAGCCATTAAGAATTTTTCGTAGTTTTTCCCGAAACTAGCATGATTATGGATTTTCTTATTTAATTTTAATTATATTTTGAGAGAATTACTCAAAAATAAACTAGTGTGAAAAAAGCGGCGGATACTAATAGTACTACTGAATATTAATTATGATGTTGGTAACTATGTGGCAGACGGAAGGTCCCGAGTTCTAGTTCAAATCCAAGTCACACTCCTCGATCTAACCTAGCCATTCAGACTTTTTCGAGGTTTTCCCCGAAACTATCGTGAATATGGATTTTCTTATTTAATCTTAATTATATTTGGAAAGGATTACTCTAAAAATAAAACGGTGTAATGCGAAAAAAGTGGAGAATATTAATAGTACTACGGAATATTATTAGGATATTGGCAGCTATGTGATAGACGGATGGTCTCGAGTTCAAACCCAAGTCACACTCCTCGATCTAACCTAGCCATTCAGAATTTTTCGTGGTTTTCCCCGAAACTAGCATGAATATGGATTTACTTATTTAATCTTAATTATATTTGGAGAGAATTACTCTAAAAATAAACCAGTGTGAAAAAAGCGGCGGATACTAATAGTACTACGGAATTTTAATTAGGATGTTGGCAGTTATGTGATAGACGGGAGGTTCCAAATTCAAACCTAAGTCACGATAACAGGCACACACACAGACCAACCGCTAAAGACCTGTTTTTAGAATTTGGAGGCACCTCATATTGTGAAAATATCACAAAAACTTAATTTCCAAAATTTGATTTAAAAACTATGTGCTTCTCTACCACACTTCGTAAGTGAAAGTTAAAAGAAGAAAAAAAAATGTGTTATTCTACAAATACTAACTGCATTGAACTCAAAAATTTTAAAGTGGAATTCGGAAAATTAATAAGTAAATAAAATAAAAAATCATAGATAGGTGGGGGGAGGGGGGGGGGCGCCGAAAAGGAATCCTGCCCCGGGCGCCAGTTATGCTTGCTACGCCACTGATTTGAAAGGGATATTATTATTATGAAATAACATGCTGATTCAATTAACTGAAATTCCGTGTACTAGAAATATGTCTGCTTCTATAGTTTATAAGTGCACAAAATTTAATATGTGAGATCACCATTATAAAAAGAAAACTCACCAAATTTGGGTGTGTATGAGTTTACGGGTGGCGCTGCTATAAATGACTTTCTGTGGCTTTGCATATGATTGAAATTCCACCAAATTGCATACGTGCAATTTTTATTGTAAAAAAAAAAAAAAAAAAAAAAACCTTTATTTTTTATGCGTGTTTGTTGGTACGTGGCACTCTTAAGAATGATACAGAAGAAAGTTTTGTTACGCACACAATATACTAGTTTTTTATATTATGTGTATTTAAAAAAAATAATATCCTACAAAATTAATAAAGAATTTTTGTAATTTCTTTTTTCCTTACTTGGGCGTTTTTTTAATTATTTTTTATTTTTAACTCTATTATTTATTCTTTTATTTGAAACGTAATATTTGTTATAAGTAAATCGTTTATATTGCGAGTATTTTTAAATATTAGTTAACAAAATTTGTTTGAAATCAGCAAAAACTGATATAAAAACCATATTGTTTTACTTCTGATCTCCAGTTTCCCCAGCTATATCAAAACTACATTGCATTTATTTCTTAATTAGTAACAATTGAAGATATTTTTCTGGGAATAATTGATGATAATTTTTCGTAAAATGAAACTGAAGAGAAATAAAATTTTCGTTTGTCCCACCCCCTCCCGTAGATTTACAAAAATTCCAAATTACTGTGTTTTTCCTTAATAAGTTATATAAAATAAGAAGTTTCATTGAAATCAGTGAAAAGTTATATAAAAATCTTTTTGTGTGTGTGTGTCTTCCACTGCCAAAAAAGCCCTTCTTTACATATCTAAGGTATTTTTCTTTAATTATTATGAAATAATAATATATAATCTTCTTGAAATTGAAAAATAAAATACTTTTTTATTTTTATTTTGTCCTCTTCTCCTTCCACAAACCACTAAATATATAAGAACTCTATAAACCCCCCCCCCTTTTTTTTTTTTTTGCTCGATAAAAATGCCAATGAAAACAATGGAAACCAGAAAAAAAGGCATTGGTGAAAATTGTAACAGTAACTTCTAAATGAGTAGAGTTACGAATATCTGTGCAAATAAAGAGAGGTGAGTCTCTATGTTTATATGTGTGATTGACGTATGGGCTGGGCTTAAAAGAGTAGTTTTCAAATGAATACAACTAACTCACGACAGTCGTGTATATTTTGAAATTGAAGATAACATTTCCTCTTTGCTTTTAAGGTATGAAATACAAGTTCGCAATGATTTCTTTTAAAAAGAAATAAATATTTTTCTTTCTACAAATTAACTTTGGATGTAATTTAGTTGCTATATTTAGGGACGAAAACAGATATTACATTAAATAAATTTGTTATAATTTTAATGAAACAGTGTAGTTTTATGATTTAAAAAAGTTTATTTTAGCTCCGCTTTAATGATTTTCAGTGCAAAATCACAATTATAAGGACAGCTCGAATCTTAGTAATTTTTTTTTTCAGTTATTCTTTAAATTAATATTTTATGGGGTCTCTTTTTAGGGTGAAACAGTCAGACTTTCTCTCTGGTATATATATATATATATATATATATATACTTTTTTTATTTTTTAATATTCAGTTTCAATACCATTTCATACAGCATAGATGATATTTTGAATACATTTAAACTATTTAAAATTGCTTTCCACTTCCATGCACTTTTCTATTATGATAAGTTAAAGTTTTTTCAACTTTTAGGCCACGGGAAAGGCAATAATACAGAACTTTCTTTCTTCAAACTATTTCCTATTGCTCTAGAAGTATAGAAAAAATGTAAGTCTTGCTGAAAAAAATATTATTACCCCCTCAAAATCTAACAAAAATCTGAGAATTCCACGTTTAAAATTTGAGTATGAATTTTCCAATATAAAAATTTCGTAAGTTATTGGAAATTTGCGAATTTCTTAACATGGCAGAATAGAGTAAAATTTCGCATATACGTCAATCTTGAGGGATATTTTCATCATAAATATGTCAAACCACTTTCGAAATATTATTTAGGATACTGGCATGAATATCATAGAGTATGATTTTTCCAATGTAAAAAATTCGTAAGTTATTTGGAATTTACGATTTACTTAACATGGCAGAATAAGGCAAAATTGAGCATAAACTTTCATTTTGAGGATCATAAATACATTAGACAACTTCAAAATTACATTTATGATATTTGTTTGAACATGATTGAATACAAATATTCTAATAGGAAAATTTCGTAAATTATTCGTAATTTACGATTTTACCAACATAGCGAAATTGTAAATTTTTTATATAAATATGAATTTTCAGGGTTATTGCATTGGAAATAGTAGCATGAAAACTAAACAACGGAATTGACCCTGATAAAATAAATTAATAGATTATAAAAAGTATAATATATCGAAGTGAACGGTGGATATCCTATTAGGCGGGGATTTCATTCTGTCACTGTATGAAGCTTTGGTCAAATTCTTTTTTTTTACATGATTATAACATATCTCGCACTAGAAATTTATGAGAACATAAATATGATGGGGAACTGAGCAGAGTCCACCTATGCCAACTAGTTTCTTAGAAATTTATAACTTCTTCGATTCTATAATAGATTATTTTATAATAAACAAAATTCAATATGATGTCCTGCAAATGATGATGATGATGTTTTCTTCCTGCGTGAAAATATAGGACGGCGGTCCTAAAAAATTGATGAAACAATGATCTCATGTATGCCTATTAATTATATAGATAAATGGAAAAAAAAAAAAAAAAAAAAAAAAACATTTTGACATTAGCTTTATTCGAATTTTTTTATGACTCCGGTAATGAATTTATTTCCTTTTAAATTGGGAAAGTATTAAAAACTGTTTTGGGGGCAACATTGTTTCTTTCTTTTTAAAAAAATTTGAAGTTAAAATGGGGTTTTATTTAATATCTTTAGAACTAAAGACCTTACTGCGACGTTAAATAGATATTTGTCGGATTGATAAGTATGCCAACATTTGTAGCGATGGATGGAACAGTTTACTTTTAACTAATTAAAACCTGGTATAACACGACGTTTATTTTATCAAAATAAAATCACGTTCCAGATTTTTTTTTGGAGTGGTCGTACCTCACACCGTTTGGGAGGCCTCTTGCTTATTATTATATGTAATATATATGTATGTATATATATATGTTATAAAAAGTGACCTTCCAATTTGTTAGAAAAGCAAAGTTTTTGATCAGTACATTTTGCCTGTTTTAACTTATACTTCAAAAACTTGGTCTTTAACATGTAAAGCTTTACAAAACTTTCAAATAAACCAGAGAAGCATAGAGAGATGCATGTTAGGATTCACCCGAAGAGACAAAAAGAGAAACACTTGAATTAGGAAACAAACAAAAGTTATTGATGATATTTCTAGAGTCAAGAAGTTAAAATAGAGCTACGTTGGGTATCTTGCGAGAAGAAATGATGATAGATGGATCACCAAAGTTTTATTTTGGATGCCGAGAGATAAGAAAAGACCGAGGAAGAGACACTGTGTCGTTGGAGAGCTCGTTTAGAACGAGCAGAATGGAGAGGAACTACAGAAAATAGGGCAGTTTGGAATCACCTAAGAGAAGCCTTCATATTGCAGTAGATGATAAAGGCTGAAATTGATGTTTGATGATGATATAACGACGGAATAAATAATGTAACACATAATTGCTTCATTTGAATTTCAATAGCATTCATCACCATGCATTCTCAATTTCAAAGTAGTTTAATAAAATAAAACTGCAAAATGAATTTCAACTATTCGAAATATATACATACATTATTCTTAATTTAAACTCGTGTTTTATATTAAAAAAAAAAAAAAAAAAAAAAAAGATGTATATGGTATTATTTGTTAGTTTTAAATTGCGAAAAAAATGTTTCCCACAAATTTAATTTCAGCCTATATTTATTAAACAGTTAAAAAATTTACTTTTGAGTACTGCATCGTTTTGGCAAAATTTTATTAAATCTCGTTCGCTTTAGTAAAATATAGATAATCAAAAAATTTTATTTATTCTTTTGTTTTTAAATAAGCTATGGCTTGTTAATACTTTGCTTTCAGAAAGTGCGAAAATTATAAAAATTCAAGTACCACATTTTTTTTTTTTTTTTTTTTTTTTTTTTTTTTATAAATCTCATTTGCTTAAGTGTCTTTCGGACTTCTGTGTTTCTTGCTACGTCATCAGTATTTCTGGTTCCACTATTTCGAATTTGATGACCAAGCCCTCATCATACTCTCCAGCTTACTCCCCTGCTTACTACAGTTCTGTATTCGCTACGTCCTGGCTTGTAGGTGCGGTGTGTTGTACATTACGTCCTAGGTTGCCGATGTATAATAAGTCTTCATTTGGCGGTATTGTCTTCATTTGTCTTCATTTATGTCCTTGTTTGCATGTGTGTATTATGTCCTTACTTGGGGGTGTGTAATGGATCTTAATTTGCCGGTGTGTATCTCGTCTTCATTTGCCTGTGTGTAAAAGGTCTTGATTTGCCGGTGTGTATCACGTCTTCATTTGCCTGTGTATAAAAGGTCTTCATTTGCCTGTGTGTAACAGGTCTTGATTTGCCGGTGTGTATCACGTCTTCATTTGCCTGTGTGTAAAAGGTCTTGATTTGCCGGTGTGTATCACGTCTTCAATTGCCTGTGTGTAAAAGGTCTTGATTTGCCGGTGTGTATCAAGTCCTCATTTGCCTGTGTGTAAGAGGTCTTAACTTGCCGGTGTGTATTAGGTCCTAAAAGGGCGGCGTGTATGATTTTTCTTTTATGCTGTATTTATCAGAATATAATCCGTGTATTAATTTTATGCATGTCGCCATATTTTTAACTTACCAATTTCGTTTTTTCTCAAAGCTAGATAAAATAAATAGTTTTACAGTTAAAATATGTAGTTATCTGCACAATTATGCAATGCTATATAAATAACTGAGCTGCCCTTTATGCGTCCGTAAAATTATTTATTTTTGACATTTCAGGTGTAAAAAAAATATATATATTTTATTCTGGATATTAGACACTAAATCCTTTTTATGGTATCAAATAATTGATTTTACTTTATTACACACTAGCCGCTTTTAGTAAACAACTGTTTCGCTACATATGTAACTTATGGCAGTGTAAGTCTCTTACTCGAGAGTTTTGTAGTGCCATAACCACTAATCGAGTGTATTGCTTTAATGAACTGCAATATTGACAAACATTATCAGGCTTTTGGTGTACCGTAAAAAATACTGACTCTAATGACAAACTCCTGTTCATAAATGTCCGTGGTGTTTTCTTTCTTTGACAGACATTACCAGACTGTTCACGTATCTTGAAAAAACCCACCGTTCATGTTTCTACTTGCTAATCTTTCCAATCTGATGTATTGCATTAAGCTCCCGGGTCACTTACATAACTTAATTAAAATCATTATAGTAAAATATTAAATAATTTAACATCGCTAAAATTTCCGTTCTACATAACATTTAAAAGTAAAAAACCTCTCCCCCTCAAAAAAAAAAAAAAAAAAAAAAAAAAAAAAAGATTCCTCCCCCCCGCCTTTTTTTTATGACGTAAGTTTTCACCAACCCTAGGAAACAAAGTTCGAAAACAATATACAAAAATACCGTACTTAGAAAAATATTATATAAACGTAAATTATTATATATATAAACGTAAATTATTTATTATTAAAATTTCATTTCGATATATAGTATAAAAATAAATTCAAACAAATGCCTTTTTTTTTTTTTTTTTTTTTTTCCTTTTCCTTTTTATTTTAATGATGAAAGTTTTACAAAATATTCCATTTTCACAGGTAAGTATAAAGAAAATTACAGAGTATATGCATCATAATTTATTTAATATAGTTATAATAGTTGTAAAATACCTAAGGCACCCATAAATTTATAGTCCATTATAAATTCATATTTTGACCTCTAGGGCCGCTGTGAAGCACGTTAAAATAGCATCAAAACCATTCAACCATTTAAATGCACAATATATTCTAGTCTAACATAAATCCTTTCATAACAAGAATTTTTCGCCGTAAGAGATGCTGCAATTTTTTTTCTTTTTCTTTTTTCCTTTCTCTCTCTCTCTCTCTCTTTTTTTTTAACATAACAAAACACTAATATCACTTCATAAAATGGTTATAAATAATTACGTCTAATAAACATTATTTATTCATATAAATTAATTATTAAATACAGTTGATAATTTTCTTCCTAAAATAAAATATTGTAATAATTATTGATTAAAAATATTTAAAAGGTATTAAATCTAGCTGTTAAATAACTATTGCACATAAAACCTACAAAATGTGTACAGTAAGTATCATGAAAAAATCATATGTCAGCACTACGGATAATATAAATATTAAATAAGTATTAACAAATTCATCTAACCAGACTACATTCTTTAATAAACAAAGTTAAACTTTGCATGTAAAAATTAAATGCTAAACTAAGTATAATAAATGCATTTATAAAATCATTTTTAGGCAAATTCTATTATTCCTTTTATGTTGAGATTACCTTTTTAAAGAAAGCATAATAGCCCCAAACTAAGTAGGTTTAAAAAACTACTTTACTATTAACGTGGGAAAAAAAGTACAGTTTACTACAACGTAGTAAATAGTAATTATTTGCCCCTCCTTCATAAACAGGTTTCTCATCTGTTCATTCATCAATCGCCTGATATGTATTTTTACCGACCAAACGAGGACCTAGGACTTTCTATCATACACACATGTTTCTACCTTCCTTCTCCGACACACAATCTAGATACACACTTTGCTTTAAAATACCTCCAAATGAAGACTTCCTAAATTTTTTATTCTGTTAATGTCCAGATACAAAAAATCAATTATTAAATAGTATAAGATGCGAATCTTAAATTTTGGCAACTGAGGACGTCCCCATTTGCGTGTGTGTCCCGAGTTTGAAGGTGTGTATACACACGCAAGTCCCCGATTCGCACCCCTTGCCAACACACATACACAGATACACACACACATACATACATCATCGTAAAAATAGTGAAAACGGACTCAGGGGACCTCAAAACGTATAGAAACATCAAAATCTCGAATTCGGATTTTTGACATGATTACAATACTTTCCTCACTATAGTGTTCGGAAAGTAATAATAATTGTTCATAATTAATAGGTTTTCGCAATATGAAATCATTAATAATTTTCATAATTCAAAAAACGTTTTTTAATCAAAAAATATGCATAAAATGTGGAAGATTTGGGTTACTTCATTCTAGCGCATAAAAAATTAACTTGGGATATAATAATTTTTTGAGAAGGTAGGAGTTAATGTTTGTCACATTCATTTAACATTAACATACTCATATATTATAACTCTATAAAACATTGAGATAAATAAATAAACTTCATCATTTTACATGGTTGACTTGGTCGAAATAACCCATAAAATATGTTCAAAAAAAAAAAAAAAAAAAAAAAAAAAAAAAAAAAAGGTGTTATTGAAAAAGAAAAAAACAAGTTTTGATCTGTATACAACTCCTTAAAGAAAACCTAATAATGAAATTATTAAACTAGACGTTATAACTAATCGATCGATACCAACCGCATATTTCTGAGATGATATGCATAATTTGAAACAGTTTGTTTTATATGTTTTTTGCATAAGATCTATTTATTTTAATTATTTTAAACACTTTCAATCGAAGGTGGAAAGTATTTTTAACTGAGATACGTATGTTTGTCTCTGCCCTTTAATTTTCGAATATAATAATATAATGTTTTGAAACTTAACTCTACTGAAACTAACTTTATACGCTCAGTGTTAGTTTCATTACAGGAAATTTCGAAATAATTACAGTATATTGCGGTCTGAAAAATATTTTTGTGTAGTCTCTATTACTATCATTATGCTGCGAAAACAGAACCAAATTTCTAAACAACATGTAGATGTACAAACACATATAAATTAGGATGTGTTTTTCAGTAGATTGCAGGATCAAACAAAATATTCGATTACATTTCAAAATCTAAGTACAAATATCATAAACGGAATTTTTAGTTGACTTATGAGGGTTTTTTTAATTCTAAATTTTTAGTCGATTATATGGAGCGTGTACCATTTTTAATCAATATATAAAGCTACACAAAAGCAATCCCTATTCTACTTTTTCAAAAAATAAAGTAATTTATATCTTTTTTGTAATACGCACTATTTTGTATTATGGTGTTAGTAGATAGAAAAGGCTCCTTTTCTATCTACTGGTGTTATCAAAGCATTCAGCGTGACAAATGTATCGTTCCTCGACAACCAGTAAATGTGAAAGATGTAATATAAGCTATGGAATAACAACTACTACGTAATATGGAATAAAAAGCGTTCACCTTTACAGAAACAATGTTACATGTACTCTTGAAATGATTTTGGCTGTTTTCTTTTTTCTTTCTTTTTTTCTTTCTTTTTTTTTTTTTTTTTTTGTTTTTAAACGTGATTGCATGATATTTTATTTTTTTCACAATATTTAAATTATTCATTTTCAGTTTTTATGGTTATATTTAAAATTTTTCTGTTCCCTGGTTTCTTTTCATTGACATAAGGATTCATGATTTATACATTTATATATTGAAATTCGTAAATAGTCTTTTCCTGCTGCCAAAGTAAGTTTTTACTGATTCAATTAGGTAGTAGTTAAAAATTATTATTTGCTTAAAGCTAATATAACTCTTATATGGTGAAAAGGCATAATCTTTTATTGTGATTATGATATTCAAGAAGAACATTGATAATTGTTTCTTAAGCCTATTTCCTGTTTTATATGATCATGTGGTGGTGGGGATGAATGGGACATTCCCCACTATGTGCTAATTTAAAATTGTACACAAGAATTATATTAAAACAAATCATAAATAGTTTTTCAATACTTTTATAACCTGTAGTTCAATAGTTATAACATGGAATTATAAAAGTAGCATGGATTTAGAGAAAAATAGATTGAAATTAATTGTTCTGATTTTTGTTTATAATAATTATGATTAAAAATATTATAAGTTAGAATATTCAATGCAACTTAAACCAATAATATCAATAAACAAATAAATAAATAAACTAATAATAATTGGATTAAAATCACAATTTCAATCAAGCTAATTAAATAAATCCTGGTGATTATTAATGTAATACAGAATAGAATGCTGATTTTTTCCGATCAGTCGGAAACAAGAATTTATCTCGATAATTTGTACTCTACTATAATGATTTATCTCTTTCTAGTGTCCTATTTATTTATTTTTAGATTAGATCTTATTAGATTAAATTACCAAAGCCTAGAGCACTAGGAACTGTGCGGACCAAAATACTTTCACCTTTTGATGTTAATTTGAGTCAATACATCAGTTTATGTTAATTTCACTAAATTCATAGTGTGTAATAAAATCACATAAACCAATCTAATTTTAAAAATTTAGTTACTTTTCATTTTGTTTCCTTTTCTTTCTTAACTCCAGTCCTGTCCTATTCATCCCTATAGGTGTGGATGAATGGGACAATGCACATACATGTAATGTATATATATATATTATTGATTACAAATGATAATATTTAATTAAAGTTACTAGGTTTATATGTAACTGATTACTGAAGTGTACTTATGAGCAATGTTACAAAATTCTGAATTTCATATGGTGAACGTTATTAATAAAAACATGAAAAATGTCCCATTCATCTCCACTCTCCCCTATTCTAACAAATGTATTTGTTAATTTTCTTTTGTGAGCTTATAAATTTGAAATGTAATTGAAACAAATTATGGCGTTATAATTACAAATCTTTGAATGAACACCATTAAATGCAATAAACTCGAAAGAACACACGACCCTTCGTCAGGCGAACAAAGTAGGCACGAGTGCTGCAGCCGCGTCATGCGTTCTTTCTACCCGAAACAAGTGCAACATCATTTGAAGTACATCATTATTTTATGGTGTTTATTCAAAGTTTTGCAATTATTACTTTAAAACACCAGTTCTGTGGCAGTTTGTTATTAATTATGATGTTGTTTATACGTCTTTTTTAAGATAACCATAATTTTTATTATATTTAAATGTCCTATGTATATATTAAATGCATGTATAAAAATAATTAAAAGTTTTTCTATTTCGTTACTATTTTACAATTCTCTTGCACCCAAATCAACACATATTTCAGTTAAAAATAAGAATAATTAAATATAATATATATATATATATATATATATATATATATATATATATATATATATATATTTAATAAAATTATATTTTATAAAATCTTATATCATTTAATAATTACAAAAATTTTATGAAATTTTGTTTATTAATTGAATACAATAATTTTTTTTAGATATGCATTTTCTTCTTTTTTTTACCTGTATCATCAAAAGAAAATTATTCCTTGGCAGGAGATTAAATGAATATATATATATATATATATATATATATTTCAATGGCGCCGTATTACAATAATAAAATGTTTTTAAAAAATCGTGTTATTTTAGCTATTTAAATTTTTATTACAATATATTTTTATTTTTATTTTCAATTTCTTTCTTTCTTCTTCTTCTTTTTTTTTTTTTTGTAACACAAATAAGAATAAAAGAGATAATAAATGTTCTCAAAACAGGATTCGATTTTTCAATATATTTGGATAATTTCCAAAACTGCAACTCAATATATTATCTTCTTCAGATTAAATGAAATCTGAAGCTCAAATTTGTTTTGTTTCCAGATGTTATTGTAGAAACGATATGTCTCATAAACTTGACCATTCGAGTAACTCTAATAAGTAAACTGAATGGAAGATTTATGTTGTAAAATATGTTTTCATCTCTCTCTCTGTCTCATATTTCAATTAAATAGTTCATAAGTTGAATTAAATAGTCTGGTTTCCTGCGATAAGAGATTATTTATTTAAGCAGGAATTAAAGCTTTATTTTTAATAACAGTAAATATATTTTTTTTTTCTTGTTATTTAAATCGGAACAATTCACTTTTGTTCGGTATTTTTCAAATCTGAATATTTCAAATAATACTTTATTTGCTGGTGCAATTTTGGTACATTCTTTATGATAGAGGCATCATTTCATTTAAAAGTTATAAGAAAAAAAAAATGTATTGTAAACCACACATTTTATTCTTCATATATGCAAAAATAAATAAATAAATAAATAAAAAATGTAAAAATAAATTATACCTTTTAACATAGTGAAAGCAAATTTATGCATTATAGTATTGATAGTGCATTTATGTTTTACAATAAATCCACTCGATCCCTTTTGACGCTGAATACAATATATGTAATTAAAACACATTTTAAAATTTTCATTATTTCTTTTTTTTTTTCTAATGAAGTACGTACAAGATTTATGGAATAACTAAAAAATAAAAACCAAAGTAAATAAACAAAATATTCAAAAGGAAAAATAAAATACTTGTTAAATATCCCCCACCCCCCACCCCATCCCGTATTACAATAAACTTCAGAATTCTTTTTTTTTATTTTCAGCTTCACTTATATCTCGAGCATTTAATTAGTAATTCAAAAACTTCTATAACAGTCATTTGTTTATTTACTAGAAATATACGCACATTACATTTACGTAAAAAGAAAAAAGTTTACTGTTTGAAATGTATGTAATTGCTGTTTCAAGAAATACGCGAAAATGTCGTATTGCATAAACATGCACAAATCATTGAGTTTTTTAACCATTACAGAAATTCTTTTGATTTAGAAGGAATAAATAAATCAAAAGAAAAAAAAAAATAATGTAATAAAATTTTTGTGTGTTGGCGTTTGCGTGTATTATTTTCATCTTATGAATGATTTTAGGTTTTATTCGTTAAACATTTCTCTATTAATCGAACATTATTTAAATTTCATACAATAGAGAAAAAAAATATTTGTTAAAATTTCTCTACTTTATAAATTATTTTAAACTAAATTTTCATATATTTTCGTCTGTTGTGTATATAATTAATATAAATATGTATTATTACACTTTTTGTCATTTACATGGTCAATGCGGAACGTACTTTAAATTTATCTGCATTTAATATGATTGAAATAAATAATTCATATTAGACAATTTTATTATTTACCAACCAGGTAAAATTAGTATACATTTTTAAAGATTTCATCTTTATTTTTTTTTTTTAATTATAATTTTTTAATTTTAATTTTAACTTTATCTACTTTTATGTGTCATTAGTTTCTTAATGAATGTCTAATTTATAGAAAATCAGTCCCTCTTGTAACTTGAACGAAGAATTACACATTTTTATCATTATTATTACTCTTTAAAAAACACATTTCTAAAATGCGACAGGAGCGTAAAATTAAATTTCAATACTTTAGACTAACATTCATGTTTCGACTGGAAATCACTCAAGGGGAATGTATGCCAGAAATTGAATCAAAGAAAATAAATGATTCTATGTGTTCTACAGCATGTTTCAATTGCTTTTACGTATTTGTAACGAATTTGAAATTTAATTTACAATGCGTTGACGATTTCTTTTTTTATTATTTTTACTTTTGTTTCAAAAATCTGATTTTAATTCTCATTGTAACAATTGTATATTGTAAATAACTATTAAAATGTATTATTAGTATTTTTTTTTTTTTTTTTTTGTACGTTTACCTTTACTTTCTTTTGTTTATATTTTTTTATTTTCCCTTTTCAATTCATTTTTTTCTGAGATTGTGACTTGATTCTTTTATAATAGGCATTTATTTTATTGCTGCACCCTTTTTACTTCCTTATACAAAATATAAGAAAGTACAGTAGTCGGGATTTCCGAAATGGATTTTGTATTTCGCATAACTCAAACACGAAGGATCGTAGAATGCTTCAAATTTATATATGTGACTGTCATAATGTCATAGTTGTACAACTACAACTTTGTTTTAGTATCATATTAAAACCAAAGATTTACGTCAATATCTCCCGTTTCAGAGATAGTGACGACTTTGCCCGAATTTTCGTGACTTCTGTATGTAAGTATGTGTGTGTATCTCGCATAAGTAAACAATGATTGGACGTAGAACGTTACAAATTGGTATATAGATTTGTTATAATGTCTAGTTGTGCACCTCCTTTTTTGGACTTCCTGTGACTATCCGTTTTGGAGATATTTAGGAAAATTATATTCATAATGACCAAAAATACAAAGGTTTTGGCCATTACACGTATGGCTTACCAACATACAGATTTCAAAAAAAGCTAATGATACAGACAGTAATGATATTGTTATGGACGTTGAAGGCATTTTTGTGTAGAAAGTTATGCTTAAAGACACAAGCAGGTTCTAGTCGACGAATGTAATTTATTTAATGAATATTCATTATGTAAATAAAGCCTTATTGTTATGAAAGTTGTCGACGTTTTTAACAGACTTCAAAAAAGAAGGAAGGTTCTCAATTGAAACTGTATGTTTTTTTTTATGTTTGTTAGCTCATAACTTCTGATCGGATGCTCCGATTTTGATACTTTTTGTTTTATTGAAAAGGTCTTGGTTTGAAATAGGTACCATTGTAATATCTGTAAGATCTAAAAAAAATACAGGGTACCCCAAAAAATCAGTCCCAATTATTTTAACTGCTAAACGGCTGCAGCTATAGCAATAAAAATGGTATGTAAGTATAGCAAAGTGGCCATGGAGTACAAGGTTAAACCGCTTGCAGCGACACCTGGTAGAAAATAGCGGAGTTAGTGTTCCTATCTCGAAAACGGTTCTAAAGAAAAAGTGTATTACAAAGCTGAAGAGTATCACCGATTTATAACAAAAAGGTAATTTACAGCACATTCATGCTAACGTTCCTACCTCGAAAACGGTTCTTTACAGGGGGAAAAATGAATTATAAAATTGCAGAGCATCATCGATTTAGTACGAAAAGATATTTTTGACATTGATGCTAAAAATACAAGGCTAAAACGTGCATTTTTTTGTTCGCAATTTCTTACACTATACACACTTGAGCTACATTGCTCACGTTGTAGCGTAACTGGTGAGACATACGCTATATAGTTCAAAATACGGTTACTTGATACTTTTTGTTTTGTTGTAGAGATCTTGGTCTGAAGTAGGTCCCATTACAACATCTTTGCAATCTAAAGAAAATAAAGCGCCATGTGGTGAAAAAAGCGGAATTAGCGCTCCTATCTCAATAACGGTTCAAGATGGGAGAAAACTTAATTACGAAGATGTAGAGCATCATCGATTTACTATGAAAAGACAGTTTTCAGACATTATTGCTAAAAATAGAACGCTTAAAACGTGCAGTTGTTTGTTCGCAATTTCCTACACTGTGTACACTTGAACTACGTTGCACACTTTGCAGCGTAGCGGATGACACATATATTCTATGGTTCAAAGTACTGTTACTGTAAGCGGTCACATCGATTAGCGCAAAGTAATTTTCAACCAACTTCAGAAAGGAGGGTGTTCTTAATTCAAGCTATGTGTTGTTGTTGGTGTTTGTAAGCTTATAACTTCGTAAGAGATGCTTTAATTAACCAACTTCTAAAAGAGGAGGTTCTCAATTAAAAGCGTATGTTTTTTTGTTTTTGTTTGTTAGCTCATAACTTCTGAACGGATGCTCCGATTTTGATACTTTTTGTTTTATTGTAAAGGTCTTTGTCTGAAATAGGTCCCATTGTAAGATCTTTACGATCAAAAGAAAATACAGGGTGCCCAAAAATGTCAGTCCCGACTCTTTTAACTGCTGAACAGCTGAAGCTATAGTCATAAAAGTGGTATGTAGGTATATTTAAGTGGACATGTGCTACGCGATTCAACCGCCTAAAGCGCCACCTGGTGGAAAAGAGTGAGTTAGCGATCCTATCTCGGAAATGTTTCAAGACAGGGGAAAAAAGTGAATTATAAAATTGCAGAGCATCATCGATGTAGTATCCAAAGATTGTTTAGACATTAATGCTAAAAACAGAACGTTTAAAACGTGCATTTGTTTGTTCACAATTTCCTATTTTGTGCACACTTGAACGACATTGCATATAATGTAGCGTATCGGGTGACATTTATGCTATGTAAAATTCAAAGTATGGTTATTGTAAGCGGTCACATTGATTAACGCATAGACGTTTGAAACCAACTTCATAAGGGAAGAGATTCTCAATACAAACCATGTTTCTCGTTGTTGTTGCAATTTGTTAACTTATAACTTCGTAAGAGATGATTAAATTACAGGATACTCACAAAAGTCTGTTCTCACTCTAACTGCTGAACGCATGCATCTACACTGTAAAAGCAGTATGTAAGTATCGATGTTGAAACTTCTGTCCGTCAGTTGCAATGCATATTTTGCTCTTTGTTTGAAACTTTACGCTGCGCAATTTCCAGCGCAGCTGTGACATGTATTCACTGCCTAACAGTATATATGCCTAACAGAATTTTCGGTTACGAATACAGCGTATCCGTTCTTTACATTTCTAAATACATTTTAATTTAACGTATGTTCATTCAATAGATAGTTTTTTGCTCATATCCGATAAAGGCAAGAAAAGTGACACAACTTAAAAATGCAGCATTTGAGAAAAATCAACTTAAAAATAACTTGACTAGAATAAAACTGGCACAACTGTCTCTCGAGTGGATAACTTTCTAGATAGAGATGTAACTTTTTTTATTCACATTGGGTGCATTTCATGTATTTTTCAGTGACAATAATGATATATCAAGTTATATCAAGTTTACAAAGAAAACTTTAGTAACTTCGTAAAAACATAAATACCGAATTGTAAAAATGTTCACTTTCCTATGTAGATGTTACAAATGGACCAATTGTACACAGTGATAAAATAATAAAGGAAACATGAAAATTGATCATTCGAGACAACAACATTTGTTGCTACCGATCTAAAGACAAACCTTTAAAAACTAATTACATTTTATTTAATTTTGCGCCGACTTCAAAAGTTATGATTAATTGTAGTGTTATAGGTTGTTTGACGAAGGAAATTATTTTATACTTTTAGGCGCAATTTACAGTTCCATTTTCTGCCAATTTTCTTTCATTTTTAGTTGTTTCAATAGGAGTTCCTTTTTGGAGTCGGTTCAATTTTTTTACAAAAACATTTTATTACGTATAGAAAGTAATTCGTAAAGGCATAAGCAGGTTCTCGACGAATGCACTTTATTTAATGAATTTTCAGCCCGTAGATTCATTTTGGAATGATATTGATAAAAAACGTTGTCGACATTTTTACGTGTAGAAAGAAATTCTTGGAATGTAAACTTATGGTTCAAATATCTTGAATAAATTAGTTGATCAACTTGCTCCACCCTATTGTTTCCAAGTGGCGGTCACTCGAAAGTTTGTTATTACGATAACTTTTAAAATAATTAATCAAATCGAACCAAATTTGGGCATGGGACTTATCTTAAACTATTTCAGTTGGCAAGTTGATCCGCAAATTTCTTTCCCACTTTCGGCTACCTGAGAATTTGTTATTACGATAACTTTTGAAATACTGATTTCATTCGAAGCAAAGTAGGACAATGGATTTATGTTATAAATATCTTGGATTAATAATTTAGCAACTTGCTCCGCCCTCTTGTTTCCAAGTGCTGGTTATTTGAAAATTTCAAATTCACCTAAAAGAGATATTTATAAACATATTTTCTTAAAACTCCATTTGTACATAGCCACATCAATATTTCCACCAAGTCCATTAATAAATTGGAGCCGCCATTTTGTTACTTTATAAGAAAAAGGAAATCAACCTACCCTTCCGATTGAGTCGAAAGGACTTGTTTAATAATTGCAAACGTTTTCATTCATGGATGTACTTTTTTCATGCTATACATTACCCATTTTAAAAAGAAGGAAACTAGAATAATATTAATTTGAAAAGAAGTTTTAAAGGGTGTCATTTAAAGATAGTTATATTTTTTTAGTGTAAATTAATTTAATTATGAAATTTATATATTTAAAATTTATTGTAACGAACTGTTAAGAATGGAATAAAAATTACTAAATTAAGAGCTCATTTTAGGAAAATTAGTTTTTTCTCCAAAAAAAAAAAAAAAAAAAAAAAAAAAAAAAAATATTTTTTTTTTTTTTTTTTTGGGGGGGGGGGAAGAGAAGGGGACTTATTAGCCATTAGTTTACTTAATTAAAATACAATAAAAACGTGATGGATTATTGAAACTTAATAAAAAATACATTTTTTCGATTATATTACATTATTTTCATGTGAATAATACATAAAAAGTCTAAAGTATCTAATGACATATTACTTTTGGAATTTATAATATTTCTGTTTATAAGTTAAAGAATAAAAAATTATTTTATTCAGTACAAGAAAAAACACCAGGTACTGCGAAATAACCTAAATCGTATATATATATTTATAATTTGTAATAGGAAGATATTAAAAAGCTTCTGTAGTGTCATTCCATGTCAAATCAACACATCTAAGACCCCGACTTCCACAGATTTTTATGAAATTGGGCTCATTTATTTTTTCTATTGAGAAATGAATGTATACAGTTTATTTTCTTACCTGCATTTTGTTTTTGATATAACAGGGCTGCAAAAACGGGTAAGAAATACAAATTTTCAAAATTCTTCTGCTACAAATGTATCCATATTTTGTTTCCTAATTAATTTAGAGATATAAAACTTATATCATTAGAAATCTTATAATACAGGCTTTCAAGTGATATATCACATGCATATAGTGTTAAAAATTTCTGCATTAAGGTCAAACATTTTGTCTTTAATTTTCAATAACTCAATAAGTACATATTTAATTTTCTTCTAAAAATTATGTGTTATTTTTACGTTTATTGTATATAACTATTGTAGGTTTCAACATGGGACGATCATAGGATGCTCAGTTATAAATTAAAATACAGCCCTCGATCAGTATTTTCGTACAGAGAATATTTTATGATTTTATTTCGGAGGGCAAATTAGCATGTATAGAAATTCCCTAAAAGGAAACTGTTAGCTACAATGTTTTTCAATTAATAATTACGTGATATATATATATAAAAAAAAAAAGAAGAAAAATTGAACGAGGGAATCTTACAATTTTTAAATGTTAGTCTGCTGGTTGAGCATTCCTTTTAAATATGCTGCTAAGTGCAACAATTTACGACTTAAACAGTACAAATCAGCTAGTATCGATGCGTATGTTTGTGGGGGGGGGGGAGGGAAGAGTCTAACCTCTGGTTTTTAATAGATTGAAAATATAAATACCTTATAATCAAATTAAAATCTGAATTTAAAATGAGTTAATATTAATATTAATACATCCTTTTTACCAATTTGTAAAATAATAGATGTACAAATATATTAACAAAGATTTCGGGCATTTTGCAGTGATGAAAAATCTTTATAGTTCATTTAAAAGATGTACGAACATGGAACATTTCTTCAGGAGACAGAGTGTAACTTTTCCAGTAGCATTTATGGGGATTACAAACCAATAAAATTTATGATTAATTAACTAATGTATGAATTTGATTCGTTTTTCTTTGCACACTTTCAACAAATTATACCAAATCCGCATTAATGTAACTTTTTCATGTATATAACAAACACAGGTAAAATATGTTCAACTTGCTCGACAGCCAAAATGCAGATTTTTGGTTTAAGTTATGGAAATGTAAAAAATCCAATTTTAGTGTATGGAAACTCATACTAGATTTTTTTAAAAGCCTCTTTAAATAACACAATACTATCCATTTTTGTATGTTTTTTCACTGTATTAACTGTAATTCATGCATAATATTCATAATAATAATAATAATATATTAATATTAATAATAATAATATAATAATAATAATAATATATTAATATTAATAATAATAATATATTAATAATAATAATATAAACCCACCAAAAATCACTCTAATTGTTATACGGCTGTTTTTTTTTTCGGGGATTTAAACAGCACCTAGGTTCCAATCATCACTAATCCCTGATAGATAGGGTACAAATATTGATTACAAGCAATTGAAAGTTGCAATCAAGTGTCACTTACATTGTATATTTTATTACTTGTGCAGAATTTTTTGTAAGACTTACGGTATGTTAGTACGAAAATAGTGAGGATTGCATTTTAATTTATAACTGAGCATCCCATGGCCGTCCCATGTCGAAACGTACAATAATTATAGACAATAAACGTAAGATTATATAATTTTTAAAAGGAAATTAAATGTGTGCTTTTTGAGATATTGCAGGTCAAATATAAAAATGTTTGACCTTAAAATTAAAATTTAAAAATATATATATAATTTTGATATATCTTTTGAAAGACTGTATTATAAGCTTTCTAATGATATGAATTTTATATCTTTAATTTAATTAGGGAACAAAATATAGGCACATTTGTAGAAGAAGAATTTTCTTCAGCCCTGCATATCAAAAACAAAAAGAGGTAGGGACTCATTCGGTATACATTCATTTCGCAATAGGAAAATTAAATGAGCCAAATTTCATAAAAATCTGAGAGGTCAGATTAAAAATGCAGTTTATTTATTTATTTATTTTTTTTTTTTTGTTTTGTTTTGTGTGTGTGTGTTTATTTTACATGGAATGACCTTGTGAGATCTTATGCAAAGAAAAATTTTCAAACGAATATGAATATTGGTGTTATCTCCTTATATTATTAAAATCTGTGCGCATCTGTCTGTCTGTCTTTCTGTCTGTGAGAAATGCCTTGTCATCGCTAAAGCTCCGACGCTAATGATCGCATCGACTCGAAACCGGTGTCGACAGACGCAGAATTTCTTCATCTCGACATCGCAATAATTCGCTAAGCGATGCGACCCTAATTAGCGGAGATATTAATTAAAATGTCGACCCATGTCTACTGAAAAATGACCCAGAATTCATGATTAAATGCTTGAAAAGCGACATTTTTACGGAAAAAGTGGAAAATAAATTAGAAATATCAGTCGTATTGTTACAAACAAGATACCATTCGAAAGGGCTTTTTTTCTCAATCCGATGGTTTAAACGGACAATTAGATTTTTTTAAATTAACTAAACTTTAAAAAAATGTTGGCAACAAATCACAAGAATCTTAGCTTTGCAGACGACAGTCTACAGTCTTGAACGGAAAGAAACACATCTAATATTTAATGAGGTCACGTGTTTTTCTATTGCGATTAAAAATTGCAATTTTCTATTTTCTTCAATTTTTCAAAATTCGCACATTTCAATTAGTATACAATCTTAACACCACAAAACAAACTTGCAGTTCAAATTTCATCGATTTTGGTCAATAAACAAAAGATTTACATTTTAATTGCAAATTAAATTTTATCTTTACACGCCTGACATTTTATCTGTCGAAAGAGGATGCCAGTTTCAAAACGACACAAATACACTTAAGGTAAAAATATTTCTTTTTCTATTTACTTCCATTATCCGACTACCGTAGATAATGGAATTCGAAATTTCACCTGACTTACACGTTTTGAGATGCCATGGCGCTGTAATAATTTAAAAATTCAATATTTAAAATTCTAATTATGTTTAATTTTTTTTTTAATATGTCATTCGATACACATTTTAAAGTACGGTTACATTATCGAAAAGGGAATTCGAGATTTCACCCGATTTACACGTTTTGAGGAGTCCTGATTAGGTTTTCTTTTGCATCGCAATAGTGGAATTCGAGATTTCGGCTTATTTACACGTTTTGAGGTCTCCTGAATGGGTTTTCTTTTGTATCTCAGCTACTAATTAAAGTGTCGAAAGTGGAATTAGAGATTTCACCTGATTTACACATTTTGAGGTATCCTGAATGGGTTTTCCTTTGTATCTCAGCCGCTAATTAAAATAATTTCATACGTAATACATCATTTGAAAGCTTTGTTAATTTGGAATTGAATAGTAGATTACAGAAATTCGATATTTCAACATTTCTCCTGATTTAAACGTTTTGAGGTGTCCTGAATGGGTTTCTCTTTTGTCTCAGTTACTAATTTAAAAAAATCCATAAGTAATACATCATTTGAAAGCTTTGTTGAGTTGGAATCGAACAGTAGATTACGGAAATTTCTACCGCCAGATGGCGCTGTAATATTTTTAAATTACAATATTTCTATTTCTAATCATGATTAAATTTTTTTTAATGCGTCATTCGATACACATTTTAAAGTACTTTTACATTATCGAAAATGGATTTCAAGATTTCACCAGATTTACACATTTTGAGGTCTCCTGAATCAGTTTTCTTTTGTATCTCAACTACTAATTAAAATAATTTCATAAGTAATACATCATTAGAAAGCTTTGTTGATTTGGGATCGAACAGTGGAAGACAGAAATTTCTACCGCCAGATGGCGCTGTAATATTTTCAAATTTCAATATTTCAATTTCTAATCATGATTAAATTATTTTTAATACATCATTCGAAAGATATTTTAAAGTTCTTTTATATTATCGAAAGTTTTCAGCAGATTTACACGTTTTGAGGCGTCCTGATTAGGCGTTCTTTTGCATCTCAGCTAATTCAGTAAGATCGTTCAAAATTGGTATATGTAGGTTAATTAGAAGGGGCTGAAAGGGTGCGGAAGAAATAGGCGTGCACCGCGCACGAATCCCCTAACTTCTGCGCGCACAGCGCGTACGGGACTGCGCTGCCGAAGGCAGTGGGGACCCGGTCCGATTTTTTAACCGATGAGAAATAATTTTTTTAATTTTATTTTCTTAAGAATAAAAATTGTATTTGAGAAGGAATACGTGCGCGCAGCGTGCGTATACCTTCACACGTGCGCGCGCAGCGCGCAAGGGTCTGCGTTGCCGAAGACAGTGGGGACCCGGTGTGATTTTTTACCCGATCAGAAATGATTTTTTTAGGGGGCACGAAGTGTCAGGGAAGGAATGCGGGCGTGCAGCACGTGTATTCTTTAACTTGTGCGCGTGCAGCGCACGCGGGACTGCGCTGCCGAAGGCAGTGGGGACCCGGGCCGACTTTGTATCCCATGAGAAATGATTTTTTTTTCTTTTCTTAAGAATAAAAATTTGATTTGAGAAGGAATATTTGCGCACAGCGCACTTATACCTTCACACGTGCGCGCGCAGCGCGCATGGGTCTGCTCTACCGAGGGCAGCAGGAACCCGGTGTGAGTTTTTACCCGATCAGAAATGATTTTTTTGGGGGGGGCACGAAGGGTCAGGGAAGGAATACACGCGCGCAGCGCGTGTATCCCTTAACTTGTGCACGCGCAGCGCGCACGGGACTGCGCTGCCGAAAGCAGTGGGGACCCGGGAGCGTATCTCCGAAATGTTGGCGCGCGCAGAACAAATTCACAATTTTTCGCCAGAGAATGCGATTTTCGCCAAATCTGGAAGTGCAAAATGAAACTTCACGCCGCTTAACCTGTATAAATAAACATCCGGCGTTTTTCTTTCTTTCTTTTTTTTTTCTTTTATAATTTTTTTTTCTGATGATGATTAATGTAGGATTTAAATCGCAAAACGAAACATATCTTGAAATTAAGAAATAGTTTTCCGAATAGAGAAATAGATAATAATAATGGTAATATATTAGCATTGAGATCCGATTTCATATATAAGGCCAAAATGTTTGTAAAAATTGTTCAAACAAATTACAAATTCTTAGTAAAATGCATGAAGAATGTTCATTCCAAATCAGTAGTACGCCATTTTACATTTCAACTATTTTTATTATCATTTTGTATTTAAATTTTTAAAATGTACGACTTTATAAAATATTTCTCTTACGATGCAGTGCTTGCATTTTCATAAATTATCACCTTATATTTATCTATTATGTATTTTTAAAGAACATCTTAATCATAATAAAATAGATATTTTGTGTTAAATTTTATGGTTGAAATTCATAAAATTTTCTACGTATAATTTCCTCCTCGGACATTTCCATTTCTCATTCTTTACCCCCCCCCCCCAACCCCAACATACAAAGTTATAAAATAAAAAGTTAATCATTTTATTAATGCTATTCTATTTGTTTTTCAGTAATCATAAACAATCTAACTTAACATGTTATACAAATCAAAGTAATAATGATGCGCATAACGATTCTCATCCTATATTTATTGTTACTAATTTCTATTGAGAGCGAAATGTATTCATATTAAAAGGAATGAATATGATAGAACACTCAACACAGTCGCAGACTGAAATGCCGCACCTCATAGGCTACCTTCTATCCGATTCGATACATTTGACTTATCGTAATTAAATGACTAATTTTATTAGGATTGTTTTCGTACATTAATTTCCAACACAACTGATTCCCATATTGCAAGTTCGTGGGAAGTATTGGCCTAATTTGTCAAATGAAGGAAACACAATTTTTAATTACTAAAGTTTCAAATTAAAATGTTCTTAATTAATGAAGTGTATTAAAAAATATATTTTAAAATATTAGTCTGACATGTTTACGACAAAATATTGGCATAATGGACGTTTAAACGAAATTTTGCTCTATTTTGCCATGTTAAAAAGAAAACGTAAATTTTGAATAACATGCGAAGTTTACAACTTACATTGTTCCAAAGCAATATTGTCCTTATCAATAACATAAGTGATATTTAAAAACTGATGCTCCCATTTTACAAACTCAATATCTATAATACACACAGACAAGTCACATAGACCAACCACTAAAAACATAATTTTTGGATTCAGGAAACCTCAAAACATATAAATGTAACAAAAATTCAATTTCGAAAACTTGATCCGAAAACAATACTTTCGCGAACTTTTACGGATAAGATAAAGTAAATTAGAATAAGAGAATAATTTTAAATTAATTAAACTTTAAATGCATTTATTACATTGATTTTTATTTATAAAAAGAAAGGCTTTCATTTAATTTGGGGTAGCCCTGTATATTTACTATATATTTTACAAACACAATATAGTGTACTAATTTAGCACAGAATTTAAAACAGATAGCACGACATGAAATGACCTTTCAGCAATTCCATTGTATGAATATATCTGAATTCTTTTGTGGGGTTCTGTGTAAACTTCTAATAAAGGATATAAGGTCATTGTGCCTAAATGCGACGTGATTTTTGGTAAGTTTATCGCATTTAGGAAACTTATGACATTTTAGTAAACAAATAATTATGAAAAGAAAGAAAAACTGGTTGAATATTATACTCATAGTTCTAAACTAGTGTTTTGTGTCATTTTTTTTTCAAGAAATTAAAAAAATATCAGTAATTTATGAAAATATATACCAGCGTCGCATTTAGGAAATTTTTGTCGCATTTAAGGTACTATGTCCTAAATGCGATGTTCAAACTCCCTAAATGCGATAATGCATTTAATGCATGGGAGTTACTTTAATGTTATTAACATTTTCCAAAGAAGGTTGAAAACTGTTATTAACACTTTCAAACAAGGTTGAAAAGTGTTTATGACTTCGGTTTGTCTGTCTGTCTGTCTGTCCGTCCTTCTGTCTGTCCGCGCTCTAACTCCCGTAAATATTTATGGAATTTCTTGAAGCTGATATATGTTATTCAAGATCACTATTGGACGTTCCCTATTGAAAATGGAATTTATAACTCTACTAGTTTGTGTACAGGGACACGCGAAAGTATTTCAAAGCATTTGTGTTCTATGAGAGGTATTTCTACAAACCATATTTTCCTACCTTTACTGTAGACATATTTTAATGAAATTGAAATATGTTATTCAAGATCACTATCGGGCGTTCCCTATTGAAAATGGAGTTTATACCTCTACTGGTTTGTGCACAGGACACCCAAAAGCATTCGAAAGCATTGTGTTCTATGAGAGGCATTTCTATAAACCATATTTTCATACCTTTACTGTAGACATATCTTAATGAAATTGAAATATGTTATTCAAATTCCCTATTGGATGTTTCCTGTGTAAAATGGAGGAAATACCACCACCGATTTATATACAAGGACACTCAGAAGTATTCCAAAGCATTGCGTTCTATTAGAGATATTTCTATAAATCAAATTTTAATAATTTTACTTTCCCCGAAGTTTTTGGAAATTTAAATATGGTATTTATATGCACAAAAGAATGCTTTGCACAGTATATAGCATGATTAGCATTAGATTTACAGGGTGGCACAAAAATATCCAGTTACATTAAGAGCTATTAAAAAAAAATGGCTAGAATTTTACTTTCGTTTACGTTAAGCGTTTTTAACACTTTCTAACATTTTTAAGTATGAATGTGATTTCAATTTGTGTATCTGTCCAACTGTCTGTCTGTCTGTCTGTCCGCGCTCTAACGCCCGTAAATATTTATGGAATTTCTTCAAAGTGATATATGTTATTCAAGTTCACTATCGGATGTTTCCTATTTAAAATGGAGTTTATACCTATACTGGTTTGTGTACACGGACACCCGGAAGCATTTCAAAGCATTGTGTTCTATGAGAGGTATTTCTATTGGTTTTACTGTAGACATATCTCAATTAAATTTAAATATGTTATTCAAGTTCACTACTGGATGTTTCTTGTATAAAATGGCGGAAATACCACCGCCGATTTATGTACAGGGACAGTTAAAAGTGTTCCAAAGCATTGCGTTCTATGAGAGATATTTCTATAAATGAAATTTTAATAACTTTACTTTCCACGAAGTTTTAAGAAATTGAAATATGTTATTTATATGCAGAAAAAAATGCTTTGCATAGAATATAGCATGATTAGCATTAGGTTTACAGGGTGACACAAAAATATCCATTTATATTAAGAGCTACTGATAAAACAATTCTAGAATTGCACTTTCGTTTACATTAAGCGTTTTTAACATTTTCTAACATTTTAAAGTGTGAACATGATTTCGGTTTGTGTATCTGTCCATTTGTCTGCCCGCGCTCTAACTCCTGTAAATATTTATGGAATTTTTCGAAACTGATATATTTTATTGATGTTCACTATCGGATGTTCCATATTGAAAATGGAGTGAATATCTCTTCTGGTTTGTGTACAGGGATACCCAAAAGCATTCGAAAGCATTGTGTTTTATGAGTGTTATTTTTATAAACATTATCCCTATAGAATGTTCCCCATTCAAAACGACATTAATAGGTCCTGTACAACTAGTTTGTTCACAGGGACAACAACAACAAAAAAAAAATGCCTATGCATTACGGTTTAGGACAGAATTTTTTGAAAGTTAATCTTTCTACTGCAAAAATCATAAAAATATTGAAATGTATTGTTAATATTCTAAAATAATATTTTGTATAGAATATGGTATGATTAACTTTCTGATTTAAAGGGCTAGACTAAAATATTCAGAGAGATCAAAAGCTGTAATTATAATTTAATGGCTGCATTTTATTTTGCGTTAAGCCTTTTTAACTCTTTCCAAAATGCCTAAGAGTAATTTTAAAATCAGTTAGTCTATCTGTATATTTTTCAGTCTTTCTGTCTGTTGTGTGATAACGTTGTAAAGTTTGCGTTGACGCAAATTCCATCTTAACTTAATTAGATCACTAAATGGATAAGTAAGAGAACACAAGACTTGAATTAACAATAACTAAAGTTTATTTGAGCAGATTAATGGGGAGGGTGGCCTGACAATTAAACTAGCTCAGTCAGTGTATTACTCAATCAATATATATATATATCAACAATTAAATTAGATTATCTTAAATATCTCACCCCAGCAAGCAATTGAAGGTGTAGCGACGGTTGCACTCGTAACTCCACTGCTGCGACTTCACTTTCGATCAGAGGATTCCTTACAGATCGAAATTCACTTTCACGAGCGCTAGGAAGTACTCCTACTAACACTCATCATGACTTATTCCTCACTCATCTAAATTGCTACTACTCAATATTCGCCAAAGTAAGACTTTCAACAATCCACTATAATACTCCAATATCCACACTATAATATCCTCCAACATCCACTATAATATCCTCCAACATCCACTCCCATCTACTAAACCCATCGCCATTTTATACTTCTTTCTACATCCTCCTCTCTCTTCATTTCAATCCGTCCTTTTAAAATCACTTCTAATTTATCTAACATTCAAAATCTAAGTCTTTCATTGCAGCACCCTGCCGACCCAAAGCTAACTCGACCTCAACTTTCGCCGAGTCACTGGCGACGAAGCGATTTTAACCGTCCCCAATTTCTACTTTGCTGGATCCAGCTTAATTAAAACAACTGTGGTGACGTTCTGACGTCTCAACCTCACAACGTAGGCAAAGAATATTAAAAGTTATTCGATACAACAATTACGTACAGTTGGAAGGTGTTACTAATCAATAGGTACTGCGTGATTTTTCTTTCTTGTTTAATTCTTAACGCGTTTTCAATTTCTGTATCTATGTGCCCGAATCTCCATTTGTCTATCTGTCCGTGTACCGCACTTAGCGTCCGGAAATATTTTCTGAATTTTTAAAAAAATATATATGTTGTTCATATTCACTATTGAATGTTCCCAAATAAAAAGGGCATTAATAGGTACTGTACAACATGTTTATGTACAGGAACGCGCAAAAAATGCCAATGCGTTGCATTTTAGGACATCCATTTTTATAATTTACATTTAAAGAACTTTCATACTGTACTTTCAACTGTAAAATCATAAAGAAATTGGCATTTATTGTTAATTTGCTAAAATAATGTTTTGTATAAAATATGATTTTGTTAACCTTCAAATTTACAGGGCTACACTGAAATTTTCAGATAGATTAAGGGCTGGAATTACAATCGAAGGGCGACGGTTTCTTTATTGTTAAGCATTTTTAACACTTTCAAACAGTGTTTAAGAATGATTAGGAATTCAATTAGTCTGTCTGTATGCCTTTCAGAACTACTGTTTGTTTGTTGTGTGATAACTTAGGCACAGAACTTTCAAAGTTATAAGATACAACAATTACGGGCAGTTGGAAAGTGTTAATAATCATTGCGTAATGCATAATTTTTCGTTCTTTTTTTATAGTTTATAAAATACTTAATACCACATAACTATTTCAAGATAAAATGTTGTGTAACTCTATGTGCAACTCTGCCTTTAACAGTGTGTGTAACTCTTCCTTTTTATTAACAGTGTGTGGAACTTTGTGTCTAAATCTGCTGTTTGTTAACAGTGTGTAACTCTTCTTTTTTTTTAACAGTGTGTGTGTAATTCTGTGTGTATTGCTGAACTTTTCTAACAGTGTACGTAACGCTATGTGAAACTGTCACTGTGTGTGCAACCCTGTATGCAATAAACAGTGTGTGTGTAGCTCTTCTTTCTTATTAACAGTGTGTGTAACTCCATGTGTAATTTTGTTTTTTATTAACAGCTTTTTTTTAACATTGTGTGTGTAACACTGTGTGTATCGCTGATTTTTAGCAAACAACGTGTGTAATTTTACTTATGTGTAACTAACAGTGTATGTAACCCTGTACGTAATTAAAAGTGTGTGTGCAACTCTGCCTTCTTATTAACTCTGTGTGTGTAACTCTGTGTGTAAGGGTCATTCTCACATAATGGTAAATTTTGTGTCCTTGGCCAAAAAATGTTACTTGAGCAAGTCAGCTATGAAAGTTAAAATTTTTTTTCAACAATTCTTTTCAAGCACTACACTGTGCAGTAATTTGAATATAAAAAAAAAAAAATTAAAATTTCAATATAAAAAAATTTTTTAAAGTTGTAGATGTCATTACCAAGGCTCGTCCCAAACTCCAAACTTTATTATTTGAACCTTTATTTTAAAGAATTGAAAAATTTAAAAATAAAGCTAACAATTTTCTAGGTATATTTAATGTTTCTATTTTTAATATATTTGGAACTTTAGACATAAAAGAAAAAATTCTATTAATTATTCTTATTTAAAACTTGTCCCTATGTGTAACTGTCATTACCAGGGTGCGTAAGTCTTTTTTCAGTACCTCACTACTAGATGGTCATACTTATCAACCTGTCAAAAGTAAAGTATTTCATGCACTTACAAGCAGACAAGTTTTTTTTAGTTTAAGTAAATACAAATTATTTCTTTTTGCTGTTTTTGTTCTAAAATTATAGTCAGTGTATTTATTGTGTGTCATTACAAAGTCCATTATTACAGAAATACACAATTAATAAATTTGAATTTGCTGAATGATTTATAAAGATCCTTGGGACCGCATACAGAATAAATATTGCATTAGCTTTTAATTGTTATTATTTAGCCATAAATAGGCTTGACATTAAAAATGTCATTACCAAGGTGGTCATTACCAAGGTGTTCTGAAAACATGGTAATGATGTCTAGGAACACGTTAATGACTGTTTTAGACCTTTTTTTTTTTTTTTTTTTTTTCATTTCATAACTGTTCATTAGCAGAAATTGCCAAAATTCCATTTTATGGACTAATTTAGTCTATCATAAAGCTTTTTGTCTCATTTGACAGAAAGTTATAGAATTCATAAAGTGAAAATTATTCCAAAAATCTCACCATTCATATATCATCTAGACATTTTAATTTTTCTGTTGCAAATTAGAATGATAAATACAGCTATCCATAAATAAATGTGTAATTATTTGGCCATTGGTCATTTCTGTGGTTCTGTCTGTCATTACCAAGTTCACAAATGTCATTACCATGTTGCAATGGAAAATTAAAAAAAATAATTTAAGCTGTAATTAAGGCAAACGATCTCTGCTGGTAATTTTTTCCTCTATAGGAGACGTGGATAATTGCATTAATGTAAAAAAGTCAGGAATTAAAACAATTTTTTTTTTATTTTTTTCTGAAACCAATATTTACCATTATCTGAGAATGACCCTTAACTCTTTATTAACAGCGCCTTTTTATTAACAGTGCATGGAACTCTATGTATAATCCTGCCTTTTTATAAGCAGTGTGTGTAATTCAATGTTCAATTCCCTTTTTTTTTTTTTTTGAACAATGTGTGTAAATTTGCGTGTATCACTGATTTTTTGCTGTGTATAATACCGCCTTTTTATTAACAGTGTGTGTAACTCCGTATGTAAATCTCTTTTTTTTTTGTCAATGTGTGTAACGCTGTGTGTACCGCTAATTTTTTGCTAACAGTGTGTGTGTAACTCTGCATTTTTATTAACAGTTTGTGTGTAATTGTGTGTAATTGTGTGTGTAATTGTGTGTGTAACTCAGCATTTTTAATAACAGTTTGTGTGTAATTGTGTGTGTAACTTTGCCTTTTTATAACAGAGTGTGTAACTCCGTGTTTAACTCTTCTTTTCTGAGTAGTGTATGTGTAACTCTGATTCCATGAAAATTTACGGGAGATAAAGCACGGACAGACAGACAGACAAACCTAAGTCATTAACACTTTTCAACTTTATTGGAAAGTGTTAAAACATTTAGAAAATGATAAAAACGCTTATTGTAAACGAAAATGCAATTCAAGCAATTTTCCAATAATACCCTTAATGTATCTGAATATTTTTGTGTGGCCCTGTAAATATAATGCTAATAATATTGTATTTTATGGAAGGCATTCTTTTGTGCATATGAATAATATATAACTCTGATAACTATATAATAATAATAATACATATTAAACGTAAATATATATATATATATATATATATATATATATATATATATATATATATATATTTACGACTTGTGCAAAGTAAAATCATTAAAATTTGGTGCTTAGAAATACCTTCCATAGAACGCAATGCTTTTAAATACTTTCGGATGTCCCTGTATACAAACCAGTGATGGTATTTACTTCAATTTACATGGGGAATATCCGGAAGTGGACTTAAATGATATATTTCAATTTCATTAAAATTTCTTTAACCCTTTCATGGTCATGAACGTGTATACGCGGTCAGTTTTTTTTACTTCTGAATCATTTATTCATTGCTACGAATTTGCTAAGTAGAAAACAATGCGTTTCTCAGTATTCCTGATAAATTTGTAATATTATAAGTACTTAATGACTTAAAAATATATAAAACACATCCCACTAAAATGGCTTCGAAACGTAAAAATTAAAAATAGCGTGACCATGAATGGGTTAAAGTAAACGTATCAAAATACGGTTTATAGAAATATCTATCATGGAACACAGTGCTTTGGAAAATTTTGGGTGTCCCTGTAGACAAATCAGAAGAGGAATTCCCTCCATTTTCAATAGGGAACATCCGATAGTGAACTTGAATACAATATATCAGCTTCAAGAAATTCCATGAAAATTTACAGGAGTTCGACTGCGGACAGACAGACAAACCGAAGTCATTGACACTTTTCAACCTTGCTGGAAAGTGTTAAAACGAAAAATCATGCAGTACGCACTGGTTATTAATACTCTCCAATTGCTCGTGCTTGTTGTATCGTATAACTTTCAATAATCTTTGCCTGCATTATCAAACAAAGGAGAGAAGCATAGAAAAATATACAGATTGACTAATTCAATTTAAAACCGCTCTCAGACATCGTTGAAGAACGTTAAAAAGGCTTAATGCAAAAGAAAATCCAGCCGTTAGATTATAATTGCTTCCCTTAATGTATTTGAATATTTTAGTGTAGTCCTGTAAATCTGAAGGTTGATCATATCATATTCTATACAAAACATTATTTTAGAATATTAAAATACATTTCAATTTATTTATAATTTTTACAGTAGAAAGTTATTTAGATGTGATTTATAAAAATGTCTGTCCTAAAACGCAAAGCATTGGAAGTTCCCTGTACACAAACACGTTGTGTAGGACATATTAATGGCATTTTAAATAGGAAACATTCCATAGTGAACTTTAGTAACATATATCAATTTTTCAAAATTCTGAAAATATTTAAGAACTCTCGGGACGAGAGCCAGATAGAAAGACAGACAATCGGACAGAAAGATAACCAAATTAAAATCATATTCGCGCTTAAAAATTGTTAGAAAGTGTTAAAAATGCTTATTGTAAAAGAAAATGCAATTACAGCAAATTTTTATTAATAGCTCCTAATGTAACTTAATATTTTTATGTGGCCCTGTAAGATTAATACTAATCATACTGTATTTATAAAAAGCATTCCTTTTTGCATATGAATAACATTTTTGAATTTCATTAATATTTTGAAAAGTAAAGTTATTAAAATTTGGTTTGCAGAAATACCTCTCATACAATGCAATACTTGTAAGTCTCCCTGTACACAAAACAGTGGTAATATTTTCTCCATTTTACATAGGAAACATCCGATAGCGAACTTAAATAACATATTTCAATTTCATTAAGATTTGTGTAAAGTAGGTATTAAAATATGGTTTATAGAAATGCCTCTCATAGAAAAAAAAATAGTTTGCAGTACTTTCCGATGCCCCTGTACACAAATCAGTAGAGGTATTCACTCCATTTTTAATAGGGGACATCCGATAGTGAACTTGAAAAACATATATTAGTTTCAAGATATTCCATAAATATTTACCAGAGTTAGAGAGCCGAAAGACAGACAGATGGGCAGATACACAGATACACAAATTGAAATTATATTCACACTTAAAAATTGTTAGAAAATGTTAAAAACGCTTGATGTAAACAAAAGTGCAATTCCAGCAAACTTTTCTTAATAGCTCTTTATGTATCTGACTATTTTTTTTTTGTTGCTCTGTAAAACTAATACTAAACATACTATATTCTATAGAAAGCAGTCTTTTGTGCATATGAATAACACATTTCAGTTTCATGAAGCTTTGTTGAAAGTAAAGTTATCAAAATTTGGTTTATGGAAATACTTCTCATATAACGCAATGCTTTGGTATGCTTTCAAGTGTCTCTGTGCCCAAACCAGTGGTGGTATTTACTCCATTTAATATATAAAACATCCGATAGTGAACTTGAATGACATTTCTCAATTTCATTAAGGTTTGTGTACAGTAAAGGTATTAAAATTTGGTTTATATAAATATCTCTCATAGAACATAATGCTTTGTAAAAGGTTTGGGTGCCTCTGTACACAAACCAGTAGAGATATTAACTCCTTTTTCAGTAGAGAACATCCGATAGTGAACTTAAATAACATATATCAGTTTCAAGAAATTACATAAATATTTACTGGAGCTAGAGCGCGGACAGACGAACAGACAGATGCTTAAATTGAAATCATATTCACAGATGAAAATTGTTAGACAATGTTAAAAACGCTTAATGTAAACGAAATTGAAATTATAGCAAATTTTTATGAACAGCTCTTAATGTAAATGAATATTTTTGTGTGGCCCTGTAAATCTAATGCTAATCATGCTATATTCAATGCAAAGCATTCTTTTGTGCATATGAATAACATATTTCAATTTCATTAAACGTTGTGGAAAGTAAAGTTATTAAAATTTGGTTTACAGCAATACCTCTCATAGAACGCAGTGCTTTGGAATACTTTCGGGTGTCCCTACAGGAATTAGAGCGCGGACAGACAGACAGACAGAGGGACAGACAAGCCTAAGTCACTTTTAAACCTTGTTGGAAAGTGTTAAAAAGGAAAAAATGCTTAAACTTCCCTTAATATATCAACTGTAAAAATTGCCGCATTTAAGGGATAAAATTTGTCGCATTTAGGAAAATGGTGTAAACAGACCCTTAAATGCGATAAAAATTTTAAACCCCTCTTTTTAAAAAAATGTAGTATTTTTTTTTTATTTTCTTCTGGTATGTATAAAGGGTATTCAAGCACATGACGTAACAGTGGTTATTTGACCTTGAAAGATTAAAGGATAAAATTACAGTTACTATTTGAAAATTTTTCATCGGAATTAGGAAAAGACGTCGGAAAGATATAATGGACAATGTTTACTGCAAAAGAAAATTCTACTAGAAAAAACTTTTAAAATTTAATGAAAAGTTTCGCGTACCGTTCTTGAAATGTGTATGTTCCATTATGATTTATAAGTTTGTGATTTAAGCATTTAGATTTTCAGTAGAAGAACTTTGTCGCATTTATGGGTTATCGCATTTAGGCACAATGACATTACATTCTACATTGTATACGAAACATTCTTTCATGCACATAAAATATAAGTTCAATTTATTTTATTTTGTTTCATCTAAAAATATTAAATTGTATTTACCAGAAAATTCACACATAGACTTAATGAATTTGAATTCTTTTCTTAGTCACTGTACACGAATTACTTAATATTTCATCCGAGTCCCAATATCTATTCTTGAGGTATGGTGATAAACACACAGACACATTCAGGCAACCGCTAAAAACCTATTTTTTTGTTTCAGGATATTTAAGCAAATGTAGCAAAAAATCAATTTCGAAAATCTGAATCAAAAATAAAACTTTTCTTACAATATATGGGTAAAATAAACTAAATAATGATCATAATAATGATAATCTTGTGTGTCACTCAGACGACTTTCTTTTTTACCCTGCATTTCAATATTATAATGACAGATTGCACATTAAATCTTAAGATCAATAGCGTAAGAATGTAAAGTTTAATGTACTTTTCAAATAATCTAAAATAGGTTTAGAAACAATTTTATTTGACGAAGAGAAAGTAAATAATAATAATAAAACAGAATAAAATAAAATAAAATAAATGTATTTCAAGGATAATTTTAAAAGCTTTAAAATCATAATATTACAAATATACTTCTTCATTAATCTTGATAAAATAAATTTAAAGGGTTTTCTAATAAATTTTGGTATTAAATTATATTATCTAAAAATAACGATACAAAGACTCCATTGACACATTTTTAACAATTATGATTCAGGGAGCCTCAAAACGTGTATATATAACAAAAATTCAATTTCGAAAATTTGACCCCAAAACAATACTTTCTCTACCATATATGTTGGTAAGAGAAAGTAAAATAAATAAATAAATAAATAAATGTATTTCAAGAACAATTTTAAAAGCTTTAAAATTAGAATATTACAATTTTATTTCTTCATTAATCTTGCTAAATTAAATTTAATAGGGGGAAGGATTTCTAATAAATTTTTGCATTAAATATATTATTTAAGAATTACGATACTAAAATTCCATTGACACATTTTTAATAGTTTATTCTCTTGGGGAAAAAAAAAAAAAGATTGCTCGAATTCTTAACGAATCGTGAATGAAGTGGAAAGAAGGGTTGGTTTGCGGCAGAGAGCGTTTTGGCGCGAGCTACAAAAATTCGCCAGGTTCGCCTGTACGCGCCAACATTTCGGAGATACGCGACCCGGGATGACATTTTACCCGATCAGAAATGATTTTTTTTTTTTTAATTTCTTTTCTTAAGACTAAAAGTTACTGTTAGTGATTCATTAATTATAGTGATTCATTTGAAAATACTGACCCGCTAGCGGGCGAAGCTCGCTAGTCTCCTTATATTATTAAAATCTGTGCGCATCTGTCTGTCTGTCTGTGAGAAATGCCTTGTAAGTGCTAAAGCTCCGGCACTAATGGTCGCAGCACCTCGAAACCGGTGTCGACAGACACAAAATTTCTTCATCTCGACATCGCGATAATTCGCTAAGCGATGCGACCCTAATTAGCGGAGATATTAATTAAAACGTTGAGCTATGTCGATCGAAAAAGGATTGAGAATTCACGGATATTTGCTTAAAAAGAGACATTCTTAAGGAAAAAGTGGTAAATAAATTAGAAATATCAGCCGTATCGTTACAAATATGGTATCAAATGAAAGGGCCGCTTTTTCTCAATCCGATGGTTTAAACGACTTATCGATCGCACAATTAGATCTTTTTAAATTAACTAAACTAAAAAGAAATGGTGGCAACAAACCAAAACAATTTTAATATCGCAGACGATCGTCTACAGTCTTGAACGGAAAGAGAAACTTCTGGTGTTTAATGAGGTCACGTGTTTTGGTACTGCGATAAAAAATTGCAATTTTGAAAACGCTTCAGTTTTTCAATGTCGCACACTAAACTTGATATACAGACCTAACACCACAAGGCAGCCTTGCAGTTCAAATTTCATCGATTTTACAAAAAATTTACATTTTAATTGGAAATTAAATTTTATTCTAATACGCGTATTTCAATTTCTAATTATTATTAAATAATTTTTAATACATCATTCGAAAGATATTTTAAATTTCTTTTATATTATCGAAATTTTAACCAGATTTACACGTTTTGAGGTGTCCTGAATCAGTTTTCTTTTGTATCTCAGCTACTAATTAAAATAATTTCATAAGTAATACATCATTAGAAAGCTTTGTTGATTTGGAATCGAACAGTACATTACAGAAATTTCTACCGCCACATTGCGCTGTAATATTTTAAAATTCCAATATTTCAATTTCTAATTATGATTAAATTATTTTTAATACATCATTCGAAAGATATTTTAAAGTTCTTTTATATTATCGAAAGTTTTCACCAGATTTACACGTTTTGTGGTGCGCTGAATCAGTTTTCTTTTGTTTCTCAGCTACTAAAATTTCACTGACTTACACGTTTGGAGATTTCATGCCGCTGTAATATTTAAAATTTTTAATATTTCAGATTCTAATTATGACTAGTGGATCTGCAGATCAGGAGCCTCAACGTCCTAATTACATCAGACATTATTCAATAGGTCATTTTTATTTATTCCTTATTATATAATCGTATATATTGATTCGATCGACTTGTTACCATAATCAGATACATTCCTGAGGGGGGCTGCCGCCCCCCTCAACCCCCCGCTATGTCTCTATTTGCATATCTTATAAAGTGTTACGGAATTGTAAATAATTGCATTTATTTTTGTATCAATTCTTTCAAAGAAGTTTAGTAAAGTTAATAAAATGCTAACTTTGTGCATTTTTAGTCGTTTTAGCGTTAAAATAGCCTAATTTTACCTTAAAAACATTTAAAAAAGTTCCAATAAGGGAAGAAATGTATTTGGCGCCAAATTTGGCGACTGTTTCCCTCCTTGGCGATTTTTTTGGCGACCTTTGCGAGAAAATCCTTATTAGGGATATACCAAATATGGAAGCTCTAATCTCATTATGAGATACGAGAATTTTCCAGAACAGTCTGTGTTCGATAAAAAAGTATAAAAGCAACATTTTTTCGCGAAGGCAGTCAGTCTCAGATCTGTGTCAGTTTCGTGAAATTCTTGCTTTGCTTTGAGCCTCTTTAGATGAGACTTTCTTTATGTGTTATTGCTAAATAGTTTGTACCGTTGTTTTGCTGTTAACGGCTGTTGTTTAAGCTGTGTTTACTGGTTGAATTGAAGCTGATACTTGGTTTATAGACCTGCATTTTTCTGGAACTTCCTGTGAATACATCACTGAATTTTTGCAAGTTTTGCCTTTCATTCTCGGACAACTTACGGACTCCCAAGTACGCAACAATATGTATTCTTAATGAACGACGGTCTTGTATTATTTCCCTGAAATTCATAAATACCAAATTTCATAACTACCAAATTTCATACAAAAAAAAAATTACATAGCATATCGGAAATATTTTGCGTAACCTTTAAACTAATTTCCAATTCTATGCCCACAATTATCAACAAGAAAACATGCTTTTAAAATTCTAACATAAATTCATTATATTTGATGGGGTGTAACCATGTTAAAATAAACTTTTAAGAAATATCGACTATAGACCGTAATAGTACGAAATTATTTTATGTATCCCGGAAAAGTAGCCACAGTCATTATAAACGCCTATAATAATAATAAACGTAATTAATTATAACTCATTAATTTTTCAAACTAATTTGACATCATTCGGATGATTACAGTACATACTCGGAATTATTTTGTGTGGTCCCATAAATTATTTAGTCTATACATAACCTTTTTTAAGAGTAAACATAATTTTAAGCATCTTTATAATGTATGATAATTTTATTAAGTTCAATGCAGCATAAACGCATTAAAGTGTGCTCTTAAATAAAAGTTTGTCCATAGGCTCTAATGCTACGAAATTCTTTTGCGTGTCTCTGTAAGCAAACCATAAACATTCTATACACCTGTAAAAACTATTCAGCTTACTTTTGCGTTTAAAATTAATAATTGTTCCAAATTTAACATCGTTTGGATGACTACGTGACATTGTCAGAACAATTTTGTAAGGTCCTGTACATTAATTAGAAAGCTTAAGAGCACGTATTTTCTTCAAACAACATAAGTTAAACATCTTACTCATGTACGCTAGTTTAATTTTCTTGATTGCAAAGTAAAGATGTTAAAATGCGTTTAAACGCAATTCACCTCATACGCCGTAATGTGAAGCATTTTAGCGTGTCCCTGTCTACAATCCATACAATCCATAAAAAGTATAGGCCTAAAAAAATAAATAGCTATTTCTATACCGAGCCTGAATATATGTGTCAATTTACAAATCAATCGAGAATTTTTGCGGCCGCTATTGCGGTACATACAAATTCTTCCCATAGGCCGTAATGATAAAAAAAATTTGGCGTGTCCCTGTACACGAACTGCAAATGGAATGCACACCCAAAACTATACAGCTAATTTCGTGGGGCTCATGAACATGTGTACCAAATTTCAAGTCAATAGCGTGATATTTGCGGCCGCTATCGCACAACAGACAGACAGACAGACGGAACATAAAAACCTTTTGAGTCTCAACAGAGGCCCTCCACTGACGTTTCGGTAAAAATTCGAAGTCAATAGCTTGATTTTTGCGGTGGCTATCGCGGTACATACAGATTCTTCCCATAGGCCGTAATAATAGAATGACTTTGGCGTGTCCCTGTACACGAACTACAAATGGAATACGCACCTAAAACTATACAGCTAATTCCGTTGGGCTCATGAATATGTGTACCAAATTGCAAGTCAATAGCGTGATTTTTGTGGCCGCTATCGCGATACATACAAATTCCTCCCATAAACCGTAATGATAAGAAAAACTTTGGCGTGTCCCTGTACACGAACTACAAATGAAATATACACCTAAAACTATACAGCTAATCCCGTTGGGCTCATGAATATGTGTACCAAATTGCAAGTCAATAGCGTGATTTTTGTGGCCGCTATCGCGATACATACAAATTCCTCCCTTAGGCAGTAATGATAAGAAAAACTTTGGCGTGTCCCTGTATACGAACTACAAATGGAATACATACCAAAAACTATGCAGCTAATTTTGTGGGGATCATGAACATGTGTACCAAATTTCAAGTCAATAGCGTGATATTTGCGGCCGCTATCACACGACAGACAGACAGACAGACAGACGGACAGACGGAACACAAAATCCTGTTGAGTCTCAACAGAGGCCTTCCACTGACGTTTCTGCAAATATTGGAAGTCAATAGCTTGATTTTTGCGGTGGCTATCGCGGTACATACAGATTCTTCCCATAGGCCGTAATGATAGAATGACTTTGGCATGTCCCTGTACACGAACTACAAATGGAATACACACCTAAAACTATACAGCTAATTTCGTTGGGCTCATGAATATTTGTACCAAATTGCAAGTCAATAGCGTGATTTTTGTGGCCGCTATCGCAATACATACAAGTTCCTCCCTTAGGCAGTAATGATAAGAAAAACTTTGGCGTGTCCCTGTATACGAACTACAAATGGAATATATACCAAAAACTATACAGCTGATTTCGTGGAGCTCATGAACATGTGTACCAAATTTCAAGTCAATAGCGCTATTTTTGCGGCCACTACCGCGATACATACAAATTCCTCCCGTAAGCCGTAATAATAAGAAAAACTTTGGCGTGTCCCTGTATACGAACTACAAATGGAATACATACCAAAAACTATACAGCTAATTTCGTGGGGCACATGAACATGTGTACCAAATTTCAAGTCAATAGCGCTATTTTTGCGGCCGCTATCGCGATACGTACAAATTCCTCCCATAGGCCGTAATGATAAGAAAAACTTTGGCGTGTCCCTGTATACGATCTACAAATGGAATACATACCAAAAACTATACAGCTAATTTCGTGGGGCTCATGCACATGTGTACCAAATTTCAAGTCAATAGCGCTAATTTTGCGGCCGCTATCGCGCGACAGACAGACAGACAGACGGACAGACAGACACAGCCCAAAACCGTTTTGAGTCTCAATGTAGGGCCTCCACTGACGTTTCGGCAATTAATTTTTTTTAATACGTCATTCTAAAGATATTTTAAAGAATTTTTTATTATCCAAAGTGGAATTCGACATTTCACGTGACTTACACGTTTTGAGGTGTCATGATTAGTTTAGTGGGATTCGAGATTTCACCTGATTTACACGTTTTGAGGTGTCCTGATTAGGTTTTTTTAGTATCTCAGCTACTAATCAGGATTAAAATTTTTTAATACGTCATTCGAAAGATATTTTAAAGTACTTTTATATCATCGAAAGTGGAGTTCGAGATTTCACCTGATTTGCACGTTTTGAGGTGTCCTGGTTAGGTTTTCTTTTGTATCTCAGCTACTAATTAAAACAATTTCATAAGTAATACATCATTTGAAATCTTTGTTGATTTGGAATTGTATACACCGTGAACATCACAAGACAAAGTTGCAGTTCAAATTTCAGCGATTAAACAAAAAATTACGTTTTGAAATGAACAAAGCTTTCAAATGATTTATTACTTACAAAACGTGTAAATCGGGTGAAAACTCGAATCTGACTTTCGATAATATTAAAGTACATTAAAATGTTTTTCGAATAATGTATTAAAAGTAATTTAATCATAATCATAATTAGAATAAGAAATATAGAAATTTTAAAATATTACAGCGCCGTCTGGCGGTAGAAATTTCTGTAATCCGCTGTTCAATTCCAAATCAACAAAGTTTTCAAATGATGCATTACTTATGAAATTATTTTAATTAGTAGCTGAGATACGAAAGAAAATCTAATCAAAACACAACGAAATGTGTAAGTCAGGTGAAAACTCTAATCCCACTTTCGATAACATAAAAGTACTTTAAAATATCTTTCGAATGACGTATAAAAAATAATTTAATCAGAATTTGAAATACTGAAATCTAAAAATATTACAGCGCCATCTGGCGGTAGAAATTTCTGTAATCTGCTGTTCAATTCCAAATCAACAAAGCTTTCAAATGATGTATTACTTATGAAATTATTTTAATTAGAAGCTGAGATACAAAAGAAAACTTAATCAGGCACCCCAAAACGTGTAAATCAGGTGAAATATCGAATTCAACTTCCGATAATATAAAAGTACTTTAAAATGGGTCTCGTATTAACCTATTAAAAGCCGTATATGCTGCAAACCAGATTTTTGTATATTTATTCATTTTTTAACGTACTAGGGAGCTCTCCTCCCTGCTTGCTCTGCTCACAAAACTTCGTCTCGCCCCGGCTCGATTCACTTATTCAGGGATGGGAACTTGGCGCAGAACTTATACCACGATTCGTAAAAGATTTTGTTTTTTTAATCAAAAGATTTTATAAGTAGAGAATTCCTTTTAAAAAATACAGGTATGAGTTCTCCGACAAATTCCTATTCCTGCTTAATAACGCCTGTGAGGCTCTGCCCACCTAGTCGCTGGTTTGCCTTTTACTGATTAGGAATATTAATAGTACATAACACAAGACAAAAGCAGAAAAGGATTCAGAAATCCCTATATTCAGTGCCAAATTAAAATAGTAATATTTAATACAATATATATATTCTTTTTAAATTAAATATTATGCTTAAACTCAATATTATTATTATTATTATTATTATTAGAATAGAAATATTCCTTTTATCTAGACCATTTTGCGTTACAGCTGTAGTACATGACCCCCTTGGCGGCTTTTAAATTTCTGTCACCATTTGGCGATGCATTTTTTGGTATAATTTCTTGTTAAAAAAGGGGAAGGGGGGGGGGAGAAAAAGAAAAAAGAAAATCTAGTACTCATTTTTTCAAATACTTATAATATTTTCTATTGATTTTTTTAGTTGATTTAGGGCAGTATAATAGTCTATATATTTTTCTAATGTACAGCTAGGCAACAATTTTACACATTAGAAAATATCTGAAAAGAAAAAAGTTTATTAGGTTTCTTTTCCATTTCGCCGCGCAGGCGATAAAGTCGCCTAACATGAGACAACCGACGCCAAACGGAAAATCCCCGCTGGTAAGTGGTAGCTTTTCACCGTCTCATTTACAAAACAAGTCGCGGTCATTTCATATCAGTCACATCTTTTTCCTAATACGTCAAAAATCAATGAAAAACCAAGGGAAGAGGAAAGTTTCGAACATTCCAAAGTGAACTATAAATACAATTTTGTCGATCCGGAAACTAGAATACACTCGCAAAAAATAGAAAGACAATGGTTTATCGCCAAATGGGGAAATAAAAAACACAGAGGAAAGGCACATCATCATATGGAAAGTTATCTCCTGGAATTTATTTGGAAAAGAAAAATGAAAGACCCATTTTCGAAAAAAAAAAAAAATAAATAAAATAAAAAAATAAACGATGTTAAAATGCTTATGCCTCCAAAGTACTCATGCGTCTTAGAACATTTATTAATATATATATATATATATATTAATGTGTGTATACTGTGCTGTCGCTAATAAAGTCTGCTTTGCGAGATTTGCGCTGGCAAAATTGAAAAGTACCGTTATTATTATTGTTTCAGGAACATTTTGCAGGTTGGTCCAGAACTCTATTTTTCGATTTTCTTTTGGTGATTACGGCGAAATCTGATTTTTGGAAATGGCTTTCATGGATTCCAAATATAAACAAATCGAAAACGCGTTTTTCAAAATGGCGTCTGTTTTGTAATGTACACAAATAAATTAACCTTATATATATATATATATTAATAAAACAAATATTTATAAAAGTAAGTTATTAACTTACCTCACTTTGTAAAAAAAAACATTTACACCGGTACATTTACACCGGTACATTTACACCATTTAAATGTCCTACAGTTGCCTGGAAAATACAGTTATATAAACCAGATTTCCTAACCAACATTTTTTCAAAAATTTCAAAAATATTTCTCTCTCTCTAAACAATTCACTCAAAAAAAAAAAAAAAAAAAATCTTAGAACAATCACCTTATTTCTGAAAATAGGCCTATCTTTCGTTAGATGAAATCGTAAAAATAGAATAGAATACTGAATACTTGAATATCGAGCACGTTATCTTCGTAAATAATTTGAATGCTGGTTACCGTTGTCATCCAAAATCTAACATCAAACAGGTTGCCATATCATGCTGCAAAGAATCCACAACGCCGTTATTATCGTTCAAAATGACGACAAAAAAGAAAAAAAAAATCGCCAAATAGTGTTTTAGACTAACCTGCAAGTGTTACCTAATTTTAATTCGAAAAACTGTCCAACAGATTCAATTTTTAATTCTCTGCTGTCTACACCTTAAAATAACGGGAACCTGACTGTCCGAAATGTCATTTCTGTGTGCTTACAATTCGCCATTTGCTCATTGACTGTCCTTGTCTTCGTCATCTGTATAGACATTACTTTAATTCATCTTCACCCAATGTGACGAGCCTTTTAGGTGCAAATCCTCATTATCACTTGACAAATTTTTTGAAAGAGGCTGGTTTTTACTTCGACATCTGATTTTATTCTTTACAATGTTCATCCCATTTAACATCTGTTTTTTATTGTATACACTGTTTCTATTATTTTTGATTTTATCTTGTATGTAGTTTTGCTTGTTTTTTCTACTGTGTTTTTTTAATGACATTCTGGATGGGTTTACCCATCCAGAAGATACTTTTTCTTTTCCCTGTTTGTTTGGCGCAGCATGTCCTACTTTGGACCTTGCGCCAGAAAAAGCCATTCAACCAACCACCCCTAAAATAACGAAGGATAAAATGTACTCTAAAAGAGTTTTATGGGAAGAATTTTTTCTTGCTCTAATTATAAATATGAAATGTTTCATGAAAGTGTTTAATTCTGTAATGTTAAAAAAAAAAAAAAATGTCAGTGCAAAATAAGAAGATGCTGTAATTTCAAATGAGTTTGAATTTGAATCCATAATATTTTTTTATGACATAATATATTTGAAGTACTTTAAAATATGTTTTTAATAATAATAATAATAAGATAAATATACTTTAAAGACGAAAAGAATTGGTGCTCACAAGCACGATAATTTAAAAAAAGAATAAATAAACCAACTCATAAATAATGCTATTTTGGAAACGAAATTTCCAAACCTAAAGTCAATACTTTTTTTAAAAAAAATTTGATATAATACTAAATTCATTTTTACTTTCGTTAGAGAAAGTATAGGATTCGGGAAATTTTTCGATCTCCAGTTTTCGATGGATTTACACGTTTTGAGTTGTCCTTAACACGATTTGACTGTTTTTAGAAAATGTCTGTCTGTGTGTATCACAAATTTTGTGGATGCTGTATCTCACGAAAAAATGACCGAAATTTAACCAAACTTGGTAATTAGTTGTACCATGACATAAATTGGTGCTGATTAGATTTGTGGAACAATTGCTAAACAGGTGGCGCTGTTATCGCATTTTTTCTAATTTTTTAACATGACAGTATAGGACAAAATTTCGTATAAATGTGCATAATGAGAGTTATTTTAAACGTGTGATTGTAAAATTCATATGAATTATTGATAATAGTAGAAGTTAACTAGGAAAAAAAAATTGTGCATGTGGGAGCATCGCTTCTCTTCTGGCGGAATAAATTTTCAATACGGGTATCTTTCGAAAGATCTCGTCAATACCTTTAAAAGGAATGGTTGAACTATAGATCTGTGATAATTTAAAACAAAGTTATTGACTTTTTTATCTTTGAACGAAAACTTGGAAAAAAATATGTAAAAAATTTGCAAAAAATTGACACCTTTCAGCATTTAGTGATAATATAATTTTGTCAGATAAAAATCGCCTGCATTTATAATGAAAAATAATTTGATAATTTAATAAATAATTTGTATTGAATAAATTTTGTATAAAATTATGTAGAAGAAAGGCATGTGGTAGCCACATCACACTAGTTTTCATTGAAAATACCTACTTATAGCAACATTAACATTTATTTCATTTTATTTTATTTTTTTACACAATGAATCACATTTTAATTTTCCCATGGAAAATGACATGACAGAAAAATAACGTCATAAGCGAAACTTTTTTCAAAGGTGGCAAATAGAGTACCCTTATAAACCCAACGTTTTTAGGTCCTAACTTTGTTAATTAAAATGATAGAATTTTCTAAGTAGTTGAAATGTGTTTCTTGGAGTATAACGCAAATATTGATACCACTCATGACGTGAAGGAGATGCGCGTCAGCGACAGTAACTTCTTTTTTTCTATATAGAGAGAGATAAGTATTCTTTATACCCTTTCACAAGCTTAGAAAGACCCCCCCCCATAGATGGCACACCACCCTCTGGCCTAGGACCCTAGTGCAGTCAATCGACTTTACTCTCAAAGCACCGAACATCATTTCACAAGAATTTATTGTTCATGTTCTGAACCATGCTCTGAAAATGGAAATAATGACTACTCATGGGAGTATTCCTTTTGATATACTTTCCATTAGTTATTTTACATTCAGTAGGAAGTTATAATTTATTTTGACTTCTAAAATAATCTGTGCTGCTCTATTATTAAAAAGTATAGATGTATGAACTGAATGAAATCAAAATGAGAAATTTCGTAAAACTACACTAAGCGACAAAAAAAAGAAAGCCGCATTGCAGAAAAAATGATTTATACCTTTATATTTGTAATACTTTAAATCTAAGGGTTGAAACAAATAAAACTGTCTTGTTTGCATAATACCAAAGGGTTAAAGTGCTACCTATATACATTTTCGATTTAATAATTCGCTTTATTTCACCCTGCGAAGTACTTTATAAGAATCTGTATAAAACTTTCATTTTAAACATAATGCAATAACCATACACTTTGTATTCTATTATGATTTATTATATGAAATAAACAAGTTATATTTTAATACATGAAATAAAACTATTTATTTGTTATATCTAAGCAATTTTTTATTAAAAAAAGTATTCTGTACTGGGTTAATTCCACCTTTATATGGAATTACTGCTTTAATGCACAATGGCACAGTATTATACAGTGTTTTAATATAAATCTCAGAAATTTCAATGTGCCAATTATCACAAATAAGATTTTCTAGTTCTAGCAGAGATGTAGGCTGCAAATTTCGAATCCTCTCCCCTCTCCTCGCCTTTTTGTAGTAGAAACATTTTCGAGCGGATCGCGATTAGGACTATTTCCATGTCTGGTAAAGAAGAAATTCTACTATATATTTTGTGGGATTTAACTTAAAATGAAACAGTTATGATTACTTACAGAATTATAGGTTCTCATGGGAATGGATAGGAAATTTTGATAATTTGAAGTAAATAAATTTACCACAGACGCCGCGTAGTAAGGGTATCATCTTAAAATGCTGTTTGCGGGAATATCCAAGATACTTCCAAAATAGACGATCAGGCACCACTTTTATAAAGACTGTGTTTTATTTCGAGTCAGTTGATCCGTTGAGCATAAAAATTTGCCCGACTGTTTGAAAAGTTATGCACCTCCGTACCATAATGTACGGAGTATGTGTCACTGTTTTAAAAGTGCGATTTTCATTAAGTCGGTCATATTTTCGTTGTCAGATTTGCTTGTTTTCTTTAGCTCGAAAGAAGTTAAACTTAACTCATCAGAGAGAACCAGTTCAGTCCAATAATTAACTAATCATTTTTTAATTTTTTTAACCATCTGAGGTCTTGAGGAAATTTTCTGTCATTTAAACCTGCTTTGTTTAATAGTTGTTGTACTTTAGTTAAAGAAATTATGCAGCTAAACACTTTTTCTGAATCTCTTTTATGTTCTAACTGTAATATAAACCGATTTTCTAAGCAATGGCATTTTAGCTTACGGTCATCTCACTTATTTGAGCAACATGGCTACCAGTTTAAACGGCCCAAAAATTTTATATCTTGCTAAAAACCATTTTACCAATATTTCGTTAACTTTTAATTATTTTGCCATCTCACGTATTAAAATATTATTTTGATTTACATTCAAAAGTTAATACTTTTTGTAGCAACGTTAACTGCCTTATTCTTACCATTTTTGAAATAATTTCTAAAATTACAATTTTCCTGACAATTGCATTTTGTTTTTAACACTGGACTCAATGCAAAAGTGTATGTGGAGGACAACATCATAAAATCTGTTCGGAAATTTGCTTTTTAAGCAATAAAATTGGCAGTTGTAGAAGGTGAAAAGGAAAATATCCAAGTGCGTTTTTTTTTTTTTTTTTTTTTTTTTTTTGTCGCTTAGTGTAGCTTTCAAATAAAATACAGAATGTGTCGCACATGTATAATATTAAAAGTAAATTAACTAATTTAAAAAAATCATATAGTTGTTTTAAAATCGTTGTTTTGAAAAAAAAAAAAAAAAAAAAATCAGAAAATAAAGTTATGAAAACGAGAACAATGTCGACTAAGAAGTAATGTCAAGATAAAAAATATTACAACTTACTAATGAGTATTAATACAGATCAGACATTACGTTAAAAATTGTTTATGTATTTAAAAATATAGTACTTTTTGAAAGGTATATTTAAAAAAAAAAAGAGTAAAGGTCAAGAATTTTTTTTAATTCTACGTGTCAGTCTGAGTTATGTTTGTATAAGTGTCTGTACGCAGTTTTATTTCATTAAATATTTCTAGAATGTCTCGAAACAGATGCAGTTTATTCAATTTAAATGCAGACTATTCAGTATACAAGTTCCTATTTTCTGTAAATCCCCATTTTCAGACTTTATTAAAATTTCTATGATACTCCCATTTAATATATATATCTATCTATCTATTTATCTTTCTCTCTCTCTCTGTATGTGTATATATATATATATACCTGTAAAACCTCAATACTTCAGCTACCAGAAATCACAGATCATGAAATTTGCACAAAATACATAAAAATAATTTTGTTTAAGTAGATTTAACATAACAATGCTTTTTTTTAGTTATTACTTTTTTAAGATGACTAAGTCAAACAGCATTGACCTTCCACAATATGGTTTCCTCCCAGTGAAAATATATGTTATTTAAATATAACAAATTTAGTATTACTTATGTAAAATTTAAATGAAAAGAAAATACTATTTAAAGTAGTTTATTTTTAATAATACGTAAGAGTGTAACGCAGAATGCTGCATTAATCAATGAATGCTTTAAAACGTACATATTTTAAAAGTTTTATGAAATTATAAAAGCTTTTAGTTAATTATAAATCATTTCTCTAATTAAATTTTCATATATATTTTTAAAAAAATACACTTGATATCTTCGGAGCAATATTTTAGATAGGAAAAAAAAAACTCTTTAAGATTCCTAAAATATTTATTGCGACCTCAGAAATAATCCAAAATCTTACATAGACATTTTTTAAGATGAAATTTAATGTGCCCAAGAAAATGAGAAAAAAAGAAAGAAATTCAAATAAGAGAATAGTTTTATTCATTCTCCTTTGGCAAATCCTCAAACTAACGTTACAATAATGAAGCTTTAAAAACATTTTTATCTTTTCTTCGAAAGATTTTCTTTGGCAGCTGTGGGGGAAAAGTTAAGGAATTTCATCAGTGTTGTCAACAGAATTTAAATCTATAAAATCATTTTTTGATAACTAAAAGAAATTTCATAATGATTAAAGTTCTTCAGATAAAAATGTAGTAATTTAAAATTCTGATTTTTAGAGTATTAAACTAAGAAAGCATTAATAGTTTTATTTTATATTTATTACTAAATAATAATAATGCCATATACAACTAAATGAAAGAAATATTTTTGCATATTTAAAAACAATAAATCAATAATATTTCTTTTGCATATGAGACAAATTATTCATCCTTTTCATTATTTATGTTTATTTATATGTTCGATTATTGCAAAAGAAATGAAAGAAGGAGGGCAAATAGTGATTTCACAAAATCTTTCATATCTCAAACAAACAAACAAACAAAAAAAACAGATAGCTATATTTTAAAGCAAAAATTTTACGAATAACACAAATATCTAAAAAAAAAAAAAAAAAAAATTCTTGAATTTTAGAAATTCGGTTCTCAAGGGGGGGGGGGAGGGAAGGGGGCAAAGCGTGATTCCACATAATCCTATATATCAAAAAACAGAAAACAGGTATACGTGAAATTATTGCTCTAAAATATAGCTGATACAAATACCTAAAAACCAATTTCTGTAATTTTAAAAATTCTGCCCCTAAATTGGGGAGGGGCCAAAACGGGATTTCAAATAATCCCTTTTATCGTTATATATATACTTAATTAAATTAACTTCAAAATAAATGATAAAAATTATTAATTTTCATAAAATAGGCGCTGAAGCAGCATTAAATTTATATAAAAAATAAAACTATGAATTTAAATTATGACAAGTGAAGATAGGAAAGTGGATTCTAAAAACAACAAGAATAACTTTAACAATGTTAATAAACAAGAAAATTAGTTAAATTTAACACTATTCAAGCTAAAAATATAAATTTATGCTGTGTTTTCTTCGTCAGTAGGTGGGAACACAGCTATTAAAAGAGCTACTATGTAGCAGGTTTCTTAAGATATGTCAAGCTAGAATACTCCAGATTATATTTCAAAAAAAAAAAAAAAAAAAAAAAAAAAAAACTTGAAGTTATAAAGACTAAATTATGATTTATTTGATAAGCATTTTATTTTTGAATCAAATACTATTACTTATGAGTGAAACTATAATGAAATTATATATCAGAATTTAAAAATTGTTTTATTATATGAATTTTTGAAATGAAAATATTAGCAAGAACATACCCCCACCTGAACCTGTCAGAAAATACTCACCACCTGCAACATACAACAACTGGAAAATTTCATTTCAGCTTAAAAACTTTTAAAACATTGTAATGCTTCTTCCGTTCCATAGATGTCCAATACACTCCAAGTCTGGTAGAACAATATAATTCCATCCATCAACTCACAACCTTCCTAAAAAATAGGCTGGACATATGGACCACCAATCAAAGCAAAGCTAGTAGCTGCGTAGCTGTTACAAAAAATTTACATTACTAGTATAATAAGAAATAAAACTTAAAGGATATAATTTTTTATAGAATAATAAAGCTTGAAAATTATATATTTGTTAATCAAAATTAAATTTAGAATTGCATAATCTCTTAAGTCTTAAAAGATAATTAAGAGAATGAATTCTTTAGCTGTGTTCCCATCTGCTGACGAAGAAAACACAGCATAATTTGATATTTTTAGCTTGCGTAGTGCTAAATTTAACTTATTTTCTTGTGTATTAACGTTGTTAAAGTTATTCTTGTTGTTTTTACATTCCACTTTCATATATTCACTTATCATAATTTAAATTCATAGTGTTATATATATTATGTGTGTGTGTGTGTGTGAATGAGTTTTTTGCTCTAAAATATAGCTCACACAAACATCTAAAAACCAATTTATGTTATTTCAGAAATTCATCCCAGGTGGGGCGGGAAGAGGGGGGCTATTGGGAAAACGAAAATAGAAATACAGTTAGACCGTTCAAAATTGGTACAGATAGGTTTTAGAGGCCTGCAAGTGGAATGAGGATATTTTCGAAAGTGTACAGTTATTAGCAGGGGCAGGATAATAAAATAAAAATAGAATTAGATCGTTCAAAATTGGTACATAGAGATTTTTAATATCTACAAATCTATTACGGACATTTTCGAATTTGCAAAAATTTTAGAAGAGTCGAGAAGAGGGGGGGGGGGCGAAGGGGCAAAACAATAGAAATAGAGTTAGACCGTTCTAAATTGACACGTATAGGTTTTTGGGACCTACAAATCGAATGCAGATATTTTTAAAAGGAAATAAAATATTAGGATGGACGGAAAGGGGGAGGCGAAGGGCAAAAACATACAAATAAGAGTTAGAAAATTGAAAATTAGTATTACTAGGTTTTAAGGCCCAACAAATCGATTGCGGATATTGGCGAGCGCAGAGGAAAAAATGAAGAAATTCAGACAGAAGTTGGAAATTAGTATTATTAGGTTTAAAAATTCGAGAAAACGATTGCGGATATTTCTGAAAGTGCAAAACAATTAGAAGGGGCGGGAACGATGAGAAAAGGATCGCGCGCACGGCGCGCGTGTATACGCTGCCGCAGGAAGTGGAGGCCCGGCCCTTTTATTCCACCGATGAGAAAAGACGTTTTTTTGTATTTTCTATTTATGTTTTTCTTTTACGATAACATAGTCGCTCATTAAAAGTGTCGAACATAAACGTGAGCGCATAATGAGCTGCGCTGCCGAAGGCAGTGGGGACCCGGTGCGACATTTTTTTCTTTCTTTTAATTCTTTCTTTAATTTTTTTCTTTCTTTTAAAAGAATTCTTTTCTTTCTAAAAATTAATGCAGTTTTGAGAATTCGTTAATTATAATGATTCATTTAAAAATAGTGTCCAGTGAAGCGGGCGTAGCCTGCTAGTATATACATATTCCTTTAAAAACTATTTTAATATCATCAACAACAAGAAATTTCTTTTTTTAAACAATTCAATAAATTTATTCATTAGTTTTAATACTCAAACAAAATTTGAAGGCGTTGGCGTAATGAAACTTGAATAATATTAATAAAAATATTTATTTTTTTAAACTTATATTATTCAATTTCAGAACTGTTTGAACTGTACAACGTTGTGGCTACATGAAAACTTTCTTCTATTTCGTTCCAATCACATGCATAAATACTTAACAATACTTCACAGAATGTAAGTTTTATACATGCAGTTTGATGCAAATTTAATTTGTTAGTTACTGATAAATTAAATTAATATATTTTATCATAACGGACATTCCGTATATCAAGTTTTGTGCACTTATACGACACAGAAGCTGAGATTATAACCCTTCCGTACGCAAGAAAATTGTAGCATAACAGCGTCACCTGTCGACTAATATGCACCCAAACTGAAACCGTAGAAATTTTCATAATCACTTTCCTACAATTCTAATTTTTTTTGCACTTATACACTACAGATAACGAGATATAGCCTTCCTGTGAAAAGGAGAAATGCAGCATATCAGCGCTACTTGCGGGGAGATATATACCAACTTTTTACACCAAGGTCCAACCAAATCATTCTTTGGTCTGTTGCGTTCATAATTTCAACAGAAACAACGCCCTCAGTATTTTAATATTGCACACAGAGACAGACAAACATTTTTTTTTATATGGTTAAAACGCGGTCAGGATATCTCAATAACATGTAAATCCTTTGAAAATCGGATATCGAAAATATGCATACACTAATATTTCCTTCTTGTGTATTCAGAAGAAAGTAGCATGTTAATTAGGAACACTGATTGAAAGTAAATGTTTTATTTGCATTGCCATCTTCAGAAATTAAAATATTTCGTTATCAATTTCAATATCAGTTTTGCCAACATATTTTTAGATATAGATTATCTAGATTTATTCATAGATAACGATGATGCACAAAAATGTAAATTTTTGTAGGTGTATGAAATTAAAAGTTTTCCTTTTATTTAATGATATATAATTTATACCGAAATTACCCTTCATAACCAAATCCCCCCCCCCCTCAATAATCTATGCGATCATTTTCCATTATCTTTTTTATGAAGCTTCTGTTAAAAGATACCTTTTATTTCATGCATTTAAACAACGATAAAATGCATGATTTGTATACCATGTTATGAAATGCCGTGAAATGTTTAAACAACGGTAAAATGTATGACGGACAGAAATGATTGTTTAGGTTGATTTCTTTAGAAATCGACCTATTGCAGTCACTTCGTTTATCTATCTATCTATCTATATATCTATATATATATATATATAATATATATATCTGTAATGAAAATTTTGTCATCACGATAACTCCCGAAATAATACTCGAAATCGAACCAAATTTGGACCGTGAACTGATCTTATAAATATCTTAGATGAATTCGTTAACCAAGTTGGTCCGACTTTTTGTTTTCAAGTGGCAGTCACTTGAATATTTCTAACCCACATTGTAAAAAGCGCATTTAAAGCAAGATTTGCTTGAATTTTTATGTAAATCTAGACTACATAAGGGTCTAAATGAAGTTTATTAATGAAATTTATCTGCCATTTTAATAAAGTGGCGGATATCTTAAGTTAAGTGGGGCCACTTGAAATCAGGCTACCACTTGAAAATTTAAAATCACGATAACTTCCGAAATAATACTCCAAATCGAACCAAATTTGGACAGCGTCTTAACTTGTGTTATGCATATCTTGGATGAGTTTCTTAACCAAGTTGCTCCACCATTTTGTTTTCAAGTGGAGACCACTTGAAATTTTCAAATTCAAATTGTAAAAAGCGTATTCCGAATTTGTTTGAATTTTGATGTATACATCTTAATATATATAAATCTCGTGTCACAATGTTTGTCCTCAATGGACTCCTAAACCACTTAACCAATTATAATAAAATTCGCACACCATGTGCAGTTCGATCCAACTTGAGAGATAGGATAGTTTAAATCTCAAATTATAGTCGCAATTTTAATTTATTGCTAATTATTTGTCTGTTATTATTTGACAGTCACAATTATCTGTTAACTCCAAATGATTCTAACAGATGTCGATACCTTTCGACTGGGTTGAGTAAGTAATCAATAGATGAAAATGAAAGCTGAAATATATTTGGTGCTGCCATCTACACAAAGAATCTTCAACTTTTTAACCTATTAATAAATTTCGTATAATTCAATTATTTCCACTTTTTAAATTTTTGGTGTTAGCATAGCCGGCCACGTGTTACTTAGACTGAAGTGTAAATTGAATTCATATTATAATGAAGATAATACAGTGAAATTAATCCTGTTTTTTACTTATTTGTGCTTCATTGATCAAAACTTTATAATTTAATCTGTATATATATATAAATTACGTGTCACGATGTTTGTCCGGGGTAAACTCCTAAACTAAGGAACTGATTTTGATGAAATTTTGCACACTGTGTGCAGTTTGATCCAACTTGAGAGATAGGATAGTTTTTATCTCAATTTATTGTCACAATATTGTTTTATTGCAATTATTTGTTAATTATAGACCTTTATTAAAGTTGCTCCAAAATATCTGTGAGTTCCATTAATTTAATTGTTGCCAAAAAAAAAAAAAAAATACGAGTTCATTTTCTTTCGACATAAAAATAAATACATTTAATCAAACGTGAACGTTAAAAAATTATAAAAAGTTAAATTATGCATCTCACGAAAATTGACGTCATAATCAATTTAAAGATTTTATACACATTGATAAAGTGCTAATGTAGTTCTATCATAGATATAGTAATATATATAGATCTCTCATCCCCATGTTATCGTAGAAAGATTTTTGATGCCGAAAAAAGATAAAAAATAAAAGCTTTGGAAACAGCCATTAAGTGGTATTGAAAAAAAAAAAAAAAAAAAAAAAAAAAAAGAAAAGAAAAAGAAAAGAAAGAAAGAAATATGAATTTGAAACTGTATCTGGAGTCTTCCATTCCCCTTTAGCAAATAAATTATTCATAAATTTTATTTGCTAAAATATTAGTATGTATTCCCGTGTGTATTCACTCGGGGAAAGACGGCCATATTTTGGTAAAAACGTCGTCTTTTCCCAAATGAAAAGGAATAACTTTTTTCTCCCCAATGATCACTCTATTCTATATATGCTATACTATATCTATGAGTTCTATACGCAAGCGAAGTGTGACTCACTGACCGTCTGTGCAGCCAAGAAAAAGATTTCCTATGTTAATTGCCCACTGGATTTTTTGTAAGAAATTATTAAAAATCGAGGAAATTTATTTCCCGATTTTAATCCTTATATTTGGGTATAGATATGTATTAGTTATCGCGGGTGTTAGATTGAATTATTTTGCTGTCAAATTGACAAAATTTTAATTTTAAATTTTTAAACTCTGTCGCCCTTGGCTTTTTTTATTATTATTATTATTATTTGGCGATCAAAAGCGTAACACGAAAATATACATGCCAGATGTATGCATTGTACGAAATGTAATATGTATTATTCATTGTACGTATGTATGACATGTAATATGTATTGTACGAAATATTGTTTCATATTATTCATTACTCTTTTAATATAAGTTGTTAAAATAACCATGATTTTTGAAAGGAATTAAATATTTTCGCCAGATAATTTGGCGATATTCTTTTTTTTTCGCCAAGGATGACAGAAATGAAATCTATTCCGCTGCAAAATATTAGTATCTTACATCAGATATTTTATTTAGACATTTGAAAACAAATTTGACTTCAAACTATGATAGAATATTTATCATTTTCCTTTTAATTTGTATATTATTAGTATATTAAAATTTAAAAGCATGGTATATAAAAAGTTTTTTTTTTTTTTTTTTTTTTTTTTTTTTTAAATCTTATAATTATTCTTATCTTAATCCTCAATGTTTCCCATCTTTATTGACTTGAATTTACTATTAAAATTTTAACATACTCAAAAACTTCTCATCACTTCGTTAAAATACACTAAACTTTTCCAAAATCTTTTTGTATTTAAAATGATACATGTATTTACTTTAAATGTCCAATATTTCATAAGATTTCCAATTTTAAAGTTTTAAAATATTTATCAAATTTACTTATTTTTCTGGTTTAGCCTTATTGTTTTCCCTTTTATAACTACAGCTGTTGCCCTCTTTAAAATATTTAAAATGATGAGGTCATTTAATAGTAAAATTATCCATTATAGCATATATTATATTTCACTCCTCCATAAAAATTGATTTTAAAATCGTCTGTTTCTTTTATACTTTTATTTTAATAGAATTTTAATAGAATTTAATTTATATATTAGTCATTTTAGCAATTTTATCCAAAGTAGCATTAGAAATAATATATATCACTTCTCCATTAAAATTTATAGGACCCTACAATAAAATTAATTTGTGCTTAATATCAACACTACGAAAATTTTTATCAATCGCTTCCAAATTTTGACCTAAGTTTCAAATCTCAACCCTGTGGGTTTTTACATCGGCTACAACGTTTTCGTCTTTGTTCGTAAATAATAATTTAACTGTACTAAATAGTTTACAGCCGTATAATTCAACGTATAACTTAGTCACAGCAACGCGTGGCCGGGTCTGCTAGTATATATATATATATATATATATATATACACAGAAAAATGTATTAGAGCATTTGTTTGTTTAGAATATGACGTGGAACATTTATTGAGGATGAAATATTAAAATAAATATTTCATGAGATTGGGAGAATAACGCTGATATTTCAAAATTGTGCTTTTCTTGTCCACACCATCTGGATATTCGGAGTACTTATCTTGTCTGATACGTTTAAGATGAAGATGAAAACAAGAGAAAAATTCATAATATTACAGGCTATTTTATGTATGGAAAATAAATATACTTGTGTTGAATAAAACAAAAATTTTTCTTAAAGATCATAAAAATAAACCAAAAGTATTGAAGTAGAGAAATTAGTTTTTTAGAAATTCAAACAAATAAAATAAACGTGTTTCATTTTGCTTTTTTTAATTAAATAAGTTTTTTTTTTTTTTTTTTTTTAACATCTAAAATTAATTATATTCGTATTCAAAAACATTTTTTATAGTTCAATGGAACGTTATCAATTATCTTCAATTGCATCTCTGGGTTGTTTTTATTGAAACTGACTTTAATTGAATATTTACTCATGCAACAATGAAGCATTAATCTTAAAGGGGGAAAAATGGGCAAAGTTATTTTAATAATTGGTCATTAATGCAAATTAAAACATCGAATGAAAGACTTCATGGTGATATATAATTTCATTATGTAATATGTTTTATAGATCTAAATAATAAAATTCAAATCTTTTTTATCAAAAACTCCTTACTGTGCCTAAATTATTTTTCTAAATTGCAGTGACTAGTCAGAAATATATAATATAAATAAATTTGTGTAATTATTATATAATTTTCCAGTTTCAGTTATTTCTCTTATACGTATGGCATACTTGTTGACTTAAATGTGATTTTTTTCATATACCCTAAGGATAAAATTCTTATGCCATATTATTGTTTAGCATGAGTATTTCTTTAAAGTTTTCGGCGAAAGTTTTAAAAGATGCTACAAAATACAGCAAAAGTTATTAAATATAAATAAGAAGATCCTAAAATTTTTAATATTATCTAGTTTCCACTGAGCAAGTAGCTTACTTCCTCTCTAAAAACGCTGAACGAATTTTTATTACTTTGAAGAATACTTCGACATTAAATATTTACGCCTGCACTTAACATTTCACGTGTATATTTTAAGAATTTTCTCACTGTATAAACTTTAAAATTTAAACACAATTACATTCATTCCTTTTTTTTTTTTTTTTTTTTTTTTTTTTTTTTAATTAAGTTTTTGAGTTTAAAGTGAAATTTTCTAAAATATAAATATTCAGATAATATTTTCAACATATACATTTAAAGATATTTTGAAAGCTAAAGAAGTATGAATTTCTAGAAAATAAAAGCTAGTTTTACGATTAATTATGTAATAACAGAAAGCTGTTTATAGCAAAATGAATTTTAAAGATTTTTTTCTTTAGTTTAAAAGATTTTTAAAGATTTTTTTCTCTACTTTTAAAAAGTAGTTTTCTGAATGAGTCAGCAACATATTTATTAAAAAAAAAAAAAAAAAAAAAAAAAAAAGCTGATAGTGTATATGGACAACCAGAAATGGAAAAAAAAGAATAAAAAAAAGAGAACACGAAAAAGAAAACATTTGATTTAAAAGTAATTCATATGGCGTAATGGTGGCATACATATAGTATCAGGTGGGTGGCGAGCGGTTTAAAACTTTAAGAACAATACTAATTCGAATATTTACTTAACTTTTAATAAAGAATTAAAATATTTACAGTTACTATTTACATAGAAGTTAATGAGCATTTAATATCAATTATCAAAGTATATTCAAAAGTTCGTCACTTAAACATAATTCGTAGCACGCATAGTACTTAATTAACTACGTCAAATACAAAACGAAAGTCATTAAGGCGATACAGCCGTCAACACTGTATGCTTCGTCCAAACTCTTCCAGATCCGATCGTCCACTGAGCTTTCTCTGGAAGGTGCTCCGTCTGCCGGGGATGTGCGCACACGTCAGAGGTGACGTCTTCCTGACATCACTGCTACGTCATTCCACGCTTGCGGCTGCAGTTCTGGTTTCAGAATAGAATGTCAGGAAAAAAGGAAGTTGCTTATACTTCATACATATGATAAAGTGATTAAAAATATGTGACAAATTCAGCTTCATTTGCTGGAAAATTAAAATAAAAAACATTGAAATGTAATATCATTAGTACTAGATTAAAGGAACGTTAACGGTGACACGCTATGCAAGTCTGACCTGAAATCTATCATAAAAATACTGAATAGCATTTTAGGGTATTTAGTTCCAAGCATCCTTAATCATTTAATCTGGATGCGTAAATCTATAGTGATCGTTGCAGGTCACATAGACAGCAACAACCGCTTTCTCATTATATCCAAGACATGTTTCAGGGAATACAAATCCGATAAAAGTGCGGGCCATAGGCGTTATCTCATACTTCAAAGAGCATGTTTATTTGCAAGTATCGTGTGTAGGTGTGCTTAATCACGTTGGAAAATGCCATTAATGACCGACATTTAATGACCATTAATGACCGACGTTAATGTTGTTTTGTGTTATTGATGCATCAGAGGACAGTTTAACGTACCCGGCACTAACACTAATTGGGTATAGGAATGATAACTGATCGCTTTCCACAATACTAGACCACAATAGGTAGCACCTTTTTGATAGGCTCTGCAGCAGTTGATACACTTAGGCGATTCCATACAATACCCATTTGCATAGGGGCCCGCACAATGATAACGTTTTAAAGGCTGTTTGCAGAATGCAGCTATGTGCCAGAATCTTTGGCATTTTGTACATCGGGTTACGCTGGTGTGAGGCTTCAGGCTGCAATAGTGAAGACCACAGTTGAGAGGAAGTCTTCAGCGAGGGGAAGAGGTATCTATAAGAATCGGTTTCGGGAATCTTTGCTTCTGGATCTTAAGCTCATGATGATATCGATTGTCGAGGCACACCTTGTTGATAAACTAAAGGAATTACATGGGGACAAGAGAATGTCAGCCTTGTCGGCCTCCGCTGGGGCACCCACAACTAGCAGCCTCATCTGCCTGATTCTCTTTTGCTGAACTCGGAGCCAATCTCTTACTTGTTGTTTGTTGAGGAAATTGGAGATCAGAAGTTTGGAATCCTCCGGGGATTTGCAAATGGTTTCGACAGAATGCTTCCGGATGTAAGTGGCTGTGATGTTCGTAGCTGTTTTTATTTGCTGGGATTTTAGAAGAGACATTATGTCTAATCCTGTCTCGGCATTTCTTTTCGATGTAATACTCAAAGTTTTTTCGTGGAGGCTTATGGCTGAATCTAACGGTGTGGGCTCTGTTAAAAGTGGTTTAACAGGAGCTCTGGAGGTTCTCAGAGGACTTGATGCTATAATTACGGGCTGGATTTGTTCACGTGCTGTTTCTGCTTTATTTATATGTTTTGGTTGACCTTTCTTAAGTCAGTTGCTAATTTGTGGTAGTTCCTGGAATAGCTGATGGAAGAGTGAGTTTGTGCTATCGCATGCTTGTAGGATGTTATTTCTTATGCTCGAGAATCTTTTCTGCATCACTTCTTCAAAATAAGTTTGTCTGCTGTTGTATTTATCAAGTTGATTTTGTCAAGTTTGATGATATTTCTGAGTATAGTTTCGAGAGTCTTTAAGACTGTTTAACACGTTTGGGTTTAGGACTTCTGATTATTCTTAGATTATATTCTGCGGGGTATTTTATGTTGGTTTTCTTACTCTTTCTGTGTCAAAAACCTCCACAGATGAGTCTTCATTGTATCCATTTGCTGGGATGTAGAAAAATCGATTTTTAACCAACGAAATATAACTGTCTTTTGAATCGTAGGAGAAAGAGTCATTTCTCTCTTAAAATATCTTGTAGGCATCCTGGAAGCAATTTCTAACAGTAAGTTTAACAACAGTAAAGTTTTCGATGGGTTCGTCGGGAAGACTGCACCGTATCATGAGAAAAGAAGATATTGGGAAAAGTGAAAACCGAGAGACTAGTCTCTCGAAAATGACTGAGAGAAAAGAAGACTGGATTGAGCATGAAATAGCTGTTATTTTATTTTTAAAAACTTAATTATGATAATAATTTAAAAGTAATTAAAAATATAGATAAATAAATAAAAAGAAAAGAGAGAGAGAGAAATATATATATATAATAGTTACATTGATTTGAATTTTTCCGCTCACAAAATTTTAAAAAATATTACAGTTATTAGATAAAAAAAAAAAAAAAAAGGATTGTGTTAAGAGTAAAATTTCTAAAATTATTAAAAAAGGAAAATTAGTTCAGTAGTGTTTTCTTTTCTTTTCTTTTATATTTATATTTTCTTTTATTAATTTGTATTTGTTTTAAGGGGGGGGGGGGAGCTGGTAGTAACTTTAAGCTTATTACCACCAGACCAAAGTTTACGAAAACGAAGAGTAACGGTAACAAATTGTTTAGACAAACACTCAGGTACAACAGAGGCACCAGTTTTAGATGTAGTCGACGTTCTGCTTCACACCGCAGCTCTTCTAATGCGCCGATTGGTCCGCTCATTAGTCCGTCTATCAGCCACAATTGCATGTCTCCTCTTGTGGGAATATTTTTCGAACCATCTGCGCTATCATCGTATTAGTATTGATACATTTCTTCCAATTTGCTCTGCAATAAGTGTAAAAGATCGGTCCAACTAAACGATCCCGCTCCAAGTCCGATAACTACTGGTTATAGATCCTCCTTCTACTTCTAGGCATAGTAGCAACATCAAAATCCTATCAAAATCAGTAATCACACCAGTGATTGCATTTACTTCCCCCTACATCTTAAAATACCTCTGACTATAATTTGCTCCTGCTGTAGAGCAACAGCTCAAACATTGGCCTCTTAAACTTAACATCATACCTATGTATACTCCATTCAGTTACCATATGGAAATTTTCTGATCATACATTAATTCCTTCTTCGTGTTCTTTTTTTAAATTTACGGTAGTGTATTTGGGTTTGATTCTTAGTTAAATAAATATGCAGTAAAAAAAGTCACAGAAAAATATATTTTGAAATTTATATGGGTTTATGGATGCACGCAATTTATATGGATGTAACATATGAATATTTTAAATATATATTGCCCAAGATTTCTGGTTTTATTAACTAGTATTTAAATAATTATATTTTATAAAACACATTTCAGTGAAATTTAATACAGTGAAACCCCCTTCTTTGAGAAAAACATTCAACACTCGTATTTGTAACAAATTGTTGAAAAACGTTGTTGACAGTTTATTTAAATGTCACTTTGCTTCATCAACAAAATAGTCCACAACTTTAAAGGGAAAACCCTTTATTTATACTTTTAGTAAATGAAATAATTTTTAGCAATCTTTCACCGCAATCTATCGGTAAAATTTCTTTATGTGAAATACACATTTAAAAAAATGTTAATAAATGTAGAAAAAATACGCTATCTAATCCGTGAATCCGTATTTAATTCTTGACTCTTGACCTTGCACATACAATCATATAATACAGTTGGAAAAATGTGTGATCTAATCTATGCTTCTATTTACAAAAAGTATAACAAAACAAGAAAATTGTACAATATATACAAGCATTTTGCTATAAATTAAAAAATATATATATATTAATATTTTTATTTCCTAAGACAAAAAGTGTAAAAAAGATAAGTTTTTGTTTATCACAATAAAGCACTGTTACTAAATTATAAAAAATGTTGTAACTTTTCGTATTATTAACCGTAAGTTAACCGGAAATTTACTTAAAATGATAAAGAAAATATTATTTCTAACCTGTCGAAAAAAAATTTCTTCTTCTTTTTTGTAAATTGTAAACTTTGTATCAAGCGAAGAAAAAATATAAAAAAATTCCCAGCTGCTGAACTGGAACTAATGCTTCCTTAGGGAGTAATTTGTAGATATTTTCGATATACTTTATAATTATCTTTTCTAAAGAAGTTTTAAAAGAGCAATCTTTTTTCTTTACTAATTCATATAAATTGAGGCATTTATTTTTACTAAAATTACACTAAAACATTTGTAGAATATTTTAGAATTAAATTACTTAAAAATTTACTTTTGGTAATTTTTATCTAAACATGAACATTGATAAAGAAATCCAGAAATTATGATCTATTGTGGCATTAAATATTCTATTTTTATTGTTTTACGTTCACAAGTACACTTGGTAAATGTACTCTAAAAACCCGGAATATCAGATACTGAAAGAAAAAATAATAATAACGAAAAAATATGCGGTTAGCATAGTTTATTAACTTTGTTCGACTCTACATACACATTGCTTACTTTAACTTTTAATGTATTTTGTCAACATAAGAAAACAGACAGAAAGAAATACAAATATTCTAACTGGGTTCATAACCGTACTTAAATATTGTTAAAAAGTGTTAAAAATGCTTAATGCAAACATAAATGCAATTCCAGGAATATTTCAATTTTAGTCTTTAATGTATGTGAATATTTTAATGCAACCCTGTAAATCTTAACGCCAAACATACCATATTCTAAATAAAAGATATTTGAAGCATAAAAAAAATAATAATAAATGTTTATTTCATTATCTTTTATTATCTACTTAATAGATATAATTTTGTTGCACTTAATACAATTATTTTTTTTTTCAGATTGATATTGGGGAATAAATATTTAATATTTTTATGCGGAAATAAATATTTATAATTTTTACATTGATATTGCGGAATAAATATTTAATATTTTTGTGCGGAAATAAATATTTATAACAACATGTTAATTAAAAAAAGTTATTTTTTTTTTTAAGTATTTTAATTATATTTAAAAATATCTATTAAACATAGTCTTTTTGTGAAGAATATAATTTATGTTGAATTACAAAACGAAAGGTTATTCATAGTTTTACTCTTTTTTCCCCTGTATCACCAAAAATAAATTTATACTTACTATACGTTTATCTTTTAACCCTTAAATGCCGAAAAAAAAATGTTTTTGGGCTTTCATTTCTTAAATAAATAATGGGAAAAATACTTATATTTCTAATACTTATTTCATATATTATTTTTAATATGGTTTACGGCTAAAAAGCATTTTGTTGCGAATAGGCAACATTAATCTTCAATTGAAATAAAAAATTTTCCTTGATAAAATTCTAAATAGGGACTAACTACTTTACCATGTAACATTTTTTAACACTAGTGTTGCCTCTACATGATGGAAATTGATTTAATTATACTATCAGTATTATTGGCAACATTAGGCACTAGAGCTTCAGTATTATTCTAATAGTATTTTAGAAGACAAAATGAACAATTTTGACAGCTAAAGTTCATTTTTACTTTCCAAACATACATATGTAAGGAAAGTATTGTAATCATGTCAAAAATCCGTATTAGAATTTTTGATGTTTCTATACGTTTTGAGGTCCCGAGTCCGTTTTCACTATTTTTACGATGATGTATGTGTGTGTGTGTATGTATGTGAGTGAACACGATAGCGTCTATATGGTTTGATCGAATGAGCTGAAAGTTGGTACGTATGTTGTAAGTCACTCTAGCCTAAACCTTATAGATTTTGGTGAATCTAGCATTCATAGTTTTTTTTACAGACACACAAAAATAAATTATTTATCATTATGGCCTATGGCGCCAAATTTTTAAAAGTACGATAGCGTCTAAACGCCTTATTAAAGTGAGCAAAAAATTTATACACATGTTATAGGTCACAGTTGCACGAACTGTATAGATTTTGGTGAATTTAGCACTTACAGTTTTTTTACAGGGACACAAAGAAAAATTCTTTATCATTATGGCCTATGGGGCAGAATTTTGAAAAGTACGATGGCGTCTAAACGCCTTATTAAAGTGAGCAAAAAAAAAAATATACACATATTATGGGTCACTCTTTCACGATCCATATAGGTTTTGGTGAATCTAGCACTCGTAATGTAAATTCTTTACAGGGACACAACAAATAATTCTGTATCATTATGACCTATGGGGTGAAATTATGTAAAGTGCGGTAGCATCTAAATGCCTCATCCATTTGAGTTGGAAATTCATATACATGTTTTAGATCAAAAATGAACAAACTGTATTGATTTTGGTGACTCTAGCACTTACAAAGTTTTACAGGGACAAAATGCAGATTTCTTTATCTTTGTCTCATATGAGCTCAAACTTTAAAGTGCGATACCGTCTAAATCCGATGGAGCTGAAAATTCATAGAAATATTATAAGCCACTGTTGCACTAACTATAAGTATTTTGGTGAATCTAGCATTCATAGGTTTCTACAGGGACACAACGAAATATTCTTTATCATTATGATCTATGGGCTTAAAGTACAATAGCGTGAAATTAAACATCGTGTACTATATGGAGAAAAATACTCAAACATCCTATTATAATTTTCTCTCTTTTGTTTAATTAACAAATCCTCTTACTTTACTTTATCTAGAAGACCGTTAATTACTCAATTTTCGGAAAGTCGAGTGGGGTCACTACAGATTTTTTTAATTTTTGTTCAAAAGAACTAACAGGTACATAGAGTGTACATACCACAGGTATATAGAGGTTGAAAAAAATATTATGAACTATAAAAGTTTAAAAAAAAAAAGAAATCTTTTTGTTCGTTATATTTTTCTATAATTTGAGGAATATTTTTGAATAAAAAAAAAAATAACGTAAATTGAGTTAAAAAAAATATTTTTGAGTAAAAAAAAAAAAAAAAAAAAAAAAAAAAAGTCTTTATGTTCGTTATATTTTCTATGATTGGAGGAATATTTTTGAGTTAATGTAGGAATTAATAATAACACATGTGAAGATCATGAAAAATGCTAAGTAAAAACAATAAGATAACTCTACATAAAATAATTTCTAAAACTAAAAAAAAAAAAAAAAAAAAAAAACTATATGTAGCATTTAGTGCTATAGAGTGAGATTAAAATGGGGTATACACGTTCTAATTTATACCATAAATTCCATTTTATACTCTTTGTAAACTACATAATGGTACTTTAATGTACCGTTGGCAGATAAAGGGTTAAATAAAAAATAAATAAATAACTTGGGGAAAATTTTGTCATAGAAATGTCGATGTTTCCAAAATTTACTTTGTTATTTCAATAAAAATAAAATAAAAAATTAAATAAAAAAATCCTTCTTCAAAACCAAATGTCCAAAACTTTTCATGATATTCTCATTATATCATGATATTTCGTAGGATTTCATGATTTGAAAGCCATTTTTATTTATTGGTATTAAGTTTTCAAAGTTTTTTTTTCTTTTTCAAATGCAATCGTAGATTAGAATAAGAGCGAGAATATGTATTTAAAACTGGATTCGATTTTCCAATATATTTGGATAAATTCCAAAATTGTAGCTTAATACATTATCATTTTCATATTAAAAGAAAGTTAAAGCTTAAATTTGGTTTGTTTCCAGATGTCATGTAAACGCATTATATTCCAGAATCTTCTGCATTTAGGTGATTTTCTGAATGGGAGATTTTTGTTGTGAAATATGATTTAATAGCATTTATTTATTTTAAAGTAAATATATTATTGCGATGTCACGTATCTAATTATTATAGAAAAACATAATTATACAGAAGCAATAATAAAAGTAAAGAATATATATAGTGTGTGAGTTAGTACGCATTATTTTAGATTTTTCCTTTCAACTTTTCTCTATTAAATGTCCTTATTTAAATTAAAATTTCATACATTTATTTGTGTTACATAGATTCAAATAACAAAAGGAAATACTCTTATACTTTTTTCGAAAATTATATGATTTTTGATAAGTACTTTTACGCAGTCATTAACAGTTTTCAATTTTCTTAAAAAGTGTTAAAAAATGTATTTTGTATATTAAAATTTATTTATCAGAAATTGCATGATTCCAAACTTTTATACATTTTAAACAAATGTATAAAAATGTGCATTCTAAAAAAAGAATTTTCTCTAACTTTTAAAATTGAAATAAATTATATGGTTTTCCGTAAGAATAAAAGTAATATTTATTTTATTATAAATGACTGGTGTAAATTAAAATAACCAAATGCTTTTTATTTTCTGCTTCATTATTACTTTATAATTTTGTTCAACTTCATTAATCTGTTTCTACTGAAAAAAAAAGAAATATTCTTATATTTCTGCATATTTTATAAAAAACCTATACTATATCAATAATAATAATAATAAAAGGTGTAAATATTTTGATAAAAGTTTGCTTAAGAATCAGATGTAGCATTTGAATATAGCATATTTTTTTAGATATGCATTTTTATTTCGAGAATTACTTTATACAAAACTGAATTCTAAAGTTTTAAAAAAGTTTACAGGGAGCTAGAAATAAATTTATTTCAGTGAAATAGCTTTTAGAAGCATTTTACTTTAAGTTTTGGAATTCACTTGTAAGGGAACGCTGTGTTTAAGACGAAACTATTTGCATTAATAATTTGAAAAAAAAAAAAAAAAAAAATCTGGCGTGAAACAATCACACTACTTCCATTACCCACTATTATACGTATTATAGGTACTTTTGGGAGATAATGTGATTAGATAACTTAAAACTGACTTAAAAATGTAGACACCTAAACATTTGCCGGTAAGAGAAAGCTGATACACCTGTAAATACGTATAGACCAGAGTTTACATAGAGAGTTAAAATGTTAAAAAAAAAAAATCGGTAGAGCTTTTTTTCAAAACACAAATTTCCGAGATCTAAAACTAACCTACCTAATCAGAATGACTGTTAATTTTCACATAATAACTAAATAATACATTAGAAAGGATGTCTAAAATGGGTTTATCTAATAATTTTGAAGAAAATCGTTAGATCCGTTTTTGAGATACGTACTTATGGTCCACTTTCAGTTTTCCAATTTTCTCCAAACGTTTAAAAAATCATCTGTACTCCAGACCTGTTTCAATTCTGAAGTTTCGCAGTTCTATCTTTATTAGTTTCGGAGATATGATAGGAAGGATATTCCAAAAGCATATACACACATACAAACCACTTGCCAAAAACTACTTTTTTGGACTCAGGAGACCTTAAAACCTGAAATCAGGATAAAACTCGACATCGAATTTTTACAGGATAAAACTCGACATCGAATTTTTAGACGGACTACAATACTTTCATTACCTACGGTACTCTGATAATTTCAGTAAAAATTAAATTAATATATATGTTTAACACTTTCCAAAAAACAGTTAAGAACTGTTTAGGATTACAGTTTGTGTGCCAGTTCGTCTGTCTGTACGCGGTCTCATTCCCGTATTCATTCCGCATTTCTTGAAACTGATATATGTTATTTGAGCTCACTGTGGTATTTTCACTATTACAAAAATCGTTAAATACCACTACTTGTTTTTTTACAGGGACACTCTGAAGAATTTCAATGAGCGACAAGTCTTTAAATCATATTTTAACACCTTTATTTTATAAAATCATAATTAAACTGAGATTTATTATTTATATAGCGCAATTTCTTCTCTACAAAATATAGTATTAACATTAGAACTTGCAGGGCCACACAAAATCTCTCTATATATAAATGGCTGAGAGATTTTTGAGTCTGTTTGTCTGTGTGTTGACGCAAGTTGCCATCAGCTTTTCATACTTTAGTTAATTTTAAAAAATCCAATTGCCTGATCGATAAATTAATTAAACCGACGAATTTAGAAAAAATGTCCCTTTAATTTGGTACCTTATTTGTAAGGAAATTTTGATTACATTTTTTTAAATTAATTAAAATGTGAAAATAATAACCTGGTAAAAGCTTTAAAAATGAACATTTAAATTTTTAATTGTTGCCTAATTTTTTTTTTTTTTCAAATAAAATGAAATATGCTTTATTGCGGAAAAATAAATAAATAAATAAATAAATATTAAATTTGTTCCTGCACATGAAAAAATGAAAATGGAGTAAAAAATAAATAAATAAATAAATAATAATAATAATAATATACCTCAATTTTAGATTTTTGCCCCTTTTATTAAATAGTATGTTTTTGGCACGGATGAATCGCGCTTCGCATGAAAGCTAATTCAGCATTACATTAAAGAGCTTTACTTATTGATAACCGTGGGTAATTAAAAAAAATTTTGGTGCTGAAATAGATCGGACATTTTTCGCCAAGGACTCCACTTTCAGAAAAGCAACTTTAAGCCAAGTAGCGCATAAATAATATAAATAAATTACAAAATATTGAAAAACAGAAAAGAAAGAAAAAGAACGGGAAGGAAAACGAAAAGAAAAGAAAGAAACAACAACAACAACAACAAAAACCATAAATTATGCATTTTTGTCTAAAGTTATGATAAAAATTCAAAAATTGCCAAGGGGAGCTACATTAACGCTCTACCATGATCAGGTTTACATATTTTATTATTTCATTATTATTTTTTCTATATACCAACTTCTATTAACTAACTCAACTACTATTATAACCACAAACATTGTCTCCTGCGATAGACGTAGCCGATCATAGCATATTGTAATATTATATTTGGTGTAAATATAGACAATAACGGGAAAGAAAATATTATGTACACCACGTATAGTGTTGTTCAGACGTAGCTAAGATTAAACTATAAAATGGCTGCTTCAATATTTTCGATACTGTCCGTTTCGAAACTGTCATCTGATAAGCACCCAAATAGAAGCCCACTGGTAAGCTATTGTCACAGGCAATAGCGACAGACACCCGAGAGTCTGCGAATGAGTGGGTCGTTTCCGAAGGCAGTGGAAAACTAAAGCGGGCTTTAAAGCAAATTCATGATTTCTTTAAATTTTATTTTTGTTTGTAAAGCGATGTAGAAAAGAGTTTCCTTTAGATATAGTGATCAGAAAAGCGAGAAAAGCCTTCGTTGATTCACTATCTTCAATGATTTCATGAATTAAAAAATGGTTCCGTTAACAAACTTTTATCTTTTGGAAGGCAGGCATCATCAGACCGAGTTTTGTACATTTCGAGTTTGATTTTGAAATTTTTCCCGCATTCGGAATTCAGATCGTTCCCTAAATGGGGCTTTGATAGTATTTTAATAATTTAAATGCTATAATTGAAAATTTCTGTAATAGCATTTTCTTAAGCGTTTTTAACACTTTCTACTTTTTTTTATAGTATTTCTGGCTGTTCACCTATCAATAAGTCCTTCCTTCTATTTTAACGTACGTCCGCCCGTTGAGAATTTCTTTAAAATTATGTATGTTATTCGAGTACAACATGACATTTTAGCTAGATACCTTATAGGAGATCTATCTATTGCAATGGTTCTTATGACGCGACTTCTGGAAAGTTTCTTCATATCCTCACCGATCATGACCCCCTAGAACCCAAAACCACCCTCCGTTCAAAAGTTTATATATATATATATATATGTGTGTGTGTGTGTGTATAACGCTTTTTCCCATGTTAAGTTGTGAACACGATAACTGGAGTAATTTTTATTTTTATTTAACCAGCTCGGGATATGTTATCAGGACAGTAAAAATCTCGATTGAATTCGTAGATGGGGTATCCAACTCAAACGGGGTGGAAATGGTGCGGGATAAAAATTTTCATTTGCCTATAATTTCTTTAATATTGAAAATAGGAAAAAACTTCAAATCAGGCGAATCACCGCCTTACATTAAAGAACAATTTTTGTATTTAAATCTTTTCGATAGTTACAATTGCTTAAAAGTTACAAATTAAAAAATTATTTTTCATCAATTGAGATGAAGCCGACTTTTTCTATAGCTTTAATTGCTTAAATATATAATCTGATGCTTACGTCACGTGCAAACGATAACAAAAAAGATCACTGAAAATATAAAAACCATGGTAACAGCTTTAATTAATCATTTTAAAATGTAAAATTAAAATAATACGTTAGTCTTGGTAAAAATATCGTTTGTGGTGAATAGTTTAGAACGCCGATTTACACAAGAATTTAAATTTACGATTGAAATTGAGAGTAATACATTACAGCTTCCTTTGACTTTTTATCTTGTGGAAACATGACATAGGTCTGTGAAGAGATATGAGGTTTTGCGTGAGAAGAAAATAAAATGACGCCAAAACTGCCATTCTTCATCGCCAAGCTCGCCAAATTTTGTCATCAAATAACGAATTTCGTCTCCAATTATGAAATTTTGCCCCAAATCACGAATTTCATGGTCAAGTTTCATTTTGAAGTCGCAAGTTTTGTCACCAAATTGTATCTTTGAATTGAAGCTTTATAGCTTCTATTTGTTGAATGATTATGAGCTTGGGTTTTAAAAAATTGAAACATTTACTGACCAATAAATTTATCCTAAAATTTTAAGTAGAATGAATAGTAGTAGTTGATAATTAAATTTCTTGAAAACAGAATAGCGACGTAAATAATGCAATGTGTGGGAACAAAGCCATTGGCTAAGTATGTGTTAATGCATATGTAATATTTCTTGTAGCGACGCCATCAACGCCATTCTGAGGTAGATTATCCTTATCGATTGACAACGGGTTAACCTTTTGTCCAGAGTTGAGACGCAGGATTTCTATCACGATAGTCCCAGGTTCGAATACAACCTATCGCCACACACACTTCCTTCATTCATTATTTTGTAACATTAGCGTAAAGGAATCTACCTTTGTCTTTAAGCTTGCCGAAAAGGGCTTTTTTCATTTTTAAAATGGTATAAGTAGTACGACTGATTTGTGAACAGGGTCATCCAAAAGAATGCCAAAATATTGCGTTTTAGGAGAGGCAATTTTATATTAATCATTAATAATAATTTATGATTAATAAAAATGCCTTTCATGCCAAAATATTAATTTGTGCAGTTTTGCTATGCTGAAACAAAATTCTGTATAATATGGTATGTTTAGGTTTTACCTAAAATATCCAGAAAAATTAAGGGTTGCAATTGCCAATTGACGGAATTGCATTTCCCTCAGTATTAAGCGTTTTGAACTTTCTGGGAGGAATTTTGAATTAAATTATGGTATCTCACTGTATGTGTATCATTTCGACTATCTGTTTCGTCATCAAGCAGACAAAGTACATTAAAGATTAAACTATGCAACAAGTACGTACAACTAGAATTTGTTATGCAAACCGCGAGATTTTTTGTTTTCATGTTTTACCTTATTGTTTTTTCCTTCAGCTGTACCTTCGAGCTTTTTGAAGTTCTGTATGATTTACACTACATTCCCGTAAATGACCGGACACTTTCAATTTCAGACGATTTGTCAATTATCTATAAATCACTGAACAAATCGTCCTAAAACTTAAAGAGTTTACAGAACATGTTACACCTCACAAATTTCGGTGACAGGTTTGACCAAACGCGAAAGTTAGACCAGTAAAAAGTTAAAGAAAAAAAAAATGTTTTGCATTACCCTCTAAAAAAATGTGTTTGAAATTCGTTACGACTATAGCGTTCGATTGCGAGGCTTCTTATTATTATCTGTATAAAATTTTACGAAGCTACAGCATATATTTCTGGAGTTCGAAATAAATAAAATAAATAAAAATATTGATATTTTTTTTAATTATAACACTCAGGATATTAAACCCAATGCGGAGCCCTTTTAATTAAACTTGACATTCAAACTACAATCAGGCTGTAAAAAATTTTTAAATATCTCATGAAATATAAGTAATTTTAGTGAATAATTTTCCGTACACACGACTAAACTGGTTTTATTTTATTTATTTATTTTTAATTCAATAAATGTTAATATAGTGTTCATTGATTATAAATACAAACACACACACACACATATATATATATATATTTGTATATACCATTTTAAGTTGATGTATAAATTTAGATTATTTCGTTAAACATTTCTTCATCCTATTCCCTTACTTCCCTTATTTAAATTAAAATTTAATACATTTATATATGCTGCATAGGTTTAATTGACAAAAGTATACGTTATTATAATTTTTGACAATTTTTGTTTTTCTTTGGCGAATATTTTTTATCAAAAATTATCTGTATTTATGGTGATTTAAATAAATATTTAAAATTAGACTTTTTTAATGTTTAACAGACAAATGCCGTTTGCGTTTTAAAGTTTTCATCTTTCTTCTAACTTAAGTTTATTTTTTAACTATTTTTTTGTGTGTTTTTGTCTTAATGAAATTTTAAATTAAGGTAAGCACTCCACTTTTGGTATTTGAATGAAGTATTACACTTTTTATCGTGATTGCCATTCTTTAATATCCTCATCTCAAAAATATAAGAGCGTATAATTAAATTTTAAAACATTAAATTGTAACAATCTTGTTTCGATTGAAATCACCCAAGAGTAATGCATGCCCGAAATTAAATAGAAAAAAAAAAAAAAAAAGAAAAAAAAAAGAAATATGTTTATATTTTTTTTTACGTTTTTCGATTCTTTTTCAATTTGTATGTAATGAATTACAAATTTTATATGTTGTGTATTAGCGATTTCTTTTCCCAAATTTTTTATTCAAAGTATTTTAATTCTCGTTGTAGAAATTGTATATCAATATAAATAAAGAGTAATGCATGTCTGTGTATGTGTGTGTCTATGCGATTTGGTGCATAGACACACACAGATCGCGGAGCTAAAAAACGTAGCGGAGGGGTAGATTAGAGGATCATTTTACGATGAGCTGCACCCTGCAGATGTGAACCTGAAATCAAGCAATAATACAGTAGAAAAAATTAAATATATTTAATTTTAAATAATATATATATATATATATATATTTACACAGCATAAAAAAAAAGTACACGGACACTTATTTGTCGTTTATTTCTTTAATATGAGATATAATGTTAATTTTTCTAAAATAATTATATTCTTGAGAGACTATATTTTATTTTATTTTTTGAATATCGATTCAATCCTTTTGAATCTATAGTGGAAAGTTTTAGAAAACAAAAATGTTGGATTCCGGGAATTTCCAATTTCAGCCCTTAATATAACTGAATATTTCAGTGTAGCACTTTGAATCTTAAAGATAAACATACCGTATTGTAGGAAAAACATTTATCTTAGCATATAAATAATATCGATTTTCTTATGCATTGCGTAGTAGAAAATTATGAAACATATAATTATTTAAATATGAAATATACAATTATGCGTTTTATTAAAAGGCATTTCATAAAACGTAATTAATTTGTATTCGTTTGATGGTCCTTGTACATAAATTAGTTTTGATTTTTATACCATTTTAAATAAGAAACTTACCATAATGAACTGGAATAACATATCATTTTCAAAACATTCTGTAAATATTTACGGACACAAGGGGCATACAGACGAACAAATAAACAGACGTATAGAAAGAGTGTCAAGTAGACTAATTCAAACCACAAACATTCTTAAAAATTGTTTGAATGTGTTAAAAAAAAATAGTATAAACTAAAATGAAATTGCAGCAATTTACAAATATTGCCTTTGATGAATACTTTTATGTCTTTATAAATCTTAATCTTATACTACGCTGTACAAAAAATATTTTATGCTGCACATGAATGATAAATATTAATTCTTCAAGATTAATGCAAAATAAAGCTATTAAAATATGGTTTTTAGAAATACCTCTCATAGAATGCAATGTTTTGGAATTCTTTCGGATGTCCCGGCACATAAACCTTTTGTGGTATTTACTACATTTTTAATATGGATCAGCCAATGGTGAACTTAAATATCATATTTCAGTTTCATTAAGATTTGTGTAAAGTAACGGTATTGAAATACTTTTTTTTTTTCTTCCTACAAAATATTTTTACGATACTTTGAAAGTGACATGGGTTATTCAGGATCATTGCAGCATGTTCACTATTAAAATATTCCTTTTCTACAGCACCATTTTCAGAGTATATTAGTCGAATTTATATATATATATATATATATATGTGTGTGTGTGTGTGTGTGTGTGCGTGCGTGTTAGGCCTCACAATATTAAGTAATAGAGACCATAGATCACGACGTTCGCAGTTTCCTGATTTGTATTTTTGAAGTAACTGATATTTATTGATATTATTGAGTTTACCCTTTGTGGCGCAAGACAGTTCGGATCATTTAAATTATACTGCCACTAGAATTCATGAATTAAATTAAACTAAAAGAAATTTTAAATTTTAAGGTTAAAAAAACGGCCTTTTCTGATTATAAACGTAAATTTTTGCAGCTGGATCTTAAATTTTACGTCCTCACTGCGAGGACAGCGCGCATTAAGGGGTTAAGCGACATTCAATTTTATTATTCTTACATTAATGCAAAATGCATGCTCCATTTTTATTATTTTATAAATGCTATAGAAATATTTTAATAGTCTTATGAAAAAATAAAGGGATTTCCTTATTATTAAATCGTTTCTTCTGATTAAAAATTATTTTGAAACTAAATTAATTTGGCACCAAACTGCGCTTGACATTCTTTAGGCAATACTTTAGATAGAAAAAAAAAATTCTTTATGATTACGGAAATACTGACTGCGACCCAGAGGTACTTAAAAAATTTACGTTTAAATTTCTTTCAAGTTGAAGTTTAATGTTCCCCATAAAAAAAAAAAAAAAAAAAAAATGTAGAAACTCAAATAAGTGAATAGTTTTATTAATTTTCCTTTGGAAAATCCTGAAACTAGGGTTATAATAATGAAACTTAAAAAAACATTATCTCTTATCCGAACGTTTTTCTTTGGCAGCTGCGGGAAAAAGTTAAGGAGTTTTATCGATGTTGTCAACCGAATTTAAATCCATTAAATAATCGTTTAATACATATAAAAGGGTAAAACTGTAATAGTTTTAAATTCTGTTATTCAAAAAACCAGTATTTTTTAAAAGTTGCACAGGATAGTATTTAAAAGCTATGCAGTGTGGAAAAATAAACACAACTAGAATAGATTTCCTTATAAAAACTTTAATTTCCTTTTCTTAAACCCTTCTCACTTTTGTTTCTTTAAATTGTCTTCATAATTCAACTTTCGTACCATATTTATATTAATACTAACAAGTTTTTTATGCTTCGCTGGTCACTATATTTAAATCAAGTTTCAAAATTACATGCAATTTATTATTATACAAAAATCTCATAAAATGAATAATTATTATAAAAATTTATTGAAATCGGTCAAAATTTCGTTTTTTTCCTCACCCCCGACAAGGAGGGGACATTTTGCAAAATTTCATTGTAGTCCGTGTTGGGTACACATAACCACCCACATTAAAAAACGGCTTTTTTAGATAATTTAGAGCAAAGTTGCAGTTGGGAACGTGTATTTTACCCCAAAACCCGCAAAGGGTGAAAAGGGATTATTGGCAAAACCCGTGTTGGGTGCATATATCACAGCCCCATAACAAAAAAAAAAAAAAAAAAAAGAAAAAAGAAGAAAAAAAAAAGAAGAAAAAAAAAAGAAAGAAAGAAAAAGAAAAAAGGATTTCCTGAGATAACTGTAAATAAAATTAAGCGTGGAAATCTATTTTTCGTCCCCCTTCCCTACTGCGCAAAGACGTAAGGGGGAAATTTCACAAAATTCTTTTATAGTGTGTGTTTCGCTCACATAACCAACCCACTCCCCAAAATATAGATTTCTTGACATAATTTAAAGCAGAGTTACATAAAAAAAAATGTTTCTTATCCCCCTGACCCCAAAGGGAGAAGACGACATTTTGCAAAATTCCTTTATACATACACCACACTAAAATTCACCTTCCTGAGATAATTTGGAATAGAATTACGCTTGGATATGTATTTTGCCCCCCTGCACCCCACTAAAAGGGGAAGAGTGATATTTCGCAAAATATATTTTTAGAGTGTTTTAGGCATACATAACCAATCTATACACCAACAAATCGCCTTTCTGAGATAATTTAGATGAAGGTTGCAACTTTAAACGTGTTTTTACTTTCCCGACCCAAAAGGGAGGGAAAAGAAATCCCTTTGTAATGAGTATTAGGTACGCATACTAAACTTACATACCAAAAAATTGTCTTTCTGAGATAATTTGAAACAGAGTTAAGCATGTAAATGTTTTTGCCCCCTCCCCTCACCCTGCCATCCCAATGGAGCAATATAGTAAAATCACGTCAAGGTTAATGTTTGATAAAAGTATCAACCCGCACCAAAATTCGGAAAGGTAGCTCTCACAGATTCCTCAGGACAAATCTAACGCAAAAAAAGGAAGCTCTCAAACTTGTACACCCTCATAAACCCACTCCCTCCCTAAATCTAAAATAAAAAATTCTCCTTCTACGTGTCATTTTTCGTAGAGTTCTACTAACTACTAATTTAAATAATCTAAAACAAAACTAATTTTCTAAAATTATTTTTTGAAAAATTTTTGACGGGTGTAACACTTCATAGAATGGTGCAAAGAATAAACATTTATTTTTTCTATACCCAAACTTTTTAGAAAATAGAAATATTTATTTTTGTTTTTATTGAATCAAAACATTTTACATTGATATATATAAATATGCATCTTTTTCTTTTAAATTAAATGCATAATATCGTTCAATTGAAATGATAAATTTCTAAAGTTTGAAAACACAAAAGTTTGAAAGATAAAACTCAAAATTTTGACCAAGATTGAAAAGAACATTAAAATATATTACTTATCTTTGATTTTTCTTTAAATAACAAATTAATTAGATTCTACATTACACAATTTATTTAAGATTCAGAAATCAAAGATTAATTAAAATACGGTAACTGTAACGACCAAAAGATAATATAAATGCCCTATTACTTTTAGCTCTTTGCTGATATTTTATTAACGAACATTTTGCTTTAAATTAAAGAAACAGAAAATTACCCTCAATTAATGCGCAAATCGTATTTCATTTTACTTTCGTAATTCCATAACATATGAAGTAATAAATTGAATGCATTGGAATGCATATTTATAAAGCAAACAAAATGTACGTTTTAATATTAAACTAAGTTAAAAAAAAAAAGTATAAAATTATTTCCTGTCGCTTTAAGTCAAAATAAGAAACGATTCTATCAAATGTCATGTAAATGATTATTTTTACTTTCCGAACACTATAGTGAGGAAAGTATTGTAATCATGTCAAAAATCCGAATTCGAGATTTTGATGTTTCTATACGTTTTGAGGTCCCCTGAGTCCGTTTTCACTATTTTTACGATGATATATGTATGTGTGTGTATGTGTGTATGTATGTATGTGTGTATGTCTGTGAGTGAACACGCTAGCGTCTAAACGCTTTGTTAGATTTACCTGAAAGTTGGTACGCATATTGTAAGTCACCATAGTATGAACCCTATAGATTTTGGTGAATCTAGCACTTATAGTTTTTTTTACAGGGACACAAAGAAAAATTCTTTATCATTATGGCCTATCGGAGCAAAATCTTAAAAGTGCGATAGCATCTAAACGCCTTATTAAATTGAGCAAAAATTTTATACACATATTATATATCACAAATACTCAATCTGTATAGATTTTGGAGAATCTAGCACTTATAGTTTTTTACAGGGACACAAAAAAAAATTCTTTATCATTATGCCTATGGGGCCAAATTTTTAAAAATGTGATAGCGTCTAAACGCCTTATTAATCCGAGCAAAAAATTTGTACACATGTTATAGATCACAGTTGAACTAACTGTATAGATTTTGGTGAATCTAGCACTTACAGTTTCTTTACAGGGACACAAAGAAAAATTCTTTATCATTATGGCCTATGGGACTAAATTTTTAAAAGTACGATAGCATCTAAACGCCTTATTGAATTCAGCTGAAAATTTATATGAGTATTATAAATCACTGTTGCACTAACTATAAGCATTTTGGTGAATCTAGCATTTATAGGTTTTTACAGGGACACAACAAAAATTTCTTTATCATTATGATCTATGGGCTCAAAGTTCAGTAGCGTTAAATAAAACAACGTGTAATAGATGGAGAAAAATACTCAAACACTCTATTATGGTTTTCTCTCTTTTGTTTGTTTAACAACTACTCTTTCTTTATCTACAAAACTGTTAATTACTCAATGTTCGGAAAGTCGAGTGGAGTCACTCCAGATTTTTAGGCTTATATTTATAATTAAAATGCTTAGAAGAATTTTTAACGGAAACCATAATTATACATAAAAAAAAAAAAAAAAAAAACTTTTCGGTTGCGAAATCATTATATATGAAAGTGGCATCTAGTTTGTTGATGTATGTGACATTGTTTTGGCAAAGGTCACTTCCTTTTACATTGAGCTATGTAAGGTAAGGTGGGGTAAGTAGGCCATTGGGGTAAGTGTCCCTTCCCTAGCATTTCCCCAATTATTGACTAAAAAAAACCTGTTATAATATTTTTGTGTATCTGCCCCAACAGATGTAAAAAACATTATGGCATCGTCTTCATTTATGTGTTTAAAAAGTTACAATCTTTTCTGTGACGATTTTTTAAATTGCAGTGCTATCGAAATTCGCGTCATCGTACTAATTTTTTTTTTCTTCCAAACCGTTCATGATACAAACCAAAACTTTATATTTTTTCAAAGTGTATAAAACACAGAATCTTTTTGTAGTGTCACGTACTCGTGATGTTAATAAGGTTAAAAAAATCTTGGGGGATCCACTTGTCCAGTATTTGGGGTAAGTAGGCCACCACAATGACGGGGTAAGTGGGCTAGGGGTGGTAAGTGGTAAGGTAAGTAGGCCATCCTCAGAATCTGAGGATGATTTAGACTTACCTCTGGATAACTCCACCAGCAGTGATTCACTTTCCGAAGACGAACTATCACCCACTACCACATAACGCAAAAATTGGGATTATGCTCTTGTACAGTTTGAAGGCAAAACAAAAAAGAAATATTATGTTGGCTTGGTATTAAATGACAGTCCAAATGATCAAAATACAATTGTGATGAAGTACATGAAGACAACTATGTGTAATACTTTTTCCCCCTGAAGCTAATGATATTTATTATGTATTCCTACAAGATGTTGTGTTGAAACTAAATGAACCAACACTTCCCAAGAGACTTTCAAAGTACACGTTTACCAACGATTTATCAATATATAATGTTCACTAGCATGTTACACTGCCATAGGCTAGTTTAAATTTTGTAGGCCTAACTTTTAGGCTACTCAACATGCAAAAGTAAAAAGTTGAAAAATTGACATTTGTTTCTTTTAGCAGGCTTGTGTGCCAGAAAGAGTTGCTGTGGGTGAACTAATGGAGATACTTCAGGGATTTCTTTTTTCAGAGATTCAGAAAATCATGTAAATTGTCCCACTTGCCCCACCAAATCTCTACCAGATATATGTAAAAATATGTTCAGGGGGGCCCACTTACCCCAACTTGCGGGGCAAGTGGGCCATCCCGACGACCAAAAATTTTATTTTTCTTTTCATCATTTGTCAATTTTCTTTTCATCATTTGCATCATATTTTTCTTTTCATCATTAATTCATCATTTGCCAATTTTTTAAGGTTGCCTTGCGAAAGTAACAACATACGGGAGAATGAGTCACAAAAAAATTAAGTTGTTAGGCCTATTACATCCGGTGCTATGTTGAGCTAATGTAGAATTATGCTGATAAGGGGTCCCACTTACCCTAATGAACAATGTTCCTCTTTCATTTTTATGGCAAAATACGAAATAAAAGTACTATCGAAGTAAATTACTAAAGGTAATATGTTCCGTCTTTGATGTATGCTACAAATATTAAAAAAATTAAGATACATTAAAATAAAGAAAAAAGCGGAAAGTATTAAAAAATACATAAATAAAATAAAATATATTAGTCATGGTGAAAAAAATAATAAAACTATCATTGTACTTCGTTTTAAATATATTTAAATGTTCGTATCTTCATTACATTTTATTTTTTCGAAGTGCTTCAGAAATTATAATAGACCTATGATTCATCTTATACAGTTAAAATTTATTTGTTATGCAGCTTTTTTCTCATTTTGAAAGTTTTACTTTGAATAATTTTTTTTAATATTTTTTTTTTTTTTTTTAACTTATGTGAAATAAAGATACTGAATCGAATATTACAATATTCTTGAACGCTTAGCTGATGTGAAACTGAATTATGTTAATTTACTGATGATGCCCTGTTGATAAAGGCGAAAAGCTTCTAAATGTATTTTATTATAAATGTCTGTTTTAATTAAATATATTTTTTAAACTTTTATGTGTTTATAAAAGGTTTTTTTTCATAAATTTAGATTGATTCACGTGTTTTAAAAATATCTCTATATCAGATATGTTCTATCTTTATTAGTTTGTTTACTCTAAAAATATATTCAAACACTATATGTTTGATTGTTTATAAATTCAATTTGTAGTGCGAATATATAACGAAACTAGTTGGCATAGGTGGACTCTGCTCAGTTCCCCATCATATTTATCTTCTCAGAAATTTCTAGTGCGAGACATATTATAATAATGTTAAAGGAAATGAATTTGACCAAAGCTTGATACAGTGACAGAATGAAATCCCCGCCTAATAGGCTATCCACCGTTCACTTCGATATAATTATCTTATTCTAATTTATTAATTTATTTTATCAGGGTCATTTCTGTTGTTTAGTTTTCATGCTACTATTTCCAATGCAATAAACCTCAAAATTCATATTTATATGAAATATTTACAATTTCGCTATGTTGATAAAATCGTAAATTACGAATAATTTACGAAAATTTCCTAGTAGAATATTTGTATTCAATCATGTTCAAACAAATATCATAAACTTAATTTTGAAGTTGTCTAACGTATTTAGGATCCTCAAAATGGAAATTTATGCTCAATTTTGCCTTATTCTGACATGTTAAGTAAATCGTAAATTCCAAATAACTTACGAATTTTTTTAAATTGGAAAAATCATAGTCTATAATATTCATGCCAGTATCCTAAATAATATTTCGAAAGTGGTTTGACATCTTTACGATGAAAATATCCCTCAAGATTGACGTTTATGTGAAATTTTGCTCTATTCTGACATGTTAAGAAATTCGTAAATTTCCAATAACTTACGAAATCTTTATATTGGAAAATTCATAGTCATTAATATTCATGGCAGTGTCCTAAATAATATTTTAAAAGTAATCTGACATCTTTACGATGAAAATATCTCTAAAAATTGACGTTTATGTGAAATTTTTGCCTATACTGCCATGATAAGAAATTCGTAAATTTCCAATAACTTGCGAAATTTTCAAAGTAGCATATTTATAGTTACTGATGTTCATTCCGGCATCCAAACTGATATTTTAAAACTGGTCTGATACTTTTACAGTAAAACGTTTCCATTTAATGCACGTTTAAGTGAATTTTTGTCCTATTCTCCCATGTTAAGAAAATCGTAAATTTCTAATAACTTACGAAGTTTTTAAATTCGAATGTTGCAAATCAATAGGGTTCTTGCAGGGTTGAAAGTAATATTTTAAAACTGATCTGACCTCTCTGCGACAATTTGTTCTTGAGATATCGTGTACACAGACTAACAAACTAACGGACTGACCTACTAACAGACTAACACACTAACCCACTAACACACTAACAGACACCCTACAGACAGACACCATAGAAATTTTGTCATTTTCGGATTCCTCACACCTGAAAACGTTTAGAAAAGTCAAAAAACCGAGGTCGAAAATGTTCACGATTACCTAAGTTCCCCATACCTTATAGTATGATGGGGAACTAATATAATAAAACGTTTTGATGTTAGTAAGCATGAAGATAGATACGTAATGTAAATAAATGGAAGATAGAGTATGACACTTGTGCATGATGTATGGATCTTGTTTAAATTAAACACTTAAACTAAGATTTACTAAGAGTGTGAAATAGATTGCGGTCACTTTAATTTAATTAATGAGAGGTTTAATATATTCAGTTATTATAAATTAAAGAAAGATTTGTATCATAATAAAAATTAAAAATACTTTTAGAAAAAATATTTAATGTTTGAACAGACTGAATTTAATCTTATCGATAAAATGAAAAAAAAAAAAAAAGTGTTGTACGAATTTTAATGTAAACTCTTGCATGAGTGTTAATGAAATAATAAGGTATACTGTTGTTAAATACTACAGCACATACAATTTTTTTTCTTTTAAAATGTTCCAACATTATTTATATGTGCATAAACAATCACGGACTACATGCTAAAATACACACACACACACACACACACACAAAAAAAAAAAGATATCGCCTTGATTGAATTGGACTCGTTAGGGTTTATCCGATATAACTCAGATTTCATAGCCAGAATATTTTTCACATTATTCAACCATAGATTTAAAATATGTCTTTAGCTTTCAGTTATTACTAAACTATGTTTGAAACAAATCTTTTTTTTTTTTTTTTTTTCACAAGATGAATGTTCAAGATGAATCAGCGAATCATCAAATGACAGTTTTGAGAAGAATAATGGGACTGAAAAAGAAGTAATATTTTAGATAGTTTATTGTTTAGTATTTCTGTAGCTGACTGATTGCGTATATCAAATTATATATTGTTACTTCTATATCAGTGCATTCATGTATGTCATGCATGAATAAATTTATTTATAAACTAAAAGGCTACACAGTGTTGCCAAAAAAAAAAAAAAAAAAAAAAAAAAAAAAAAATCCAACCCCTGATACTATTTTTGCTGATTCCTATGTAAAATGACATCCTCAATCCAAATATGACTACTATTTTGCCCAGTCACCCACCGTTCTCTCGGGACACCATCCCCTCTCAATTTTTATCACTGTTCGGCAATTTAATGGCCATGAATTTGATTAATTAAAAAGAATTAATTTAACAATTAAAAACATAAAAAATATATAATTTTTTATAAGTAACATTAATAATAGATAAAAAAATATATAAGAATTGTAATACATAATTTCAGTGGCAAATTTCCCCCTAAATTTTCCCCTTGCCGCAAATGTTGATGTTAACTCTGTAGTCCCTCAGAAGATATTTAACAGTTAAAATAATCCCCCCCCCGCCTAAAAATCAAATTTATAGCCATAAAATGACCGAAAAAGGATAAAAATAGGGGGCCGTCCCTAAAAAACGGTGAGTGATAGGGCAAAATGGACGTCCTATTCAGATTCAGGAGGTCATTTTATATGAAAATTTGACAAAATGGTGTTGGGGCAATTTTCATGCCGAGCAGTGTTATTATAATAATAACATACATAATGGTGAATAAATTGAAAAATAATCCATGAACTGAATAATAGATTTATTGACTTACAAAGTTTGTTCTAATTTATCATGAAAAAAATTCTAATCAAAGAATAGTTTCATGCCTGATATGGTTCTCTTAATAAAGTCACAATGTAAGTTATCTTAATTAATCATTGAATCACCAAAGTTTGGGTGTTTTGATGATTCGATAGAGACGTATAATTAAATTATTAAAAAATGATTATAGCTAACAAAATATGTCACATTTCAGTCACTCTAGCGTTTATCTGGCTTGTAGCGATAAACTTTGTATAGTAAAATATATACCCCAAGTTTTGCATAAAATGTATGCATATGTATGACATATAAAGGTTTGGTTCCCTAATAAATTCATAAATGTAAAAACGGAATAATTGATAGTTTAAAATTAAAATATAAATAAATAATTTTATTTATTTAATCTTTGATAGATTTAGTAATTTAATTATTATAATTAATTTTTTTTAGTAATTTATCTTGATAAAATTCATTATTAAAGGACTATTTTCATCCTAATTCAATATTTTTATTAATTAATTATGGATTCAAAATTAATTATTCGTTATTATTACACGATATATTGCCATAATTGTCAACCATTCCAATATATATATATATATACACACATAATAATCAATCAATAAATATCCATGTTGCTGTATAGTTTCATTATCCTTTATCATCTATGAAACAATAAACCTTGAACTTTGCTTTTTTCACTCCATGAACAACTAATTCCTTGAATTATTTTGCATTTTTTAATCCATGTGACTCCTAATATATCATTCTGAGAGTACTGTTTGTTTATTTATTTATTTTTTCTGTTAGATTCTCTTTTATTTTGTGCTTAATCGATTATTCCACTTTAAATTCCCCTTCAATTATTTTCATGTACGATAGGGAGTCCGCTAGTGATTTGCTATTATAGCCGCTAGTGAACTAAATCATAGATGAAAAGGGTGAAAAAAGGTCTTCCCATATGAATTGTTTTCACCTTCCTGAGCTTCTCCAACATGAAATATATTCATTCTTATTGGTCTATGTGCTCTTCTATCTATTGCTTGGTTTTTACTACGTTTAATAATTCATTATATATATACGGGTATTCTTTCAAAAAAAAAAAAAAAAAAAAAAAAAAAAAGACATAATTCAGTCACAGAAAACTGCTACAAAACCTTATAAAAATCTTCTATAATAAAATATCGGTATCCAAGAAATCAAAATAGTTTTCTGCTATAGAATGATAATGTCTGTCTGTAAAATAAATTCATACTATCATACATTTTTTCAATTGTTGCAAGAGTTTTCATTGATCTTGAACTTGCTTGAAAATTAACATTCTGTAAACAATCTGTTATAAACAAATAAATAAATAAATTGCGTGAAATTCTAAACTATATAGTCTTACTTAAAACCTGGAAAGTTTATTCATCTCTTAAATATTTATACAATCGAACATTATTATTATTATTTTAATTTATTTTAACTATTATTTTTGAAAGTCTAATTCAACAATTACTATACCATTTTTATAACTATAACAATATTGCAGAATTAAATAATTTCACATAGAAACGCATTCATTATTAAATTGGTATTCGGATTATTAAAGAGAGAGTTGCCAGTAGATTGTATTCAAATATTTGAAGCAGTTATTACCAGGTTTTTATTAGCTTCGATTCTTGTTTGTTTGTTTGTATGTTTGTTTGTTCGTCCAGTACAAATATTGCAATCGATTTTTAACTAACTTCCCGACTAGCTACATATTCTAAAATTTCAGGAAAGCTGGGAACACGGTGACAATACTTTTTTTTAATACTTTTAGTTAACTGTTTCAGGTCCCGCTGACTTCGGCAGCGTTTATATGATTCAACAGAAAATTTATTTAACTAATTTCCCGACTAGCTAGACATTTGAAACTTTCAGAATAGTTCAGAACACGGTGAAAATGCATTTTTTTTTAATACTTTTAGACAAACTCTTTCGGGTTCCTGCTGCCTTCGGCAGCGTTACCAATACAAAGCTTGCAATCGATTTTTCACTAACTTCCTGACTAGCTAGACATTTGAAACTTTCAGGATAGCTCAGAACACGGTGACAATACAGTTTTTTAATACTTTAATCAACTGTTTCCAGCTCCTACTGCATTCGGCTGCGTTTATATGATTCAACAGAAAATTTATTTAACTAACTTTCGGACTAGCAAGACATTTGAGACTTTCCGAGAAGTCCAGAACACGGTGAAAATGTATTTTTTAAATATTTTTACCCTACTGCTTCGGGTTCCTGCTGCCTTCGACAGCGTCACCAGTACAAATCTAGCAATCGATTTTTAACTAAATTCCCGACTAGCTAGACATTTGAAATTTTCAGGAAAGCTCAGAACACGGTGACAACATTTTTTTAAATACTTTTAGTCAACTGTTTACGGTCCCTACTGCTTTCGGTGGCGTTTATATGGTTCAACAGAAAATTTCTTTAACTAATTTCCCGACTAGCTAGACATTTGAAACTTTCAGAATAGTTCAGAACACGGTGAAAATGCATTTTTTTAATACTTTTAGACAAACTGTTTCGGGTTCCTGCTGCCTTCGGAAGCGTTACCAATACAAAGCTTGCAATCGATTTTTCACTAACTTCCTGACTAGCTAGACATTTGAAACTTTCAGGATAGCTCAGAACACGGCGACAATACATTTTTTTAAATACTTTTAGTCAACTGTTTCAGGCTCCTACTGCATTCGCCCGCGTTTATATGATTCAACAGAAAATTTATTTAACTAACTGCCGGACTAGCTAGACATTTGAGACTTTCAGAGAAGTCCAGAATACGGTGAAAATGTATTTTTTAAATATTTTTAACCGACTGCTTCGGAACACTGCTGCCTTCGGCAGCGTTACCAGCACAAAATTTGCAATCAGTTTTTCACCAACTTCCCGACTAGCTAGACATTTGAAACTTTCAGGATAGCTCAGAGCACGGTGACAGTACATTTTTTTAATGCTTTTAGTCAACTGCTTCAGGTCCCTACTGTATTCGGCAGCGTTTATATGATTCAAAAGAAAATTTATGTAACTAATTTACCGACTAGCTAGACATTTGAAACTTTCAGAATAGTTCAGAATACGATGAAAATACATTTAAAATATATTTTTAACCAATTGCTTCGGGACCCTACTGACTTCGGCAGCGTTACCAGTAGAAAGCTTGCAATACATTTTTAACTAACTTCCCGGCTAGATAGCCATTTGAAACTTTTATAATAGCTCAAACACGATAGCAATGAATTTTTTTAATACTTTTATCCAATTGCTCCGGGTTCCCGCAGCCTTCGGTAGCGTTTATATGATTCAACAGAAAATTAAAAATCATGGTATATAAAAAGTTCTTTTTATCTTGTAATTATTTATATGTTAAGTAGTAATTGGAAATTATATACGATGATTGTACAATTGAGGGGGAGGTGTTAAGATCATGTAAATATCATGTAATAATGAAAAGAAACCTAAACTACCATTACGAAACATTTTTTCTTATTAATGGAATCTCCATATTTTCATAGCATTTGAAACTGCAGGGGAAATAATCTATTTAAAAAACTTTTAAAACCCAAATTCTTACTATAGCGTATCATATAGATCTTTTCGAAGTTAGAATAAAATTTAATTTGAAAAAAAAAAAAAAAAAAAAAAAGCAACTTTTTTTGTTTATTAACCAAAATTGGGGAAATTTGAACTGTGTTAAAAAAAGAAATTATTTCTTAAAGTTTACAACAGATGGCAGCCCCACGCGATTGCCTATAAATTTTGTGATTTCATTTTCTGATTAAGGGCCAATATCTGCAATTTAATTATTCGTTTGAGGCACATTTAATTTTATGTTAGTTTATCATTTTTTTATATTATAACTTAACAGTTTACAAATTTGGTTAATGTTTATGTGTTTTTCGTAATCATTTTTATTTTGAATTGTTAATTGTTTCATTGAAATTTCAGTGAATTTCGCTCTTGCCACGGGGAGACAAATGAAAAAACTTGTATTTACCTTAAAATAGAGGCGCATTTTTTATTTGGTTGAGATTCCCAAACATACCGTAGTGTATGACAGTAAGTACATAAGAATTTCGGAAAAATTATGTAACAAAGGTAACAAGTCGAAAAGAAAAGTTAAAGATGAACTAGTTACAAATAGAAAAGGTGAATATCTAGTAAATTGTATTAAATTGTGAATACCAAGAAAAAATAGTTTAAAATACTGTGCTTCTACTGAACATGTATATTATGTACTTTTTCTGTAAATAAAGAACAATACATTTTCCTGTGTTAAAAAAAAAAAAAAAAAAAAAAATGCGCGTACTTTAAAATACGTTTATTATTTTTATGTAAATTAGAGCGTGGAACAAATATTTATTCCTTTCTGAATCCCAGAAAAAAAAAAAAAAAAAGCCCTTTATGGTGAAAAAATTTTTATTAATAATCTTAAATATATTCTGAGCTTACATGTACTAATCTCGAAATATTCAACATTTCGAGAATAAAAATGGTGATTCTGCTAAGCAGCTTTTTTTTTTTTTTTTTTTTTTTTTTTTTTAATGTTAAACTTTAGTGCAAAAAATCATTATTTTCAGATTATGTTCAGCAAAAGTGCTTTTTTGAAAATGCTATTGCAATATTAAGTAAAATGGGGATACTAAAAAAGAATGAAATACTTTATTTTAAATGTTATGAAGAACTTGTTACATAAAAATGTAATCACTTACAAAACAGTGATTGCGTTTTTAAAAAAAAATTGTACTTATGTTACATTTTTAATCCAGTTTAATGAAAATCTTTATACTGACTTTTTATTAAATTCATTTTTTTTGTTAAATTTATTAAAATTCAACTTTTTGTTAATTTCAAAATTTAGAACAATATATAACGAATCACTTTCTTTTAAATTTATTAATTTGAGTAAGATAATTCAAAAGAGAATTATTGCTGTAATAAATATTAAAATTGTTTTTCAAGTTATATATATTTTTTAATTAAAACCACATTGCTAAACTTACGTTTAAATCTTTTAAAAGAAACCAAGTGCTTGTATTTTGAATCATGAACAATAAATAATTTGATGCATAACGTATCAATTTCAAAAATTCATAATATCTCTTTCGGGTCGAAATAATTTGACATAATTCTTCATCAGATAAAAAAATAATAATAATAAAAGAAAATAAAAGTAGGTACGATCACAGTACGAAGAAGGGCATTGTTACTACTTACATGGTATTGATCAATAATTCTTTAATGACATTATTGATAAATAAATTTATATGTACAGTTAAATGTAGCCTCTCATTATTCAGAAAATATCGCTTATTTTTATAAACCACATACATACAAAATAGTTCCGAATCAAAGTGGCTTAGATTAAACAAACTGTTGGTTTCTTTTTTGAAATACATCTAACTTTCAAAAATGACACCACATATGCTTAGCATTGCAAAACATTCTTTACCCAAAAATGATTTCATGTGTTCTGTTTTCGATTATAAAAAGAATGAAAATGTTAGATACTTTGCGCATGTGGAAAAGATGTCTTATTTGTAGAGAAACCTTATTCATAGAGAACCTGAAATTGAACTCGGGAACTACCAATCTGTAGGTAAGTTCTTAACCCTATAAAAACAAGAAAATCTTCACATTTAAAATCAACAGCCACCGAAATACACCAACAATATTAGATGCGAAGAAATAAATGAAGTTTTTCCGCTAAGTTATAAAAGAAAACCTTTATAAAAGATTTCCGGGATAAACATTGCAATTGGGAAATAAAATTTGCGTTTGCACTGTGAAAATGACGCCCCTGAAAGGTTGAGCACTAAACCAAAGACCAACATATATGTTCTTTGATGAGTTTTCATATTAAAATCACATATCATATCACACTGATCAAAATTTTTTTATCATTCTGACGGCACGAGTAAGAAATTATTCCTTAATTTTGATTAAATGTATCATTGCTCTAAAATGATAATAATAATAATAATAATAATTTCTATTCTAGTAACGATATAACTTTAAAGATTACTTAAAACTGAGAACAGCGTATATTCCTCTCAAGTCACAATTTATTGAAAAAATATAAGCTGTAATTTGTTCTTATTTTCAAACACCTAATTTTCAGCAGTGCATAAGTGTTTTCCAGAATAAGAATGATTGAAATCTGTTCTTATTGTAGATTTATATATATTTTAAGTAAGAGCAATTAAATTTCCAAGCAAAGTCCGTGATGAGTAATTTTTCAGCTTTAAATGTTTATCAGGTATTCCTTAGTTTATTTTCAGTTTAAGTGTCGCGTAAGATACATCTATGGCTCTTTTGTTAGTACGACAGGACTATTGTTTTCAGACAGCTCTTTTAGATACGGGAAATTTACAGTATCCCATCTTCAATCAAGCATACATATAATGTGTTAGGTTTTAATCCCTATACAAAGTACACCGTTCAATCGATTGCTACGGAAGTTGGTGCACTTATTAATCAGGAAAAAATGTAGCTAAAGCCGTATGTTTTATTTTAGTCGAATACGTGGTTTTGAAGATCTTAAATAAGATCCCAATTTTAACTTTTAAATTATCAAAAAGAAAAATAATGTTAAAGACCCCCCATCACACACAAATGTATGTCTAATAAAATTATTTTAAAATATGTTTTAATATACGGCATTTGTTGTGTTACAACTTAATCCGTATCCTGCCTTTATAATAGTGAAATTCAGGGTAAGATAAATTCGTTTCTGACGCAGTAGATTACTTTTCTTTATTTCATTAATCGTATATATTTCACACTGGAGACGGTTTCGTTTCGCATATTTAGGTTAAACATTTATGTTTTAAAGATAGATTTAGACAGTGGTTATACTTTTTTAATTACTGAGCCATGAAGAGGAAATTTTTGAATTAATATTTCATCACATTTTAACGTAAAATAAACGAAAGTTTTTCATTTCATAATTTAATTACATTATTTCATTTTAAGAAGGAATAAAATCGAGATATTTTATGAAAACATATATTTAAAGGATTTTTTTTCTTTAAGTAAAGTGTTTGTTATGATATATATTTAAATTTATGTGCTTAAAATACGGTAAAATTTATGACAGAGAATAAATTTTTTATTTAAGTATCCCCTTTTTGGAAATTACCGAGTTTTGTGCTTTTACAACAATAAAGCTGTATGATGTAATTATTATTAATTTCATATTGTATATGTTAGGAAAAATAAAATTACATTATACAAACGATAAAATAAGTGAGACATTATTAATTTTTTCATTTTGACATCATAATTAAATAAAGAGGAAAAGGAAGCTTGCGAAACCACGCAAGATAATAATAGAGCAATGAGTTATCTTGGCAATATATCACGTGAAAGCTAATATATTTCTTTAAGAAAAAAGATTACAATTATTTTTATTATGTTTTGTTTTCGCTAACTTTATCAAAATGCCTGTTGGATATTATCCAAATTACCAATAAAGATGGAAGTTTCTTTGAAATTGATGTATAAGCAAAATTTTAGCGATTGTTCTTTTTTTTTTTTTTTTTTTTTTTTTTTTTTTTAATTTACCTATTTTAGAAAAAGTATAACATATTTCAATAATGCCTGAATTTTATGTATTTATATTCACTCTAAAAATTATTAGTAAAAATCTGTGAATTAATCGATAATTTATACAGAGAGCTCTCTTCTTCGGAAAAGAGTTCAGTTATTGTACTTGTCACAATCTGTTCTAAAATTCACCGCGTTATCTGCTTATTAAAGTTTCATTTTATATCTTTGAGAAACAAAATTCATAACTTTAAAGTCCGTAGATTTACAGACAGTGACTAGAAAACTTTTGACTAGTTAATGACCGTATTCACCGTTAATTTTTTTTTATAGTAATTTGAAATTGTTTATTAAATTTATTCTTAAAAAATCTTCTTCTAAAACCTTTAATAATTTTATGTAAAAAAAAAAAAAGTATAGAAATGTGTATATATATATATATATATATATATATATATATATTTTACACAAATAATTTACTAATTTATATCGTTTTATACAGTGATTAAAGATGAAATAATTATTTTATTGTATAGCTTAAATCAATCATGGCTTTCTATAATACATTCATTATAATATATTATTTTAATATTTTAATTGTACGATTTAAATCCTTTTCTTACACATACAGGGGCCAATGAATTAGAAACCTGTCAGAGTTTCTACAATTGCTCGCAATCCGCGTAAGTATGCAAAACTTGTTACCATGATGTTATGCTGGTACGAAAGTGGCCCCTCGTGTTACTTGAAGGTAAAGAAAAAGACATTCAGTGCTTGGACATATCAACCGATCAAGTGCATCCTATAATTTTAATTTTTTTACTTTCAATGTGACGCTTATTACATGGCCGATAATGCAACTATACATCGCACCAGAATCGATCGACATTGATTCAATTTACACTAATCTGACTTTCAACAATTTCCTGGCCGCCGCAAAACCTGGATCTTAATCCAACACAAAATGTTTGGGGCACGTTGGAAAGTCACATCCGACAGCAATCTTCTCTTCCATCCCTTCTCTTCCAAATTTGTTTCTGGTAGGTGAAAACTGGCATCCATGTAAAATTATGTAGTTTTGCGTTCAGCCATTTGCTTACAAAGTGACCAACATACCTCCAAATTTAACTTTGTTTTTTGTCACTTTCTCGTCATCCATACGGTTAAGGGTTCTGTAAAGACACTGAAAGATTTTCTTTTATCAACTGACACTTTTTCTATTATTTATCTACAAATGGTTACACAATACATTGGTCCAGGAAGGATCGAACGCACGATCGTGGCGTTATTAGCATGACGCTCTAATGAACTAAGGTAACGGGTTACGGAAATACTATTCAAATTTACGTTTCTATTTCCAAAGACGATCATATTATAAAATTATATATATATAATTAATTTTAAAAACTAATTAAAATTTCGTAAATGAATCTTCGTTCTCAATTTTCGAGGGGTATCAGAAGAGATCAAAACGGGTCTCCATGCAAAATTCTGTAGCTCTGCGATCAGCCATTTGCCTACAAAGCAAGAGACATACAAAGACACAAAACTTCTTATAATATATGCAAAGATATTATAAGAAGAATATACGGTAAAGCCTCTATAATCCAGAAGCACCCATAAACCGGCACGCGGGATTTTTTTTTACAGAATAATCAGGAAATATTCAGAAAAAGAACAAAAATTTTGTCTCGCAATGACAAATCCAAAAGTTATTAATAAAATAAATCCTTTCTATTCCTGATACCGAACACCAAAATAAATACGACCACTCGAAATCTCGTCAACAGTTTTTAGAAGGACTTGAAAAATATGATCTTATCAGCGATAACCAACTAATGAACGCGCACGTGTTAATCAATCAATGAGAAACAGAAAAACAAAAAATAATGAAACAAATGAAACTGATTGACACATTTAATAGAATGTAGCAATGTCAAATTCCTGATCATATTTGTTATTAAGCCAGTTTTAATATAATTTTTTTATTATTATTATTAGAACAAAAATAAACGATCTGTATTGCTGTTTTATAATTGTTATTTTAAAAATTTTAATTTATTTCAAAAGTTATTTTAATTATTTTCGTTTTTGAAAAGGGTTTGCATATATTTTTTAAAACTAATTAAAAAAAAAGAAAATCTTTAGCTGCTGTAACTGATGTAGGATTTCGATATACATTTTCGGAACGCCTATAATCCGGAAAAATCCGTAATCCGGCAATGTCTATTTCCCACCGATGCCGAATTATCCATGCTTCACTGTATATAAGAATTAATATACATAATATATTTTTTGTAAATCAAGAAATCATGTTCTAGTGTACAAAATTATTGTTTACATTAATTGTACGAGTATTCAGATTTGCACTTACTAACAACAGTAACAGTAAAGAAAAATAATAACTATAATAGAAATACTAACAATAAAAGCTACCGTACAGAAAACAGTAAATAGTAAAGCATAGAAAATGTTGAAAATATGCTACCTCTATTTACAAGAAAATATCTCCGAAAATCAAATCTTTACAATAAAAAATATATATATAAATATAAATAAAATGTTTGTTCCTGAATATAATAACTTTAATTTTAATACATATTTTTCTAAATAGAAACATTAAAAATAAATTAACAAAATAAAGATGTTTTTTAACCTTTTTGTTTATCTGAATAGAGCGCCGTTGACAAACTGTAAAATATATTTATATATTTTTTGCATTATTAACTGGAAAAATTCCTTAAATGATTAAAAAATAATGATTGGTGATATTAATATTTTAAGAAAATAATAAGTTCTTCTTTTTTGTAACCTCTAAACTTCATATAAACTAAGGAAAAAAAAAACATTCTTTGAACTGGAACTAATGCTCCCTTAGGGTGTAATTTGCAAATATTTTCTACATACTTTGTAATTATCCTTTCTAAGAAGTTTTTAAAAGAGCAATTTTTTTTTTTTTTTTTTTTTTTTTTTTTGTTACTAAAATTACATTACGAGATTTGTAGAATTTTTTTAATAAAGTGAAACCACGATTTTCTTGTTTAAAATTTTAATGAAACAATATATCCAAATCTAGGAATCATCACAATTTATTGCAAAATTAAATGTATACAAATGCATTGTTCCACGATCACTAGTAATATTGGGTGTGATAATCTAAAATCTAAAATAAAAATTACTACGTGAAAAGAAAAATGAAATTCATTAACGAAATAAGGACTATCTCCATACTTTTGTATATTACAAAGAAAAGTATAAAAATGTATGCGTTTTCATGAATATATTTCTGTAAACATTAAATATTATTAAATGATTTACAAGATTAAAATATAATTGATACAAATTATAATGCTTTTCATACATGTCATGAGTTATATTTGAGATGAGAGATATAGGGAAAGTGGGGTAAGGGGGGAGGTGTAAGTGTAACCAAGTGATAAGTGTAACCTCGGATTATAACTTACCTGAGAAGCTGAATTTGAACCTAATGATTATCATATGATCATTAGGTCCAAACGAGTCATATCATGATCATAATGATAATTATATGATTCATTTGATTTATGAATTTTATAATGATCATTTGAATGATCCTTTCTGTGTTACATTTAGAAAACAAATCAAATATTAAACTGTGATGATTTAAAAGAGCAATTTTTGAAAAGTTCTTGCATTTTTCTAACCGACAGTTTGCCCCTCTCAAAATTCGAAGTTATGCCACTACTGTAATTGTGAAGTAATCTCCATAGTTTTTTATTAAATAGATAAATAAAAATTAAAGTAGATTTTGAATATAACTGCATATTTACTTTATTTTTTAAGCTCTATTGTTTGTCACTTATAGTTACATTCTCCTCAGGAATGTTCCACGATCTGCAAATGTAACCAGGTTGTTTACACTTGTCATAAGTACCTCAGTTGCGTCACTTTTATTTCACTTTTCCCGTTATTTGTCTTAAATTCAGTGAAACCTAATACCCTGATACATATACAGGGTGTTCCAAGAGTCCTCCACCCCCCTCCTAACTCGAAAATGAGTCGGAATTGTGACAAATGGCGAAACATGTGTTCAATTAATTCCAAAGAGACCTCTTTTGGTGAAAAAGTTTTGGGTCCGGGAGGGGGGGGGGTCTAGAGGGGACGCTAGAGAGTTCAACTTTAAAATTTCAAATAGGAAGGTATAGTACATCCCTGGAAATGTCTCTTCAAGACAATGAATTTGATATAAATAATTTAGCCCTACGATGATTATTAAAGGACATACACGAGGTTTTAGACATTTGAAATGTGGATTTTATTCTTATTTATCCACTTTAATAAATCGTTGCAGAACAAAACTATGTATATCAGATTCATTGTCTTGAAGAGACATTTCCAGGGATGCATCACAGGACATACTGTCCTGTTTGAAATTTTAAAGTTGCCCTCCATAGCGACACTCCACCAGCCCCTTGCCCAGGCCCAAATATTTTTGGGCAAAGTATGTCTTGTGATGCATCACTGGAAACGTCTCTTTTTTCCTATTACAAGAATTCTATTCTTTTCTCGTATTTCTTTTCGTACGAAAACCTGTTTTAAAAATGGCGTTATTTAAACTTTTTGCTCTACTCAATAAAACAATGTTGATAAAATGGAAAAGTTTTTTCTTTTTTATGTTATTAACTTAAGTTTACTGGGAATTTACTAAAAATGATAAAGAAAAAAGTTGTTCTGTAAATTAATATATTTCAAAAAGTACTTTATTTTTGTAAACTATAAATTTTAAAGAGAAGGAAAAAAAAACCAACTACGGAAGTGGAACTAATGCTTTCTTCAGGTGTAATTTACAGGTACTTTAGAATTAGTTTAAAAATACTTAGTAATTATCGCTTCTGAAATACGTAGAAAATTTCTAAATAAATTAAGCAATAGCTTTATAATTTTAACTTTAATAAAAACAAAACAAACTAGGTAGCCAAACCTGGTATTTAACGTAATTTATTACAGCATTAAAGTCGTGATGACTTGTAGTTGTGGGAGATGTATTCTGAAATCTTAAACAACTATTATTCCGTAAGATAAAATAATTTAAATAATGAAGTTCATTTTTGGGAAACTGAATGTTTACACACTTTTATACATTTTAAACAAATGTATAAAAATGCACGAACATCAATGAATATGTATATTATCTTTCTGTTATAAAATTATGAAACTGGAATATAATTAAAACAATTCATGATTGTTTTCATGCATCTAACATTGCATAATGAAATGAGTGACGTATATTAAGATGACTAAGATTTTTCCATTCTATTATTATTTTATAACCCTGTTCTATTTGATTAATCTCTCTCACCTAAAACTAATATAATCTCGACTTTCTGTTATCCTGAAATTCAATACTATAAAGTTAGATTTCTTACTAGGACGTAAGATCAATCAATAAGGTAAGATAATAAAGTTCAATGCACTTTAAAATAATTTAAAATAGGTTTATAAACAGTTTTAGTTGACTTATAATTATGTATGATGGGCTACCGCTCCCCTCAAACCCCCATTGAATTAGAGTGCCTGTATTTAATTAACAAAAATAAATAATAATAAAATAAAATAAAGGCTGCTATTAACTTGCATTCAAACTTGTCAACCTTGAATCAAAATTTTCAAGTGAGAACCTAATGCAAGCTTCAAAATACCATGTAGGTATTAATCTTTAAATTATGCTGATAGAAGATAAACAGACAAATTAACTGCAAAAACTAAAAAAATAAGTAAAATATAATTTTTTAACATTAGAAGTTTTTTATTGTAAAGCCCTAAAAAGCATAAAATGAAAAATTATTGAGGTAAAGACATGCTATAAAGAAATGAAAGTTTTAACATTATTGAAATTTTAGAGAAAAATATAGATATCCCTTCTGCAAGAGTTGAAAATTTTTAATTATTCAAAATACAAAGGGCATTCCATAAAAACTGAGAGTAAAATCATAAAAAATCAAGAAATATATTTACAGCAAAAAATACATCATTCTTTTTCAAAATACCTTCCGTCAGATGATATGCAACGGTCTCACCGTTCAACCCACTTTTGAAAACAAGTAGAGAAGCCCTTTTCTGTAAGCTGCTTCAAAGAACCCTCTACTGCTGATACAACTTCAGAATCTGTATTAAATTTTCTGCCACGGAGCTTCTCCTTCAACGTCGGAAACAGCCAGAAATCGCATGGTGCGAGATCTGGACTGAAAGGGGGGATGTGGCATGATTTTAATATTGCATTTACTAAGATATTGCTGAACAGAAGTAGTGACATGCTGGCGAGCATTAGCGTGATGCAATGTCCAATTCCCTAACAGTTCATGATGCTTTCTCGATATGTGTTGTCGCAAAATTTTCAAAACTGAAACATAATATTCACCATTGACAGTAGTTTTTGGAGGCGCAGCATGCTGATAGATTACACCTTTATGATCAAAGAAAATAATCATCATGACCTTTCCAGCAGATTTGGTTTGTCGGATTTTTTTCGGAGGCGGAGAATCAGTATGTTTCCATACACTTGTTGCGGACTTGGTAAGGGGATAATAATGATGCACCCAAGTTTCATCACCTGTTATTACAGTCTTTAGGAGATTTGGATCATTTTGAAGCATCTGTTTCCATTCGCAACATTGGTGAATTCTTGTTTTCATTTGTTCTTTAGTAAGGTGATGAGAGACCCATCTGGAACAATCATAGCGAAGCTGTAAATTGTTTTGTAGAATGCGAAATATCGGCGTTTTCGAAATGTTTGTTGATGCCGCTATCTCCTCACATGTCATTCGCGGATTTTCTTGAAGGATTACCCACACAGTGTTAACATTTCATTCATTCACAACACTTTTTGGTCGCCCAGGCATAGGAGCCAGTTCTGCAGACAAACGGCGTTTCTTGAAATCACCATGCCATCTAAAAATCGTAGACTCACCAAAACATTTGTCTTTGTAAGCTTCTTTCATTAACTTAACTGTTTCTGGAGCTGTTTTGCCCAAACGGTAGCAAAATTTTATGCACAACGCATTTCTTTTTTAACTCTGAATCACTGATTTCCATTTCTGTAGGGCAAATGAAACAGTTCTTTAAACAAGCACGGAAATAGGAAAATAAAATCGTCTGCTTCGTTTAGAATTTTGTATAAACGTACAGTTACCAGTTTGAAAAAATTACCTGCACTTCTATTTTTTTAGTTTCGCGGTGTTGCCACTACGTAAAAAAATAACTCTCAGTTTTTATGGAATGCCTTTTGTATTTAAATAAAAACATTCGAGACCAATATTTTTAGTTATTAATTTTTTGTATAATTATTCGTTAAACCATAAATTTCGAAGGTTTCGAAAGCTTTTTAAAATATTTTGAATATTTAAAAATTGTCATCTCTTGCGAAAGGGAAATATCTTTATTTTTCTCTAAAATTTCGATAGTGTTAAAACTTCCATTTCTTTATAGCATGTCCTCCTCAATATATATATATATATATGTATTTTTATTTTATGCTTTTTAGGGCTTCACAATAAAAAGCTTCTAATATTAAAAAATGATTTTTTACTTAAATTTTTATTTTGTGCTTTTTAGTTATAAATAAAGCTTCTTAAAAATTTAATCAAAATTTCTTAGGATATATTGTGTAGCAGCGTTGCCAGATGTGGCCTTTTTTTTATTCAATAGTCACCAATAATTTTGAGAAGCGACATTCGATATATATATTACACTATCAGTCTTCGAAGTGATTAGTCAAACGTTACAAATAAAAATTATTGGTGACTGTTGAATAAAGGAAAGACCAAATCTGGCAATCTTGCTGTGTAAGCAACTAAAGATTTTCTTTTAGTTACTGACTTTTTTTTTAATTATCTGAAAAAAAAATAGCACGTCGGCCTTCGAGGATCGAACCATCGACCAATGGGTTACGAGCATGACATTCTAATCAAAAGAATTCGAAAGATTAATAAAGTAATATAATAAAGTTCAATGTACTTTAAAAATAATCCAAAATAGGTTTATAAACAGTTTTAGTTGACGTACAATTTTCTATGAGGGACACCGCTCCCCTCAAACCCCCGTTCAATTATACCGCCTATATTAAATTAACAAAAATAAATAAATAAATAAAATAAACTGAAGGCTGATATTAAATTGCCTTTAAACTTGCCAATCTTGAATAAAAGTTTTAAACTGGCAACCTAATGCAGACTTCAAGGTACCAAATTTCAATTTCATGTAGGTATTTACTTTTAAATTATGTTAATAACAGATAAACACACAAATCAACAGCAAACAATTATACTTTTAGAATTAGAACACTTCAAAATGCAATATTATAAAGTGCTGAAAATAGACTTCAAAAATTACTTCGTTTGCAGGATGGGTATGAATTTTTTTCTTCCTGGGCAGTGTTCGTCGACATAGTAAAACCGTAGCCATTAATTACATTCAATAGAAAAGAACGTTCAGCTTTATTTTTGGATAGCCATGTATTTTGTATATAAACTATATGCACATTACATTATATATTTAAATTTAGTCTTTCATGAAAAACGTCTAACAGGAAATAAATTACATTGCCAGCAATTTTCAAGTAGAGCCCCGATATATCCAAATATTTTGGGTGACCCTGTAAACAAATGATACAATTTTCACAATTTTCCTAGAACCACAATTTGCATAGTACCACAATTTTCACAGAACATGCTTTTATGGGGGAATTTTTTTTTTTAATTCTATTTTGTTTAAGGGAACCTATATATGTTACAGTGATATACAAGAAATTTTTCCATAGACGTAATGTGTTTCAATTTTCTTGGATGTACACGAACCGTTTTCTTTATCTCAACGAAAAGTTTAGTATAGCATACCTATATGATACACATTTATAATACCGAGTTTGGAGTTTCTGATACTATTTGTTCTTTAGATATTGTGATAACAGGCACATAAACAGACAGACACACACCGAGACCAATCGCAAAAAATATGAATACGACGATTTTGAAAATTTGACCCAAACACAATTGTTTCAAGAGAAAGTAAAAATGTATTTTTAAATATTTTTATATTTAGAAATGTTTATTAAGTTTTATTTATTAATCAGTTATAGAATATGTTTTAGATATGAACTTTTATTTTTTTAATTAATTTCTAGCAAACTGAATTTTTAAGTTCAAAAAATGCTTATGTGGTGCATTACATTATTTCATTTAAAGTAAAATACGTGTTAAAAAAGTTTTTACACGAAATTTTGGAACTCGCTTGTAAGCGAACGCCTTTTATAAAACGAAATCATTTTGATAAAGTAGATAGAAAAAATACAATAAAAGGCTTTTTTTCCACAGTCGTTGCTTTCTTGAGCTGTGAATAATATTTAATAAAATTTTCTCTTAATATTTTAAAATCTCAATCGAAATTTTTATGATGCTTTATAGCATAACATGAATCAAGAAAATTTTGCGCAGTATTTATTTATTCTTCATTCTGAAAGTCAAAACGATCTTTATGGAAATTTTCTTTTCTTTCTTCTTCTCAAAATCAAACGCCTAACAATGTGAAATCGCCAAATATGCTTAATTTTGAAAATTTTTTTGTGGTAGCTGTAATTCATTTCAGCCGATATTTTTTTCACTTTCTGGTGTTTAAGGAAGAGGAGAATCACATATAATTTTTTTTCAATATTTTTTGAAGACGACATCTTTTGAATATTTCTTTGTAAGTGCACGTATTAGTAAGATAATTCTGTGAGAATGTTGGTCGTATATTAAAGATCATTTTCCCTTTTCGAGAAAAAAAGTCGGGACATCTTTGTTGACATAACTTTATTTTTAAGATCAATGACTGCAAAATTTTTAACAGTCACAGGCGGACAAATAAATGTTTATAAATTTTACGGTGGTGTAATACCAATTTAAATAACAAAAAGATATATTATTACACTTTTTGTCAATTATATGTTTTATGCACCAAATAAGTTTTCTCAAAATTTATCTGCATTTCTGGTGATTAAAAAAAAATAATTGAAGTTTAGCTGTCTTAATGTTAACGTCCATTTTAAAGGGTCATTTTCATCATAAAGATATCAAGCCAATTTAAAATAACATTAGAGAAACTATCTTGGACGTCATTGACTACAAATATTTCAATTTGTAAATTTCTTAAGTTATTCGAAATTTAAGATTTTATCAATATAGCAACGTTGAGCGATATTCCATACAAATTTGCATTTTGGGGATCATTGTAATGGGAATAGTATGGAATATTGCTAGAAAACTAAACTACAAAGCTAACCTCAATAAAATAAATTAATAGATTAGAAAAGGTCAATGTATAGAACTGAACGGTGGAAAGCGTATTCGATGGGGAATTTCAGTCTGTCATTGTGTCGAGAAATTGGTCAAATTCATTTCTCTTAAACTCCATACAGTATTTCATGTACTCGAAATTCCTGAGAACTTATAAATAATGGGAAACTAAGCAGAGTCCACCTATGCCAACTAGTTTTAAAAGCCAATTATCTGTAGTTTATGCCTTAAAATATTCATAAATGTAAGTATAATAGCAAATGAAAAAAATGAGGTTCAAAGTGGAAGTATACCAAAACGTTGTTACATTTACCTCCACTTCATCCTATGTTATACAGGTTCACTACTGTATACTCACGAATGAAATTCCTTTTAAAAGTTGTTCCTCGTGTTAAACCACTTTCAGGTTTTAATATAAATTCTGTGTTACTCTCATTTTACTAAATTATCTTTTAGGCCTCAAATAATTAACATACACCATAGATGCTGAAAGCTGTAGTTTCATGGCCATTACTGAATTAAGTGATATTAGTTTATTTGTATAAGGATTTTATTATTTAAAAATTCTTGTACATTCATACTTTAAACTCCAAGTTAGCCGAAATACCTGTATGGAATATTTAAAAGTCCGAAATACCTGTAGGCTTCCTGAAGGTTACCTTTAAAAAGATTTTTGTTGATTTTTTTTACTTGGGATACAAAATACATAAAATGAATTTTATCCCATTGAACAATTATTTATTTTATATTTTATTATTAAATAACGAATTCCTTTAAAAACAGCCTTATCCTTCCACCGTATTGTATTTAACAGTTTTTCATTTCTTCTACATATAAAGGAAAAAAGTATTCGGTTCGAGAAATTTTTTCGACCTCTGGTTTTCAATAAATTTGTACATTTTGAGATATTCTGAACATGATTTCATTATTTTTAGAAAATGTCTGTGTGTCAGTCTGTGATGCGTATCATAAATTTTGTGGACGCTGTATCTCATAAACCAATAAACGAAATTTATCTAAACTTTGTGTCAGTTGGACCTCGATCTAAACTGCTGCTGATGATTACATATTGATGTAAATCGCCCATCGTATGGGCGCTGTCATCCGATTTTTTTATAATTTGTAATAAGGCAGTATAATAAAATTTGGTATAAATGAATATAATGAATTATTTTTAATGAATGTATGCGGAATTAATATGAATTATTGATAATAGGAGTATTAAACTAAGAAAAAGATGTGTAGGTATAGGAGCATTTCTCTCCCAGAGAATGTAAATTTGAAACCACAGATTTTTGATAATTTAAAACAAATTTATCGATTTATTTCATTTTTAATAAAAACTATATTTAGAAAGAAAAAAAAAATCATTTTCTCAGATGTCGGCACTTTCCTTCGGCACATAGCGAAAAACTAATTTTAATAAATATTAATTTATTTAATAATCTGTATTTCGCGAATTTTATAAGAAAATATTGAAAAAAGCCTTGTAATAATTATAACATACCAGTTTTTTTTTTTCTTTTCTTTTTTTTTTTTACTTTCTTCTATATTTATATATAGAAAAAGTATTGGAATGGTGAAAATTTTCGAACTCCAGTTTTTAATGGATTTACACGTTTTGATTTGTCTTGAACACGATTTGACTGTTTTTAGAAAACGTCTATCTGTGTGTCACAAATTTTGTGGACGCTGTAACTCACGAACCGATGAACGAAATTTAACCAAACTTGGTATTTAGTTGAACCCTGACATTAACTAGCGCTGATTAGAGTTTTGTAATATTTGATTAACAGGTGGCGCTGTGATCGCATTTTTTCTAAATTTTTAACATGGCAGTATAGAACAAAATTTCGTATAAACGTACATAATGAGAGTTATTTTAAAATAATGAGAGTTATTGTAAAATTAATATGAATTATTTTTAATAGTAGTAGTTAACTAGCAAAAATAAATTGTGCATGTAGGAGCATCGCTTCTCCCTCCCCCCCCAAGGGGAGAAGTATCCCTCGGGGGGAGCGAATTTTCAATATGGGTGTCTTTCGAAAGATCTCGCCAATACCTTTAAAATGAATGCTTGAACTATAGAACTGTGATAATTTAATATAAATTTATAGATTTTTTTTTATATTTTAACGAAAAAGCACTTAGGAAAAAAAATAGTATTTCTTTTAATATTGGCAAAAAACTGACTTTATTTCCGCATTTAGTGATGTAATTCTGTCAGATAAAAATCGTCTGCATTTATAATGAAAAATACTTTATTAATTTAATAAATAATTCATATTCAATAAATTTGTTTAAAATTATATAGAAGAAAGTCATGTGGTGGCCACATCATACTAGTTTTTTAGATAATACATTTAATATTACTTATTAAATATGAAATTAAAAGAAATTTACCCTTAAAAGAGTTAATTTCTGATAACGCATTTTATTGTCCGGAAGGCTGTATAATCCATTATTCCATAAATGCAGTAAAAAAATTTTAATAGCTTTATATATATATAAAGTTCCAAAATTTTTAATCGTTTTTTCTAATTAAATGTTCATTTATTACATTTGAGAAGAAACTGTACTTGACATTCTCGAGACAATACTTTACATTTCTTTAGGACACATTCTTGTAACATTGATTGAGAACCCAAAGATACTTTAAAAATTTGCATCGAAATTTCTTTCAGGATAAAATTTAATATCCCCAAGAATAAAAAGGGAAAAAAAGAAGTTGAAATAACTGAATAGTTTTATTCATTTTCCTTTGGCAAATCCTCAAACTTAAGTTATAATAATGAAGCTTAAAACACAGTTTTATCATTTATTCGAAAGCCTTTCTTTGGCAGCTGCGGGGGAAAGTTAAGGAATTTCATCAACGTTGTCAACTGAATTTAAATCTTCTAAATGGTTTTCTGATATGTAAAAGAATCTTCATAACGATTTATTATTATTTTTTTCGGATAAAATTACAGTAGTTTTAAATTCATTTTTTTAGAAATTTAGCGTCTTTTAAAGGTGTGTAAGATATAAGATAAAACCTATATACATAGTATAGATAAATAGATACAAATTTGAATAAATTTACCTAGTTTATCTTACATATTTATTAATGATCCGCCGTTAATCCTGGGCTATTGAATATTATATATGCAGAAATATATACGTAATGTTCTTCTAATATTGTTGTTTTTTTATTTGTTGTGTTTTATTTCGATATTAATTAAATGTGTTTATTATGTAATTCAAAAGCTTACGCTTATATACTCGCGCTTATTTAAACTTATACGTTCTAAAATACCCACAAATTATCATAGCAGGTAATATCATTCGAAAACATTTGTACAAATATTGATAATTTTAGAGATAATGCACACTGTGCATTTTCTCTAAAATATATCTAAAATATCTCTAATTTGCACAGTAATGTAATAAGAGTCATCAACCTAGAATTAAGAGACTGAAATGGAAAAAACTGATCGTATGATTTTGACCCAAGGAATACATTAAAACCTTATCCGTTAAAAGAAAATATGATTATGTCGATATGTATTTAAGATATAAGGATATTATGGTTTAGATTTTTTACTGAATTCTGAAGAGGAAATGAAATTAATAGTTTGTGATTTAGAATTTAGACAACGGGGCGTAAAATGAAAGAGAAAAAATGTTAAATTGTCTATTCTAAATCTTTCGTATCTCAATTTGTCAAAAATATTAAAGTGTAAACAAAAGTTGGATTTCAGTTAAAACTCTACAAATCTGAATAATGATTAATAATCCTATTTCGAAAATCTGCAATATTTAGACTCGGAAATGCAGCGAAAGTCCATGGAAATGCAGCAAAATTAATTCGAGGATTCGCCCTTAAAGAAGAAAATTTAGAACAATCTTGGGAGATATTGAGTAAAATATATGAAAATAACCGACAGGATCAGCAACAGCATTCTGACAAAACTCGGATTTAATCGGTAAAGGTCGAGTTGAAGTTTCACATCTACAAATTTAACGATAGTGTGTTACACCACAGTAGAGAATGGGTATAACAATACTTCAAAATTATTATTCGAGACCAAATCTATTCATAATTTCGACCTTAAATTTCCAAGAATTCTTTAATGGTAGTTCAGAAGCTAAAGAACCTCTCCATCATGAAGAATTTTCACATTCAGCCTTTTGCCAAAACGATGGTGAAGGTTTTCAGAATACTAACAACGAAACACTGATAATGTAACTTATAATATCACTAATAATATGAAGGTCTCCAAATTACCTTAATGCAAAGCAATTGGCGAAATTCAGAAATTTAATTCATCAACCTGGAAATTAAGAAGATGATAGAATGGAGTAGAAGGCTGATTTTTACCATCTATGTGAAATATACCAGAGCCGGGAATCGAACCCCGGGCCTTCCGCTTAACGCGCGGATGCTCTAAGCACTGAGCTACCCTGGCTAATAACCAGCTCGGCACTTCTCACATAATTTACGTTGGCAAGGTCACTGAGTCTGCATTAAAGCAGCTATATCAAGTGACAAATTTGAATATGGCATAAATCCAAACGGCCACGAAATCACCGAGTCTGCATTAAAGCAGCTATAGCAAGTGACAAATTTGAATATGGCATAACTCCAAACGGCCACGAAATTTCAAATTTGAAATTTCGTGGCCGCTTGGAGTTATGCCATATTCAAATTTGTCACTTGATATAGCTGCTTTAATGCAGACTCGGTGACCTTGCCAACGTAAATTATGTGAGAAGTGCCGAGCTGCTTATCAGCCAGGGTAGCTCAGTGGTTAGAGCATCCGCGCGTTAAGCGGAAGGCCCGGGGTTCGATTCCCGGCTCTGGTATTTTTCACATAGATGGTAAAAATCAGCCTTCTACTCCATTCTATCAAAAATTGGCGAAATACTTAGCCCGCTGTACCTTGGAAGATTAACGAAACCGATGGCAATGAGATTCGTGTGTCCATCATGGCCAAAAAGGCTAAAAAATGGAGATGAATAGAAAAGGGTGACTCAATTTCGTATGTTAAAAGTAAAATTGCGTAAAAATATAACCCACGTGTTCAAATAAACGAGCGCAAAATTCCTAAATTCATGGTAGATTTTAAACATTGAACAAATTCTATTTGAATAACTATAGGTATCTTTAATAGTTAGCAGAATTTATTTTTCTTGGTGAAATAATTTTTTGTTCATACTTTTAAGCGGACATTTTTGTTATAATATTATTCAATTAAAATGTGTTGATAACATAAAATGTTTTTCCTTTAAAATTACAGTGTTCTGTCTAGGTATCCCTATGTATATCATGTTATACCAACACATCCCTATGGGTGTGTCAACTAACGTGGGATTGGGGGTTAGTTGGCAATACATAGCTGACACAGGGAAAAACTTCTAAATTACTAAAGCAATCATTTAATTTCTGGCAAAATAAATTAAACAATCATTAAATAAAACAATTAAACAACACTATTTTCTCCTACACAATTTTGTAATCAAAATATTGGGCTTTCTGATGCGCTCATCATAATTTCTCTAAGAATTGCACAAAAATAGAAAAATTAAAAATCAAAATCTATGCCAACTGAGCTTGATATTCCATATGTTTTGTTTTCACCAAATTTAACAAATGCGTGATAGATGTTATCGAAATCACTTATAAATGATAGCTTTGTTGGAATCGAATTTCATGCAAAATTTAACCTATTGTTCTATTTGAAATCTTTTTATCTATTTTATTGTAGGTTAATATATATATATATATATATATATATATATATATATACATATATAGTAATATCTTTAAATTACGTAATACTGTTTTGAAATCTTTTCTAAGATTTATTCATAAACGTTTTTTCAAAAGTATTTTGTATAACCGATATATAAAAGAAAATATAAATGTCATAATTTTTTAAGTTAATTTTATTCTCATATTTTACTCATTTATACTTTTTCATGGTAATCAAGGTAATTACAAACATATATTTTGGTTAAATAACTAAAATAAAACATAGCTTTACGCTAAATTTTGTATATAATATCTTATATAATATTTGTTTCATTCGGCTAAAATTGTTGTCTCATAGTTACATATTTATATGTCATATTTCGCCTAAGATATTTAGAAATATTAGTATAATTTTTAAGGATGATTATATAATAGTTGTACACTCTTTGATAAAAATTAATCGTTTTTAACAATTTTATTTCATTTTCTAACACGTATATTTACAGAAAAATGTATTGAAGCATTTATTGGTTTAGAATATGCTGTAACGGATGAAATATTAAAATAAATATTTCATGAGATTGGAAAAATAAGGCTGATATTTCAAAATGGTTCTTTTCTTGTCCACACCATCTGGACATTCGAAGTGTTTATCTTGTCTGATACGTTTGCGAGGAAGATGAAGACAGGGAAAAAATTCGTAATATTACACGATATTTTATATGTGGAAAATAAACATGGTTGTGTGTTGTGGTAGATAAATAAATATACTTCTTAAGGATCAAAGAAATAAAACAAAAGCTGATGGAGAGAAATCAGCGTTTTAAAGCTCAATAAAATAAAGTAAACGTGTTTGATTTTTCTTTATTTACACGAATAATATTCAATAAGCAAAAGTTGTTTTGATTTTTATGTTTATTGAAAGATCACGGAAAAATATATTTATGTATAAATAAGAGGTTATGGATTATCTTTAGTTTCACTTTTGGGATTTTTTTTTTTTTTTTAAGTATTAACCTTAATTAAATATTTATTTGTACACCAATGCAGTATTAATCTTTACAGACAAAACAAAACACATTGTGAAGAATTTGTTAAAATTGAATCCTTAATGTAAATTAAAAATTATGAATGAAAGACTTAATGATAGTGTGTAGTTAAAACGTAGAGTATGCTTCACAGATCTATAAAAGAAAATTAGAAATATAATAAAATAATATATAAATTTTTTTTAATTAAAACTCCGTTAGTTTCACGCCGTTTTGTATAGTTATAAAATAACGTCACACCTCATTCCTCGACCTATATCGAGCGTAAATTAATGTAAAAGCATGCGGCTGGTACCGGTCGATTCGTAATAACGTCTATTTATTATCGCTATAGTTAAATTTTGCTTAGGGGTTCGTCTACATATTCAATTTCAATACACTTCCTATTTTCAATGGTAAAACGTATTTGTGACTCCATATTCAAATTTCTGATATCAAGGCGATTCTGAAAAAAATATAATTTAAAAGATGTTAATTAATTCTTGATAGAATTGTAAACGAAAATATATTAGGGGTTCATCCCTATATTAAAAAATAAGTAAAAAAAATAAGATCTTAATCAGAAAAGTATTAATATCCATTCAGATATTAATCTGAAAAAAAAAAGTATGACAATTTTAACTATGAAATAAATTAAAGTAATGCTAATCAAGACAGGATATGTGCATATACCCTTTCGCGAATAAGTACTTTAATTCCTGTGTATGCAAGATTATAGATAATACAAATGGCAACAAGTGATTACCCTCTAACTGCAATAGGAAATAAAATATTACTCTAATTCGAAAAACAATGATAGGAATGAGCTGTAAATTTGTTATCTTATTATTATTATTATTTTGTTATGATGCCCGTTCCATTCCTGCAAAAAATAATAATTGTTCATAATTAATAGGTTTTCGCAATATGAAATCATTAATAATTTTCATAATTCAAAAAACGTTTTTTAATCAAAAAATATGCATGAAATGTGGATGATTTGGGTTACTTCATTCTAGCGCATAAAAAATTAACTTGGGATATAATAATTTTTTGAGAAGGTAGGAGTTAATGTTTGTCACATTCATTTAATATTAACATACTCATATATTATAACTCTAAAAAACATTGAGATAAATAAATAAACTTCATCATTTTTTATAGTTGACTTGGTCGAAATAACCCATTAAATAAAAAAAAATAAAAAAAAGAAGTGTTGTTATTGAAAAAGAAAAAGATAATGTCGATGCAAGTTTTGATCTGTATACAACTCCTTAAACAAAACCTAAGAATGAAATTATGAAACTAGACGTTACAACTAATCGATCGAGACCAACCGCATATTTCTGAGGTGATAGGCATAATTTGAAACAGTTCGTTTTTTCTAATGTGTAGACATATGTTTCTTGCATAAGATCTATTTATTTTAATTATTTTAAACACTTTAAATCGAAGGTGGAAAGTATTTTTAACTGAGATACGTATGTTTGTCTCTGCCCTTTAATTTTCGAATATAATAATATAATGTTTCGAAACTTAACTCTACTGAAACTAATTTTATACGCTCAGCGTTACTTTCATTACAGGAAATTTCGAAATAATTAGAGTATATTGCGGTCTGAAAAATATTTTTGTGTAGTCTCTATTACTATCATTATGCTGCGAAAACAGAACCAAATGTCTAAACAACATGCAGATGTACAAACACATGCTTCTTATAAATTAGGATGTGTTTTTCAGTAGATTGCAGGATCACACAAAATATTCGATTGCATTTTAAAATCTAAGTACAAATATCTTAAACGGAATTTTTAGTTGAGTTATGAGGTTTTTTTTAATTCTAAATTTTTAGTCGATTATACGGAGCGTGTACCATTTTTAACACAAAAGCAATCCATATTCTACTTTTTCAGAAAGTAAATTATATCTTTTTTGTAATATGCACTATTTTGTATTATGGTGTTATCAAAGCATTCAACGTGACAAATGTATCGTTCCTCGACAACCAGTAAATGTGGAAGATGTAATATAAGCTATGGAATAACAACTACTACGTAATATGGAATAAAAAGCGTTCACCTTTACAGAAACAATGTTACATGTACTCTTGAAATGATTTTGGCTGTTTTCTTTTTTCTTTCTTTCTTTCTTTTTTTTTTTTTTTTTTTTTTTAACGTGATTGCATGATATTTTATTTTTTCACAATATTTAAATTATGCATTTTCAGTTTTTATGGTTATATTTAAAATTTTTCTGTTCCCTGGTTTCTTTTCATTGACATAAGGATTCATGATTTATACATTTATATATTGAAATTCGTTTCCGATAAACTGCAGGTTTCCATACTTTTATACATTTTAAACAAACGTATAAAAAATAGTGTAGGGAGAGTGGGGTTGAATGAGACATAGAATGAATGGGACAATAGCAAAACTTTTATATTTTGCAAGCACCATAAATTTGACAATTTTTCTGATATGTGGCAGTACTCAGGTCATTCATCAAGTGTAGTTTCAGAATTGTGCTATCTATAGAAGGGCAAAATAAATAAATAAATAAATAAATAAAATAAATAAATAAATAAATAGTCTTTTTCTGCTGCCAAAGTAAGTTTTTACTGATTCAATTAGGTAGTAGTTAAAAATTATTATTTGCTTAAAGCTAATATAACTCTTATATGGTGAAAAGGCATAATCTTTTATTGTGATTATGATATTCAAGAAGAACATTGACAATTGTTTCTTAAGCCTATTTCCTGTTTTATATGATCATGTGGTGGTGGGGATGAATGGGACATTCCCCACTATGTGCTAATTTAAAATTGTACACAAGAATTATATTAAAACAAATCATAAATAGTTTTTCATTACTTTTATAACTTGTAGTTCAATAGTTATAACATGGAATTATAAAAGTAGCATGGATTTAGAGAAAAATAGATTGAAATTAATTGTTCTGATTTTTGTTTATAATAATTATGATTAAAAATATTATAAGTTAGAATATTCAATGCAACTTAAACCAAGAATATCAATAAACAAATAAATAAATAAACTAATAATAATTGGATTAAAATCACAATTTCAATCAAGCTAATTAAATAAATCCTGGTGATTATTAATGTAATACAGAATAGAATGCTGATTTTTTCCGATCAGTCGGAAACAAGAATTTATCTCGATAATTTGTACTCTATTATAATGATTTATCTCTTTCTAGTGTCCTATTTATTTATTTTTAGATTAGATCTTATTAGATTAAATTACCAAAGCCTAGAGCACTAGGAAGTGTGCGAACCAAAATACTTTTACCTTTTGATGTTAATTTGAGTCAATACATCAGTTTATGTTAATTTCACTAAATTCATAGTGTGTAATAAAATCACATAAGCCAATCTAATTTAAAAAATTTAGTTACTTTCATTTTGTTTTCTTTTCTTTCTTAACTCCAGTCCTGTCCAATTCATCCCTATAGGTGTGGATGAATGGGACAATGCACATACATGTAACGTATATATATATTATTAATTACAAATGATAATTTTTAATTAAAGTTACTATGTTTATATGTAACTGATTACTGAAGTGTACTTATGAGCAATGTTACAAAATTCTGAATTTCATATGGTGAACGTTATTAATAAAAACATGAAAAATGTCCCATTCATCTCCACTATCCCCTATTCTAACAAATGTATTTGTTAATTTTCTTTTGTGAGCTTATAAATTTGAAATGTAATTGAAACAAATTATGGCGTTATAATTACAAATCTTTGAATGAACACCATTAAATGCAATAAACTCGAATCAATTGTTTCAGGTCAAAAGAACACACGACCCTTCGTCAGGCAAACAAAGTAGGCACGAGTGCTGCAGCCGCGTCATGCGTTCTTTCTACCCGAAACAAGTGCAACATCATTTGAAGTACATCATCATTTTATGGTGTTTATTCAAAGTTTTGCAATTATTACTTTAAAACACCAGTTCTGTGGCAGTTTGTTATTAATTATGATGTTGTTTATACGTCTTTTTTAAGATAACCATAATTTTTATTATATTTAAATGTCCTATGTATATATTAAATGCATGTATAAAAATAATTAAAAGTTTTTCTATTTCGTTACTATTTTACAACTCTCTTGCACCCAAATCAACACATATTTCAGTTAAAAATAAGAATAATTAAATATAATATATATATATATATATATATTTAATAAAATTTTATTTTATAAAATCTTATATATTTTAATAATTACAAAAATTTTATGAAATTTTGTTTATTAATTGAATACAATAATTTTTTTAGATATGCATTTTCTTCTTTTTTTTATCTCTATCATCAAAAGAAAATTATTCCTTGGCAGGAGATTAAATGAATATATATATATATATATATATTTCAATGGCGCCGTATTACAATAATAAAATGTTTTTAAAAAAACGTGTTATTTTAGCTATTTAAATTTTTATTACAATATATTTTTATTTTTATTTTCAATTTCTTTCTTTCTTCTTCTTCTTCTTCTTTTTTTTTTTTTTTTTTTTTTTTTTTCTTTTTGTAACACAAATAAGAATAAAAGAGATAATAAATGTTCTCAAAACAGGATTCGATTTTTCAATATATTTGGATAATTTCCAAAACTGCAACTCAATATATTATCTTCTTCAGATTAAATGAAATCTGAAGCTCAAATTTGTTTTGTTTCCAGATGTTATTGTGGAAACGATATGTCTCATAAACTTGACCATTCGAGTAACTCTAATAAGTAAACTAAATGGAAGATTTATGTTGTAAAATATGTTTTCATCTCTCTCTCTGTCTCATATTTCAATTAAATAGTTCATAAGTTGAATTAAGTAGTCTGGTTTCCTGCGATAAGAGATTATTTATTTAAGCAGGAATCAAAGCTTTATTTTTAATAACAGTAATTTTTTTTTTCTTGTTATTTAAATCGGAACAATTCACTTTTGTTCAGTATTTTTCAAATCTGAATCTTTCAAATAATACTTTATTTGCTGGTGCAATTTAGGCACATTCTTTATGATAGAGGCATCATTTCATTTAAAAGTTATAAGAAAAAAAAAATGTATTGTAAACCACACATTTTATTCTTCATATATGCAAAAATAAATAAATAAATAAATAAAAAATGTAAAAATAAATTATACCTTTTAACACAGTGAAAGCAAATTTATACATTATAGTATTGATAGTGCATTTTTGTTTTACAATAAATCCACTCAATCCCTTTTGACGCTAAATACAATATATGTAATTAAAACACATTTTAAAATTTTCATTATTTTTTTTTTTCTAATGAAGTACGTACAAGATTTATGGAATAACTAAAAAATAAAAACCAAAGTAAATAAACAAAATATTCAAAAGGAAAAATAAAATACTTGTTAAATATCCCCCACCCCCCACCCCATCCCGTACTACAATAAACTTCAGAATTCTTTTTTTTTTATTTTCAGCTTCACTTATATCTCGAGCATTTAATTAGTAATTCAAAAACTTCTACAACAGTCATTTGTTTATTTACTAGAAATATACGCACATTACATTTACGTAAAAAGAAAAAAGTTTACTGTTTGAAATGTATGTAATTGCTGTTTCAAGGAATACGCGAAAATGTCGTATTGCATAAAAATGCACAAACCATTGAGTTTTTTAACCATTACAGAAATTCTTTTGATTTAGAAGTAATAAATAAATAAAAGAAAAAAAATAATGTAATAAAATTTTTGTGTGTTGGCGTTTGCGTGTATTATTTTCATCTTATGAATGATTTTAGGTTTTATTCGTTAAACATTTCTCTATTAATCGAAAATTAATTAAATTTCATACAATAGAGAAAAAAAAATATTTATTAAAATTTCTCTACTTTATAAATTATTTTAAACTAAATTTTCATATATTTTCGTCTGTTGTGTATATAATTAATATAAATATGTATTATTACACTTTTTGTCATTTACATGGTCAATGCGGAACGTACTTTAAATTTATCTGCAGTTAATATGATTGAAATAAATAATTCATATTAGACAATTTTATTGTTTACCAACCAGGTAAAATTATTATACATTTTTAAAGATTTCATCTTTATTTTTTTCTTATTATAATTTTTTAATCTTAATTTTAAATTTATCTACTTTTATGTGTCATTAGTTTCTTAATGAATGTCTAAGTTACAGAAAATCAGTCCCTCTTGTAACTTGAACGAAGAATTACACATTTTTATCATTATTATTACTCTTTAAAAAACACATTTCTAAAATGCGACAGGAGCGTAAAATGAAATTTCAATACTTTAGACTAACATTCATGTTTCGACTGGAAATCACTCAAGGGGAATGTATGCCAGAAATTGAATCAAAGAAAATAAACGATTTTATGTGTTCTACAGCATGTTTCAATTGCTTTTACGTATTTGTAACGAATTTGAAATTTAATTTACAATGCATTGACGATTTCTTTTTTTTTTATTATTTTTACTTTTGTTTCAAAAATCTGATTTTGATTCTCATTGTAACAATTGTCCATTGTAAATAACTATTAAAATGTATTATTCGTATTTTTTTTTTTTTATACATTTACCTTTACTTTCTTTTCTTTATATTTTTTTTTAATTTTCGCTTTTCAATTCATTTTTACTTTCTTCTATATGTAATATAGAGAAGGTATTGGATTCGTAAAAATTTTCGACCTCGGGTTTTTGATAGTTTTAACACGTTTTGACAGCTGTAGAACACGATTTGAACATTTTTAGAAAATGTCTGTCTGTCTTGTCTGTGTGTGTGTGTGTGTGTGACAAACTTTTGTGGCAACTGTATCTCAAGACTTACTGCACAAAATTTCATACAAATTGGTATGTAGTTGCACCTTGACATAAATTAGTGACTATCAACTTTTGGTAAAAATTGTCTTACAGGTTGCGTTGCCATCCCGCTTTTTCCCGGTGATATAGGACAAAATTTTGTATAAATGTGCATAAAGAGAATTATTTTTTAGTAATCATTATGAAATTTACAAGAATTATTTATAATAGAGATAGTCAACTGGGAAAAAAATTTTGTATGCGTAGGAGCCTCGCCACCCCCCCCCCTGGGGGGGGGAAACCCCCCTCGAGGGCAGTAAATTTTCAAGATTGGTATCTTTCGAAAGGTCTCGTCAATACCTTTAAAACGAATGGTTGAACTATAAATCTGTGATAATTTAAAACAAGTTATCGATTTTTTTTACTTTTAACGAAAAAAAACTTAGAAAAAAATCGTATATATATATATATATTTTTTTTTTTAACGAAATTAAACAAGAGTTGGTATTTAGTTGGCCCCTGGCATAAACTGAGGCTGATTAGATTTGGGGATCAATCGCTTAACAGGTGGCGCTGTGATCGTATTTTATCTAAATTTTTTACATGGCAGTATAGGAAAAAATTTCGTATAAATGTACATAATGAGAGTTATTCTTAACCTATGATTGTGAAATTAATATGAATTATTGATAATAGTAGTAGTTAATTAGGAAAAAAAAATTGGGGCATCACTTCCCCCCCCCCCCAGGGGGAAGTACCCAGCCCCCCGGGGGTGTAAATTTTCAAGATCGGTATCTTTCGAAAGGTCTCGTCAAAACCTTTAAAACGAATGGTTGAACTATAAATATTTGGTAATTTAAAACAAAGTTATCGATTTTTTTTTTTTACTTTTAACGAAAAAAAACCCTGAAAAAAATCGTGTTTATTTTATTTTATTTTTTTTTTAAACGAAATTTAACAAGACTTGGTATTTAGTTGACCCCTGACATAAACTGAGGCTGATTAGATTTGGGGATGAATCGCTCAACAGGTGGCGCTGTGATTGTATTTTATCTAAATTTTTAACATGGCAGTATAGGAAAAAATTTCGTATAAATGTACATAATGAGAGTTATTCTTAACCAGTGATTGTGAAATTAATATGAATTATTGATAATAGTAGTAGTTAATTAGGAAAAAAATTTGGGGCATCGCTTCCCCCCCCAGGGGGAAGTACCCAGCCCCCCGGGGGGACGGTGTAAATTTTCAAGATCGGTATCTTTCGAAAGGTCTCGTTAATACCTTTAAAACGAATGGTTGCACTATAAATATGTGGTAATTTAAAACAAAGTTATCGATTTTTTTACTTTTAACAAAAAAAAAAAAAAATTTTTTTAAATTTGTATAGGAAAATATAGAAGAAAGTCTTGTGGTGGCCACAGCATACTAGTTTTTTTCTGAGATTGTGACTTGATTCTTTTGTAATAGGCATTTATATTTTATTGCTGCACCCTTTTTACTTCCTTATACAAAGTATAAGAAAGTACAGTAAAAGGGATTTCCGAAATGGATTTTGTATTTCGCATAACTCAAACACGAAGGACCGTAGAATGTTTCAAATTTATATATGTGACTGTCATGATGTCTAGTTGTACACCTGCAACTTTGGTTTTAATATGATCTCCCGTTTCAGAGATATTGACCACTTTGCCCGAATTTTCGTGACTCCTGTATGTAAGTATGTGTGTGTATCTCGCATAAGTAAACAATGATTGGACGTAGAACGTTACAAATTGGTATATAGATTTGTTAGAATGTCTACTTGTGCACCTCTTTTTTTGGACTTCCTGTGACTACCCTTACTAAAATTTAAGGTTTTTTAAAACTTTTTTTATGGTTTTATCCAGGTTTTTAGGTATTTAAAAGGTTTCTTTGAAGTTTCGCTAAAAAATACTTCCTGAAAAGAAACCTCATCTAAGTTTTCTTTAGGTTTTATTCTTAAAACCTCCTGAAAACCTGCGTGGTTTTATGTTTTCTAGAGGTTTCCCAAGGTTTCGGATAAACACTTCGATGATAATAAGTTTCTTTATGGTATTTAGATAATACCTCCGCTATACCTACAACCAAAAACGTTTTATCAAGGTTTTATTTTTGAAACCTTTTAAAACCTGCACCGTTTTAGGTCTTAAGAGGTTTTCCAAGGTTTCAGATAAATACATCGATGATAATAAGTTTTCCTATGGTATTTAGATAATACCTCCACTATACCAACAACTAAAAACGCTTTTTAAAGGTTTTACTTTTAAAGCCTTTTAAAACCTGCGCTGTTTTAGGTCTTATAGATGTTCCCCAAGGTTTCAGATAAATACATCCAGAATAATAAGTTTTCTTATGGTATTTAGATAATACTTCTACTATACCTTCAATCAAAATCGTTTTTTAAAGGTTTTACTTTAAAAACCTTTTAAAACCTGCACTGTTTTAGGTCTTATGGAGGTTTCCCGAGGTTTCAGATAAACACATCGATGATAACAAGTTTTCCTATGGTATTTAGATAATACCTCCATTATACTTACAATCAAAAACGCATTTTTTTAGTTTTATTTTTAAAGCCTTTTAAAACCTGCGCTGTTTTAGATCTTATAGAGTTTCTCAAGGTCTCAAATACATCAAGGATAATAAACTTTTATATGGTATTTAGATAAAACCTTCACTATACCTACAATCAAAAACATTTCTTAAAAGTTTTATTTTTAAAACTTTTTAAAACCTGCACTGTTTTAGGTCTTATAGAGGTTTTCTAAAGTATCACATAAATACATCGATGATAATAAGTTTTCTTATAGTATTTAAATAATACCTCCACTATACCTGCAACCAAAAACATATTTTTTTAGTTTTATTTTTTAAACCTTTGAAAACCTGCACTTTTTCTGGACTTATAAAGGTTTCCCAAGGTTTTCGGATAAATACATCGATGATAATAAGTTTTCTTATAGTATTTAAATAATACCTCCACTATACCTGCAACCAAAAACATATTTTTTTAGTTTTATTTTTTAAACCTTTGAAAACCTGCACTTTTTCTGGACTTATAAAGGTTTCCCAAGGTTTTCGGATAAATACATCGATGATAATAACTTTTCTTATAGTATTTAAATAATACCTCCACTATACCTGCAACCAAAAACATATTTTTTTAGTTTTATTTTTTAAACCTTTGAAAACCTGCACTTTTTCTGGACTTATAAAGGTTTCCCCAAGGTTTTCGGATAAATACATCGATGATAAGTTTTTTCATGGTATTCAGAAAATACCTCCCTTATACCTCAATCAAGAAGGATTTTATTTTTAAAACATCAGAAACCTGCACTTTTTTAGGTTTCTTAAATGTTTCATGAGGTTTGTGATAAATTACGTCCGTGCTTATAGGATTTTTCTAAAGCATTATATATATATATATTTTTTTTTTCCCCTTCTACAAATAATGCAAAAAATTTTTAATGAAAGTCACATATTTTTAAATGTTACTTAGAAAAATAATAAATGAACATAAGTTAAGGATAATTATATTGATTAATAGTAACTAACATTCTATGACGTGATAATAATTGATAGAGACTATTAATAAATAATAATTATGAGTGAGTAGTATCTGAACTACTGACGGGCCGCGGCAGCCTGGTCGGTAGAACATCGAGTTCGTAATCTGAAGATTGCTGGTTTGATACTTGAGCCGGCTGAAGAATGTCGCGTCGTGTACATTGATGCAGACTGATGCACGTGAAATCCGCCGTGGCCACAATGTCCTCCGTGTTCTTATCCCAAATTGTATCTCTGGTGGCCATTGAAACAGGAAGCCATCCCCTAGATGAAGTACAGCAGGCAGCAAAATTATTGAAGTGCTAGGAATAATTCCTATTTAAAAAATAGGCATGTAATACAGTTCTGTCAAGTAAATATTTTCCGAGTCGTGATCTTAGTTTTATACTGTTTATAGAAAAGTAAGTTGATGATAAAAATTAACAAACAAACAAAAACATGGAAAATGTGGATGTGCGCTTCAATAATTTTGCTGCCTACTGCATCAATATTGTGATGGTATGTCTCCTACTGAGGGCTGAGTGTTTTTTAGTTACACTAGTGCTAAGCTATGTCAATTGATGCTGACCAGATGTCCTCATTTTCTGGAGACAGCCTTTATTTATTCAACACTGATATTTTATTTTTGGTCCTCATTTATTAAGAATGAAAAAATACATGCATAATTGGATAATTGTAGCAATTTTTAACGTTTCTCTATTATAAAGGTCCTCTGATCTGGTTACTATAATCAATTGGAGACGGTCGGAAACTCATCGTAAGCGACAAGCCATCATAATTTTGGTCTTTCACGGAGGAGATGGTTCCCCCGCTACTTTGAATACCTGAGGTACAGTCGCCAGCAAAAGTATCCGAGCACTAGCCAGTATTTCCGCTGTCAAAAAAGTGCACTTAATACTGTTTTGTTAAATAAATCCTTGTCGAATCATGTTCTTAGAGTAGGCTGACCAGATCAAAGTACCTTTATAATAGAGAAGCATAAAAAATTGCTACAATTATCAAATTATGGATGCATTTTTTCATTCCTAACAAATAAGGACTAAAAATAAAGTGTTACTGATTAATAATTTAGTTTCTACAATTTTTTTAAAACTTATAAATATGCCTTCAAAAAAAAAGGGTTTCCCCAGAAAATGGGGACGTTTGGTCAATATAAATTAGGATGGCCAGAGGAGATTTGTTTGTTTATTTAGTTAGCAGAATCAATCTCATCAGAATTTGCAACATTATTAGCAAATGCTATTTTATGGAAAAAAAAGTGCTCTTTTGAATAAATTGCAAAATACAATATGGTACCGATTATATCTGAAACTCCAAAATTCAGAATAATTTCATTTTTTTTTTTTTTTTTTTTTTTTTCTTTCATGATTTTAAAAACATTTAGTATTGAAAAACAAAACTTACTTCACTAAAAAAAAAAAAAAAATGTCAAAATAAACCAAGTCTTTTATAATGTTTTTCGATAAACAGAAAATAAAGTAGAATTTATTTTTCTCTGGAAATGGTTAAAAATGTTTATGGTCTGGAAAATCTTCTGCAACCACCCACATAAAAAATTCTCCAATTTTATTTGGCCGTCTATTTCAGGGTTTTTCAATTTCTCGTTAAGACAGTCTTACTTTCTAAAAGTAAAGAAACATAAAAACTTTTCTTTTAGCGATTTGCTCTTATGATCCAGTCACCATTACATTTAGCGGCACCAATAACGCAGCAACTATGAACCACGGCGCTGACGGGAAAGCGGCGAGCAACCAAGCCATGTCGGCCGAGGCCAGTTTCTGAAACGAAATCTGCGTGAAAGCACATACAGCAACTGAAGATAATGCAAGAGAAGAGAAAATATGCTTCAAACTTCTGAAGATGAGGGAGGGTGGAAATTTCATTTTAATATTAAGAATGAAATTTATTTGAATATTTTGGTTATTATAAGTTCTTGCGAGGGCTGTGTTTATTTTACCAATTTTAATATCGTATTTCTGTTCATTAATTCGCATTTTAATTTTCTTTTTAGTGACACCAATATATAAATTTGAGTTTCCATTTTGATTTACGAAGGGGATTTTATAAATTCCAGCGGTTTCAAGTGGTGCAATGGGGTCTTTGTTGCTGCGTATTAATTGGAAAATATTTTTATTTGGTTTAATGGGGATGTTAATTCCATACTTATTAGAAAATTTTTTAATTTTATTGGAGGCTTCGCGGTCATAAGGGATTGATGAAGTAAATTTAGAGGGGGGTTTTTGGAAATTCAGAATATTATTAAGGGATTTTAATCTATTTTTAACAAGTTTATTAATAATTCTACTAGGGTAACCCGCTTTCTTAGTGAATTCTTTAATAATAGTAAAGAATATTAATATTAAAGACTATCAATAGTTATATCAATCCCTTATGACCGCGGAGCCTCCAATAAAATTAAAAATATTGCTAATAAATATGGAATTAACATCCCCCTTAAACCAAATGAAAATATTTTCCAATTAATATGCAGCGACAAAGACCCCATTGCACCACTTGAAACAGCTGAAATCTATAATATCACCTTCGTAAATAAAAATGGAAACTCAAATTAATATATTGGTGTCACTAAAAGGAAAATTAAAACCCGAGTTAATGAACACAAATATGATATTAATATTGGTAAAATAAACACAGCCCTCGCAAAAACCTATAATAACCAAAATATTCAAATAAATTTCAACGAAACTAGGAAATTAGCAGATTACAACAATTATAATTACGCAATGTTTCGTGAATATATTGAAATCAATACTAGTTTACACATGTGCAATGACAGCGGCGCAATGGCACCGGATGGTGCATGGCGCCACCTTATGAAAAGAACCACCAAGTGAACTCTTTCAAGAACTTCAAGACAGAGGATTGCTGCTGAGAACGGTCGGGTACCCGGCTGAAAAATTTACGGCCAGTAATGAGGCAAGTGTTTTAAGGTTTTTTTAATTAATCAATTTAAGTGTAATGTCTTGTTTAGTTTCTATAATTTCTAAAAATAGAAATTTTAGATTTTTAGCTAACAACATGTGCAAAAAGGTAAGTTATTCTTTATATATACATTATTGTTAGAGAGTTGTGTTTTATAGTTCAAGAAAATAAATTATGGAAAAAAAAAAAAAAATCTGGAAATTTCTAAAATCCTGAATATTTCCCCACGAAGGATGGATCTGAAGGATACCGCGGGTCCTGGATAATGGATCCTATGCTTTTTTTTTTTTTTTTAAGTGTCTTTAATAAGAGACTTTTTTTCTCTTTTTTAAGGTTATTAATCTTATTCCAAATCTATTACTGTTATTAAAATGATCATAATTTTTACTTCTTTAAAACTTCTTTCAATTTCATTAAATAATTAATTGTCTTTGCACTTTTTATTAATTTTACTTGGTAATGCACTATTTTAACTATATGATCAAACACAAGTTTAACAGAGGTAAATGCTGATTTCTCATGACAAAAAATAATTAAACTAGAAAGTTATTTTCTTTTTAATGCAATGTTTCAAAATGTAAAACGGAATTGTGAAAAACTTTTCTGTGTTTGTGGAAAATATGAGCAGTTACACGCCCCCACCCCAAATAAATAAATAAATTTATACACATATGTTTTTTTTTTTTTTTTTTTTTTTTTTTTTTTTTTTTAAAGTAAATAAATAAAATATTGTGTATTAAAACATCAGAAATGGAGAATACTAAAATTTCTTATCATAAAAATATATTGTACTAGAATATACAAACATTTTAAAACTATGCATCATATATATATTTATTTGATTTATTTACTTAAATATATGTATATATATATATATTAAAGGGTGAAAAGTAATATATAGAAAGTATTTAGTTTTATTTATTTAATTTAAGTATTTTTATTATCTTCTTTCTTCCATTTCTTCATAGACTAAAATTCTCTTATTCACAATTCCGTCATTTTATTTCTCTCTTTATGTCTCACAGTATCTGAAAAAACAAAAGCAATTTTTTTATTAGCAGGATTTTGCTGTTGAAAACAACCACACTGAAAATCTTAGATTATACACATAAGAGTAAACCTGCACAAAATCTTACTTTGCCTAGTTCTTAACGCTATACACTAAAAAAATAAAAAAGCGTTTTTCCACCAAAAATCAATTTTATAAAAGACTGCCTTTTAAACCAATTTTGGGTCTTACCATATAAAAATAAAGACATTCATTTGAAAAATATCATGAAAATTTTTACTATACATAAAGGCTTTTTTAACTTTCAATTTTTACTTAAACATAAAAGACAGCTTTCTTAAAAAAGCATTTTTTTTTCTCTCAACAGTGCTAAATATTTACAAATAAAATTGAACTCTTATAATTTCTTAAAGAGCTTTCTATTATTTTATCAAATTTAAGCAAAACAGCATTTTTAAAATAATAATAATTATTATTATTATTTGTTAGCATAAATTATAATGTGTGTGGAAATGACTAACACGCAGAAGCAAAACAAGAGAGCAAGCAGATCAAAAATTTATTAAAAGACTTGCTTCTGAACCCATTTTAAGTTTCACTATTTAAAATAACATGTCATTCATTTTACATGCATTCATGCATGATGACAATTTTTACTGTATAAAATTGCAAGAGTATCTATAGCATTCAAATTTATCAAAACGTAAAAGGAAAGTTACATGAAAAAACAATTTGGGTTTTCTCATGAAGTGCTTAATACTTACAACTAAAGTCGAACTTTTATAGTTTTTTTTATAAAGCTTTGAATTATTTTTATTAAATTTAAGCACAACAATATTAAGGTTTTTTTAAATACCCGCCTCTATACACAATTTTAGTTTCACTACATAAAAATAACAGGCTATTCATTATATATGTAACATGAAATATTTTATTGCTTCATTTTGTAAAAACATCAACAAAACTGAAATTTAAATGAAGCATAAATGGCAGTTTTCATGAAAATGTGTTTTGGATCTTTCTCACGAAGTATTAAATAGTTACAACTATAACTAAACCCTTGTCATTGCTTAATGGTTTTTAGTATTTTTTACTAAATTCAATTATAACATCATTTTAAAGAAAGTTATTTTTCAGTGCAAATTAAATGTATGTGAAAACGACTAACATGCAAAAACAAAACAAGACAGTAGAATAAAAATTAATGAAATACCTGGATTCTGACCATATTTTAAGTTTTACTATATAAAAAATAACATATCATTCCTTTAACCAGGGTTGGCAGGTTTTTGACACATGACAGTTTTTGACGGTTTAAACCACAGTTTAAACTGTCATGTCAAAAACCCTGTGTCAAAAACTCATGTCGAAAACTGTCAAAAACCTCACATTTTACACTTCTTGGTATATTTTAACAATGAAGTAGTCATATTTAGAGAAATAAAAAATTGTAATTTTACAAAAGAGTGTTTAATTTATATGTCTCTCATGGTTAAAAATAATTCTTAGAAGTTTATTATTTGTTTCCTATGAATGCTAATGATTTCTATTTAAGTACAAAAAATTTATATTTATATCTTTACAAAAAACAAAAATTCGAACATAGGAATTTGTATATTCTAAGGCGAACTAAATTTTAATATGAATTACATAATGCAATTTTAAATTATTTTTAATGAAAGGGATAGTGGACAGATCTCTTTTCTTAACATAATTTTAAAAATTAACCTACCATTGAATTCACAAAGTAATAACCTAATAATACATTTAATATATTTTTTTAAACCATAATAATGCTAAAACGAAGAGGGAAAATTAATAATAATTTGTAGGAAAATTTTAAACAATTTTTAATTTTTTCTTTTTCTTTTTCTTTTTCTTTTTTATTCAATTAGTTTTAAAAGAATTTATATACTTAATTCTATTATTATAATTTACCACCTGTATATGGAATTTGTATAGCTTTAAGACAATTTACGAAAAATTTATAACGTTCACTCTTTCCTTAAGAAAATGCATTGACATGTTTCCTAACATTTCTTCTTTTTTTTTTTTTTTTTTTTTTTTTTTTTTCTCCTAGAAAAATATTCTATATATACATATATACAAATAACGAATGTTAAGTTATGTACTTAAAAATATGCAACTTAAAAATATGCATAAAATCATTTAACATTATACTTCAGATTTTTCACCTATGGTTTTCGACAGTTTTTGACGGTTTAAACCAGTTTTTGACAGTTTAAACCAATTTTTGACACATGTCATGTCAAAAACCAGTTTTTGACGTCAAAAAAACCAACCCTGCCTTTAACATATGTGCATGATGCCAATTTTTACTGTACATAATTATAAAAAAGTACCTATAACACTCAAATTTTATCAAAACGTAAAAATTAGTTTCCATGAAAAAGCGATGAGTTTTTTCTGATAAAGTGCTAAATATTTGCACCAAAAATTGAACTCTCATAATTATAAAGTTTTCAATTATTTTTATCTAACTCTGAAATGGAGTCGCTGGCATACAGAGTACGCCAATGCAATCTTTTGGGCTGTGATTTTTTCTGATATTCTTTTTATTATATCCTTTTTATCCATCTTTCCCGCTTTTTTTTCTGATATTCTTTTTACTATATCATTTTTACTATGACAAAATACTTTATTAATGTAATGTATAAGGTTAAATAGTTTCAAACACCATGTAGAGGCTTGAAAAATGACCTGGCGTACTTTATATGCCGCTCCTCTAAAATTGTACAATACACCCACCCCTCCAACTGAGGGTCAAGCAAAATCATTTTTTAATATAAATTAAAATGGGCGAGGAATAAAAAAAAAATTGCATGAACAAAACAAGGGTGCAGGAAATTTTTTTAAATACAAGCCTCTATAAACACATTTTCGGTTCCTCATATAAAAATAACAGGCCATCAGCGAGACTGAACAAACATCATGAAAAAAAAAACATCAACAAAACTGAAATTTAACTGTAGCAAAAACGACAGTTTTCATGAAAATGTGTTTGGGATTTTTCTCACGAAGTATTAAATATTCATAACTAAAGTTGTACCCTTGTCATTGCTTATAAAGATTTTTAGTATTTTTTTATCAAATTTAATGAAAACAGCATTTTAAAGAAAATTATATTTCAGCGTAATCTAAAATGTGTGTGAAAATGACTAACATTCAAAAATAAAATAAGAGAGTAGAAAAAAAATCGTATACATTTTAAAAGAATGGCCTGTTATTTTTATATGTGAAACTAAAATAGTGTATATATATAGATAGAGGCGGGTGTTTAAAAAATTTATACCAAAAAAGGATTTTGCTTAAATTTGATAAAAATAATTGAAAGCTTTATAAAAAATTATAAGAGTTCAATATTAGTTGTAAATATTTTGCACTTTATGAAAAAAAAACCCAAACTGCTTTTTCATGAGAACTACCTTTTAAGTTTTGGTGAAATTTGAGTGTTATAGGTGCTTTTATATAATTATACAAGAAAAATTGACATAATTCCTGTATGTTAAATCTAAATGAATGACTAGGCTACTTTTTATATAGTGAAACTTAAAATGGGTTCAGAAGCAAGTCTTTATAAGTTTTTTCTACTCTCTCATTTTATTTTCACATGTTACTCATTTTTACACACATTTTAATTTATACACTGAAAAATAACTTTCTTTAAAATGCCTGTTTTAAATAAATTTGATAAAAATACTAAAAATCTTTTTAAGCAATGACAAGGGTTCAATTTTAGTTGTGAATATTTAATACTTCGTGAAAAAGATCCTAAACGCATTTTCATGAAAATTGATGTTTATGCTTCAGTTAAATTTCAGTTTTATTGATGTTTCCACATAATTTTAATTATATTGTTTGGCAATTTTTTCCAAACTCGCCAATTTGGTGCAGTTTCTCGATTTTTTCAAAATGGCCAAATTTATGTGTTTTAAAGCAACAACCTAAAAATACAGAGCAAAAAGTATCTTTCCAAAATTTCAACAAAGGATAAAACAAATTTGCCCAATTTTCATAAACAAAAACTAACAAATATTAAACATTACAAAACCACAATAACATAAATACTCAATAAACATAAAAAATAAGTATATTAATAAAATAGAAGGTTTTTTTACTTACCCATTTCCAAAATTTTGTACAAAAGCATACTTTCCTTTGAAAAACAAAGAATTAACTTTGAGCGGAAACCAGTAGCGTCAGCAGAAAAAAATTTAAAGGGGGGGGGGAGGGGGCACAACCTGAAAAAAAAAAATAATAATAATAAAATTCTGATAGCAGTTTTAAAGTTAAAGAAAAAAATTCCTATTAGAATTTGGGGAGGGGGGGGGGGGGAACTGCTCCCCCTTGCTGCATTGTGCAAACTTTGAAATAAGTATGTACAGTTACCAAATTAACACCATTTTTAACACTACTGCAAAGCTTCTTTTCATATATTCAACAGAAATACTGAATTCTATTAAACCAATAAATCACCATTTTACATTTAAAAAAAAAAAAAGCAACCATATCAATTACAAACATCTCCCACAGAAATTCAAATAGCCTACTGTTGCCAAAATTTAAAAAGAAAAACAAAACAAAACATATCAAATACACTGCTACTATACAAATATACATAGGTAGGTTGGATTTAACGTTGCACTAGTACTGTGCTACAGGTAATTGGCGACGATCTGGAATTTCATTTCGCAGCAATCAGTGATACGTACAGTCGGCAGCAAAAGTATCCAAGCACTTGCAATAATCCGTGTCTCAAAAAAGTACACTTAATACTGTTTTGTTAAATAAATCCTTGTGGAGTCATGTTCTTAGTCAGCCTAAGAACAGGATTTGACAAGAATTTATGTAACAAAATAGAATTAACTATACTTTTTTGACATAAGAAGTATTGACTAGCGCTCAGATCAGGGTTCCCACTTAATTTCAAAAATAAAATTCCCCGACTTTTCCAGGTCTATTTTTAGAAAATTCCTGTCACAAAATTTGGTTTGCGACATAAAAAATAGCTCACGGTATAAAACAGAACATAGCTCGCCACATAAAAGACAACACAGTAACGTGACTTGCGACATAAATTGAATGCTCAAAAAGCGTTTTTCAGGTTTTTGAGCAATATTTACAATTTTCCCTGATATTTCCCTGACTTTTTTCAGTAATTTCAAATTCCCTGACTTTTCCAGGTTTTTCCTGTTCTCCCTGACCATGGGAACCCTGTCGGATATTTTTACTGCTGACTGTACATCAGTACACTTTGTGTACATGAAAACCGAAAAAACATCACTGGATGGATACCTCACTCGCATACCGCACGAATCTTTAAAATGCACAAAATTTCGTTTCGCAGCGATCAGCAATATCTTTGTCTGTATGCTCCGCGTACATGGAAACCAAAGAAAAACATAACTGGATACTTCGCTCGCATACTGCATGAATCTTTAAAATGCACGAAATTTCGTGTTACAGCAACCAGTAATATGCACGTCTGTACACTCTGTGCACACGAAAAAAAAAAAAAAATACTGGATACCTCACCCATGTGAAATTTCGTTTCACAGCGATCAGTAATATGCACATCTGTAACGCTCTGCGTACATGAAAAAAAAAAAAATAAATTAATAACACATCACTGGATACCTTACCCGCATGAATTTTTAAAACACATGAAAATTCATTTTACAGCAACCAGTAATATGCATGTCTGTAATGCTCTGCATACATGAAAACCAAAAAAAAAAAAATCACTGGATACCTCACCAGTATGAGTTTTTAAAATGCATGAAATTTCGTTTTACAGCAATCAATGATATGCACGTCCATATAATATAACTTGAACTCATAACTTAAACTTATAGCTTGAGTTTATACACACCCATCTACTGTATACCTGTATATTACACATTTTATTTTTGAACATATTGAGAAGTAAATTTTAGTATAAGTTCAGAAAAGATCAATTTATTTTTTTCTACTTCATTTAATTTTTTACTCCTAATGCTAAATTCTCTCTTTTAAAAATGGTCAAGGAGTACTCTCACTTTTAGAAAAAAAAAAATAATCTTCTTAATATCTCTGCATTCAATAAATGATAATACATTCTGGTTATATGAAAGTTAAAAAATAAATTACATTACATGATATTTAGTAAATAATTATATGAACAGCTTTAATTGTTTTAAAATGAAGCTATTACAATATTGCATAAGGCCTTTTTTAAACATTTCTAGCTTTCTAAACTTTGAACCTAATGAAAACAACAGTGTCATTATTTTAATTATCTTCTAAGGTAAATATGCTAGTAATGAGCATCCTTAAGGAATTTCTTTAAAATTTTATTATTATTAAACAAAATTTAACCAATTTTATATCGTCATATTACTCTTATAAGCTCACCCTAATTCAAAAATTTTACATTAAGAATTCGTAGATATTTACTATAATAATAAATGAAGTTGTAGTATAAATAACTAATTTCTAATTAGATTATTCTGTGCTTTAATATTTGATCATACGAGTTATGTTATTATAAACATAACTTTTAATTTTTCGAAAGAAATCGAATTCCAACATTGATGAAACACACTGAAGATTACACATTACACTGATGAAACATACTTTATATTACATATTTGCAATTAAAAAAAAATAGAAATGCCTGTTTTTCAGGTACTTTTGATTAATAATAAATAATAAATGTTGACTTAACTTGATAAACGAAAGCTAAAAGTAAATCCGTATAGACCATCCATAGTATAGACACTTCTTCCATCACGCCGGGCGTCCAGTCCATGTGGATCTTGTAAATAAATAGCGTGTTGTGTTGCCATACCTGTTTTTCAAATGCTACAAACTATGCAACAGAAATTCATTAGAAAAACTATAGCTTTATAGAACAATCGGTATTTGTAGAACATTTAACATTTAACCAATATTAATAATAATAATAATCCAAAAAAATGAACTATATTTTAAAATAAAGATGAATAATATTCATATAATATTTTATATTAGAGTATTTGAATTATTTGAATGCTCGAAACTTTTGAAAAATGACATCAGTGAAATTGCTTTCCTTTTAAGATAATTCTGGGTTAATTGTGGTTGAGTTTTACGTCGTACTAATGCTGCGCAGATGGGTAATTGGCGACGGTCTGGGACACAACCCTAGAGGTGTTCCGGAGACATGCCATCACAATTTTGATCCTCCACGTAAGGAATGGCTCTCCCGCTTCGGTGACCCCCAGAGATATAATTTTTGATGGGAACATGGAGGACTTTGCGGCTACGACAGATTTTACGTGCACCAGCCGCCATTAGTGTACACGACGGTCTTTGGCCGGCTCAAGTACCGAACCCGCAATCTTCCAATTAAGATAATTCTGGGTTTCAAGACTTTAGTTGGGCATAAGAAATGGGTTTCGGGATCCTCCTAGCTTGAAATAAATAAATAAATGTAATACACGATTTTTTTTCAGGTAGATTTTTTTGGTGAAGAAAAAGAAATTCATTTGGGAAAAAAAAAAAAAAAAAAATGTGTTATATGGGGTCCAGAGGGACACTGGGGGTGTATTCAAAATTTTAAAACACACTGATAATATAGTAAAAAGTAAAAATATATTTTTTCTTTTTTGCAAAATTGGAATATACAAGCAATTTCGTGAATAAAAATGCAAAAATTTTGCCAATAGAAAATAAGCATCAATTTTATACAAAACTAGCAGGCTACGCCCGCTTCGCTGGTCACTATTTTTAAATGAATCGCTATAGTTAATGAATTCTCAAAATTACATCAATTTTTATCATGCGGGAAAAAAAAAAAAAAAAAAAAAATGTGATTGGAAAAAAATGTCGCAACGGGTCCCCACTGCCCTTGGCATTGTAGGCAATTGTGCGCTGCGCGCGTGCTTTTATGTTCAACACTCTTAATGAATCACTATATTATCGTAAGCAAAAAACATAAATTAAAAAAAAAAAATTCCCATCAGTGGAATAATCGGTTCGGGCCACCACTGCCTGCGGCAGCTCATACAGGTGCGCAAGGCTCTCATGCTCCTTCACCTACCGTTCCCGCCCCTCCTAATTATTTCAGATTTTAAAAAATACTCGAAGTCTTTATCTCGGGCTTTTAAACCTAATAATACTAATTTCCAACATTTTATCTGAATTTTTTTATTTTTACCCCTGCGCCTGATCTCTTCCCGCCCTTCGTAATAAGTCTGTACTTTCGAAAATATCCGCAATCGATTTATCGGGCCTCAAAACCTAACAACACTAATTTTCAGCGCTCGAACTCTTATTTATATATTTTTACCCTTTCACTTCCCCTTCCCGTCTATCCTAATAATTTTACAAATTCGAAAATATACGCAGTAGATTTGTAGGTATCAAAAAACCTCCATGTACCAATTTAAGAACTTTCCAAATTCGAAAATATCCGCAATCGATTTGTAAGTATCATAAACCTCTATGTACCAATTTTGAACGATCTAACTCTATTTTTATTTTTTTGCCCCTCCGTCCCCTCCTTCCGCCCCTCCTAAGAACTTTACAAATTCAAAAATATCCGTAATAGATTTGTAGGTATCAAAAACCTTTATCTACCAATTTTGAACGGTCTAACTCTATTTTTATTTTTTTGCCCCTCCCCCCCCCCCTCACACCTTTCTGACCCTCCTAATAACTTTACACTTTCAAAAATTTCCTCATTAGAATTGCAGATCTCTAAAACCTATCTGTATTAATTTTGAACGGTCTAACTATATTTCTATTTTTTTACCCCATAGCCTCCTTCCCGCCCCACCTGGGACGTATTTCTAAAATTAAAGAAATTTGTTTTTATGTATTTATGGGAGCTGTATTTTAGAGCAAAAATATCTTACACATATATATTTTTTTCTATTTGCAATATAAAGGGTTATTTCAAATCACGTTTTGCCCCCTCTCCTCCCCTCTTGGGGGCTGAATTTCAAAAATTCCAGAAATAAGTTTTTAGGTATTTTTATCAGCTATATATTAGAGTAAAAATTTCACATATATCTGTTTTTCTGTTTGAGATATATAGGAGTATGTGAAATCACGTTTTGCCCCCTTTCCCCCCTTGTGGACCGAAATTCTAAAATTCCAGAAATTGGTTTTTAGATAATTAAATTAGCTATATTTTAAAGCAAAAATTTTACGGATATCTGTTTTTTTTCTTTGAGATATGAAGGTTTTTGTGAAATCACATTTTGCCCTCTACACCCCCTTGGGGGACGAATTTCGCAAAATCGCTTCTTAGGGAGTGCTTACATATGTTCTATATGTTCTATAATCTGACCCAGTTTCGAGTCAGTGGCTCCAGTAGATTTTGCTGTGCGTTGATGAGTCAGTGAGTGAGTGAGTGAGTGGAAGTACTCCTTTATATGTATAGATATGTTCACAGTTTTTACAACACAGAATATGCACTTTTTTGTATGTATAGAAAATGCAAATAATTTGCACAAAAAGTGCATTTCTTTCTTTCTTTTTTTTCGAACTATTTACAAATATTCAGTTTTAATTTAAATTTACAAATTGTGCACAATCTACACTTTTTACACAAAAAAAAAAAAAAAAAAAAGTGCAAGCAGTTTCTAGCTGGGTTTTTACATACACCAGGTATCATTTTCTCCCTACCCAACCTTCTTTACAATGTCACGTTTCTTCTGTATTTTAATATAGAGTTGACTTCTGTAAAAAGATTCAATTCAATGAATGTTACAATCTTTTGTAAAAAGATCTTCAGAAGCCTTTAAGTTACCTGCATGAAAGGCAGTTTTTATTTCCCTTCAAAATACCTGATATAATCTAATTAAAATCGTCTAAGTCATTGAAGGTAATTTGAAGGTGATAAGCTTTCTGAAATAAACCTGTATGAAACCTTTAAAAAAACTTTATTTCCCGAAGGAAACCTGCAGTTTTTATTTTTGTATGAAACCTTTAAAAAATCTGAATATTTCCTGAAGGAAACCTGTATTTTTTATTTACCTTCAAAATACCTGCAAAGTATGTGTTTTCTTAAAGGTTTTTTGCTGATTTTTTTACCTGGGAAAGTACCTTTATAATAGAGAAGCATAAAAAATTGCTACAATTATCAAATAATGGAAGCATTTTTTCATTCCTAATAAATAAGGACTAAAATTAAAGTGTTACTGATTAATAATTTAGTTTATACAATTTTTTAAAGTTTAGAAAATATTTTCAAAAAAAAGGGTGTCCCCATTTTTCCCCAGAAAATGGGGACGGTTGGTCAGTATACTTATAATGACCAGATCAGAGTACCTTTATACAGAGAAGCCTTAAAAATTGCTACAATTACCCAATTATGGATGTATTATTTCATTCTTAATAAATGAGGACTAAAAATAAAATATCAATGATAGGTTATTAATTTATTACATTCTTTAAATAACTTAGAAAAAGGCCTTCAAAATAAAGGCTGTACCCAGAAAATGGGGACATTTGATCAGCGTAATTAACAGGACAGATATTAGAATTTTTTCTTTCGGAATGCAAAAACGTACGAAATCAGGATTTTTTCTTTATTCTTTGTAGTACAGAATGTCCCTCATAAATGAAAAAAAAAAAAAAAAAAAATGATGAAAGTGTTATTATCATATTATTTAAAGATTTTCATACCTTGCTATCACAACAGTGAAAATTTCATTCTTCTTCGAATAAGCAGGTTTAGGCAATTTCAAAGATTGCAGAATTTTGAAGATTTCTAGCACTAAAATAGGCGCCTAAAAAGTTCTTTGTCTTTTAGTGTCAAAAGCTTTAGATATTCCAAAAATTTTGAAATTGCATAACTCGATAAGTTTTGGCCGTAAAAGAGGGTGACCAAATTTCTAGGGAGGGCCTGCGGAAGCACAGTCAGCAGAATACCGTGCTCGTAATTTGAAGATTGCGCGTTCGATACTCGAGCCGGCCAATGACCTTTGTGTACATTAATGGTGGCTGGTGCACGTAAAATCTGTCATGCCTGAATCTTCTTCATGTTCCCATCAAAAAGTATACCTTTGTGGGTCGCCGAAGTGGGCGAGCCATTCCTTCAGTGCAGGATCAAAAGTGTGATGGCATGTTTCCGCCCATACAGCATACTTTGTTCCAGCGATGTTCCAGGTACATCGCAATGTCTTATTATCATCACATCTCAGAGAGATGCAAATAGAATATCTCTGAGACACAGAAGCAGGTCGTCGCTGAGAGTAACACTTGCGATGTTCTGGAAATGTACCGGAGATGTATGCGATGTCGCAAAGCTGAGACATTTCCACATCCTTAGAACGTACCTGGGATGTTCCAGAGACGAGCAGAACGTCTATGCAACATCACAATGTCGCAGTGCGATGGTCTTGCAACGTTCCAGAGATGTAAGTGTGCTGTATGGGCGGACAACCTCAAGAGATGAGTCTCAGATCGTTGTCAATTTTCCCTTGTGCTATTGCGACGTAAAACGCATCCAACTAAGCAACTAACCCAGATTTTTGGGGACAGTCCCCATTTTTTGAGTCTGTCTGCACTCTAGAAAACATTTCGTCTTTTGGGAACTCCCTCTTTTACATTTTATCCCCACTTTTACCAATTTTTAATGTTGCTGTGGGAGAACATTGTGTGTGTGTGTGTGTGTTTTATCAAGTCTTAAAACTGATCTTCTTGCAATGACCTTGCAAACTTTATTTGTTTTTGGCAAAATTAGTGAAATTCAAGCAATAATTTCTATTAGAAAAATGGCACCTAATACTGTTTTGTCAAGTAAATATTTGTGGATTCACGATCTTAGTCTGATTTTGTTTATAATAGATCAGAAGAAAAGAGGATCTTCAGGGCATTTTATTTTATTTAGTATTTAGTTTTTGTGATAAATATCTAAAAATGCGGACTGCCCCCAGATATTTTGGACGTTTGTCCCGCAAAACCATTTTTTTACTGTCAAATCTCATCAACTAATTTAATGAGCTTTTAATTTTTAAAATTGGAAATATGGTTGTTATTTTTTAATTATACTCATATAAATATTGATTGTTTTTTTTTTTGTTTTTCAAATTTATTTTGTAGTAATATATTTGGGAAACATATATGGCAACGTGACGTTGTTTGCACTCTGTGGTTTCAACTTCTCAAGATAAGATGGATGCCCTCCTGAAAACGTGGTGTTAGTGTTATGAATTAACATAACTTGGATTTCAATTATCAAGGTAACTGAATAAATTAAATTTTAAGTTTTACATTGAGTTTTACTCTTTTAAGTTTTACTCTTTTTTTATTTTAAGTGTACTAAGGTACATTTTCTATTAGTGAAGTTAAATTTAGAAATCGCCGACTCCTCAATGTTTGGCAAATTTTTGAAGCATAAAAAAGCATTGTCAAAATATTTTTGACAATAGTTAAAGTGAAAAACATCTTGATGGGAAATATTAAATATTTCATGACAAATACTGGAAAAATTTGATGGAAATATTTTTTTTTTTTTTTCAAAAGTAATGAGATTACAATTAAATGATACTAATTAGAGCTTAATTGTAGTTTCACCGGCTAATTACGCGAAGCGCGTTAGATTGCCATATGTTATGGGCTTCAAAGGTTACCTTTGCTTGTTTGTGTCATGTATTGTGTGTTGAGAATTTCAATATGTTATTTAATTATTTATTATATTCATTTTCAAAATCATAAATGCTGTGAAGTGACTCTCATAATAGCTAATTTCTTTTGATCCTCATATGAGATTCTCTGCTAATTTTCTATTGTGAATGCATACAGATATTAAGGTATTTTTAAAATTTTCAAAATGCATTTGGAACATATTAGATTTTGTAGATTAAGTTAACATCTTAGAAATGTATGCCGAGTTAAAAAAATAATAGTAAATGTAATATGTTTCTAGATTATGTGATTGTTTTTTTCTTTATAAATGCATATTTTGCTTATTTGGTGATTACTTTATTTCAGATAAAAACTCCTTATTTCAATATATGGCTTGCAAAGAAAAGTTCCTGACTGGTAAGAGATTAGAAGACCTTCGCTTAAAACAGTAAGGTATTACATTTTATATTTGTTATTTAATATGATATTCATAATTCATTATTTTTTAAATTTTTATTGTTAAAGAAAAAGCCCAGCTCATATTCAAAATATTAAGATAATTACATTTCTTTAGAAATTGAAAATATCATTTGGTAATTTAATACCGTTTAAACCATATATGTAAATGATATTTTTATTAAGAACTTATTGTTGATAAACTTATTTATTATCTTTAAATTATTATTTTTGAAAAGATTAAAAAAAAAAAAAAATTTTAAAGTCAATATATTAAAATATTTTACATTAATTCTTCTTTAATTATCACCAATTCATAACTGGTGGCATCATTGATTAAATTCAGACGATTTTATTTAAAATCAGTATTCTTTTTGCAGTTTGTTACTCTTTCGTCTTAAAATGGGTCGTTGGGAGTGATATTCCGGAATCTGTCAAACTTCGCATGGTTCATTTGTATCGGCACGGTAAAAATCAATGCTGAATAGCGAATTATTTACATTGTTCGCAATCCAGCGTTAGTAAAATACTAACACAATTATTTAAAAAAATGGAAAAATTATAAAATAATCGCTGAAATGGCAGCTGAAAACCAAAAGGGTCATTCTCTGAAAAGTGGTCATTTCATGTCCCAGTAGTCTTGAGGGTATATTTTTAAAAGCACAAAAACAAAAAGCTGTTTAAACTATCAATATTAATTGGTTTTACATATAAACTGTTATTATTTGGTTGTTGAAATTCAAATATAATTTTTAAAATGCAAACGTCATTCCCTCACTGTGTCCCCATACCCACATCTAAGTAAATAAAATGGTTTCTACAGTATTAAAACATGTATATTTGAATTAAAAACTTATTAAACATACTTTAATAAATATTTATCCATTATTCTATATTTATATATTATGCAACGAAAGAAATTAGAATACTTTTTATTGTTGTCCCTGGTAACAGATATCATTCCCTCATCAAACTATAATGACATCCTTACTTACTGTATAATGATAGCGCATACTTTATATAAGTCAAATTTAATTTATATACCAGCAAAGTAAAGAAACCATTTTGAATTCTGTTGGAAACATTTAACAATGAATAGCATATGGCTCTCAAACGTTAGATTGAAATACAGTATTTTTATTATACGTCATTCCCTCACTCATTATAAAGTTAACTAAAACAAATCAAATTTGCCTTTTTATGATGTTATATTAATAAAAATATGTTTTAATAAATATTTAGAGTTTGAAAATATAACTAAACTTAATAATATATAAAGTAGATTTTAGAAGAAATTTGTCATTCCCTCATTTTTCTAATTAATAAAAGTAATTGCTATATCGAAAATTATCAGATACAGTTTAGTTTATATTATTTTTTTTATTAATTGTAACATATGTGTACATGTACAAAATAAAAAATAAAAAAAATTAGGAGCAATTTTATTTGGACTAAGGTTTTTTCTTTTTTCCTTTTTAAAAAAAAAAAAAAATGCCCACTTTTCTGAGAATGACCCAAAAACATCTGCTAGAGATGACAGGAAACTGAAGCGTATAGTTAAGAAAAACCGTTTTAAAAGTGAACGATTCTTGCACCGAAAATGGAAAGAAGTTGGAGTTGAAGTTTCTACATTGACAACATTAAAACGTCCCCATAAATATAAGCTTAAATCTCATGTACCGAAAACAAAACCTCTCATGACTGCAAAACAAAAGCGTATAAGATTGAATCGGTGTAAATCAAGACGTTTATGCAGCGAAGGAGATTGGAAAAAAATATTATTTAGTGATGAAAGTATGTTTTGTGTTTCATATGGCAATCAAGGTATTCGAGTTTGGAGAATGAAGCAAGAAGCATTTGATAAAGAGCCTGAAATGTTTGGTAAAATTTGCTGCTAGTGTCGTGGTTTGGGGTTGCATGAATGCATAAGTACCTGGAAAGTTAATCATCGTCAATGAAAAGGTTAACTCTCAGATATATCAAGAAATTTTGGAATATTACATATTACATCATCAGAAGATTTATTTGAAGATGTTTTAATCTTTCAACAAGATGTAGCGTCACCGCATACGTCGGGGTGAACGAAGAATTGGTTCCGCCAATGCAACATTAAGTTACTTCCTTGGCCACCAAACTCACCAGACATTAATTCCATTGAAAACTTATAGGGTATAATAAAGAAAAAACTCCAAGAAAATCCTTCTTCAAGTAAAACTGAGTTAGTGGCACATATAAAGTCTATTTGAGCTAATATTGATAGATATGTTTTAAACACCTTGTATATAGTATGCAAAATCGATTGTACGCTGTTATTAAAGCTAAAAGGGATGCTACAAAATATTAACTACCATTAACTAATTACTTCATATTCATAAGGTAATATTTTTGCGTAAAATAAAATATTCTAATATTTTGATGTGTTTCAGAAAACTATTGTATATCTAATTTATTGTATTTTATATTTTGTAAATGTTAAAATCTTATCTAAACATTCCAGTTTTAATTTATTTCCTGAAATTTGGGGTGACTTAAGAACAGGGTATGGTTGACTTTTTATCGCCAACTGAGGTGAATAGTGCCAAATCTGTTGACCCACGATTTTGCCAAATTTTTGCCAAATGGCCGTTTAGTTGTGGTGACCTCAAATGGAAAACCGCTATTTTTTGGAAACGTGCTCGTTATGACGTCGTTTGAATAGCATTTCCGGATTTAGTAATACTTTTTAATCTCCCTATTTTTTGAAAGTTTTATTATTTTTTGCAGGATTTATGTTTTTATGATGTTTGGTTATTATAATTTCAATATTTCTAAAGGAAATTGTGCTTGTGTGGTTTATAAACAAAAGTTGGATAAGCAAGAGACGTGCAAATTGGTTTTTAGGGATAAAAAGTGTTGATGTGTTTGATTTTAGTTAAAAAAGAAAATTTTTTGGTAAATATGGATAAAATAACATGATTGAAGTAAGATTATTTTTCTTGATTCTTGTTTACAATTTATTAATTGTAAGTTAAAATGTATTTTTGATAACTTTTACGACGATGCCATATCGAAGTGGCTAATCGGACCGTCGGTGCGATTAGTGTAGAGAGAGGGTATACAGACCATCTTTTCCAAGGAGAATAAGTTAACACTAATAAAAGAGTAAAATTTAGAAATAATGTCTTGCTTGTCCCCATGCATGAAAAATTATCTTTTTTGTGGTGTCGCACAGATCTGGCCGGGGTTAAAATCGTCGCAGTTCCGACTGTTTTGGTTTGAGAGTAGCACTTCCAACCGGATCTATCCGAAAGCAGGTGCAACAAAGGAGGTGTGTTTATGTGTAAGGAGGGGCGGGGGGAGGCTTCACTGATTAAATTCGTTAAAGAGTTAACAAAACTGAATATATTTACTAAATAAAAAAGCCTAACGTGTACAAAAGTCAATATTTTTTTTTTTTTTTTTTTACAATATACAATTATTGTAATGTGATTCAGGTGCGTAGCTTGAAGTGGGAGGGAGTGCTAGTATGCACTAGTATTTTAATTCTTTTCCCTACCTTAATGATCTGGCGTGGCACTCACACAATGCAATTGTTTCTGCTTTCATTAGAAAAAAAAAAGATTTTAAAATTAAAAGATTTTATTTTTTGTGAATAATTATGAAAAAAAGCTAGTTAAAGGTGTAATTAAAATCATTTTATTAAAAAAATTCTAATAGAAAGACTAAATTAGTTATCTGCTTAATACAGCTGTTTCTGCTTTTAATAGAAAAAGAAAAATTTATTTTAAAACACTTTTAATACTAAACGATTTTATTTTCCATGAATAATTATTTAAAAAAAAAAAGACTAGTTAAAAAATATTTAATGAAATATTCAATTAAAAAACTAATATATTTATTAAAATTGCAATTTATTATAATTAAGTTAGATGAAATCGCTGAATACAATTATTTAGACTTTTAATCAATAAACCAAGTAGTTCTGATGTCCACATTGGTAGACAGGAAGTGTCAGGTTCTATCCCAGGTCATGGTTGTCGGCCTTCATGTTCTCAATCGGGTTTAACACCTAAACTACCACCACCAAATTATTTTTAATATAAAAAGTTATTTTAATCAGTAATTATATAAAAAAAATGAATAATATGTTATAATGAAAAACTTATTTAATTATAAAAAATATTTTTTAAATAATGAATTTAGATCAAATTACTTAATATTACTGTTTGAGCTTTTAACAGAAAAACTATTTTAAAATACTTTGTAATATAAAAAGATATGTTTTGTCATGATTATAGAACAAAGAACTAATTAAAATGATATTATTTAAATAATCTAATTCATAAAATGTTACATTAAAATATATACAATATATACTAATTAAATTAGCCGAGCTTTCTCAATACTATCCTTTAGGCTATTATTCAAAAAGTGTATTTCAAAAGACATTTACTTAAAAAAATTTTTTTTATATTAATTATTATAGAAAAATATTGCTAAGAGAATCAGGGTGATCTTTTACCTGTCGTAAATGTGATCAATACAAAAAACCCTTAACGGGTTAAAAGTTTGTGACGCAGCACTGTACTTTATGGCTATAAGAATTAGAAATACAGATCTAAAAAATAATGATATCAAATTTTCAGTGACGCTTTGATATTAATTAAATTATACATAGATTTTCTTATTTGAATTTGCTTTTTCCTTTTATTTATATTTACAGTGTAAACGTTATTTTCAACATAAAATAATATATAGCATTTACTCATTGATACCTTTCCATTCACATCTCTTATACTATGAAAGCATGTGTTTTAAAAGAAATTATATGAAATTCCAGTAACGCAGTGGTGTTACATTAAATGATTTGTTTTTAAATTTCATTGCAATTATTTTGTTTTGCATATTAAAGTATATGTGCACATTGAAATATTGCTTTTAATTTTCAAATACGCTGTCAAGTATATCACATTCATTAAGCTTATATTATGTACTGAAATATATTTATTTGAATGAATTATTCTATCTTTTGCGTCCCGCCATCCAAAACTGAAAAAAATTTCACAATTTTTTTCTTTACAGCACAGTATCTATTTGCTTGCATTTTCAATTTATTTGGATGAAATGACACAAAGTAAACATTTCCATATATTTTACTTACAGTTTTGGATGGCGTGACGCAATCTTTGAAAAAATCTTTGCATTATGTTTGTTTATGAATATGTATATATAAATCTGCATATTCAACTACTTAGATGTTATTTATTTTTTCTTTTCCTTCTTTCCCTTTTTTTTTAACAACAATTAAACCGTTCCAATATAATTCGATGCAAACCAAACCCAATTTTCTATACAAATATATGTATGATTTTTCTGAAAATGACTTTTGTACTTATTTTGCCATGTTTTCTAACAGCAATGTTGTAATAAACATGGATTGTAGATCAATTGCATTATACACTTTCAAAATGTGAAAAGTTTGAATTTGCAGTTGAAACAAGCAAAATAATTAGTATATTACAGAGAAAATTCAAGATCAAACAAGCAAAATCATTATGACCGGTGCAAAAAGGAAGCGGTTCGAATAGCCTCCACACTAATCCCACCGATGGTCCGAATAACAACGGCCATGCCATATTGAATAGTCATTTTCATTCATTTTACAGTAGATGTATTAAATATAATATGAATGTGTTTTATTGATATCACACAACCAACAGATTGGGAAAAAAATCATATATATTGAAAATTTATTTTTCCAACTGAGTGAAAATAATGCCTGGACTGGGAGTCGAACCCCGTATCGTTGACTTACAAGGTCTTCCAATTGAGCTTTCCAGGCTGACAACCGGTCAGCATTACTCACTCAGACAACCATTTCTCAGTTGGAAAAATAAATTTTCAATATAATATGAATGTATCGTTTTGTAATCTTTAAAGAAAGGTTTATATTTAAGTATCGTGATAAAAAAATAATAATGCTATTAAAAAATAAATATAAAATGTTATTTGGAAAATATTATTTTAAAAAGAGTTTAGATTTTTTTTATATGTGTATATGTTTTAAATTTTAGATTAGATAGAATGTATACATTTAAAACTGTTTTTCCTTTTGTTTTTTAAGGGTATATTTAAATTGTATTTTCTTTTTATTTTAAATTGGACTAATGCAAACCATTCAAAAACAGTTCTCTTTAACAATGATTTGAAAATCATATTTACCAAATATTGTACAAATGATTTATCCTGTAAAGATAAAGAATATTAAATTCTTTCAAGAGACAGGGAGATTGAATAGTAGTCTAGTCACCATCTTATTTGGTGGCTTGGTGACAGACTTTTATAAAGAACAATTTTGTGAAAGGGTTGTTTTTATAAATTTGAATTTTGTGAAGGGTTCATTTTATGCGTTTTAGTTTTGTGAAGGAGCAGCAAATGGTTCTATGAAATTGTTTTTCTGGCTGTACTTACTATTTATATTTAAAAAAAAGTAACTAACTGAGACATGTTACTTTTCAGCCTTTTTAACGGCTCTCTTCACTTACCGTCACCGGAAGCCCGAGCCATTGTTATTCTATGTTGAAATTTTCTTTACAAATAACTTGTTAACTAATACATATTTTGAAATTCTGTTTTCACATTCAGAAAATTTCCAACGGTTAAATTGACGGACCTTTTTTAAAAATGTATTTTTTTTAATTATTAATATTTTATTTTGAAATTGCAAAATGAAAAAAATTTCACATATTGAAATTTCATATTTTGCAGCTTCAAAATAAAATATAAAAAATTAAAAAAAATATTTTTTTAAAAAAGGTCCGTCAATTTAACAGCTGGGAATTTTCAAAATGTGAAAACAGAATTTAAAAATATGTATTAGTTAATAAGTTATTTGTAAAGAAAAATTTCCCATAGAATTACATTAGCTTCGGCTTCAGGCGGTGGTGAGTAAAGAGGGCCCTTAAGCTTGAAAATTATTATTCTTGGGATCAATGCAAATCTGCATTAAAACTTTTTGGACATGTGTAGGGGGGGGGTTGTCAGCCTGAATTTGTGCAATATATTATTAGAAATTTCTATGTGATTGGCTTTCAAGAAATGTCAAATTCAAACTTGGAGAAAATGAAAAAGAAATAGCACTTCAACTGCATTTTCCTAATGAACTTGAACTACATTATTTTGCTAATCAATTGCCCCAGCAAGCAGGGTTGGCCAATTTTTGCCGAAGTGGAAAAAACCGCGGAAAAAACCGCCCTGGCAAAAATAGTTTTTGCCACAATTTTTGCCAGTGGCAAAAATTACCAGTATTTCAAACAGGGTTTTAAGGATTTTAATTACACAATTTTAATGTTTAAATCATAATTTTAACAAATTAAAACCAGAGATTTAATTACACTCTTGATCAGCTGATTCTTATGTAAATCATTAAAATGATGCATTCTAAAATTTCTTTAAAATGAAATTTTTAACATCAACAATTAACATATTTTTTTTTTCATTTTTAAAAATACTTAAATTACCTATCTAAAAAATATTCTTCAATAATTAATTGTTAGAATATTTGTGTTTTTCAATGTATTACATATTTTTGTTTATAGTGGGGAAAAGTCAAATATTGAGTCAATTATTGACTCAGCTGTTCTAAAATTTGCCAGTCAGTCACTGAATATGCATTTTTTGGAATTGAAATGTAAATTTCAAGTAAACTCTCTCTCTCTAAAGTTTCAATATCTTAGGAGTCAGAAATAGCGAATTATTTCTATGACAATACTCACAACAAAACTTAATAATATTTCATAATTGTATAATTAATGCAGGTCATTCACATATTATTTTACATTGAATAAATGAACTATTCAGTTAAAAATGTGAATTAAGGAAATTTTTAAGAAAATAACTATTTTTTATTTATAAAGATAAAAACAAACTATTGGGGGAAAAAAAATTCACTGAAATAAATATTAATTTTACCTTTAATATAATTATCAAATATATTTAGAGTGTTTATGTTTTGGCTTTAAAATAGTATTTGTCTATTAATTTTTCACAACAGAATTCCTTTAAAGAGAATCCATTTGATAAATATCAATTGTTAAATTTTTCAGAAAACATTAAACTCATACTATTCATTCAATACATCAGCAATGTTATCTTTTATACCAAGACAAGAATGTGGGAGGAAAAACAAAAATATACATAAAAAATATTGTAATTGCATGAAATTTTTTTTGTCAGTGTGCCGTAACTGGATATTTATAGTCACCTTGGCACCTGGAATTTGTCGGACACTGGTTTTATATTATTATTATTAATTAATTAATTACAATTACTTTTTAAATTAAAAAATCTTCAAACATTTTTTTCATTGAGGTGCCAAAGTGTAAAGGGTAAAAATTGAGAGGGATTGTGTTGTTCTCATTTTATTTTTCTACTTTTCCTAATTTTTTCCATTTTTACCGCTTTTTGCCTGTTTTTTTTCTACTTTTTGCCGCTGTCCTGGCAAAAATGCATTTTTACCGGCAAAAACCCAACCCTGCAGCAAGCAATGCCAGCAGCAATTGTAGAATAAACTTATTTTCAAGTATATGTATTGTAATAAGTTTGTCTGTTTTTTAAGCACTTACAACTATTTTAATAATTAATGATATTCAATATAAGATTTATTGTTCTGATTTTGTTTATTGTGTGTACATGTATGCTATCAGATTTAACATTATATTTATTATTGAAAAATTTATATTGAGTCAGTTGCCTGCCCAGTGGCAGAAACGCTGCGACACGGCGCCATAGTCGCGGACACAGAAAAATAACTTGCAGACAGTCTTTGTTTGCACTAATAAAGAAATTAGTCTGCAACTTTCGGACACTCTTTGTCTGTAGGTACTAATAAAAAAATAAAAAAAATTGCCCACAACTTTCAGACAGTTTTTGTCTGTAGTCATAAAAAATTGTCTGCAATTTAACGGACATTTTTCGCCCACGACAATGCGCTACCGATGTATGATGTCTTAGTTTGCTCTCTGGTAGAAACTCTAGAGCCCCTTATAGGTACCTTGGTAAGAACACACAAAACAGAGCTTAACAAGGGCGACCTAGGAGTCTAGATCTCCCTTGATAGGTAGCATTATGCGTGCATTCTTTTCTCCTGTTACCTGTTACTGAGATTCTACGGGAGCATAGAAAAGTGCTAATTTCATTTAAAACTATTCCAAAAATTTTCCTCCACTTCAAAATTCACTTATAAAAATTTCTGTATCAAAACTAAAACTAATACTTTTATTATTTATAATTATTTTTATTGTGTCAAACATTGCTAAAAAATATTTAATTGAATGAGTTTATCTTGTTATTTTATAATTGTTTATACTATATTGTTCTGTAGTAAAATTGTATTGTGGCACAAGATCACCACTGTTGTTACCCCCCCCCCCCCCCGGGTCTGCAAACTGGGCGGGCCCACCAACAAAAACCCACTGGGTTTTTGCAAATAAGTAGGTTTTTCCTAAAAATTATTTATAATTTACAAATCTCATCGATAAAGTATAGAAAACACCTTACCTTTTAAGAATAAACTCTTATTTTTATTTTCTAGAAAATAGTATTAAACATAAAAAGTAACTACAGTTATAGATATAACAAAAGCAAGTTTATCTTCTATAATTGGTTCAATTTTCCTTTTCCTGTTAAACCGAACAATATTTTTGTTTAACAGTGGACATAAATGTTGTCCAGAATCAATAATTAACTAATTGTTTAGTTTTAAAACTTTATAATAATTTTATTTTAATTTTAGTAGCAACATAATTATAAATCTAATAAAATTTTCTTCTATATCCGTTTCAACTATAAAAAACTTAAAAAAAAAAAAGAAAGAAAAAGAAGGAAAGGGATAAAGCAGTGCAACTTAGTTGGCATAGGTGGACTCTGCTCAGCTCCCTATCATATATATGTTCTCATAAATTTCTAGTACAGGACATTCTCTTAACATGATTATCATGTTAAGAGAAATTAATTTGACCAAACGCTTGACACAGTGACAGAATGAAATCCCTGCCTAATAGGCTATCCACCGTTCACTTCGATATATTTATCTTATTCTAATCTATTAATTTATTTTATTAGGGTCAATTTCATAGTTTCATTTTCATACTACTATTTCCAAAGCAACAATCTTCAAATTGCATATTTATATGGGATATCGCCTCATTTTGCTATGTTGATAAAATCTTAAATTACGAATAATTTACGAAATTTTCCTATTAGAATATTTGTAGTCAATCATGTTCAAACAAGTATCATAAAAGTTATTTTGAAGTCGTCTAATATATTTATGATCCTCAAAATGGATGTTTATGCTCAATTTTGCCCTATTATTCTGCCTCAATTTTGCTCATTTTAAGTAAATAGTAAATTCCAATTACTTTATGAATTTTTTAAATTGGAAAATTCATATTCTATAATATTCATGCTAGTATCCTAAATAATATTTCAAAAGTGGTCTGACATACTTACGGTGAAAATATCCCTGAAAATTGACATTTATGTGAAATTTTGCCCTATTCTGCCATGTTAAGAAATTCGTAAATTTCCAATAACTTGCGAAATTTTCAAAGTAGTATGTTTCTAGTTACTGATGTTCATTCCGACATCAAAACTCATATTGTAAAACTGGTCTCACATTTTTTCGTTACAAATTTTCCATTTAATGCACGTTTAAGTGAAATTTTGCCCTATTCTCCCACGTTAAGAAAAGTGTAAATTTTTAATAACTTCCGAAGTTTTTTAAACCAAAGTCGAAAAATTTCACGATTACCTAAGTTCCCCATACCTATAGCATGATGGGGAACTAAAATATTTAAATGATATGTATTGTACTTAAGAATTTAAATTCTTTTATTTTATCAGTTATTGTCATTAAGAATGCATTAAAATAAAATATAGCTTAATCTTACTGATTAACACTATTTTAATATTAGAATCAAACCAATTTTTATTTCTGAGATAAATATTAGATTGATTATTAACCTGAGAGTAGTCACATCATTTTTTATAACGCTAATAGTTGCGTGTCGGTCTTTTTGCCGCCGCTGTTAAGTGTTGGGGGAAAGCCAGTAGAGAAAGATAAACTACCTTTAATTCATGCGAAGTTTTCCCCGTAAAACTCTAACCTGTCTGAAAAACCAGAAATGGGGAAAGAAATGAATCAACGTTAGTGGTCGCGTCGCGGTCAAATAGACCGATTTGAGAAATAAAATGTTTTTAACTGCTTAAAAAATGGCAGAAATGACATGAAAACATACTATGTTAGAGGACATCCACCCAAGGTCAGGTACACAGAGTTTCCCCGCTTTATTTTTAAGGGGTGAATCGCAGGAGGAATTTATAAGCGATGGGCGGCAAAAAGACCGACATGCGACTACTAACGGGTTAATTTGTAGTTTAATATGATTAGGTGTATTACAACTAATATGCTAAATAACATATATCTAACATTACAATGCAAATGTATTCAAGCAAAAACCCACAAAAGCCCAGAAAACCCCGGGTTTTTGCCAACCCTGCCCCCCCCCCCCTTCAGATTGCTGCTATCATCTTTCAGGCTTTTTAAGTGTAAGCCATTTTCATGCAAATTTTGCAGAGATTATGAAATTTTAAAAACCTGTCACAGACATCTACAAAATTTTCTGTCACTGGGTAGTTCTGGTTGAGCTGTGCTATTAGAGAGGTGCAGACTGAAGTTAAATAGTATTTAGTCTCATAGGCACTAACAAAAGAAAGTTTTGGAAGTGCTAAGCAGAGGTGAATAAAATGAAAAACTTTCTGCAAACACACATAAAAAAAAAAAAAAAAAAAAAAAAATTCTACAAAAAACGCTTGTAAAGTAAAAAAAAAAAAAAATAAATAAATAAAAACAACAAATATAAATAAAGCATTTAATTTATATCCATAAGAGGAAGGGAGGAATTTTGAGTTATGTTTTCAATGCAGAAATTTTCGGAGATATTATTTCAGTAAACTGTTTAAAGTTGCAAAGTTATTTTATTTTTATTAATGCCTAAAAAAATTGCTGCAAAAGATTTTAAAAAAATTACGTGAATGGTGTTTGCACATTCTTGTGTATTAGCCACCTCTAGTGCTAAGATATTTTAGTAGTTACTGAGTTAATAAGACTGAATTATAAATTAAAATTTTTCAATCAGTTACTCTTTTTTTTTTTTTTTTTTTTTTTTTTTTTATGATACGAAAATCTATATAAATAAAGTATCTGTGTGTCTGTCTGCACTCTGGTGCTTGGACTACTGATCCCATAGCTACAAAACGTGGCAAATGGGTAGTTGGGACCCTGCAGGCGTGTATATTGGCATTTTTTTTTTTTTTATATATACTAAGAGGCTGCCCCCTGATTACTCTGCTCACCAACCCCCGGATCACTTTATATATTAACCCCTGTGAGGCGTTTCGCTGAATAAGAATATTATCAGTGTACAACAAAAAACAAAAACGCAGAAAAATATTAATTCCCATATTTAATGTCAAATTAAAATACATAATATTTAATACCACATTCTTTGTTTTTTAAATAAAATATTATGCTTAAAATTGTTCTTTTTTTTTTTTTTTTTTAAGGAATAGAATGAAATTTATAATATCTAGATAATTTTGTTCTACAACTTTAGTACTTGTATATGACCCCCTTGGCAACTTTTAAATTTTGGTCATTATTTGGCGATAAATTTTTTTTTTGGTATAATTGCTTGTTTTTTTTTTTTTTTTTTTTTCCTAAGAAGAAAAAAAAAAATCTAGTACTTACTTATAATCTATACTCTATAGCCTATACTTTTTTATGATGCCTAAACTTTTTAGGAGATGAATTTTTTCTTGTCGTAATTAGAAATATGAAATGTGTCCTAGAAATGTCAAATTCTGTAATGTTAAAAAAATATCAGTGCAAAATTACAAGATTTATAATTATGAGTTTGATTTTGACTCTATTTGGAACAACTTGCAGGTTGGTCCACAACTCTATTCGGTGATTTTCTTTGTGTGTTTATACTTCTATGTGTTTTTATAGCTGCTTGTCAAAGATGCCATAAGGTGGATGCCACTGACGTTAAAATCAAAGAGGCTTTTGACGAATGGCTCAACCAAGCCAAAGGGAGAAAAATTCGAAGGTAATTTATTTTGCTCAATTATTGTGGTTAACACATTTGCTGCCACTCATGTTACATTGCATGATGTTCACTATTGTTCCAAATGGCAGTCACGTAAGATCAGCAGCGAATGTGTTGAGTCAAAAATTGATATTTTTTATAGATACCAAATTACCCCGTAGCAGAAACATCGCGACACGGCGACATAGTCGTGAACACAAAAAAACGACTTGCGGACAGTTTTTGTCTGCACAAATAAAAAAATTTGTCTGCAACTTTCAGATAACAATTCATTTATAAAAATTTCTGTATCAAAACTAAAACTAATACTTTTTTATTATGTATAATTATTTATATTGTGTTGTGTCAAACATTGCTATTAAATATTTAATTGAATGTGATGAATGAATACAATTGTTTATAATATATTATTCTGTAGTAAAATTGTATTCGTGTATTGTTTTTCAGGTTATAATGAATTAAAATTTAATAGATTTGTTTCTTTTTGGGGATTTTCCTGGTAATTATCTATTAGGAGAGATATGTGCATCACATAAAAAAATGATGATTTAATAGGTTAAAAATAATAATTGCTGTTTAAATGTTATGATTATGCAACTTATTAATTAGCTGCCTTGCTCTTTGTTTAGTATAGCATTCTATTAAAAAGATAATTATAATGTAAATATAAAAGTAATTATAAATTAAATGAAAAATAACTTATAATAATAACTGCTATTTTTCAGTAAAAAAAAAAAAAAAAAAAAAAAAAATAGAATTTTAATAAAAATAAACAGAACCAGAAGCTTGTTGCCATAAGGCTACAAAAATATATAATGAAAACAGAATCCACTCCTCAACACAGATATGGCATATGTGGACCAAACACTAATGAACATGTGATTGTCTGAATAGATGAGTTCATACATGATCTGAAGGTAGTTATTTAACCACTTTTCCTAGCATGGATATCTCAAACCTAAACTAATCATTAGCATCTCCAGTTTTGCCCAAGTAGATACATGATCTGAAAGTATTGTTACCTCTAGCTGATGTAAATTTCTGATGTCTGCAGTGAGACAGCTGCTTGGGGGAAAAAAAAAAAATCTGCTATGTGAAATAATCTACACTAAAATTTTTTAAAAGTTTTTTAACAGATAATTTGCAAGAAAGATACAGTGTACTTAATTTTTTTGTTTCTATGCTGATGAAACTTACCATAAAATCTTGAAAATAACCCCTCCCTTGAATGTAACCCCCCCCCCCTTTCTTGCTGAAAGGGAAATTATTTCATTTTCTTAAATACATCCCAACCCTTGCCACCAGGCGCACATACATAGCGCCAGTAAATCTTATCTTTCACCGTTTCATCCAAACCTAATTTCAATCTTCAAGTCTTCTAGATTAGCACCTCTGCACTTTTGGAAAACAGGGTTACTTTCAAGATTTTATGGTACATAATATTTGCGCAATATATAAATATTTTATTTATTTTTAACAGGATGCTTTGATATAATTCCTGAAAGAATCCAATGAAAAAGCACAGAAGTACAAAGATGAATTGTGGAAAAGTTGCCATTTATAAAAATTCTGTATATTTATTTTGTTTTAATATCTGTTTTGTATTTTTAATAAAACTATATTTAATAAATGGACACATTTTCCTTTTTTCTCTGTTGAAAGAAAACAGCAGGTGGCCTACCCTAGTGCCTTTTTCTAATGAAATCTCGCCTTCCTTTACCCAATCGTTAGATTCCCACAATTTTTTTTTTTCTTTTTTTCCCCAGTAATAATTTTTTTACATTTTATGTTAAAAAATTTTTCACTTATTCTTCTCATTTTAGAATACTAGAACCAGAAAAACAATGTATGGGCCAAGGCATCATTGTAATATAAAATAAATAGACCAAATTTTTAATTTTTTTTTTTTTTTTTTTTTTTTTTTTAAATACCCATTCTACATCCATTTCCTTTTGCTATTTTATTTTGTTCAGAAAATGTAAGATTTATTAAATTGTGAATTTCTTGTATCTACTATGAATTTTTTCTTGCAAAAATGCTCTAAAACTATTACTAGAAAACTGCATTAACATTTCCTTATTTTCCGCCTTCACTTTCTATTACAGTTGAAACTCGTTAATGTGAATCTCAAGGGGAATAAAAAATCTGTTCAGGTTGTCTGTAGTTCATACTATCAGTTACCCAGAAACTAATCTTTATTTTGACGGGTATTGTGGAAGCAGTTCATGTTAAAAGTAATTTACATCAACAGTGTTCACATTAACAAGGTTAAACTGTATTCAGAATTTAAAGAGCAATTACCTTGAATAAAAATCAGTGTTGGGGATAAGAGTGAAATTGATTCTATTAATTCTAGATATATTGTTATAACTGTAGTGTGTACACATTTTGAGATGTTCTTTCACTTTATATTTTAAATCTAAAATATTACTGTATTTTATTCATTTATCTATTTGATACATAACATTTTAAATATAAAAATGTAAAACAAATGAATAAGAATCAAAGATCTACTCTTCCTCAACCCTACAATTGATATGAAATATCAATTTTACCAATTAAGATGAACATTGAAATATGCTTGGCCTTGTCATAGCTATATAGTTTACCTTTTCAATACTTTATTATTATTATTGTCCACAAAACTTCATTAAAAATTGTGAACTTAATGCATTTCAATACAAACTAAGAATACATTTAGAAAAACATTTTTAACCATTTCAGCATTATCCATTTTTTGGTATATCTGTTTAATGATTCATAAAATTAATACTATGAACAGTATAAATATGAGAATTTAATATTGTATACTACACATGTTTATTCTCATTTTCTTGAAAGCAGCAACATATATTTCAAAATTTAGCTACACTAGCCTTTTATTATGACTATGCATGCCAGAAAAAGACTGGCTTATCACTTATAGGATTAATTGCACATTTAATTGAACTTTTTATTTGTTTTTCTACATTTCTTTGAAAAAGATTTGCAAATGTATATTACATGAATTTTTTACTAGTTCTCTTTTTCTTTTCTGAGCAAAACTTTTACTGAATATAAAGCATAACAAGATCCTTATAGTCCTACAAATTCTACATAATTTACAAAGAATATTTTTATCTAGATATTTGACAAAACTTGTAATTAAAAGAATGCCTAAATGTTTATTGGTAGATAGAGCATACAAAAGGCATGGCTCTACTGGGGGAAAGAAAAATTACAGGATATTTAAAAAAGAAAAAAAAATCCCTCTTAGATATCAATTAAAAACATGGGATATTTTTAATAAATACCATTATGTATTTGTAAAAAGCATGCAAAGTGTTAAAAGAAAAAAAAAACTAGCTTATTTGATAATACCTACATGCTACATCAGTGTTTTATAAATACCTTTTGATATCTATAAAAAACCTGCAATGTTTCTTAAAAGTACTTCAAGGTATTTGTGAGAAACTTATACCTGTGAAATGAAACAAAAGAAAAACCTTCAAAAAACATTGGAGAGGTGTTAAAAGAAAGCTTTGAAGGTTTTTCGAAATACCTAAATGATTCATGGTATTTTATAAAAGCCTTTATAAAAACCTGTAATAAGTTTCTTACAAATACCTAAAGGTATTTCTGAGAAACGCATATAGGTATTAATGGGGTTTTTATTATGGCTTTATTTTGCACCATTAAAGTCTTGATAATACCTTATTTTAAATACCTCTAAAACCTCTAAAATACCTGTGTAAAGAAACCTTTATAAAACCTTCAAAAAACATCCAAGAGGTATTTAAAAAAAAGCTTTGTAGGTATATTAAAAATACCTACATGAGTCATGGTATTTTATAAAAACCCTTTGGTATTTATAAAAAACCTGCAATAACTTTCTAAAAATACCTTAAGGTATTCACAAGAAACGTATGGAGGTATTAATAAGGCTTTTATTGTGGCTTTATTTTGCACCATTAAAGCCTTGATAATACCTTATTTTAAATACCTCTAAAACCTCTAAAATACCTGTGTAAAGAAACCTTTATAAAACCTTCAAAAAACATCGAAGAGGTATTTAAAAAAAGCTTTGTAGGTATATTAAAAATACCTACATGGGTCATGGTATTTAAAAAAAACCCTTTTGGTATTTATAAAAAACCTGCAATAACTTTCTAAAAATACCTTAAGGTATTCACGAGAAACGTATGGAGGTATTAATAAGGCTTTTATTGTGGCTTTATTTTGCACCATTAAAGCCTTGATAATACCTTATTTTAAATACCTCTAAAACCTGTAAAATACCTGTTTAAAGAAACCTTAAAAAAACTAAAAAAAAACCTTAAAATTTTAGTAAGGGTATCCGTTTTGGAGATATTTAGGAAAATTATATTCATAATGACCAAAAATACAAAGGTTTTGGCCATTACACGTATGGCCTACCAACATACAGATTTAAAAAAAAGCTGATGATACAGCCAGTAATGATATTGTTATGGAAGTTATAGGCATTTTTGTGTAGAAAGTTATGCTTAAAGACACAAGGAGGTTCTAGTCGACGAATGTAATTTATTTAATGAATATTCAATATGTAAATAAAGCCTTATTGTTAGGAAAGTTGTCGACGTTTTTAACCGACTTCAAAAAAGAAGGAAGGTTCTCAATTCAAACCGTATGTTTTTTATTATGTTTGTTAGCTCATAACTTCTGAACGGATGCTCCGATTTTGATACTTTTTGTTTTGTTGAAAAGGTCTTCGTCTGAAATAGGTCAAATTGTAATATCTTTACGATCTAAAGAAAATACAGGGTGCCCAAAAAAATCAGTCCCAATTATTTTAACTGCTAAACGGCTGCAACTATAGCAATAAAAATGGTATGTAAGTATAGCAAAGTGGCCATGCAGTACAAGGTTAAACCGCTTGCAGCGCCACCTGGGGAAAAATAGCGGAGTTAGTGTTCCTATCTCGAAAACGGTTCTAAAAAAAAAGTGAATTAGAAAGCTGAAGAGTATCACCAATTTAGTACAAAAAGGTAGTTTAGACATTCATGCTAACGTTCCTACCTCGGAAACGGTTCAAGATAGGGGGAAAAAGTGAATTATAAAATTTCAGAGCCTCATCGATTTAGTACGAAAAGATAGTTTTGACATTGATGCTAAAAATACAAGGCTAAAAACGTGCATTTTTTTGTTCGCAATTTCTTACACTATACACACTTTAGCTACATTGCTTACGTTGCATCGTAGCTGGTGAGACATACGCTATATAGTTCAAAATACGGTTACTTGATACTTTTTGTTTTGTTGTAGAGATCTTGGTCTGAAGTAGGTCCCATTACAACATCTTTGCAATCTAAAAAAAAAAAAGCGCCATCTGGTGAAAAAAGCGGAATTAGCGCTCCTATCTCAATAGCGGTTCAAGATGGGAGAAAAGTTAATTACGAAGTTGTAGAGCATCATCGATTTACTACGAAAAGACAGTTTTTAGACATTATTGCTAAAAATAGAACGCTTAAAACGTGCAGTTGTTTGTTCGCAATTTCCTACACTGTGCACACTTGAACTACGTTGCACACTTTGCAGCGTAGCGGATGACACATATACTCTATGGTTCAAAGTACTGTTACTGTAAGCGGTCACATCGATTAGCGCAAAGTCGTTTTCAACCAACTTCAGAAAGGAGGGTGTTCTTAATTCGAGCTATGTGTTGTTGGTGGTGTTTGTAAGCTTATAACTTCGTAAGAGATGCTTTAGCTAACCAACTTCAAAAAAGAGGAAGTTCTCAATTCAAAGCGTATGTTTCTTTTGTTTTTGTTTGTTAGCTCATAACTTCTGAACAGATGATCCGATTTTGATATTTTTTGTTTTATTGTAAAGGTCTTGGTCTGAAATAGGTCCCATTGTAAAATGTTTACGATCAAAAGAAAATACAGGGTTCCCAAAAATGTCAGTCCCGACTCTTTTAACTGCTGAACAGCTGAAGCTATAGTCATAAACGTGGTATGTAGGTATATTAAAGTGGACATGTGCTACGCGATTCAACCGCCTAAAGCGCCACCTCGTGGAAAAGAATGAGGTAGCGATCCTATCTCGGAAATGTTTCAAGACAGGGGAAAAAAGTGAATTATAAAATTGCAGAGCATCATCTATGTAGTACGCAAAGATTGTTTAGACATTAATGCTAAAAACAGAACGCTTAAAACGTGCATTTGTTTGTTCACAATTTCCTATTTTGTGCACACTTGAACGACATTGCATATGATGTTGCGTATCGGGTGACATTTATGCTATGTAAAATTCAAAGTATGGTTATTGCAAGCGGTCACATTGATTAACGCATAGACGTTTTAAACCAACTTCATAAAGGAAGAGGTTCTCAATACAAACCATGTTTCTCGTTGTTGTTGTTGAAATTTGTTAGCTTATAACTTCGTAAGAGATGATTAAATTTTAATACTTTTTTTGTTGTCGTAATGATCTTGGCCTGAATTAGGTTTCATTATGATTTGATTAAGATATAAACAAATTACAGGATACTCACAAAAATCTGTTCTCACTCTAACTGCTGAACGCATGCATCTACACTGTAAAAGCAGTATGTAAGTATCGATGCTGAAACTTCTGTCCGTCAGTTGCAATGCATATTTTGCTCTTTGTGTGAACTTTACGCTGCGCAATTTCCAGCGCAGCGGGTGACACGTATTTACTGTAAAGTTCAGTATATGTGCCTAACAGAATTTTCGGTTACGAATACAGCGTATCCGTTCTTTACATTTCTAAAGACTTTTTAATTTAACGTATGTTCATTCAATAGATAGTTTTTTGTTCATATCCGATAAAGGCAAGAAAAGTGACACAACTTAAAAATGCAGCAAAATCAACTTAAAAATAACTTGACTAGAATAAAACTGAGACAACTGTCTCTCGAGTGGATAACTTTCTAGATGTAGATGTAACTTTTTTGTTCACATTGGGTGCATTTCATGTATTTTTCAGTGACATAAACCATTTTTTGAGTAAAGTCACTTTTCTTGGAAGTTGTGATTTGTGAAACTTCCGCCGAACGTCTTCTGATGCTCTGCTATATAAATAAGTTTTCACTGAAAAAATAAAAAAATGTTTTTGTAAAAAAAAATAGAACCGACTCCAAAAAGGAACTACTATTGAAACAACTAAAAATGAAAGAAAATTGGCAGAAATTGTAAACTGCCTAAAAGTATAAAATAATTGCACCTGATTCACACGTTTTGAAGTGTCCTGATTAGGTTTTCTTTTGTATCTCAGCTACTAAATAAAATAATTTCATAACTAATACATCATTTGAAAGCTTTGTTGATTTGGAATGGAACAGTAGATTACAGATTTTTTTACCGCCAGATGGCGCTGTAATACTTTAAAATTTCACTATTTCAATTTCTAATTATGATTAAATTATTTTTAATACATCATTCGGAAGATATTTTAAAGTATTTTATATCATCGAAAGTGGAATTCGAGATTTCACCTGATTTACACGTTTTGAGGTGTCCTGATTAGGTTTTCTGTAGTATCTCAGCTACTAATCAGGATTAAAATATTTTTAATACGTCATTCGAAAGATATTTTAAAGTACTTTTCTATCATCGAAAGTGGAATTCGAGATTTCACCTGATTTGCATGTTTTGAGGTGCAGTGGTTGGGTTTTCTTTTGTATCTCAGCTACTAATTAAAACAATTTCATAAGTAATACATCATTTGAAAGCTTTGTTGATTTGGAATTGTATACACCGTGAACATCACAAGACAAAGTTGCAGTTCAAATTTCAGCGATTTCGGAGATTAAACAAAAAATTACGTTTTGAAATGAACAAAGCTTTCAAATGATTCATTACTTACAAAACGTGTAAATCGGGTGAAAACTCGAATCCCATTTTCGATAATATTAAAGTACATTAAAATGTTTTTCGAATAATGTATTAAAAATAATTTAATCATAATCATAATTAGAATAAGAAATATAGAAATTTTAAAATATTACAGCGCCATCTGGCGGTAGAAATTTCTGTAATCTGCTGTTCAATTCCAAATCAACAAAGCTTTCAAATGATGTATTACTTATGAAATTATTTTAAGTAGAAGCTGAGATACAAAAGAAAACTTAATCAGGACACCCCAAAACGTGTAAATCAGGTGAAATATCGAATTCAACTTTTGATAATATAAAAGTACTTTAAAATGGGTCTCGTATTAACTTATTAAAAGCCGTATATGCTGCAAACCAGATTTTTGTATATTTATTTATTTTTTAACGTACTAGGTAGCTCTCCTCCCTGCTTGCCTTGCTCACCAAACTTCGTCTCGCCCCGGCTCGATTCACTTATTCAGGGATGGGAACTTGGCGCAGAACTTATACCACTATTCGTGAAAGATTTTTTTTTTAATCAAAAGATTTTATAAGTAGAGAATTCCTTTTAAAAAAATACAGGTATGAGTTCTCCGACAAATTCCTATCCCTGTTTAATAACGCCTGTGACGCTCTGCCCACCTATTCGCTGCTTTGCCTTTTACTGATTAGGGATATTAATAGTACATAACGCAAGACAAAAGCAGAAAAGGATATAGAAATCCCTATATTCAGTGCCAAATTAAAATAGTAATATTTAATACAATATATATATTCTTTTTAAATGAAATATTATGCTTAAACTCAATATATTTTTTTTATTATTGTTAATATTATTATTATTAGAATAGAAATATTCCTTTTATCTAGACCATTTTGCGTTACAGCTGTAGTACATGTTGGCGGCTTTTAAATTTCTGTCACCATTTGGCGATGCATTTTTTGGTATAATTTCTTGTTAAAAAAGGGGGAGGAGGGAAGAAAAAGAAAAAAGAAAATCTAGTACTCATTTTTTCAAATACTTCTAATATTTTCTAGTGATTTTTTTAGGGGATTTAGGGCAGTATAATAGTCTATATATATTTCTAATGTACAGCTAGGCAACAATTTTACACATTAGAAAATATCTGAAAAGAAATAAGTTTATTAGGTACTTTTCCATTTCGCCGCGCACGCGATCGACGAACATGAGACAGCCGACGCCAAACGGAATATCCCCGCTGGTAAGTGGTAGACTTTCACCGTCTCATTTACAAAACAAGTCGCGGTCATTTCATATCAGTCACATCTTTTTCCTAATACGTCAAAAATCAATGAAAAACCAAGGGAAGAGGAAAGTTTCGAACATTCCAAAGTGAACTATAAAAGCAATTTTGTCGATCCGGAAAGAATACACTCGCAAAAAATAGAAAGTGCAATTTGAAGTAAATAAATTTACCACAGACGCCGCGTAGTAAGGGTATCATCTTGAAATGCTGTTTGCGGGAATATCCAAGATACCTCCAAAATAAACGGTCAGGCACCACTTTTATAAAGACTTTGTTTTATTTCGAGTCAGTTGATCCCTTGAGCATAAAAATTTGCCCGACTGTTTGAAAAGTTATGCACCTCCGTACCATAATGTACGGAGTGTGTGTCACTGTTTTAAAAGTGCGATTTTCATTAAGTGGGTCATATTTTCGTTACCAGATCTGCTTGTTTTCTTTAGCTCGAAACAAGTTAAACTTAACTCATCAGAGAGAACCAGTTCAGTCCAATAATGAACTAATCATTTTTTAATTTTTTTAGCCATCTGAGGTCTTGAGGAAATTTTCTGTCATTTAAACCTGCTTTGTTTAATAGTTGTTGTACTGTATTTAAAGAAATTATGCAGCTAAACACTTTTTCTGAATCTCTTTTATGTTCTAACTGCAACATAAACCGATTTTCTAAGCAATGGCATTTTAGCTTACGGTCATCTCACTTATTTGAGCAACATGGCTGACAGTTTAAACGGCTCAAAAATTGTATATATTGCTAAAAACCATTTTACCAATATTTCGTTAACTTTAAATTATTTTGCCATCTCACGTATTAAAATATTATTTTGATTTTCATTCAAAAGTTAATACTTTTTGTAGCAACGTTAACTGCCTTATTCTTACCATTTTTGAAATAATTTCTAAAATTACAATTTTCCTGACAATTGCACTTTGTTTTTAACACTGGACTACATGCTAAAGTGTATGTGGAGGACAACATAATAAAATCTGTTAGGAAATTTGCTTTTTAAGCAATAAAATTGGCAGTTGTAGAAGGTGAAAAGGAAAATATCCAAGAGCGGCGTTTTTTTTTTTTTTTTTGTCGCTTAGTGTAGCTTTCAAATAAAATACAGAATGCGTCGCACATGTATAATATTAAAACTAAATTAACGAATTAAAAAAAATCGTATAGTTGTTTTAAAACTGTTGTTTTGAAAAGAAAAAAAAAAAAAAATCAGAAAATAAAGTTATAAAAACGAGAACAATGTCGACTAAGAAGTAATGTCAAGATAAAAAATATTACAACTTACTAATGAGTATTAATACAGGGCAGACATTACGTTAAAAATTGTTTATGTATTTAAAAATATACTAATTTTTGAAAGGTATATTAAAAAAAAAAAAAAAAAAAAAAAAAAAAGAGTAAAGGTTAAGAATTTTTTTTTATTCTACGTGTCAGTCTGAGTTATGTTTGTATAAGTGTCTGTACGCAGTTTTATTTCATTAAATATTTCTAGAATGTCTCGAAACAGATGCAGTTTATTAAATTTAAATGCAACTATTCAGTATACAAGTTCCTATTTTCTGTAAATCCCCATTTTCAGACTTTATTAAAATTTCTATGTTACTCCCATTTAATATATATATATATCTACTAGCAGACCCGGCCACGCGTTGCTGTGGCTATGTTATACGTTGAATTATAATGTAGTAAAATATTCAATATATTAAAATTATTATTTACGAATAAAGACCATCCTTGATAACATCCTTGATCTTAGCAGACTTAGCCCGCTTCGCTGGTCCCTATTTTTAAATGATTCACTATAATTAAAGAATTCTCAAAATTGCATTAATTTTTAACATGTGAAAAAAAAAGAGAAAAAAAAAATCTGATCGGGAAAAATGTTCGACACTCATAATAAATCCATATATTATCGAAAGGAAAATGATATAAAATACAAAAAAAATCTTCTCTCATTGGTGGAATAATCTGTTCGGACCCCCACTGCCTGCGGCAGTGTATACCTGCGCAAACCATGCGCACCGTTTCTTCATCCACCGTTCCCGCCCTTCTTAATAACTCTATACTTTCGAAAATATCCGCAATCGATTTATCGGGCCTTAAAACTTAATAATACTAATTTTCAAAGTTCTAACTCTTATTTCTATTATTTTGCCCCTTTGCCCTCCCCCTCCCACTATTCTAAATAATTTTACAAATTCGAAAATATCTACAGTTTATTTGTAGGTGTCAAAAACCTGTATGCACCAATTTGAACGATCTAACTATATTTTTATTTTTTGCCCCTCTGCCCCCCTTCCCGCCCCTCCTAATAAATTTACAAATTCGAAAATATCCGCAATCGATTTGTTGGTATCAAAAATTCTATGCACCAATTTTGAATGATCTAACTCCATTTTTATATTTTGCTCCTCTGCCCCCCCCCTTTCCCGCTCCTCTTAATAATTTTACAAATTCGAAAATATCTGCAATCGATTTGTACGTATCAAAAACTTCTATGTACCAATTTTTAGCGATGTAACTCTATTTTTATTTTTTTGCCCCTCCGCCCCCTTACCCGCCCCTCCTAATAACTTTACACTTTCGAAAATATCCTCATTCGATTTGCAGGCCTCTAAAACCTCTCTATACCAATTTTGAACAGTCTATCTGCATTTCTATTTTTTTTTTTTTTTTTTTTTTGGTTGTTGTTGTTTGTTTGTTTGTTTGTGAAATCACGTTTTGGCCCCTCCCCCCCCCTTTTGGGAGGCGAATTTTGCAATAAAAACTATCCTATCTCTCAAGTTGGACCAAATTGCACACAGTGTCCAAATTTCATTAAAATCGGCTCATTAGTTTAGGAGTTCATCGCGGACAAACATAATAAATTTTATATATAAAGATATATATATATATATATTATATTAAATTATAAAGTTTTGATCAATGAAGCACAAATAAGTAAAAACCAGGATTAATTTCACTGTATTATCTTCATTATAATATGAATTCAATTTACACTTCAGTCTAAGTAACACGTGGCCGGCTATGCTAACACCAAAAATTTAAAAAGTGGAAATAATTGAATTATACGAAATTTATTAATAGGTTAAAAAGTTGAAGATTCTTTGTGTAGATGGCAGCACCAAATATATTTCAGCTTTCATTTCAACCCAGTCGAAAGGTATCGACATCTGTTAAGTGGAAATAATTGAATTATACGAAATTTATTAATAGGTTAAAAAGTTGAAGATTCTTTGTGTAGATGGCAGCACCAAATATATTTCAGCTTTCATTTCAACCCAGTCGAAAGGTATCGACATCTGTTAGAATCATTTGGAGTTAACAGATAATTGTGACTGTCAAATAATAACAGACAAATAATTAGCAATAAATTGAAATTGCGACTATAATTTGAGATTTAAACTATCCTATCTCTCAAGTTGGATCGAACTGCACATGGTGCGAATTTTATTATAATCGGTTAAGTGGTTTAGGAGTCCATTGAGGACAAACATTGTGACACGAGATTTATATATATTAAGATTTATCTCTCTCTCTCTCTCTCTCTCTCTCTGTGTATATATATATACATACCTGTTAGACCTTAAAACATCAGCTACCATAAATCACAGATAATGAAATTTGCACAAAATTCATAAAAAGAATTTTGTATAAGTATATTTAACTTAACAATACTTTTTTTAACAATTATTTTTTAAAGATGACTAAGTCAAACAGCATTGCCCTTCCACAATATGGTTTCCTCCCAGTGAAAGAATATATTTTTTTAAATATAACAAATTTAATATTACTTATGTAAAATTTAAATTAAAAGAAAATACTATTTAAAGTAGTGTATTTTTAATAATACGTAAGAGTGTAACGCAGAATGCTCCATTAATCAACGAATGCTTTAAAATGTACATATTTTAAAAGTTTTATGAAATTATAAAAGTTTTTAGTTAATTTTAAATCATTTCTCTAATTAAATTTTCATTTATATTTAAAAAAAATATATACTCTTGACATCTTCGGAGCAATATTTTAGATAGAAAAAAAAAAAAAAAAAAAAAAAAAAAAACTCTTTATGTTTCCTAAAATATTTATTGCGACCCCAGAAATAATCCAAAATCCTACATAGACATTTTTTAAGATGAAATTTAATGTATCCAAGAAAATGAGAAAAAAAAGAAAGAAATCCAAATAAGAGAATAGTTTTATTCATTCTCCTTTGGCAAATCCTCAAACTAAAGTTACAATAATGAAGCTTTAAAAACATTTTTATCTTTTCTTCGAAAGATTTTCTTTGGCAGCTGTGGGGGAAAAGTTAAGGAATTTCATCAGTGTTGTCAACAGAATTTAAATCTATAAAATCATTTTTTGATATCTAAAAGAAATTTCATAATGATTAAAGTTTTTCAGATAAAAATGTAGTAAATTTAAATTCTGATTTTTAGAGTATTAAATTAAGAAAGCATTAATAGTTTTATTTTATATTTATTACTAAATAATAATAATGTCATATACAACTAAATGAAAGAAATATTTTTGCATATTTAAAAATAATAAATCAATAATATTTCTTTTGCATATGAGACAAATTATTCATCCTTTTCATTATTTATGTTTATTTATATGTTCGATTATTGCAAAAGAAATGAAAGAAGGAGGGCAAATAGTGATTTCACAAAATCTTTTTCATATCTCAAACAACAACAACAACAAAAAAAAAAAAAAAAAAAAAAAAATAACAGATAGCTATATTTTAAAGCAAAAATTTTACGGATAACACAAATATCTAAAAAAAAAAAAAAAAAAAAAAAAAAATCTTGAATTTTAGAAAATCGGTTCTCAAGGGGGGGGGAAGGGGGCAAAACGTGATTTCACATAATCCTATATATCAAACAACAGAAAACAGGTATACGTGAAATTATTGCTCTAAAATATAGCTGATACAAATACCTAAAAACCAATTTCTGTAATTTTAGAAATTCTGCCCCTAAATTGGGGAGGGGCCAAAACGGGATTTCAAATAATCCTTTTTATCGTTATATATATACTTAATTAAATTAACTTCAAAATAAATGATAAAAATTATTAATTTTCATAAAATAGGCGCTGAAGCAGTACTAAATTTATATAAAAAATAAAACTATGAATTTAAATTATGACAAGTGAAGATAGGAAAGTGGATTCTAAAAACAACAAGAATAACTTTAACAATGTTAATAAACAAGAAATTTAGTTAAATTTAACACTATTCAAGCTAAAAATATCAATTTATGCTGTGTTTTCTTCGTCAGCAGGTGGGAACACAGCTATTAAAAGAGTTACTATGTTGTAGTAGCAGGTTTCTTAAGATATGTCAAGCTAGCATACTCCAGATTATATTTCAAACAAAATAGTAAAAAAAAAAAAAAAAAAAAAAAAAAAAAAACTTGAAGTTATAAAGACTAAATTATGATTTATTTGATAAGCATTTTATTTTTAAATCAAATACTATTACTTATGAGTGAAACAATAATGAAATTATATATCAGAATTTAAAAATTGTTTTATTATATGAATTTTTGAAATGAAAATATTAGCAAGAACATACCCCCCCCCCCCCACCTGAACCTGCCAGAAAATATTCACCACCTGCAATATACAACAACTGGAAAATTTCATTTCAGCTTAAAAACTTTAAAACATTGTAATGCTTCTTCCGTTCCATAGATGTCCAATACACTCCAAGTCTGGTAGAACAATATAATTCCATCCATCAACTCACTACCTTCCTAAAAAATAGGCTGGACAGATGGACCACCAATCAAAGCAAAGCTAGTAGCTGCGTAGCTGTTACTAAAAATTTACATTACTAGTATAATAAGAAATAAAACTTAAAGGATATAATTTTTTTTAGAATAATAAAGCTTGAAAATTATATATTTGTTAATCAAAATTAAATTTAGAATTGCATAATCTCTTAAGTCTTAAAAGATAATTAAGAGAATGAATTCTTTAGCTGTATTCCCATCTGCTGACGAAGAAAACACAGCATAAATTGATATTTTTAGCTTGCGTAGTGCTAAATTTAACTTATTTTCTTGTTTATTATCGTTGTTAAAGTTATTCTTGTTGTTTTTACATTCCACTTTCATATCTTCACTTATCATAATTTAAATTCATAGTGTTATATATATTATGTGTGTGTGAATGAGTTTTTTCCTCTAAAATATAGCTCACACAAACATCTAAAAACCAATTTATGTTATTTCAGAAATTCATCCCAGGTGGGGCGGGAAGAGGGGGGCTATGGGAAAACGAAAATAGAAATACAGTTAGACCGTTCAAAATTGGTACAGATAGGTTTCAGAGGCCTGCAAGTGGAATGAGGATATTTTCGAAAGTGGCAGGAAGGGGGTACAGGGGCGAAAAAATAAAAATGGAGTTAGATCGTTCAAAATTGGTACATAGAGATTTTTAATATCTACAAATCTATTACGGACATTTTCGAATTTGCAAAAATTTTAGAAGAGTCGAGAAGAGGGGGGGGGCGAAGGGGCAAAACAATAGAAATAGAGTTAGACCGTTCTAAATTGACACGTATAGGTTTTTGGGACCTACAAATGGAATGCAGATATTTTTAAAAGGAAATAAAATATTAGGATAGACGGAAAGGGGGAGGCGAAGGGCAAAAACATACAAATAAGAGTTAGAACATTGAAAATTAGTATTACTAGGTTTTAAGGCCCGACAAATCGATTGCGGATATTGGCGAGCGCAGAGGAAAAAATGAATAAATTCAGATAGCAGTTGGAAATTAGTGCGTGTATACGCTGCCGCAGGAAGTGGAGGCCCAGCCCTTTTATTCCACCGATGAGAGAAGACTTTTTTTGTATTTTCTATTTATGTTTTTCTTTTACGATAACATAGTCACTCATTAAGAGTGTCGAACATAAACGTGAGCGCATAATGAGCTGCGCTGCCGAAGGCAGTGGGGACGCGGTGCGACATTTTTTCCGAAGAGAATTTTTTTCTTTCTTTTAATTCTTTCTTTAATTCTTTTCTTTCTTTTAAGATAATTCTTTTCTTTCTAAAAATTAATGCAGTTTTGAAAATTCGTTAATTATAATGATTCATTTAAAAATAGTGACCAGTGAAGCGGGCGTAGCCTGCTAGTATATACATATTCCTTTAAAAACTATTTTAATATCATCAACAACAAGAAATTTCTTTTTTTAAACAATTCAATAAATTTATTCATTAGTTTTAATACTCAAACAAAATTTGAAGGCGTTGGCGTAATGAAACTTGAATAATATTAATAAAAAAATTTATTTTTTTAAACTTATATTATTGCATTTCAGAACTGTTTGAACTAGTACGTTGTGGCTACATGAAACCTTTCTTCTATTTCGTTCCAATCACATGCATAAATACTTAACAATACTTCACAGAATGTAAGTTTTATACATGCAGTTTGATGCAAATTTAATTTGTTAGTTACTGATAAATTAAATTAATATATTTTATCATATCGGACATTCCGTATATCAAGTTTTGTGCACTTATACGACACAGAAGCTGAGATTATAACCCTTCCGTACGCAGGAAAATTGTAGCATAACAGCGTCACCTGTCGACTAATATGCACCCAAACTGAAACCGTAGAAATTTTCATAATCACTTTCCTACAATTCTAATTTTTTTGCACTTATACACTACAGATAACGAGATATAGCCTTCCTGTGAAAAGGAGAAATGCAGCATATCAGCGCTACTTGCGGGGAGATATATACCAACTTTTTACACCAAGGTCCAACCAAATCATTCTTTGTTCAGTTGCATTCATAATTTCAACAGAAACAACGCCCTCAGTATTTTAATATTGCACAGAGAGACAGACAAACATTTTTTTTATATGGTCAAAACGCGGTCAGGATATCTCAATAACATGTAAATCCTTTGAAAATCGGATATCGAAAATATTCACACACTAATATTTCCTTCTTGTGTATTCAGAAGAAAGTAGCATGTTAATTATCAGCACTGATTGAAAGTAAATGTTTTATTTGCATTGCCATCTTCAGAAATAAAATATTTCTTTATCAATTTCAATATCAGTTTTGCCAACATATTTTTAGATAGAGATTATCTAGATTTATTCATAGATAACGATGATGCACAAAAATGTAAATTTTTGTAGGTGTATGAAATTATAAGTTTTCCTTTTATTTAATGATATATAATTTATACCGAAATTACCCTTCATAACCAAATCCCCCCGCCCCTCAATAATCTATGCGATCATTTTCCATTATCTTTTTTATGAAGCTTCTGTTAAAAGATACCTTTTATTTCATGCATTTAAACAACGATAAAATGCATGATTTGTATACAATGTTATGAAATGCCGTGAAATGTATACCATTTAAACAACGGTAAAATGTATGACGGACAGAAATGATTTTTTAGGTTGATTTCTTTAGAAATCGACCTATTGCAATCACTTCGTTTATCTATCTATCTATCTATCTATCTATCTATATATATATATATATATATCTGTAATGAAAATTTTGTCATCACGATAACTCCCGAAATAATACTCGAAATCGAACCAAATTTGGACAGTGAACTGATCTTATAAATATCTTGGATGAATTCGTTAACCAAGTTGGTCCGACTTTTTGTTTTCAAGTGGCAGTCACTTGAATATTTCTAACCCACATTGTAAAAAGCGTATTTAAAGCAAGATTTGCTTGAATTTTTATGTAAATCTAGACTACATAAGACTAGACACATTTTATTAATGAAATTTATCTGCCATTTTTAATAAAGTGGCGGATATCTTAAGTTAAGTGGGGCCACTTGAAATCAGGCTACCACTTGAAAATTTAAAATCACGATAACTTCCGAAATAATACTCCAAATCGAACCAAATTTGGACAGCGTCTTAACTTGTGTTATGCATATCTTGGATGAGTTTCTTAATCAAGTTGCTCCACCATTTTGTTTTCAAGTGGAGACCACTTAAAATTTTCAAATTCAAATTGTAAAAAGCGTATTCCGAATTTGTTTGAATTTTGATGTATACATAGACTATATAAGTGTCTCAATGAAGTTTATTAATGAACGTATCCACCATTTTTAATAAAGTGGCGGATATCTTAAGCTAAGCAGGGTCACTTGAAATCAGGCTACCACTTGTAAATTTAAAATCCCGATAACTTCCGATATAATACTCCATATCGAACCAAATTTGGACAGTGTCTTAACTTGTGTTATGAATATCTTGGATGAGTTTCTTGGATGAGTTCGTTAACCAAGTTGCTCCAACTTTTCGTTTTCAAGTGGCAGCCACTTGAATATTTCTAACCCACATTGTGAAAAGCGTATTTAATGCAAAATTTGCTTCAATTTTTATGTAAATCTAAACTACATAAGGGTCTCAATGAACTTTATTAATGAAATTTATCTGCCATTTTTAATAAAGTGGCGGATATCTTAACTGGGGCCACTTGAAATCAGGCAACCACTTAAAAATTTAAAATCACGATAACTTCCGAAATAATACTCCAAATCGAATCAAATTTGGACAGCGTCTTAACTTGTGTTATGGATATCTTGGATGAGTTTCTTAACCAAGTTGCTTCACCATTTTGTTTTCAAGTAGAGACCACTTGATATTTTTAAATTCAAATTGTAAAAAGCATATTCGAATTTGTTTGAATTTTGATGTATACATAGACTATATAAGTGTCTCAATGAAGTTTATTAATGATTTTCTCACCGAAAGTCGCCAAAAAAGTCACCAAGTGGAAAACTTTCCAAATGTGGTGCCAAATCCATTTTTTACCATATTGAAGCTTTTTACTGCGTTTTAAAGAGAATATTAGGCTATTTTAACGTTAAATCAAACTGGAAATGCAGAAAATTAACATTTAATCAACTTACTAAGCCTCTTTGAAAGAATTTCTGAAAAAAAAAATTTGAATTATTTTCATATTTGCAACAATGTCAGATTAATTAGATCACTGAGCAACTTTCTCTGTCATTTTGATCCAAGTGACAGCCACTTAATTTTTCAACAAGATGACTTTTGAGATTCTGAATTCCAACTATATTTGTACAGTAGTCTTATCTCACAAGTGCATTTGATATATTTGTCAACTTGGACCACCATCTTGTTTCCAAGCGCCGAAAATTTTAAATGAAAATTTTAAATTCACATAAAAAGGTATTTATGAACCGATTTGCTTAAAACTCCATATGTTGATAGCCTACATCAATATTTCTACTAATTCGTTAATAATTTGTAGCCGCCATTTTGAAACAAATTGACGGCTACTTGATAAGAAAAAAGAAATCAACCTACTCTTCCGAATAAGCCGGAAGGACTTTTTTTTTTTTTTAACTTCTTTTCTTTTACAAATTATCGTGTTTTAAGTAATCTTATGCGCGCATTGTTAATAAGAAGAAAACTAGATGATATAATTAACTTTCTCCAGGATATATTATACTTTATAAAAAACAGAATAACATTATACAGATTATTAATTAAACAAAACATTTTAAAATCATAACTTATTAAAGAAGAAAATAACGTATACTAAACCATGCAAGTTAATTATAGACCGATAAGTTTTGTTTTGCCAATTTTAACAAAATGCTATCTGGATATTATCCAAATCACTAAAAAATAACAGCTTCCTTAAAATTGAATAACAGGCGAAATTTAAGTTTTTTTTTTTTTATTGAAATTTTATTGTTTATTTTATGAAAGCTTAAAAAATTTTCAATACAGTCTGAAAAAATTACGCATTTATAAATTTGGAATTAAATTTATGTAATCAAGTCTCTTCATAGATTTATTCATAACCATTTTTTTAAAGCATTTCGGAAAATCGTTAATAATTATATATACGTAAAAAATAAATTTATTTTATTAATTTGTATGACTTCACAGTGATTAAAATAAAAACAGTCATTTTGCTTAAATAATTGACAAACATGTATTTCTATTAAATTTTATATGTAATACTATTTTATCTAATATGTTAATCATTCGGCTGAAATGTTAACGCATAGTTGCATATTTATATCAGTCATATTTTAACGAATTTTTTTCCTTGTAATATATGCAAAATATTTTCTTGTAATATATTCTAAATACTACCGAAACAGCTGTCTGTTAAAAGAAAATAATAGCAGTTAAATAGTCTTTTCGCTCAAGACGTTGGAAATATTTTCTGATTTTATGATACGTAATTGCTGATATTTATATGCGGATAATTCCTGCTTCAGAGAATTTTTTTTTTTAGTTTTTTTTATGTTATTTCTAATTATATTTCTTATACCAGTTTTGTTATTTTCACACGAATAAAAATCAATTTAAATTCATACGGTCCAAATTTATCCTTTCACTAATTAAATAATGATTAAATAACAACCGATATGTAAAATTATTTTCCAGACTACTGTTCAACTTTAATTAAATATTTTGATTTGGATAATGTAAAAATGAAAATAAAATAAAACAATTTTTGTATTAACGATTTATATTGGATAACTTTCAATTAAATCATCTCTGCTGAATTTATAAGTTAAAATTAACATATAATATTTTATAAAATTAAATTTTTGTATCATTTACAAAGATAATTATGTAATAATTGTACATGTCCAAAACTTAATCGTTTTAAACTTTTCTATTTCATGTTCTAACATATATATATATATATATATATATATACAGAAAAATGTATTAGAGCATTTGTTTGTTTAGAATATGACGTGGAACATTTATTGAGGATGAAATATTAAAATAAATATTTCATGAGATTGGGAGAATAACGCTGATATTTCAAAATTGTGCTTTTCTTGTCCACACCATCTGGATATTCGGAGTACTTATCTTGTCTGATACGTTTACGATGAAGATGAAAACAAGAGAAAAATTCACAATATTACAGGCTATTTTATGTATGGAAAATAAATATACTTGTGTTGAATAAAACAAAAATTTTTCTTAAAGATCATAAAAATAAACGAAAAGCACTGAAGTAGGGAAATTAGTTTTTTAGAAATTCAACCAAATAAAATAAACGTGTTTCATTTTGCTTTTTTTAATTAAATAAGTTTTTTTTTTTTTTTTTTTTTTTTTCTAAAATTAATTATATTCGTATTCAAAAATATTTTTTATAGTTCAATGGAACGTTATCAATTATCTTCAATTGCATCTCTGGGTTGTTTTTATTGAAACTGACTTTAATTGAATATTTACTCATGCAACAATGAAGCATTAATCTTAAAGGGAAAAAAAATGTGCAAAATTATTTTAATAATTGGTCATTAATGCAAATTAAAACATTGAATGAAAGACTTCATGGTGGAATATAATTTCATTATGTAATATGTTTTATAGATCTAAACAATAAAATTCAAATCTTTTTTATTAAAAACTCCTTACTGTGCCAAAATTATTTTTCTAAATTGCAGTGACTAGCCAGAAACATAAAATATAAATAAATTTGTGTAATTATCATATAATTTTCCAGTTTCAGTTATTTCAATTATACGTATGGCATACTTGTTGACTTAAATATGATTTTTTCATATACCCTAAGGATAAAATTCTTATGCCATATTATTGTTTAGCATGTGTATTTCTTTAAAGTTTTCGATGAAAGTTTTAAAAGATGCTACAAAATACAGCAAAAGTTAATAAATATAAATAAGAAGATCCTAAAATTTTTAATATTATCTAGTTTCCACTGAACAAGTAGCTTACTTTCTCTCTAAAAACGCTGAACGAATTTTTATTACTTTCAAGAATACTTCGACATTAAATATTTACGCCTGCACTTAACATTTCACATGTATATTTTAAGAATTTTCTCACTGTATAAACTTTAAAATTTAAACACAATTACATTCATTCCTTTTTTTTTTTTTTTTTAGTTTTTGAGTTTAAAGTGAAATTTTCTAAAATATAAATATTCAGATAATATTTTCAACATATACATTTAAAGATATTTTGTAAGTTAAAGAAGTATGAATTTCTAGAAAATAAAAGCTAGTTTTACGATTAATTATGTAATAACCGAAAGCTGTTTATAGCAAAATTAATTTTAAGGATTATATTCTTCAGTTCTACTTTAAAAAAGTATTCTTCTGAATGAGATAGCAACATATTTAAATAAATAAATAAATAAATAAATAGCTAATAGTGTATATAAACAACCAGAAATGTGAAAAAAAAAAGAACGAAAAGCAAACATTTGGCGAAAAGAAAACATTTGATTTAAAAGTAATTCATATGGCGTAATGGTGGCATACATGTGATAAAGTGATTAAAAATATGTGAGAAATTTAGCTTCATTTGCTGGAAAATTAAAATAAAAAACACTGAAATGTAATATCATTAGTACTAGATTAAAGGAACGTTAACGGTGACACGCTATGCAAGTCTGACCTGAAATCTATCATAAAAATACTGAATAGCCTTTTAGGGTATTTAGTTCCAAGCATCCTTAATCATTTAATCTGGATGCGTAAATCTATAGTGATCGTTGCAGGTCACATAGACAGCAACAACCGCTTTCTCATTATATCCAAGACATGTTTCAGGGAATACAAATCCGATAAATGTGCGGGCCATAGGCGTTATCACACAATTCAAAGATCATGTTTATTTGCAAGTATCTTGTGGAGGTGTGCTTAATCCCGTTGGAAAACGCCATTATTGACCGACGTCGTAAATCGAACAACAATATGTTGTATGATGTTAATGATGTATCAAGGACTGTTTAACGTAACCGGCACTAACACTAATTGGGTATAGGAATGATAACTGATCGCTTTCCACAATAGGTAATACCTTTTTGATTGGCTCTGCAGCAGTTGATACACTTAGGTGATCCCATACAATACCCATGTGCATAGGGGCCCGCACACTGAGAATATTTTAAAGGCTGGTTGCAGAACGCAGCTGTGTGCCAGAATCTTTGGCATTTTGTACATTGAGCTACACTGATATGAGGCCTCAGGCTGAAACGGTGAAGACCACGGTTGAGAGAAAGTCTTCAGCGAGGGGAAGGGGAATCTGGAGGAATCAGCTCCGTGTATCTTTGCTTCTGCATCTTAAGCTCATGATGATATCCATTGTCGAGGCACAACTTGTTGATAAACTAAAGGAATTACAGGGGACCAAGAGAATGTCAGCCTTGTCGGCCTCCGCTTGGGCGCCCACAACTAGCAGCCTCATCTGCCTGATTCTATTTTGCTGAACTCTGAGCCGTTCTCTCACTTGTTGTTTGTTGAGGAGATTGGAGGGCAGTTGTTTTTAATCCTCCGGGGATCTGCAAATGATTTCGACCGAACGCTCCCGGATGTAAGTGGCTGCGATGGTCGTAGCTGTTTTTATTTGCTGGGATTTTAGAAGAGACATTATGCCTAATCCCATCTCGCCATTTCTTTTCGACATAATACTCACAGTTTTTGCGCGGATGCTTATGGCTCAATCTAAAGGTGTGGGCTTTGTTAAAAGTGGTTTAGGAGGGGCTCTGGAGGTTCTCAGAGGACTTGATGCTGCAATTACGGGCTGGATTTGTTCACGTGCTGTTTCTGCCTTATTTATATGTTTTGCTTGATCTTTCTTATATAGGTTGCTAATATCTGTTAGTTTCTGGAATAGCTGATGGGAGTTTGTGCTATTGCATGCTTGTAGGATGTTACTCCTTATGCTCGAGAATCTTTTCTCCATCACATCTTCAAAATGAGTTTGTCTGCTGTTGATTTTATCAAGTTTGATATTTTTTCTGAATATAGTTTCGAGAGTTTTTAAGACTGTTTAACACGTTTGGGTTTAGGAGTTCTCATTATTCTTAGATTATATTCTGCGAGGTATTTTATGTTGGTTTTCTTACTCTTTTTGTATCAAAAATCTCCTCAGATGAGTCTACATTGTATCCATTTGCTGGGGTGTAGAAAAATCGATTTTTAACCAACGAAATATAGCTGACTTTTGAATTGTTGGATGAACAGTCATTTTTCTTTTAAAATATCTTATAGGCATCCTGTACGCAATTTCTAACAGTAATATTAACAACAGTTAAGTTTCCGATGGGTTCGTCGGGAAGGCTACACCGTATAATGAGAAAAGAAGATATGGGGAAAAGTAAAAACCGAGAGACTAGTCTCTCGAAAAGGATTGTGAGAATAGAAGACTGGATTGAACATAAAATTGATGTTATTTTAAGAAAAATTGATGTTATTTTAAGAAAAATTGATGTTATTTATAGAAAAATACGATAATATTAATTTAAAAGTAATTAAAAATATAGATAAATAAATAAAAAGGAAAGAGAGAGAGAGAAATATATATATAAAGTTATATTGATTTGAATTTATCCGCTCACAAAATTTCTAAACATATTACAGTTATTAGATTTAAAAAAAAAAATGATTGTGTTAAGAGTAAAATTTCTAAACTAAATTATTAAAATAAGAAAAATAGTTCAATAGTGTCTTCTTTTCTTTTCTTTTATATTTATATTTTCTTTTATTAATTTGTATTTGTGTTAAGGGGGTGGGGGGGGGGGAGCTGGTAGTAACTTTAAGCTTTACCACCAGACCAACGCTTGAGAAAAACGAAGAGTAACAGTTACAAATTGTTCGGACAAACACTCACGTGCAACAGAGACTCCAGTTTTAGAAGTATTCGACGTTCTGCTTGACACCGCAGTTCTTCTAATGCGCCGATTGATCCGCTCATCAGTCCGTCTATCAGCCACAATTGCATGTCTCCTCTTGTGGGAATATTTTTCGAACCCTCTGAGCTACCATCGTATTAGTACTGATACACTTCTTTCGATTAGCTCTGCAATACGAGTAAAAGATCGGTCCAACAAAACGATCCCGCTCCAAGTCCGACAACTACTGGAAATAGATCCTCCTTCTACTTCTAGGCATCGTAGCTTCATCAAAATCCTATCAAAATCAGTAATCACACCAATGATTGCATTTACTTCACTTCACGCTACATCTTAAAATACCTCTGACTATAATTTGCATATTACTCCCTGCTGCAGAGCAAGAGCTCAGCCATTGGCCTCTTGAAATTAACACCATACCTATTTATACTCCATTCAGTTATCATATGGAAATTTTCTGATCATACACCAATTCCTTCTTCGTGTTCTTCTTTCAATTTACGGTCATGTATTTGGATTCACATTTTAGTTAACTATGCAATAAAAAAATCATTAAAAAATATATTTTGAAATTTATATGGGTTTAAATACAGCACGCAATTACTTTATATGCATGTAACATATGAATACTTTAAATATATATTGCCCAAGATTTCTGGTTTTATTAACTAGTATTTAAACAATTATATTTTATAAAAAATATTTCAGTGAATTTTAATTCAATGAAACCCCCTTCTTTGAGAAAAACATTTAGCACTCGTATTTGTAACAAATTGTTGAAAAACGTGGAGTGTTGACAGTTTATTTAAATGTCACTTTACTTCATCAACAAAATAGTCCACAACTTTAAAGGGAAAACCCTTTATTTATACTTTTAGTAAATGAAATAATTTTTACCAATCTTTCACCGCAATCTATCGGTAAATTACTTTATGTGAAATACACATTTTAAAAAATGTTAATAAATGTAGAAAAAATACGCTATCTAATCCGTGAATCCATATTTAATTCTTGACTCTTGACCTTGCACATACAATCATATAATACAGTTGGAAAAATGTGTGATCTAATCTATGCTTCTATTTACAAAAAGTATAACAAAACAAGAAAATTGTACAATATATACAAGCATTTTGCTATAAATTAAAAAATATATATATTTTAATATTTTTATTTCCTAAGACAAAAAATGTAAAAAAGATAAGTTTTTGTTTATCACATTAAAGCACTGTTACTAAATTATAAAAAAGTTTGTAACTTTTCGTATTATTAACCGTAAGTTAACCGGAAATTTACTTAAAATGATAAAGAAAATATTATTTCTAACCTGTCGAAAAAAAATTTCTTCTTCTTTTTTGTAAATTGTAAATTTTGTATCAAGCGAAGAAAAAATAAAAAAAAATTCCCAGCTGCTGAACTGGAACTAATGCTTCCTTAGGGAGTAATTTGTAGATATTTTCGATACACTTTATAATTATCTTTTCTAAAGAAGTTTTAAAAGAGCAATCTTTTTTTTTTACTAATTCATATAAATTGAGGCATTTATTTTTAACAAAATTTCACTAAAACATTTGTAGAATATTTTAGAATTAAATTACTTAAAAATTTACTTTTGCTAATTTTTATCTAAACATGAACATTGATAAAGAAATCCAGAAATTATGATCTATTGTGGCATTAAATATTCTATTTTTATTGTTTTACGTTCACAAGTACACTTGGTAAATGTACTCTAAAAACCCGGAATATCAAATACTGAAAGAAAAAATAATAATAACGAAAAAATATGCGGTTAGCATAGTTTATTAACTTTGTTCGACTCTACATACACATTGCTTACTTTAACTTTTAATGTATTTTGTCAACATAAGAAAACAGACAGAAAGAAATACAAATATTCTAACTGGGATCATAACCGTACTTAAATATTGTTAAAAAGTGTTAAAAATGCTTAATGCAAACATAAATGCAATTCCAGGAATATTTCAATTTTAGTCTTTAATGTATGTGAATATTTTAATGCAACCCTGTAAATCTTAACGCCAAAGATACCATATTCTAAATAAAACATATTTGAAGCATAAAAAAAATAATAATAAATGATTATTTCATTATCTTTTATTATCTACTTAATATATATAGTTTTGTTGCACTTAATACAATTATTTTTTTTTTCAGATTGATATTGGGGAATAAATATTTAATATTTTTATGCGGAAATAAATATTTATAATTTTTACATTGATATTGCGGAATAAATATTTAATATTTTTGTGCGGAAATAAATATTTATAACAACATGTTAATTAAAAAAAGTTTTTTTTTAAGTATTTTAATTATATTTAAAAATATCTATTAAACATAGTCTTTTTGTGAAGAATATAATTTATGTTGAATTACAAAACGAAAGGTTATTCATAGTTTTACTCCTTTTTCCCCTGTATCACCAAAAATAAATTTATACTTACTATACGTTTATCTTTTTAACCCTTAAATGCCGAAAAAAAAAATGTTTTTCGGCTTTCATTTCTTAAATAAATAATGGGAAAAATACTTTAAATTTTCATATATTATTTTAAGTATGGTTTACGGCTAAAAAGCATTTTGTTGCCAATAGGCAACATTAATCTTCAATTGAAATAGAAATTTTTCCTTGATAAAATTCTAAATAGGGACTAACTACTTTACCATGTAACATTTTTTAACACTAGTGTTGCCTCTACATGATGGAAATTGATTTAATTATACTATCAGTATTATTGGCAACATTAGTCACTAGAGCTTCAGTATTATTCTAATAGTATTTTAGAATACAAAATGAACAATTTTGACAGCTAAAGTTCATTTTTACTTTCCAAACATACATATGTAAGGAAAGTATTGTAATCATGTCAAAAATCCGTATTAGAATTTTTGATGTTTCTATACGTTTTGAGGTCCCGAGTCCGTTTTCACTATTTTTACGATGATGTATGTGTGTGTGTGTATGTATGTGAGTGAAAACGATAGCGTCTATACGGTTTGATCGAATGAGCTGAAAGTTAGTACGTATGTTGTAAGTCACTCTAGCCTAAACCTTATAGATTTTGGTGAATCTAGCATTCATAGTTTTTTTTTACAGACACACAAAAATAAATTCTTTATCATTATGGCCTATGGCGCCAAATTTTTAAAAGTACGATAGCGTCTAAACGCCTTATTAAAGTGAGCAAAAAATTTATACACATGTTATAGGTCACAGTTTCACAAACTGTATAGATTTTAGTGAATCTAGGAATTATAGTTTTTTACAGGGATACCAAGAAATATTATTTGTCATTATGGCCTATGAGGCCAAATTTTGAAAAGTACGATGGCGTCTAAACGCCTTATTAAAGTGAGCAAAAAATTTATACACATATTATGGGTCACTGTTTCACGATCCATATAGGTTTTGGTGAATCTAGCACTCGTAATGTAATTTTTTTACAGGGACACAACAAATAATTCTGTATCATTATGGCCAATGAGGTGAAATTATTTAAAGTGCGGTAGCATCTAAACGCCTTAGCCGTTTGAGTTGAAAATTCATATACATGTTTTAGGTCAAAAATACACAAACTGTATTGATTTTGGTGACTCTAGCACTTCCAGAGTTTTACAGGGACACATTGCAGATTTCTTTATCTTTGTCTCAAACTTTAAAGTGCGATACCGTCTAAATCCGATGGAGCTGAAAATTCATAGAAATATTACAAGTCACTGTTGCACTCACTGTAAGCATTTTGGTGAATCTAGCATTCATAGGTTTCTACAGGGACACAACGAAATATTCTTTATCATTATGATCTATGGGCTTAAAGTACAATAGCGTGAAATTAAACATCGTGTACTATAGGGAGAAAAATATTCAAACATCCTATTATAATTTTCTTTCTTTTGTTTAATTAACTCATCTTACTTTACTTTATCTACAAAACCGTTAATGACTCAATGTTCGGAAAGTCGAGTGGGGTCACTACAGATTTTTTTAATTTTTGTTCAAAAGAACTCACAGGTAGGGTAAGGTGGGGTAAGTGGGCCATTGGGGTAAGTGGGCCACTCCCCCTGGCATTTTCCCAGTTATTGACTCAAAAAAAATCTGTTATAATATTTTTCTGTACCTACCCCAATAGATGTAAAAAACATTATGGCATCGTCTTCATTTATGTGTGTGATAAGTTACAAGCCTTTTTGTGACGATTTTTAAATTTGCAGTCCTATCGTAATTCGCGCCATCGTACTAATTATTTTTTTTCTTCCAAACCGTTCATGATACAAACCAAAACTTTATATATTTTGAAAGTATATAAAACACAGAATCTTTTTGTAGTATCGTGTACTCAGGACATTGATAAGGTTGAAAAAAAATTGGGGGACCCACTTGCCCCGCGTTTGGGGTAAGTGGGCCACCACAATAGCGGGGTAAGTGAGCCACCCCACCCCAACTCTTTAATATAGTTAAAAAATAGTCATATGCACTGATTTATATGGTTTACCTCTGGATGACTCAACCAGTAGTGATTCAAGTTCGGAAGATGAACTATCAGTTATCACCCACTACCATAGAACTTAAAAATGGGGATTATGGCCTTGTCCAGTTTGAAGGCAAAACAAAAAAGAAATATTATGTTAGCTTGGTATTAAATGACAGTCCAAACGATGAAGATACAATTGTCATGTAATACATGCACAAAGACACAACTATACGTAATAAATTTTTCCCCCTGAAGCTAATGGTATTCACGATGACAAGGGCTACAAGATGTTGTGCTGAAACTAAATGAACCAACACTTTCCAAGAGACTTTCAAAATACATGTTTACCAACGATTTATCAAGATATAATGCTCACTAGCATGCAACACTGCCATAGGCTAGTTTAAACTTTGTAGGCCTAACTTTTAGGCTACTCTACATGCAAAAGTAAAAAGTTGAAAAATTGACATATGTTTCTTTTAGCAGGCTTGTGTGCCAGAAAAAATTGCTATGGGTGACCTAATGGAGATACTTTAGTGATTTTTTTTTTTTTCAAAGATTCAGAAAATCATGTAGATTGTCCCACTTGCCCCAACAAATCTCTACCAGTTATGTGCAAAAATATATTTAGCGGGTGGCCCACTTACCCCACCTTGCGGGGCAAGTGGGTCACCCCGATGATCACTCAAAATAATTTTCTTTTTTAATTCATCATTTGCCAATTTGGTTAGAGGTTGCCATGGGTACAGTAACAACATATGAGAGAATGCACCACAAAAAAAAATAAGTTGTTAGGCCTATTACATCCGGTGCTATGTTGAGCTAAAGTCAAATTATGCCGAAAAGGGGTCCCCACTTACCCCACCTTACCCTACATAGAGTGTACTCTATGATAGAGTGTACACACCACAGGTATATGGAGGTTGAAAAAAATATTATGAACTATAAAGTTTTAAAAAAAGAAATCTTTATGTTCGTTATATTTTTCTATAATTTGAATATTTTTGAATTAAAAAAAAATAAGGTAAATTGAGTTAAAAAAATATTTTTGAGTAAAAAAAGAAAAAAAGAATACTATGTTCGTTATATTTTTCTATGATTGGAGGAATAGTTTTGAGTTAATGTAGGAATTAATAATAACACATCTGAAGATCATGAAAAATGCTAAGTAAAAACAATAAGAGAACTCTTTTTAAAATACTTTCTAAAAACTACATGTATCATTTAGTGCTATAGAGTGAGATTAAAGAAGTGGGGTATACATGTTCTATAAATTCGATTTTATACTCTTTCTAAACTACATAATGATACTTTAATGTACCGTTGGCAGATAAAGGGTTAAATAAAAAATAAATAAATAACTTGGGGAAAATTTTGTCATAGAAATGTCGATGTTTCCAAAATTTACTTTGTTATTTCAATAAAAATAAAATAAAAAATAAAATAAAAAATAAAATAAAAAAAATCCTTCTTCAAAACCAAATGTCCAAAACTTTCCATGATATTTTCATGATATCATGATATTTCGTATGATTTCATGATTTGATAGCCATTTTTAATTATTGGTATTTAATTTTCAAAGTTTTTTTTTCTTTTTCAAATGCAATAGAAGATTAGAATAAGAGCGAGAATATGTATTTAAAACTGGATTCGATTTTCCAATATATTTGGATAAATTCCAAAATTGTAGCTTAATACATTATCATTTTCATATTAAAAGAAAGTTAAAGCTTAAATTTGGTTTGTTTCCAGATGTCATGTAAACGCATTATATTCCAGAATCTTCTGCATTTAAGTGATTTTCTGAATGGGAGATCTATGTTGTGAAATATGATTTAATAGCTTTTTTTTATTTTAAAATAAATATATTTTTGCGATGTCACGTATCTAATTATTATAGAAAAAAATAATTATACAGAAGCAATAATAAAACTAAAGAATACATATAGTGTGTGTGTTAGTACACATTATTTTAGATTTTTTTCTTTCAACTTTTCTCTATTAAATGTCCCTCTTTAAATTAAAATTTCATACATTTACTTGTGTTACATAGATTCAAATAACAAAAGGAAATACTCTTATACTTTTTTCGAAAATTATATGATTTTTGATAAGTACTTTTACGCAGTCATTAACAGTTTTCAATTTTCTTAGAAAGTGTTAAAAAATGTATTTTGTATATTAAAATTTATTTATCAGAAATTGCATGATTCCAAACTTTTATACATTTTAAACAAATGTATAAAAATGTGCATTCTAAAAAAAGAATTTTCTCTAACTTTTAAAATTGAAATAAATTATATGGTTTTCCGTACGAATAAAAGTAATATTTATTTTATTATAAATGACTGGTGTAAATTAAAATAACCAAATGCTTTTTATTTTCTGCTTCATTATTACTTTATAAATTTTGTTCAACTTCATTAATTTGTTTCTACTGAAAAAAAAAGAAATATTCTTATATTTCTACATATTTTATAAAAATTCTATATTATAATAATAATAATAATTATAAAAGGTGTAAATATTTTGATAAAAGTTTGCTTAAGAATCAAAGGTAGCATTTGGATGTAGCATATTGTTAGATACTCATTTTTATTTCGAGAATTACTTTGTACAAAACTGAATTTTTAAAATTTAAAAAAGCTTACAGGGAGTTAGAAATTAATTTATTTCAGTGAAATAGCTTTCAGAAGCACTTTACTTTAAGTTTTGGAATTCACTTCTAAGGGAACGTTGTGCAAAAGACAAAATTATTTGCACTAATAATTTGAAAAAAAAAAAAACTTGCGTGAAACATACACAATACTTCTATTACCCACTATTATACGTATTATATACGTACTTTTGGGGGATAATGTGATTAGATAACATAAAACTGACTTAACAAAGTAGATACCTAAACATTTGTCGAAGAGAAAGCTGATACACCTGTAAATACTTATAGACCAGAGTTTGCATAGAGAGTTAAAAAAGTAAGAAAAAAATTCGGTAGAGCCATTTTTCAAAACACAAAATTCCGAGTAATAAAACTGGCCTACTTAATTAGAATGACTGTTAATTTTCTCGTAATAACGAAATAATGCATTAGAAGGGATGTCTAAAATGTGTTTATCTAACAATTTTGAAGAAAATCGTTAGATCCGCTTTTGAGATCCGTAATTATGGTCCCATTTCCAGTTTTCCAATTTTCACAAAAAGTTGGAAAAGTCATCTGTACACCAGGCCTGTCTCAAGTTTGAGGATTCGAAGTTCTATCTTTATTAATTTCGGAGATATGGCAGGAAGAATATTCCGCATACATACAGACCAATTGCCAAAAACTACTTTTTTGGACTCAGAAGACCTTAAAACCTGAAATCAGGTTAATACTCGATATCGAATTTTTAGACGGAATACAATTCTTCCATTACCTACGGTAGTCGAGTAATTTAAGTAAAAATTAAATTAATAGGTCTGTAACACTTTCCAAAACAAAGTTAAGAATTATTTAGGATTACAGTTTGTCTGCCAGCTCGTCTGTCTGTACGCGGTCTCATTCCCGTGTTCATTCCTCATTTCTTGAAACTGATATATGTTATTTGAGTTCACTGTCTTATTTCCACTATCTCAAAAATTGTTAAATACCACTACTTGTTTTTCTTCAGGGACACTCTAAAGAATTCCAATGAGAGATAATTCTTTAGGGGTCATCCATCAATTACGTAAGGTGTTCAGGGGGGCAGGGGGTCGAGCCGAATCTCATCCAATCTCACGTGGGTGAGAGGGGGGACTCAGCAAATATCATGTAATATTTTTGCCTCAAAAAACTGTGTAGAATTGCGATAAAATTGAGTTAAATTCAAGTAAAACATGTTTCTTGACTTAAATATGGCAAAATCGGACACGATAATATTTATCGTGGCTATACGAACGCCGCAGTACAGTAGCCTTTCAATTGTTTCAGGCGCCACCGTCCAGCCACACTCGTGACTCGTAGAACGTTGCAGCGTACGAGCCGGTTATTTACAGTAAAAGTACGAATTTTGAAAAAAACTTACGTGAGATTAGGGCAGGGGGGAGGGGGGTCAAGCTAAATCTCACCAGGGGGGAGGGGGGTCAAAAAATCGTCAAAACCGCCTCGCGTTATTAATGGACGCTCCCTTAAATCCTATTTTAATACCTTTATTTTGAAAAATCATAATTAAACTGGAATTTATTATTCATGACGCGCAATTTTTCCTCTACAAAATATAGTATTAACATTAGGACTTACAGGGCCACACAAAATATTTTAATAATTTAAAGGCTATAATTGGAAGTTGTTGGAATTGCATCTTCTTAAGCGTTTTTAACACTTTATACTTTTTTTAATAGTATTTAAGAGTGATCATGATTTAAATTAGTCTACCTATTTGTCTTTCCTTCGTCTGGCTGTCCATCTGTCTAGAAATCCTTCCCTCTATCTGCCCGTACGTCCGCCCGTTCAGAATTTCTTTAAAATTATGTATGTTATTCGAGTACAATATGACATATTTCATTTTAAGAATGGTATAAGTAGTACAACTGATTTGTGTACAGGGTCATCCAAAAGAATGCCAAAACATTGCGTTTTATGAAAGGCATTTTTATTAATCATAAATAATAATTTATAATTAATAAAAATGCCTCTCATGACATAATATTAATTTGTGCAGTTTTCTATACTAAAATATCCAGATAAATTACGGGTTACAGTTGCTAAGTGATGGAATTGCATTTCCCTAAGTATTAAATGTTTTGAACTTTCTAGAAGGAATTTTGAATTAAATTGCGGTATATCTGTGTATTTTTGTCATTTTAAGTGTCTGTTGTGAAATCAATCAGGCAAAGTACAGGGTGATTATAATTAAAGTTACGATTTCAAAACGCTATAATTTTAAAACTACCCATCAGGGCGATTTGATATTTTAACAGAGCAATCGTATGAAATTTTGTTTGGCAAAAGAAATAGTTCCAAAATGTGCCGTTCATTATCCGTAAAGTATTTGTTTCATGAAGCTCTACTTTTTCTCTTTTCACTTTGACTGTTTCCGTTGTAAACACGCATTCTTGTCTTCTTGCTAAAACATTTGTAGTAAACCCTTGAAGTCTCTTGTTTCCTGCTATTCCATTGTGTTGCTAACAAAATTCCTATGTTTAATGAGTTAATTTTCTCCTGACATTACCCTGGCAGCGCCCTCTATAGGAACATGTTGGAACTTCGTTTTTTTCCTCCACCCAACACAATTTCATTGCCTCACGACTGCTCTGGTAAAATACCAAACCGCTCTGATGGGTAGTTTTAAAATTATAGCGTTTTGCAATCGTAACTTTAATTATAATCACCCTGTACATTAAAAAGTAAACTTTGCAACAAGTACGTACAACTAGAATTTGTTAAAAATCTGTACAAACCACATGATTTCTTGTTTTACCTTTTTGTTTGTTCCTTGTTCAGTGTCTTCGAGCATTTTGAAGTTCTGTACGGTTTATACTAGATCTAAAATCTTTATTACACTTCCGATTTCAGAAGATTTGTCAATTATCTATAAAAATTACTGGACAAATCGTCCTAAAATTTCAAGAGTTTACAGAAACTGTTACACCTCACAAATTTCAGTGGGTGTTTTGCCAAAACGGAAAAGAGGGACCAGTGAAAAGTTAAATATGTTAAAGAAAAAGAAAAATGTTTTGCATTACCCTGTAAAAAATTATTCTTCAAATGCGTTACGACTGTAGCGTGCTATTGTGAGACTTCTTATTATCTGTATAAAATTTTAGAAGTTACAACATATATTCCTGGAGATATAACATTTTTCTTTTTAGAAAATTGCAAAATAAATAACATAAATAAAAATATTGATACTTTTTAAATTATAACACTCAGGGTCCAATGCGAAGTCATTTTTATTAAACTTGACATAATGCAATACTCCTAAACAGAATTACATATGAGGATGTAAAAAAATTTAAATATCTCATGAAATATAAGCAATTTTACTAAATAATTTTTCAGAACACATGTCAAAACTGGTTTTACATTTTTTTTTTTTAATTCAATCAAATTGATTGTAAATATCTTTATATATATATTTCTTTTGTGCGTGTGTATGTCACTGAACTCCTCCTAAACGGCTGGACCGAGTTTAATGAAATTTGTTGTGTGTCTTCAGGTGGATTCGAGAATGGTTTAGATTTACAAAAAAATTGATAAAATTTGAATTTTTAATCTCAAAACTCTGTCATCCTTGGCGGAAAAAAAAATATCGCCATATCATCTGGCGAACATATTTAATTTCTTTCAAAAATAATGGTTATTTCAACAACTTATATTAAGAGAGTAATGAATAATATGAAACAATTTCGTACAATACATATTACTAAAATATACATCTGGCATGTATATTTTCGTATTACGTTTTTGGTCGCCAAATACAAAAAACGCCAAGGAAGACAGAGTTTTGAAATTTAAAATTAAAATTTTGTCAATTTGAGAGCAAAATAACTCAATCTAACAAATGAATACGATAACTAATACATATCTATACCCAAATACGGGGATTAAAATCGAGAAATAATTTTCCTCGATTTTTAATAATTTTTTATAAGAAATCCAATGGGAGATTAACATAGGAAATCTTTTTCTTGCATCCAGTGACGTCACACTTCGCTTGCGTATATTCTATTGTAATTCCAGTTTGTCCCGACAGTTGGTGCTGCGATGCGATCAAATTCAGGAAAATATTTTGTAACTTCGTGTTATTATTTTATACAAAAAATTGTGTACTAATTGAAATATTACATCAAGATGTAATTAGTGTTTGAAGAGTTTTGAAGTGTGCATAAAAAACTATACATTTTGCAAATTTAGTGCGGAATTGGAGTGAGTATTTTATATAATTTTCTATCAAATTTACACGCGCGTTGATTAACAACCACACTAACCTACAAATTTATTTGTGTAGCTAATTTATTATATTTTATTTATTTATTTTTTGAATTGAACACCTTTAGTATCGGATCCCTTTGACAAAATTTGAAATTTGGCACCGAAGTAGCTCGGACGCTTCTCGCCAAGATCTTTAGTTCCACAATTGAGATAGCCATTTCAATTCATCGCAAAAATGGCTTAAAATATTTAAAGTCACCAAAGGGGTCCCATACTTTTGTGCGTTTGTATGTCACTGATATTTTATTTATGTATTTTTTGTATGGAAAATTTGGCACCGAGGTAGCTCGGACGCTTCTCGCCAAGATCTTTAGTTTTACAATTGAGATAGCCATTTCAATTCATCGCAAAAATGGCTTAAAATATTTAAAGTCACCAATGGGGTCCCATACTTTTGTGCGTGTGTATGTCACTGATATTTTATTTATTTATTTTTTGTATGGAACACCTTTAGTATCGGATCCCTTTGGCAAAATTTGAAATTTGGCACCGAAATAGCTCGGACGCTTCTTGCCAAGATCTTTAGTTCCACAATTGAGATAGCCATTTCAATTCATCGCAAAAATGGCTTAAAATATTTAAAGTCACCAATGGGGTCCCATACTTTTGTGCGTGTGTATGTCACTAATATTTTATTTATTTATTTTTTGTATGGAACACCTTTAGTATCGGATTCCTTTGGCAAAATTTGAAATTTGGCACCGAAATAGCTCGGACACTTCTTGCCAAGATCTTTAGTTCCACAATTGAGATAGCCATTTCAATTCATCGCAAAACTGGCTTAAAATATTTAAAGTCACCAAAGGGGTCCCAATTTGTGGCTTAGATTTGGAAAATCCGTGCTTTTCTCACGGCCAATTATATGTTGCGTGTTCCAGGGTTGGAAAACCTTCAAATTTGTTTGTGTATACTCCTCAAGGATTAACCAAAAAATATTGTACATCCAATGACATTACGATAAATTAAGTTTTTGTAGATTAAAAAAAAATATACCTATTATAAAATAAATTGAGTTTCAACTTTTTCACCTTTAATTAAAACGAGTTTAAGTTTTTATTTAATACGAACTCTACATTTCACTTCGCTCATACTATACATTTACTCACATGCATCGATTGATTGAATTGTGATAAATGTATGTGTAATGATGTTAGATATTGTGATAACTTTTTGATAAAAAGTTTCATCAAATCGGTCCAAATTGTTACAGCTTATTCAAAAACGACTGAATTTTCATGTGAAATTCGTTGCTATCAGAGATTCTCTCATAAATCGAAATATTTGCCGTATGAAATAAAATTTTGTGCTGCTCGACATTCAGCGGAGGTTTTAAATAACAAGTAGCAAGTAGAAAGTACCAAGTAGCAAGAAGCAAGTAGCGAAAATTTCGGTAATTATGTCTTTTACGTTATTATCGGAATTCACAGTCACCGTTCACAGCGCTCCATACCTGTTTCACTTATATACTACATCCTTACACACTTACAATAAGTTAGTTATTTTTTTCTAGCAAAATATTCTCTAGAAATAATTTATATGACAAAAAAAAAAAAAAAAAAAAAAAAAAAAAAACGTTTGTCGGGTCAGCTAGTATATATGTATATATACGTATATGTGTGTATGTTTGTATGCACTATTTTTAGTTGATGAATCAATTTAGATTATTTCGTTAAACCTTTCTTCATCCTATTACCTTACTTCCCTTATTTAAATTAAAATTTCATACATTTATATATGTTGCATATGATTTAATTAACAAAAGTATACGTTATTATAATTTCTGACAATTATATGTTTTTTTTTTTTTTTTTTTTGGTGAATACTTTTTATATAGAAAATTATCTGTATTTATGGAGATTTAAATAAATATTTAAAATTAGACTTTTTTAATGCTTAACAGACAAATGTTGTTTGCTATTTAAAGTTTTCATCTTTCTTCTAACTTAAGTTTTATTTTTACTATTTTATTTTTTATTTTTTGTGTGTTTTATGTCTTAATGAAATTTTAAATTAAGGAAAATACTCCACCCTTGGTATTCGATTGAAGGATTACACTTTTTATCTTGATTGCCATTCTTTAATAACCTCATCTCAAAAAATATAAGAGCGTATAATTAAATTTTAAAACTTTAAATTGTAACAATCTTATTTCGATTGAAATCCCCCAAGGGTAATGCATGCCCGAAATTGAATAGGGGAAAAAAAAAAGACGAAATATGTTTATGATTTTTTTTACGTTTTTCGATTCTTTTTCAATTTGTATGTAATGAATTATAAATTTTATATGTTGTGTATTAGCGATTCCTTTTCCCACATTTTTTATTTAAAGTCTTTTAATTATCGTTGCAGAAATTGTATATATCTATATAAATAAAGAGTTATGTATATCTGTCTGTGTGTGTCCATGCGATTTGCTGCATAGACTGCTGATCGTAGAGCTAAAAAATTTAGCGGAGGGGTAGATTAGAGGATCATTTTACGATAAGCTGCACACTGCAGATGTGCACCTGAAATTAAGCAATAATACAGTAGAAAAAAAAATTAAATGTATTTAATTTTAAATAAAATATATGTATGCATAGACGGACACTTATTTGTAATAATTTAAAGTCGTTTATTTCTTTTATATGAGATATAAGGTTAATTTTTCTAAAATAATTATATTATTCAGACACCATGTTTTATTTTATTTTTTAAATATACATTCAATCCTTTTGAATCAATAGTGGAAAAATTTAGAGAACAAAAATGTTGGATTCCGGGAATTTCCAATTTCAGCCCTTAATATATCTGAATATTTTAGTGTATCCCTGTAAATCTTAACGATAAACATACCGTATTCTATAAAAAAAACATTTATCTTAGCATATGAATAATATAGATTTTCTTATGCTTTGCGTAGTATAAAATTATTTAAATATGAAATATACAATTATGCATTTTGTTAAAAGGCATTTCATAAAACGTAATTAATTTGTATTCGTTTGACGGTCCTTGTACAGAAATTAGTTTTGATTTTTATACCATTCTAAATAAGAAACTTACCATAATGAACTGGAATAACATATCATTTTGAAAACATTCTGAAAATATTTACGGACACAAGGGGCGTACAGAAGAACAAATAAACAGACGGATAGAAAGACAGTCAAGTAGACGAATTTAAATCATGAACATTCTTAAAGTTAGTTTGAAAGTGTTAAAAAAGTAGTAAGTATAAACTAAAATGAAATTGCAGAAATTTCCAAATATTGCCTTTGATAAATATTTTTGTGTGTCTTTATAAATCTTAATGCTTATCATACTAAATTCTACAAAATATATTTTATGCTTCACATGAATGATAAATATTAATTTCATCAAGATTTATGCAAAATAAAGCTATTAAAATATGGTTTATAAAAATACCTCCCATAGAGCGCAATGTTTTGGAATTCTAATTTTTAATACGGATCAACCAATGGTGAACTTAAATATCATGCTTTAATTTCATTAAGATTTGTGTAAAGTAACGGTATTAAAATAGCGGTTTATAGAAATATCTTTTTTTTCTACAAAATTTTTTTAGGATGCTTTGAAAGTGGCATGGGTTATTCAGGATCATTGCAGCATGTTCACTACTAAAATATTCCTTTTCTTTAGTACCATTTTCAGATTTTATTAAAAGTTTATATTAGTCGGATTTTAATTATTTATTTATTTAATATATCTGTTAGGCTCCAAAATATTAACTAATGTAGACCATAGATCACGAAGTTTGTGGTTTCCTGATTTATATTATTGAAGTAACTGATATTTATTGATATTATTGAGTTAAGCAATATCCAATTTTATTATTCTTACATTAATGTAAAATGCATGTTCCATTTTTTTTTTTTTTTTTTTTTTTTTATAAATGCTATAGAAATGTTTTATTAGTCTTATGAAAGAATAAAAGTATTTCCTTATTTTCAAATCTTTTCTCCTGATTAAAAATTATTTTGAAATTAATTTGATACCAAACTGCGCTTGGCATTCTTCAGACAATACTTTAGACAGAAAAGAAAATTTTTTATGAATATGGAAATACTGACTGCGACCCAGAGGTACTACAAAAACTTACATCGAAATTTCTTTGAAGATGAAATTTAATGTTTCCCAGAAAAAAAATATATATATATATAAAATTAAAATAAGTGAATAGTTTTATTAATTTTTCTTTGAAAAATCCTGAAACTAAGGTTAAAATAATAAAGCTTAAAAAACTTTTATCTCCTCTCCGAAAGCTTTTCTTTGGCTTTAGCGGGAAAAGGTTAAGTGGTTTCATCAATGTTGTCAAACGATCTATTAAATAATATTTTATTACATATAAAAGAATCTTCATAACGATTTAAGTTTATTTATTTATTTTTTAAGGATAAAACTGTAATAGTTTTAAATTCTGTTATTCAGAAAATTAGTATTTTTTAAAAGTTGTGCAGGATAGTATTTTAAAACTATATAGTGTGGAAAAATAAACACAACTAGAATAAATTTCCTCATAAAACTTTAACTTCCTTTTCTTAAACCCTTCTCACTTTCTTTTCTTTAAATTGTCTTCATAATTCATCTTTCGTACCATCTTTATATCAATACTAACAAGCTTTTTATGCTTCGCTGGTCACTATATTTAAATCAAGTTTCAAAATTACATGCAATTTATTATTATACAAAAATCTCATAAAATGAAAAATTATTATAAAAATTCATTGAAATCCATCAAAACTTCATTTTTTTCCTCACCCCCGACAAGAAGGGGACATTTTGCAAAATTTCATTGTCGTGTGCGTTGGTTATACATAACCGACCCCACATAAAAAAACGGCTTTTTTAGATAATTTAGAGCAAAGTTGCAGTTGGAAACGTGTATTTTACCGAAAAGACGCAAATGGTGAATAGGAATCATTGGCTAAACCCGTGTTGGGTGCATATATCACAGCCACAAATAAATAAATAAATAAATAAATAAAAATAAAAATAAAATAAAAATAAAAAAAGGATAGAAAAATAAAAAATAATTTCCTGAGATAACTGTAAATAAAATTACGCGTGGAAATCTATTTTTCGCCCCCCCTTCCCTACTGTGCAAAGACGGAAGGGGAAAATTTCACAAAATTCTTTTATAGTGTGTGTTTCACTCGTTTATAATGTGTGTTTTACTCACATAACCAATCCCTACACCAAAATATAGATTTCTTAATATAATTTAGAGCAGACTTACATAAAAAAAAAAAAAAAAAAAAAAAAAAAAATCTTACCACCCTGACCCCAAATGGGGTAGAAGACATTTGCAAAATTCCTTTATACATACACCACACCAAAAATCACCTTCCTGTGATAATTTGGAATAGAATTACGCTTGCATGTGTGTTTTGTGCCCCTGCACCCCGCTAAAAGGGGAAGAGTGATATTTCGCAAAATATATTTTTAGAGTGTTTTAGGCATACATAACCAATCTATACACCAAGAAATCGCCTTTATGAGATAATTTAGATGAAGGTTACAACTTTAAACGTGTTTTTGCTTTCCCGATCTGAAAGGGAGGTATAAGAAATCAGTTTGTAATGAGTATTGGGTACGCATACTAAACTCACATACCAAAAAATTGTCTTTCTGAGATAATTTGAAACAGATTTAAGCTTGTAAATGTTTTTGCCCCCTCCCCACACCTTCACCCTGCCATCCCAATGGAGCATTATAGTAAAATCACGTCAAGGTTAATATTTGATGAAAGTATCAACCCGCACCAAAAATTCGGAAACATATCTCCCATAGATTCCTCAGGACAAATCTAACGCAAAAAGGAAGCTCTCAAACTTGTACACCCTCGTAAACCCACCCCTTCCCTTAATCTAAAATAAAAAAATAAAAATAAAAAAATATACTTTTACTTGTCATTTTTCGTTGAGTTCTACTTTCTAATAATCTAAATAATCTAAAACAAAACTAATTTTCTAACATTTTTTTAAAAGTTTTTGACGGATGTAGCACTTCATAAATGGTGCAAAGAATAAACATTTATTTTTTCTATACCAAACTTTTTAGAAAATAGAAATATTTATTTTTGTTTTTATTGAATCAAAACATTTTACATTGATATATATAAATATATATCTTTTCTTTTAAATTAAAAGCATAATATCGTTCAATTGAAATGATAAATTTCAAAAGTTTGAAAACACAAAAGTTTGAAAGATAAAACTCAAAATTTTGACTAAGATTGAAAAGAACATTGAAATATATTACTTGTCTTTCATTTTTTTTTAAATAACAAATTAATTAGATTCTACATTACACAATTTATTTAAGATTCAGAAATCAAAGATTAATTAAAATACGGTATCCGTAACGACCAAAAGATAATATAAATGCCCTATTATTATTAACTCTTTGCTGATATTTTAATAACGAACATTTTGCTTTAAATTAAAGGAACAGAAAATTACCCTCAATTAATGCGCAAATCGTATTTCATTTTACTTTCATAATTCCATAACACATGAAGTAATAAATTGAATGCACCGGCATGCATATTTATAAAGCAATCAAAATGTACGTTTTAATATTAAACTAAGTTTAAAAAAAATGTATAAAATTATTTCCTGTCGCTTTAAGTCAAAATAAGAAATGATTCTATCAAATGTTATGTAAATGATTTTTTTTAGGCTTACATTTATAATTAAAATGCTTAGAAGAATTTTTAACGGAAATCGTAATTATATATAGAAAAGTAAAAATAAAACTCTTCGGTTGCGAAATTATTATACATGAAGGTGGCATTACATACCTAGTTTGTTAATGTATGTGACATTGTTTTGGCAAAGATCACTTCCTTCTACATTAAGCTATGTAATGAACAATGTTCTTCTTTCATTTTTATGCCAAAATATTAAGTAAAAATACATTCAAAGTAACTTACTAAAGGCAATATTTTCCGTCTTTAACTTATTTTATAAATATTTAAAGATTTAAAATAGATTAAAATAAAGAAAAAAGCGGAAAGTATAAAACATTTTTTTTTAGTCATGTGGTAAAAAATAATAAAACCATTATAGTACTTCGATTTAAATATATTTATACGTTCGTACCTTCATTACATTTTATTTTTTGAAAGTGCTTCAGAAATTATAATAGGCCTATGATTCATCTGATACAGTTCAAATTTATTTGTTATGTAGCTATTTTCTCATTTTGAAACGTTTTACTTTGAATGATTTTTTGAAATATTTTCTTTAACTTATGTGAAATAAAGATACTGAATCGAAAATTTCATTCAGACTAAACCATATCCAAGCAATTATTCTTTTTATTTCAATTATTTGGAATTAAATGCTCCAAATGCGTATGTTTAGTAAAATACACGTCTTTCATGCTTTGTACGTAAAGAGAGTATTTCTATGTAACATTTTCAATTAAAACAACAGCAATAATAATAATATGAATATATATTTTCCTTCTAAATTTCTAATTCACACTTACAACAAATATTTCATAGTAATATAATATACAAGGTATGCATTATATAACTTGCAATTAATACTTATCGCTTTCAGCGACGAACTGGTTCGGGAAACCGGAAAAATTTCATGACAGGAAATTCTGACTTGCTGTCCCCTGCAATAGCCTCAACATGGCTTTCTTTAAACTATTTTTATAGTATCGAATATTACCAGGCTATTTGCACCGAATGACAATCTTAACTATAAATAATTTGTTGCCAATTTAAATTGTATTCCGGGTATTTTTGAATGAATATTAATTAATAATAATGAATTAATTGAACTATTGAATAATATTTTGAATGAATATTAATTAATTAATAATAATTATTAATTAATAATTAAATTACTTAATTCAAGTAACTAAAAATTAAAAAATATATATACATGTTTTAGCTGTAGTTAATTAATTACACTGCTCTGCATGAAAATTGCCTCCGACACCATTTTAGCATATTCTTATGTAAAATGACCTCCTGAATCCAAATAGTACACCCATTTTGCCATATCACCCACCGTTATTTAGGAATGGACTTCTATTTTTATCATTTTCGGTGATTTTATGGCTATATATTTGATTTTTAGGAAAGGGGAGGAATATTTTAACCGTTAAATATCTACTGAGGGACTACAGAGTTGGAAAATTCTAAAACATGGACATTTGCGACATTTTTTGGGGGGGTGGGGGGGGGGAGGATTTGCCACTGAAATTATGCATTACATACCTTATATTTTTTTAATCTGTTATTAATGTTATTTTTTAAAATTTATATTTTTTTGTTTTTAGGTGTTAAATTAATTATTTTTCCTTCTTCAAATCAAATTCATGGTCACAAAATTATCGAACAGGGAAATAAATTGAGGGAGGGGGGTGGTGTATCTAAAAAATGGTGGGTGACTGGGCGAAATGGGAGTCCTATTCGCATTCAGGAAGTCATTTTGCATAAGAATCAGCAAGAATGGTATCAAATCTCGAATAATTTTTTTTTCAGAGTAGTGTTATTTTCACTGGACTATACAATATAATACTCGTAATATTTTTAGTGTAAATATAATCGGGAATTCATTAAATATTTGACAACATTTACTTAATCTCATAATTATTGACGTGACATAACAATTTCGTTATAGATATACAGTTTTGCTAACCTTTCCTACTTTTTAAATACCAATAAATTTTAGAAAATATATTAACTTTATTTACCATAAAAACTTTTCCAATTAAATAAGACGGAGATAATTTTAAAGAAATAGTTTCAGAAATAAGCCGGAAGTTTGACATTTCTGGATATATTTTAAAGCATTTAAACAAATATTACTTTATAAATTCAGAATTTTTGGTGTTAAAAAATAATTAATAAAAATTATTTTTGGGCTTCGCGTGTAAGAGTATATTAATATTTTAACTGTTAGTTTATTCATTGGAAAATATTAAAACATTACTAAATAATTTTCGTTCTGAAATGTGTAACAATTTTATTTTTTAACTTTGCACTTATCTCTAAATTTTTAAATAGCTAAAACATTCATTATTTACTTTAATCTTAGAGCAACATGTTTTACCGAAGTCAAAAATAATGACAATTTTATAATTATTCCCTTGATGATAAACGTACGTCACGTGGTATTTTTTGTAAACAGATTTCACACGAAAATATTTATCTTTTTTATAAATTATATTTAAGTTCATATTTTTTTCTACGTAAATACTAAGGATCTAGAGAATATATAACCAGTGTGTTAGGTGTTGAAACCTTTTTTAATTTCTGAGAACTGCTATTTTTTTTTCCAGGTGTTTACTTCATATAAAGAATAAAATACATTACTAGAACATGTCAGATTTCATGTTAAATATTTCAAGAGTTACTAAAATATTTAAGCAAAAATATTTCCTCATTTTCTTTAAGTAACTGTTACATATGTGTTCTGTAATTTAAATATACATGTATTTCTTCAAATATTTTGCATTGTGTTGTATGTTATAACTATATATATATTTTTTTTTTCACTGTTTCTTACAGTTTTTTACACATTAAAACCGAAAACAATAGTTTAAAAAATATATCTCGTCCCCACTTTCTTTCTTTTACAAACTGATGATTTTCGGCCTAATTTTGTTTAAAAGCAATTCATATTTGGTACTTATTTCTTGAGTGAAAACAGCCTTTTATAAGAGTAAATAAAAAAAAAAAAAAAAAAAAAAAAAGGTAATATAAAATGAAACGTAGTATGGCTGAGGGTTGATGCGTGGGAGGAGTGAAAGAGGAAACGTTTTCGGAGGGGCATCAAAATAAGAAATAAAGGATTCACACACGAAAAAGGTATGAACACAGATAGTAAAATATATCACGAATGGGGATTGTATATTGTTATGAGAAAGAAATGCTTAGTTCAAGTGTTAAAATTAGTGTTTTTTTGTATTTTTAAATTCTATTATTTTGTAAAACTGTGCGTGATAAACGTCATTTGGTAACGTCAAGATGGAGGTCATTTTTTGGAATTAGCATCTTTGAAAAGAAAAAGTTTTCCAAAAACGTCATGCAGCTGATTTCTTATTTATTTTATTTTATTCTATGTTTACTTTTATTATTTATTTATTTACTTATTTTTGCAGACCTGTGTGACTAGACGGACTCGATTTTCACCATTTTTCGATATTTTGTACTAGAAATAATTAAATTATTTCATGATTGACTATTATGCCAGCCCATATAAAATCAACAAAAATAAAGTGTCGCATCATTATTTTTTTTTAATGATTTAATGATGAAATTTAACAGATTTTATGTCCCAGTAGAACTACCTACATACTGTATTTTCTATATTAAAATTTAACTTATAAATGATAAAATTTTGTGTTCTTTTGTTCCTTTTGTCCCATGGTTTTCAATAAGCGTAACCTCGGCTGACTATACTCATATATAATACATTCAGAGGTATGTAATTGGAGTTTCCAGATAGTGAAAAATCTTCACAAATATGTGACATTTTAAATTTTTGAAAAATCTCAACTCGTTACAATGCTGCGAAATTTTTATTCCGCCTGCAACTATCACTTCAAATTTTACACGCTTAAATAATCTAACAAAACCTGGGGAGGGGAGTGAGAGAGGGAGAGAGAGATATATGCCTGGAATTTAGGTTTTATTGAAAATTAAAAAGCAGAACTGAAAAAGTAAAGTGAAAGAAAATATCTAATTTCGTTGCGGTGCTTGGAACCCTAGTTACACATGCCTTCCAAAAATTATAGAGTTCACTTCAGAAGTACATAATTAGCAAAACTTCAAATTTTGAGAGGGGTAATCTAGCTGAGAGGGAAACATCAACGGTTTTTTAAACGATTAAACTACCTTTGTTTTACATTTTATTTCGTTTTCTAAAGCTAAAAATAACAAAAATAGACACAACAAACAGATATGAACACTATATTGTCCAAATTCTACTTATCAGTTAAGTTTATATGCCGAGATTACACCCTGAGGCGACACTTACTCCACATCACCCGATTAGTTTTAAGGATAAATGGCAGGATTTGGTATGTATAATCTGTTAGCATATTTGCGAACTTTTCCTCGTTTTCCCGGATACCACTACTAATTTTTAAGAACAATTTTTAATAACTTTTTTTTTTTTTTTTTTTTACTAAATATATACGGTTGATTACATCGGGAAATACTATTAAAAAATTAGTTGTCAATCTTAAGGAAATAACTTAAATGTTGTCAAGTACGTATTAGTAAAATTAGTAAAATAGAATTTAATTAGTGCTTAAAATATAAGAAAACGTTATTAGTTATATTTTTGTATTACTGAAATTCAGAACAATTATAAAAAGGTTTTTTATTGCATTAAAATACAACATGAAAAAAATAAACTAAAAATAACACATTTTTAAAATTTATTCTGACCTTTGACATTTCCTTTGGAAGAGGTCGCAGATATGCTGCGGTAACAAAATAATAAGACGCACATAAAAGATTAACAAATAAAGTTTCCTTTACTATGAAAGAAACTCTGTTGTATGATTTTACAAGAATATACAGGGGGATAAAAAGTATATTTCCGTGATTTTTGAAACATTGATTGGTATAGTAGTCATTGCCCTAAAACCTATAAGGAGATTTCACAAAATAACAGTTATATATATATATTTAATTTCCAATGGCATGAGGAAATGACAAACTCTTACAGAATAAAAAGAATCATGCATAACATAAAAAGAAATACAGTAAGAGAAAAAAGTCAATGTCTCATCAGCAGGTGTCTGGCACTCCAATATCTCTTCACCTCGGAGTCCCCTTGCAGAGTCGAGCACCCCGACAAATGGTTCCTGTCCATAATTTCATCTTACCCACAGAATGGGCAATTTGGTTTCATGCATGTCGTGGGTAGTAGATATCTTAGCCCTCAAAAGACGTTACCTGGGTGCACCACGGGGAGGTAGATCTACTGTCGCAAACTACAGTTATAAAATTACTATATAGAAACATTTAATTAATTGTATAAATTTATTCTTTTGTTTTTAATGGCTCCAATTATAGGGAAAAGGAGGCATACTGTAACTCACAAGAAATTAAGTTGCTATTAAAAAAAAAAAAAAAAAAATTAAAAGCATCTTTTGATAATCAAAACTTTTAAAACATCTTTTATACTGCACTCTAACACCAACTGTATAGAATAACTATTAGCTTCTATTTCAATTCGAAATAGGCTCCAATAATTCTTTTCTCACAAACGTAACATAAATTTTCATTCATCTATTACTTTTACCTAATTAATAGTCCATTTATAGGAAAATATATTCCAATAAGTTATATTTTCAAAAGGGATTATATATTATTACAAAAAAAATATACCTTTACGGTAATTGAAACATCGATCAGTAGGATAAATCTCGATAAAATTCTTTGAAGATTTCAATAAAGAATTTTAAAATGAATATAAAAATTGAAAAGAAACTTTTTAAATAATTGAATACTTTTAATCATTATCTTTATTGGCACAAAGAAAAAGAAACAGAGAGGTTGATAAAATAATGAAACTTTTAAAATATTTTTATCTCCAACTTTTTTTTTTTTTTTTTTTTTTTTTAAAGATAGTGAAGGGAAAAAAAAGAAATGTTAAAGAAACTATAAATTTTATGAGCTGAGTTTCAATATGCTAAATGCTTTTTATTATTTTCAACTTTAGAAGTAAAAATGTGTTTTGTAATAGTAGTATGTACTCAACATAACACATACACTTTAAAAGAATGTTTAATTTTTTGTTAAATATTATTTGGCGAATGAAGGGATTTAAGAAGTTTAATTCTACTTTGTTTTATAATGTAATGCTTGATGTAATATAGTTTACGTTATATGTTACATGATAGTTTATTTTTAGACTAACAGGCTTTGCCCGCTTCGTTGGTCACTATATTTAAATGAATTTAAAAAATATATATACCTCTTTCCAAATACGAACGAAAAAGAAAATACATTGAAATTACTCAAAAACTTCGCTTCGGATCTTCGCTGTCCTCGACTGAGACTTTCTCACCACAACGTCTCCGGTCCGTGTCTCTATTGCCTGCAACAACACCTTACCTATGAACTTCTATTTGGATACTTATTGGATGAAAGTTTTGAAATGAAGAGTACCGAAAAATATCAAAGAAACACTTTTTATTTAAACCGCAATTAAATGTAAACAACACTTTACCAATGAGCTCCATTCAGCGCAGTGCACTTTATTTATCGTCAAGTTTTTTGCTATGTTTTATTTGATGTATAAAATGTATATCAACTATGAAAGGACAGCAATTTCACGCCAATATACCCGATAATACAATATGATATGAGTGCTATTTCAGCCGGATTTTTGTCAATTAATGTTTTTGTGATTAAATATATTTCTATGTTTATATATTTAAATATTGATTTGAAGTTATCGAATATCTGTATGTTAAATTATCTTAGTCATAGTGATTGATATATAAAAAATAAGTAAACCTTATTTTGTACTCTCTTCCTTGGCGGATTTTGAATTTTTGTCGCAGTTTTAGAGATATTTTTTCTTTCTTTCTTTGGTTATTTCTTGTACAAATAGATGGAAAATTTCTGTAACTATTTTGCTAATATTTTTATCCGTTGCACGTTTCCGTTAATTTATAAGAATTCTTCATATTCTGCTTGTATTCTGAATGGTTTTTAGGTTACAATAGTGCTTGTTGAAAAAAATATTCTATTCTTAAACTGCATTTTTCCCTATAAAATTATTCACTCAGATAAGAATAGTTTAGTTATGCGACTACTATTTCTGTTTCCATATTGGTACTTTTCGATTTCGCCCTCGCAAAACTCGCCCAGTAGACTTTATTGGTGACATCACATAGTATACACATTAAAAAAAAAATAAGTTAATAATGCTGCAAATCTCGTCAAGCAAACTTTATTGACGACAACACACAACATACATACATATATATACATACATATAGATAGATAGATAGATAGATAGATAGATAATCAGAACGTACAGTGGAAATATAATATTATCAGCGCGTACAGTTGGAATTCAAAGAGGATTTAATATCAATATTTAACCAATTAATGTGATCAATAATAAAGAACAATTTGGTTTAGTGTAGTCTATAGGTGTTAAACTCTACTTACCTGCAATTTCCCGTAGACGTAATGTATTTGAATACTTTTGGGTGTCCCTGTACACGAACCATTTGCTTCATCTGAACGAAAAACTTGCTGTAGTATCCCTGTATGATACACATTTAAAATACCGAGTTTGTTCTCTGCTGCTATTTGTTCTTGAGATATTCTGATAACAGACAGACACACACACAGACAAAAAAACCAACCGCTAAAAACACGATTTTCGTATTCAGGGGTCCTCAAAAGTCTAAACATAACAAAAACTCACTTTCGAAAATTTGACCCAAAACAATACTGCCTCTACCTTATGAATAAGAGAAAGTAAAAAAGTAATAATAAAATAGGGAATTCGTAATTTTTATTGGCAACAAGTAAATTGTAACTAATATTTAAATGGCTAATTTTAAAGCTATTAAGAAATTATATTCACATTTTATTTAATTAAAAGAAAACTAAACAAAAATTCGTAAATCGTGCTTAGAGATTAGTAGGACTTCTCGGGGGGACACATTCGTGTCCCCATGACATGACTGTCTGAGCTACCCGTCTTAGTGCTACGCTGTCCACAGACACAAAGACACACACACACTTCGCCTTTTATATACATAAATATTTACGATTTGTTGAAATCATTTTCTAGTACACAGAGGTGAGATAATATTACCAGATATGTTTCTAAAGTATCCGTATTTTGAATTTTATGCCATGATACGTTTTCTTTTATTGCAGAAAACATCAAATAAAGCTTTAAAAAAATATTATTATTATATAAACTTGTATCTGTAATCTTGTATTTTATTTAAACAATCTCTGTTAATATTTTCTTTCTCAGGACTCTAACAATGTTTTTCATTATTTTTATCATTTTTACTCAATTAAGAAATCAGTTATTGGGGAAAAAAATAAGAAAGAAAAATGTATTCTATACTTTTAAACGGGAATGCGTAGGATTAAATAAATGTCTTGCGATTATTGAAACACTGATTTTCAGCACAAACTGACAAAAAAAAAAAAAAAAAAAAAAAAAAAAAAAAGAAAGAAAAGTTATATGAAGATTTTATTTAAGTAGAATTTTAACATCCATATAAAAAAGAAAATGTAAAGAAACTTTTTATATAACTGAATATTTTTATTTCTTTTACTGGCTCGAATAAAAGAAAAAAGGAAAAACGAATGGAAAAAAAAAAAAAAAGACTCGTAAAATATTTTTATCTCTTACGTATGCTTTTTTTTTTTTTTTTTTTTTTTTATTCGATATTCAAAAGAAAAGCGAACGGAAATTCCTAAATGTTGTAGACTGAATTTAAATAATTATACATAGTACTTTTTTTTTAGAATTAAAACAGAAATTTTAAGAATAATAAGCGATGAAGGTAGCCTTAATAGTTCGAACGAATCCCGTAATTTTAAAATAAAATGTTATATACTTAGTAAAATTGTATCGAGGAAATAACATTTTTTTTTCAAATTAATTTGCCTTATCAGTGTCAAAATACAATAATTTTTGACTGATTGATATTATGTGCAGAGATTAATTAAATGACTAAAAGGTTGTCTGAATAAATGACAATGTTCTTGAGTTGAACTGTTCTAAAACTAATCACGTAACAAAAGTAGGGTGTTGTATTTTTGTAGAGTATCCTACGAAAATCCCTGTTTTAAAATTAAATATCTCGAAAAAGAAAATTAATAGAATAATGAAACAGAAGATACTTTCGGGGATTGGGTTCTTGTTATATGATATCTTGTCTTATTTAGAAAAGGATCGATGTTTATTCGAGAAAATTAAGGCCCGCGGAGTTATTTAAGGATAATTGCACAAAGGCATCACTTTGATCCAATTTTTTTAACAGTACAGAAACATTAGATACAAGTTGAAATGGAAAACCAATCTATTTTTATTTAATTTTTCATCAGCTTTCAAAATCATTGCTTTTCTGTGTTACTTTTTAAATTGCCACTGCCACACGCTTATCTTATTCAAGTGCAGTTCCTAATGAATTGGATCTTCCAATTTTCTGTTAATTTCCTAACCAATTTTTCTCATTCTTAAAATTTATATAGTATTATAATATAAATACATATAAAAAATATTTTTCCCTTGAAGAGCTTAATTTTAGGTAATTTTAATTAAATTTCCTTTTTCTAGTTCAATTAATAATAAAATAATAATAATAATAATAATAAAAACAATGGTGTAGAAAACATGCATTTAAAATTAAAAACCTATATTCTTACCATATTTTGAATTAATATATCCAACTATTTAATCCAAAATTTGATATTTTATTCAAAATACGAGGGTTGTAAATTAAATAGTGGAAACTTAACCTTGAAACTCGCAGAAGGGCGGGCATGCGCAAATAGGATATGGGAGCGGTGAGGTGGCGCTGATGTCGATGAGTAGAGTGCAAAAAACAGTCGATCTGCTAAGCAGGGTAGTTGTTGTGTGGCGTTAAAATGAGGAGTTTCGTTTCCATCGCTCTAAAGTATGTTTGTTGTTGCAAATCCGCAGTCTCATTCCGCCGAACAAAATTCTTGAACCCATCGTGCTACTGTCCTATACGGTAAAGCATTCGTGCCAAAGGCTTCCACTAATCCTTGATTGCACTCTGTTGCATTTTTGCCACGGGCAACTTCGATTTTAAGCCACGACCGCTGATCACCTTTTCAAAACATGCTTTAGAGCGGTGGAAACGAAACTCCTCACTTTAATGCCACGCAGCAACTACCCTTCTTAGCAGATCGACTGTTTTTTGTACTCTACACATCGACAGCAGCGCCACCTCACCGCTCCCATATCCTATTTGCGCATGCCCGCCCTTCTGCGAATTTCAAGGTTAAGTTGCCACTATTTAATTTACAACCCTCGTAACATTTTAGAAATTTGGACTTGTGGCTATAAAAATCCTAGTTTTTGATATAATTGAAAGCTGTTTTATACTTAATGCTTATAGATAGTTAAAGACTGGGTGTCAAGTAAATAAAGAATAAAAATAGATTTAAAAGAGAAAAAAAAAATGAATTGTCATCTTCTTAAAATAATAAAAATCATGAAGATGTTTACTCTAAATTACATTTTTTTTTTTTTTTTTTTTTTTTTTTAATCAGTTTATAATAAAAAAAATCATACATTTTTATAGACATTTTATCTGCTTATCCTTATAAATTCATTACATTTTTTTTTATCCATATGCATATTATTTGCATAAAAATTTTAATGTAAGTACAGTCGAACCTCGTTTGTTCATGGTATCAATAGTTCATGTTATCATTAACTAATCTTCATATAACTAAACTAATGTTCATCTTGACGGGGATTGTGGAAACAGTTCATGTTAAAAGTAATTTACGTTAACAGTGTTCACGTTAATAAGGTTCGACTGTACTAATACTTAAAAAAAAAAAAAAAAAAATCTCATTTGTAATCTCTTTCTATTTTTCCATGTAAATTAAAAAAAAAAAAAAAAAAAAAAAAATATTTTGCTGGTGTTCTTAAGTAGATTTTCAAGTAGATTTCCTAAATCCTAATCTCCAAAGACATTTGAACACAGAAAACTATCAGTAGAATTCATTTTATTAATTTTTATATGAAACTAACATGTATATGTTTTTAAAAAACACCAAAAATACCTACTAGTTAAAAAAAACTAACGCCGAAGTCACCAAACTTCGTAAGGGGTTTAGCTTGTTGTAAAGCAGAAGTTATTTTCCCTACAGTCATTTTCCACGGGCGCATTCATCGAGTGCCCTCTAACGAAAAAAATTATGGTGAACCAAAACTAATAAAAAAGCACATGGTGAATTCAGTAGTTACCGAAAACAATATATATATATTTTTTATTTTATCATATATGTAAAATAAATTTGATAATTTGTGTACCATTTCTTTCTGTATTAATATTTCATTTCAGTAAAAATTGATTCCAGAAATACAGATTCTTGGATAAATATGCATTGTTGAATAATAACTGAAACTCCCCTCATCAAGTTTTATACGAAACAGTTCAATAAAATACCTTTATTTAAAAAAATGAAATAGGTTAATCAAATTCACAGAATTATTAATTAATAATCGAATAGAATACCATTTGGCTATTTTGATATACCACATCACTGATTTAAAATACAATTTTAAAGACGTTTGAAAAAGATCTGTATTTGTTTATTTATATTTTCATTTACTAATTTAATTTTAAAGCACACATATCTGCTTTAAAATGTATTTATATGTACATTAGTTTGTAATGTATAAAAGTATGGAAACGATAATTAATTTGCAAATGAATTTCATTACATAATATATATATATATATATATATATATATAATTTTTTTTTTCACGTAATAAATGCTATTTCAGATTTTAGAATATAACTTCCACAGTTCCTAGTATTCTTCCATAAATTGTGATGATACCTACATTTGGATACTTTTTCCGTGTTTTAATTAAAAATGAAAAAGAAAAAAAAAATCTGTGGTAGGACTTACTGTTTCAAATTATACAAATCTTATCATGTAATTTTAGTAACAAGATATTAAAAAAAAAAAAAAAAAAAAAAAAAAAAAAACGAAGTTTATATGGTTTAACGAATAATAATAATTACTGTTCTTTAAAACTCCTTTAAAAAAGATAATTACAGTGTATATCAAAATTATCTGCAAATTACTCCCGATGGAGCATTAGTTCCAGTTCAGAAGGTTTTTTTTTTTTTTTTTTTTTTTTTTACACCAACTTGAAAGTTTACATAAAAGAAGATTTTAATTTTTTTCTTTAATTTTTTAATACAAATATACATTTTAAAAAATCATTTTAAGAAATTTTACAGCAAATTTCAGGTTAATAATACAAAGAACAAACATCCTTTTTGTACTTTATCAACGATGTCTTATTGTGATAAAGAAAATTTTGAAATGGGATCCTTCCTCATTTTTCTTCTTTATTCTTTTTACTCTTTCTATCCGAAAAGAAAGAAAACACTAAAATTAGAAATTTATAATCTGATATTAAAAGCTTATTTAGAATTTTGTTTCTTTTATTGTAAATTTTCTTTTAACAACAACAACAAAAAATAAATAAAAATAAAAAAAAAATAAATAAATTTCTAGATTTACAAGATGCATATATACAGGGTGATCCTGAATTCACGGGCGAAATGTAAAACATGTATAAAGAAGCATTTTCTGTATAGCATATGGGGTCCGAAATGAAAAATGTAGGCGAAAGAACAAGCAACGCACCGCAATTTAGAACGGGAAAAAACGGAAAAAATCCATAGAAAACACCATAAAAAGGAAAAAACACTCCTTCAGAAGTGCGTGAAAAGCTACTAATTCTAACCAGTAAATAAGGAAAAATAGACAGGAATAATCTATTTAAAAAAAAAAAACTTTTAGAACCCAAACTCTTATTATAGCGTATTATATAAATCTTTTCGAAGTTAGAATAAAATTTAATTTGAGAAAAAAAAAAATAAATAAATAAAATAACTTTTTTGTTTATTAACCAAAATAGGGGAAATTTGAACTGTGTTAAGAAAGAGAAATTATTTCTTAAAATTCACAACAGATGGCAGCACCACACGATTGCCTATAAGTTTTGTGATTTAATTTTCTTATTAAGGGCTAATATCTCCAATTTAATTATTCGTTTGAGGCACCTTTTTATTTTTATTATTTTTTTATATTATAACTTAACATTTTACTGATTTGGTTAATGTTTTTGTGTTTTTCCTAATCACTTTTATTTTGTATTGTTAATTGTTTCATTGACATTTTAGTGAATATTTGGTCCAATAGAGGGCGCTTGTAGTCCACAAAAAACTCTTTTTTGCTTCTAGAGAGAGATGTAAGAAAAAGGCTTCTTAAAAAAACTCTTTAAAAATTATTAGGATACTGTGTAGTCAACAATACATTTTCTTTTATCAATTGACATCTTTTCTACTAATTGTCTGCAAAAATTAACACTCCGGACCTTCAAAGTTTCCAACGCGGGACAAACGGATTACTAACATGGCGCTCTAACCACCTGAGCAAGGGAGAGACAAATGAAAAGCTTGTATTTACCTCAAAATATAGGCGCATTTTTTATTTGGTTGAGATTCACAAACATGACAGTATGACAGAATGACAGTAAGTACATAAGAATTTGGGAAAAAATAAACTAAAGCGGTGTAAGGGTTGGCTCGGAACTCGCCAAAGATTCTCATTTCACACCCCATACAAAAAATGCTTTTTTATATGCATTTTACCTGACATTAAAGTTCGGCCCATGAATTCAGGGACGCAAATATTTACATATTTGCGTGCATGTGAAAGAGAGGAGTGAGTGAGTGAATAAGACAGACTGTAGCTTGCAGACAAATGAGCTGATTTCAATGCTTTTTACTTAGTATTGTAATCCCGATTTGCGAAATGGATTTTATATCTCGCCTAGTTCAAAAACGAATCATCGTTGAATATTGCAAATTTATATACGTGACTGTCATGATGTCTAGTTATACAGCTGCAAGTTTCGCTTTAATACAAGTTCTCGTTTTAGAGATATCAGCGACTTTACACGATTTTTCCTGACGTCTGTATGTATGTATCTCGCAAAACTCAAAAACGGTTAAACGTAGAACGTTGTAAGTCGGTATAAAGGTTTGTTATAACATCTAGTTGTGCCCCTCCCTTTTTGATCTTTCTGTAACTTTTCGTTTTGGAGATATTTACGAAAATTATATTCATAACGGCCAAATATACAAAGGTTTTGGCCATTATACATGACCTGCCATCATAGAGATTTCAAAATAAGCTAATGATAGACCCGTAATTATATTATGAAAGTTGTCGACATTTTTGCTTGTAGAAAATAACTTGTAAAGTCAGAAGCAGGTTCTAGTCGACGAATGCATTTTTTTCATGAATATTCAGCTTGTAGGTAGAATACGTAATGATATTGTTATTTAAGTTGCCAACATTTTTGAGTGTAGAAAGAAATTTTTAATATATAGGCAGGTTTTAGTCGACAAATGCACTTTATTTTGTTTTAGTGTTGCTTGTCATTTAAAGAATTTTTGAAGAATTTAGTTCAGCGTTAAAAATAACGAATATAATACATAAAATAAAAATTACGAATGCAGTTCCATGTTACTTTTTTGATAAATTAACTTAAATTAATTTTTCGTTTTTTTTTTTTTTTTTTTTTTTTTTTCAACAACAATGGCCATACTTTTATATTTTATATAGAAAGATTATGTGACAAATTTAATTATATTCCAAATAATAATCCACAATTACGAATATAAGACATTGTTGTAACAGATTAAACATTTTTTCCTGCAACGATTGTGCTGTTGCAGATAAAGTTGCAGATATTGTCAATGCATTGAAATTATATATTTAAATTATAATGCAATACATTATTGTCAATGCATATGCGATTGTGCTGTTGCAGATAAAGTCAGTGTGAAAATAATTAGCATTTCTCTTCACTTCCAGTAGGGTCGACCTTGGAGACAAATGTTAGGAAACAATCGTAATTTAGGGCTCCCGAAATTTCGAGGTTCTACTTTGATCAGAAGCCGAAAGCCAGAATTTTCTACGAGATTCTAGTAAAAAACAAAAAGACATCACCAAAGTGCACTGCCAAACGGTATAACTAGAAGCAAGTTGGCTTCTGAAAGTCGATGCAAGTCAATGTTGTTCAGAGAGCTATTATGGGCGATTGCACTTTTCATACTGCTCCAGAAGGTTAAACTTTGTTCGTGAAGGAGAGCGAAAGTACTGCTCCGTGGGGTATTTGATTATTTTTGCATTTCTCTTGTGGAACAGGTGATTGTTTTATTGGAGAGTTTTCATAATTTTCGTCAGATAGTGACTTTTCTGATTAAAGGATCGCTTTATTGGATTGTTTTGAGAATATTCATTAAAAGGACAGAACTGTTGGAATGTTTTGAGACTATTCCACGAAATCACAATTTTGTTGTACAGATTCGAGTAATTGCGCTTAATAAAAGGCATTTGTTGATCAGATCCTGCCTGTTTCTTTACGAACTACTTTCTCTACTCAAGAATGTTGGCCAATTTCTGAACAATATCCGGAAGATATATTATAACAATAGACTATGTATAATGTGCAACTCAATAAATCTCTTTCCAAGACTTTTCTGTTGATCTCTATTTAATGTTTTGAATTTCAGATCAACCCTGATTACTTTAAAAATTTTGAAGATTATTACATTTTTTTTTTCTTCTAGGTTAATAAATTATTATTATTTCATTTATTGTTGTTTGTTCCGTCAAAAAGTTTTATTTGATCAGGTATTTATTTCTTATGTGAAGATCCTTTGTTTGTACTTTTTGACGTAAATTGAATACATTGAATGGTTAAACATGTCATTACAAATTAACAAAAAAATCTAAATAAAGAAATTTATTTTATCATTAAACAAAAGTAATTAATTATATGTATATATATATATATATATATATATATATATATATATATATATAATAGTAAAAAAACTTTTCAAATAATAATAATAATAATAAATAAAAATTTTAAAAGCAAATAATATATAAATCAAATATTTAAAAAAAAAAATATTGAAATAAAAAACAATACTCTTTAGTATAAATATAAAATACTCATAACTTTTTTCAGTGATATCTTTCTTTTCTTTGATTATAACCAAGTTCAAAAATACTGTTTATTATTGCCAAAACGTCAGTGGAGGCCCTCTGTTGAGACTTAAAACGGTTTTGGATTCTGTCTGTTTGTTTGTCGCGCGAGAGCGGTCGCAAAAATCACGCTATTGACTTGAAATTTCACGCACATGTTCATGTGCCCCACGGAATCAGCAGTATAGTTTTGGGTGTGTATTCCATTGGTAGTTCGTGTACAGGGACAAGCCAAAGTTTTTCTTATCATTATTGCCTATGGGAAGAATTTGTATGTACCGCGATAGCCACCGCAAAATTCAAGCTATTTACTTGCAATTTGGTACACATATTTATTAGAAATACACACACACACATATATATATATATATATATACACACAGAAAGTTATAGAAAGAGAAATACAGCGGTGGTTTGAGGGGGTGGCAGCCCCCCTCAGAAAAGTTTCTGTTTACGTAGCAAATCAATCAAATCAATATATATATATATATATATATATATATATATAATAAGGAATAATAATTAAAAAAAAGATCTGTTCAATAATGTGTGATACAAATAGGACATGGAGGCTCCTGATCTGCAGATCCACTAGTTATACAAATTCATGTACGTCAATTGAAAAATTTACTTATCTAAATAATACTTTTTCAAAGTATTATTTAGATATGAATCTTCTAAATGTAAAATGATATGTGTGGGGGGGAAAAAAAGAAAAAAAAAGATTAATTTTTTTAATAACATCCGTTTTTCAATAAAATGTATACAAAAAGAAACTAGATAGAAAAAAATCTCCGGATATTTCACGATGAAAAAATAAATAAGAAAGGTAAATTACCATTTAATGAACCGAACTGTTTTTGAATATAAAATAAATAATATATATATATATATGTAAATAATATATGATATATATATATATATATAATTAAATTGTGAAATCTTAACAGCTTGAAAAAATTAAAATATGTAACTAAATAAAAAATTGAATAAACATTCAGAATAATATAAAACTGAAACATGTGTACATATATATAAGAAATAGAAATCAAACAAATTTTCATGGAGGTAGAATGTAATATACGAAAAAAATATTCCGGTTTTAAAAGAAATGTATTGAATGAAAAGTAAATAAAAGGAAAAATCCCCAAAGCGTTTATAAAAAGGAAGATAAATAAAATAAATAAATTTATCAGGCTATTTACATTTATTGTAAAATACATAAATGGGAAAAAATTAAGTAAAATGAAAAACATGAAAAAGTAAATTCTTAGAATACTGATTAAAAAATTAAACATATAAATAAGTAAAAATAAATAAATATTTGAATTACGATTGAGATAAATAAATATTTAAAATAAACAATTTTGTAGATGCGAATTGTGATTTAAATGCAAGTGAAAAATAGTATTAATAAATATTAACATGCCCAATCTTCTATTCTTTTAAAGAGACATGGTGAATAAAAAGTATGTAAAGAAAAGTGAAAATATATTTATTGTATTAAATGAATATAACTGGTGCACGTTAAATTCCGTCGTGGTCGCAAAGTCCTCCAAGTTCCCATCAAAAATTATACCTCTGGGGGTACCGGAACATGGGTTTGACTCGCTCTGATCCGGATCAAAATTCGAGTTGTTTGACTGGTGCTTCCATCTTTCACCAGCTTCTGGAACTAAAGTCGTGCTTCCTCCCTATGAGGCGCTCCCTAATAACGGAAGACGCACCCCCTCATGCCTTAAAAATCCGGTTAGCTCCGCTTCCGGGGCTCGGAATTTCCGAGTGGCACACGACAACAACAACAACAAATGAATAATTTTCTTCTGTAATATTAGATAAAAAAGTAAAAAAATACTTGAAATGCAAATAAAGTGTGCTCTACTATTCGGGCAATTTGAAAGATAAGTTTTTAACACAAAATATGATTGAAAATAAAGATCATTTTATTATAGTACAGAAAATATAATTATCAAACACTTTATAATAATTTCAACAAAAGAACAAGAAAATAATCAACTTTGAACTTGAATTAAACAAAGCAAAACATTTCACTAAAAGAACTCCTTCTTTGTTAGTATATGCCACTTTTTAAGATCTACTTTATACTTTAATTTTATTCTTGAAATAATTTTAGTGACTATTGATGAAGTTTTAAACTGTGTAATTAATTTACAAAAATATGTTAAATATCAACGCAGCATTTTCTTTTAATTGTAAATATATAGAAAACGGCAATTTTGTATCTCTGGATGATAAAATAAAGACAATAAATAACGTTATAGAGTGTTCATTGTATACAAAGAAAACGAACAATTAAAAGTTTACACTGAGATCATTAAAAACTTGCAAAAAAAATTCGACAAAATATTTTCCGCAGACATGTATGCGTAATGATTGCTGCTAGATGTGTATAATATGCTCCCGATCTCTCAGCCAAATTTTCATAGGGGGAAAAAAGTATGCTTTTATTTTTAAAAATAACCCTAGTAAATTTTAATTATTAAATATTCAGAAAAGTTATATGGTGATCCAAAGCATTGATCTTAAAGCATAGGAAAACAGCATATGTGCTTGCTTTTAAAAAGTGATTGTGTATGTGTATATTATGGCAATATTCTCGTTTTTTGCCTAATTTTTTTATTTATTTTTTATTTTTTTTTTACATATTACATGATGTTTCATTGGTTATTTATAGTTCGGGAGCAAGTAATATCTCTAATGATATTTACTTACGTATTTTCCGAATTTTCTGAAACACATTTTTTTTTTTTTTCACGCTTTTATTAGCTTCACCTGTATGTATGCTTGTAACCGCTCTGGGAGCAAAAATCTATATTGTAAAAAAAGACTTTCCCTACGTCAACGCTGTGGCTGTGAGGTAAAGCTCCGGGCTACGAACCTAAACGTCTACCGTTCAAGCTCAGTCAGGGAAAATTTTTTAAAAATTGGTTTTTGTTTAATTCTAAATTATTTTAATTATATATTGAAATGGTGTGTTAGTCACACGATTTTCTCTTACCCTGCATTTTAATACTAAGATAGATATTTTGCACTTTTTAATTCACATTTCAATAAAAGCGTGTTCTTTAATTTTTTAAAAGTGTAATTTTATTCCAAATAGATTTAGTTTCTAAATATTTTTAAATACATATGTCTAAATATTTATAATTCAGCAATTACAACTTTTAAATTAGAACTAAAAAATAAAAATGTAAAAAAAAAAAAAAAAAAAAAAGTTGTATTAAATTTTTAGTGTTTGCACAGTGAGAAATCCCTAGGTGAGCCATACACATGTAAAATGCTGAGTGGAGACGTAAATATTTAATCTCGAAGTAATCTTCAAAGTAATAAAAATTCATTCCGCGTTTTTAGAGATGAAGTAGACTGCTTGCTCAGTAGGAAATATATAATATTAATATATAATACTAGGATCTTTTTATTTATATTTCATAACTTTTGAAGTACTTATTTTGCACCTTTCAAAATTTTTGACCATAATTTTAAAGTACTTATTTTGCACCTTTTAAAATTTTTGACTTAAACTTTTAAAACTTATACACGCTAAACAAAAAATAAGGTATAATTTTTCTTTATGGTGTATAAAAAAAAATAATAATAATCAACAATCACAAAAAAAACTAGTATGTTGTGGCCACCACAAGACTTTCTTCTATATTTTCTTATACAAATTCACGCAGTAACAATATTTAAAAAATATATATATATGATTTTTTTCCAAAGTTTTTTTTTCGTTAAAAGTAAAAAAAAATCGATAACTTTGTTTTAAATTATCACATATTTATAGTTGAACCATTCGTTTTAAAGGTATTGACGAGACCTTTCGAAAGATACCGATCTTGAAAAGTTACCCCCCCCCCGGGGGGTACTTCCCCCTAGGGGGGGGGGAAGCGATGCCCCAAATTTTTTTCCTAATTAACTACTACTATTATCAATAATTCATATTAATTTCACAATCGCAGGTTAAGAATAACTCTCATTATGTACATTTATACGAAATTTTGTACTACTTTTGTCCATGTTAAAAATTTAGAAAAAATACGATCATGGCGCCACCTGTTGAGCAATTGATCCCCAAATCTAATCAGCCACAATTTATATCAGGGGCCAACTAAATACCAAGTCTGGTTAAATTTCGTTAAAAAAAAAAAAAAAAAACGATTTTTTTTTCTAAGTTTTTTTTTTCGTTAAAAGTAAAAAAAAATCGATAACTTTGTTTTAATTTATCACAGATTTATAGTTCAACCATTCGTTTTAAAGGTATTGACGAGACCTTTCGAAAGATACCCATCTTGAAAATTTACTCCCCTCGAGGGGTGACTTCCCCCCCCAGGGGGGGTGGCGAGGCTCCTACGCATACAAAAAAATTTTCCCAGTTGACTATCTCTATTATAAATAATTCTTGTAAATTTCATAATGATTACTAAAATATAATTCTCTTTATGCACATTTATACAAAATTTTGTCCTATATCACCATGTTAAAAATTTAGAAAAAGCGGGATGGCAACGCAACCTGTAAGACAATTTTTACCAAAAGTTGATAGGCACAAATTTATGTCAAGGTGCAACTACACACCAATTTGTATGAAATTCTGTATAGTAGTTCCTGAGATACAGTTGCCACAAAATTTTGTCACACACACACAGACAGACAGACAGACATTTTCTAAAAATGGTCAAATCGTGTTCTACAGCTCTCAAAACGTGTAAATCCATCAAAAACCCGAGGTCGAAAATTTTTACGATTCCAATACTTTCTCTATATTACATATAGAAGAAAGTAAAAAAAAAAAAAAAAAATAAATAAATAAAAATTAGACTAAATATTATATCTTAATATGAATATATATTTATATGTTTAATCATAATCAGTCATAGAAATTTAGGTTGTTTGTGTAAAAAAAAAAAGGAAAAAAAAAAAAAGACTTTTTTAAAAATTTATATATATCTATATATATAAAAGAACACTTCCTGAGTGAGTGAGTGAGGGGGTGATCTATCAACGCCCAGACCAAACCCCTGGACCTAGAAGCATGAAATTTCGTGACAATGTTCTTTCTATGACGTAGGCATCCACTAAGAAGCGATTTTAGAAAATTCGCCCCCCAAGGGGGGGAGGGGGGGCAAAACGTGATTTCACAAAATCCTTCATATCTCAAACAAAAAAACAGATATCCGTAAAAGTTTTGCTTTAAAATATAGCTAATACAAATGTCTAAAAAACAATTTCTGGAATTTTCCAAATTCGGTCCCCAAGGGGGGCGGGGGGGCAAAACGTGGTTTCACATGCGTAAAACGTGATTTCGCATAATCCTATATATCTCAAACAAAAAAATAGATATACGTGAAATTTTTGCCCTAAAATATAGCTAATGCAAATATCTAAAAACCAATTTCTGGAATTTTAGAAATTCAGCCCCCAGGTGGGGCAGCAGGGGGGGGGGGCTAAGGGGCAAAAACAAATAGAAATACAGTTAGGGCGTTCAAAATTGGTACAGATAGGTTTTAGAGGCCTGCAAGTCGAATGAGGATATTTTCGATTGTGTAAAGTTATTAGGAGGGGCATGAAGGGGGGTTAGGGGAGGTGGGAGGGGGAGTGTGGTGGGGCAAAAAAAAAAATAGAGTTAGATCGTTCAAAATTGGTATATAGAGGTTTTCGATACCTACAAATCGATTGCGGATATTTTAGAAGTTGTAAAATTATTTGGAGGGGCGGGAAGGGGGTGGGGCGGTAAGGGGGTGGGGCGGTAAGGGGGGTTATGGGGCAAAAACAAATAGAAATGCAGTTAGGCCGTTCAAAATTTTTACAGATAGGTTTTCGAGGCCTGCAAGTCGAATGGGGATATTTTCGAAAGTGTAAAGTTATTAGGAGGGCCGGGAAGGTGGGGGGAGAGGGGGGGCAAAAAAATAAAAATAGAGTTAGATCGTTCAAAATTGGTATATAGGGGTTTTCGATACGTACAAATCGATTGCGGATATTTTCGAAGTTGTAAAATTATTAGGTGGGGCGGTAAGGGGGGGGCTATGTGCAAAAACAAATAGAAATACAGTTAGGCCGTTCAAAATTGGTACAGATAGGTTTTAGAGGCCTGCAAGTCGAATGGGGATATTTTTGAAAGTGTAAAGTTATTAGGAGGGCCGGGAAGGGGGGGGCGGAGGGGCAAAAAAAGTAAAATAGAGTTAGATCATTCAAATTGGTACATAGATGTTTTCGATACCTGCAAATCAATTGCGGATATTTTCGAATTTTTTAAATTATTGGGAGGGGCGGGGAGGGGGGGAACGGAGGGGCCAAAAAATAAAAATAGAGATAGATAGTTCAAAACTGGTGCATAGTGGTTTTTGATACCTACAAATCGATTGCGGATATTTTCGAATTTGTAAAATTATTAGGATAGACGGGAGGGGGGGGGCGAAGGGGGAAAATAATAGAAATAAGAGTTAGAGCATTTTGGGAATTTTTTCTGAAGGCAGTGAGAACCCGGTGCGACATTTTTCCTAATCAGATTTTGTTTCTCTTTTCTTTTCACGTGATAAAAATGAATGCAATTTTAGAATTCAGTAATTAGAGTGATTCATTTTAAAATAGGGACCAGCGAAGCGGGCGTTGCCTGTTAGTATATATATATATACTATATCAGTTTTAATAGAGTTAAAACATTCAATCTTTTTTTATATGAATTTCTCAATAACTTTTGTCGCAAAAATACAAGAAACATATACATAAGATTACATACTTATGCATTGCCAAATTAATAAGATACATATATACAAGAAACACGTCTAAATATTTTCTTGATACAGACAAAAATAAGGAGATATTCGTTTATATGTCCTATCTATTTTTTATATAATAATTCCGTGTGTCCTTGTAAGCAAATGATTATTGCATAGTTAACAAGTCATAGAGTTTTCCCAAAAAAGACATTCATGTTTATTTTTAATAAAAATTTTCTAGTATATGTATGTGATTATTTGTATATAATTATTTGTATTGGACATTTCTGTTAGAAAATTATGTTTATCCTGATTATATATACATACATACACATATATATATATATTCTTTAGAAATTTAAAAAACATAAGTTTTTATACAAGAAACATGATTTTTGGACTTTGAATAATATATATTAAATTATTTACATTTTTTGTTATAAAGATATGTGAAGGAGTTTTCACACATACATTCACTTTTTAATCTATTTCCTTTGAAATTTTGAATAATTAAATTATTTCATTTTTCATGAGAAAATTTCGATTTAAAATTAATTTTATTTCATATTAGTTTTCCGAATCCTAATGAAGTTTACTTTTTGATTCATAAAATAAAATAAATTAATTGTATTATATAGTTAATTACGTAAACCAGATTAAGATAAAACTTTATTAAATCTAAACTTCATTCATTTTGGAATTACATTAATAGAACACATAAATTAAAGATTTCGTTTTTATTTAGATTTTAAATGTAATACTTTATTAATAAATTATCATTTGAGAGATATAAATTAGCTTAATATTCTTATAAATAAAAGTGTTCTCAAATAGTCATAAAACAAGAAAACTCATTGTCAGAATTTATATTATTGCAACACCGGATATAATTTATTTTAAATTACCCAATTTCAGTTTAATAACGGTCATTCTCTACTCAACCTGATGCAATAGATTTTAAATGACTCATAGAAAAGTAATTATCTATTTCCTGTTTCACAATACTCATAAATCACCTCATTCTCTTGGCTCTACACAAGCGCGCCAACGATAGGGTTAATATTTCCCAACCGCCTCTCAAAATTTAAAAAGTTTATATACATTTCAATTCACGAACAAAGAATAACACTTGGCGGTTATTTGGCGACTACAGGATCATATGATTTGCAGGCTTGCCAGATTTGGCTGGGCAAGTCGTGCGCTTGCAGTACTCTCCCCGAACACTTTACGATTATCTCTTGACTTGAATACGCGTTAAAAAGTTACCTCTCTCTCACCGCATTTTAATTGGAGCATATCCTTGAAATTCTTTCAATAGTTCTTTTTAGATAATTGTGATAAATTTGTACCCTGATATAATCGAGTATATTTTAAAATTTTAAATAAATTTAATTTGTCACCTCTCCAATTTGTTTTCAATTCTGCCTTGAAGTTATCTTTATTCGAACCTGAAATGTACTACCACTACCTTCATCAATGCTAACGACAAAACGACCTCACAAGATAATTCAAAGAAGACATTTTTTAAAACCTCAGATATACCATAGTGTATCCAAATTATTTTGCACACAACAAGTAACATTATTTATTCTGCTTGTTTAAAATATAGGTAATTAAATATCACAAATACAATATTTTTAGCTTTATTTTTCGAGAAAGCACAAAATAGATTGCCTTTGTATGTCTCTGTATATTAGCTAGATATTGCACCCGCTCCAAAAATTTAGAATAAAGCTTAAATTAAAATAAAAAATAAAGTAAATTATCATAACTCTACTGAAAGTGCTCTTTGAGACATTCATACTCAATTCTTTTAATTTAATCGAATAATTGTTGTGACCCAGCAAGCTAATTATAATTTAATCGATTTTGCATATCTGTGTAATGCAAAAAAATTTAGATATGTTTAATGCAACAAAATAATAAATAAGTGAAAAAAAAAAAGCAGGCTTTAAAGAAATAAATTATAGGCTGCGTTATTCTTTTTAGAGTTCCTGAAATAAAACTCGTAGGGATTTTATACAATTTTCGAAATGAACTGAACCTCTGTTATCATCTATAAATTACAAAGTATTCTATGAATAAATGCACAAATTAGAGCCCAGCGAGAAAACATGCGAATCCAAATAATACTTCTCAACTTTCTTTCCAAGTGTTATACAAAATTAAAATACTGTATATGAAACACATATGAATGACATAAGCAGCTATTACAAACTATGCACACTTTGACATGGTATCGACGGTACTGCAGTTTTTAACCAAATAAATAAATAAATAAATAAATAAAACATAATATAATATAAATAATATAGCATTAACTTTCTCTTACTGGAAAACTTTTAGTTGCCTATTTCATTAGTTCGATTTTATGTCTTCTAATCGTATTATCTCCAAAAAATGTATATAACATGAGTAATAGTGGGTAATGGAAGTCGTGTGGTTGTTTCACATCAGATTATTATTTTTTTTTTTTTTTTAAGCGATTAACATGATATGATATTAATAAATTTTCGAAATTCTTTCAATTTTGTAGAACTTGGGAATCGCCATTAGGAGCTCTATTATTTGTTTTTATTGGATTTCCAATATTTGTTCCCTGTTACTATCTATCGAGGTATAGAAATTCAAGAGTCAGCATTCTCGACAATTCTCTACTGCAGTTCATTCTAACCTGACCCCCTTTTAATAATGTGAAACAATTTATAATTTTTCGAACATTTTGCTTAAAAATTCGATCAGTATTCAGCTCGTTACTGACTACTCGACTATTCGATAAGTAATCCACATTCAAAAGCAGACGAACTTTTATGTTCGTCTTTGTCTTGTGCATAAAACTTGCTGTCTAGTGTTCCCGCCATACTCAAAAGTCTCGTGCTCGTTTCGAAAACATTTCAACCATAAAAATGTGCGTGAACAAAAAGCGGATTTTACCACCCTATTCTGCTTCAGACAGTTTATTGTTTCTTTCGCACTTTTGCTTATTTTTAGACAAAATTTAATGTTATTAATGTGCTCCATATGTGCACGTCGACAGAAACTACACAATAACTATTTTAGATGCATGTTTCAAGAACAGTCCCTAACTTTACAATATATTACTTCACAATATATATATTCTATACGTATATGTAGATAAATTATCTTCTAGACAGAATCACTACATATTTGATAAAAAGTAATTTCTGGTTGTGTTAAGCGTTTTATACGCTGTCTAACAATATTTACGCGTGATTATAAATTCATTTAGTTTATCTGTCTATATTTCACCATTGTCTGTCCGTTGTACGATCACGTAGGCAACGTTCATTGAATGTTAAACGAGACAACAAGTGCGTACTGTTGGAAAGTGTTAATAATCCTGCAAACTGCATGATTTTTCGTTCTTTTAATATACCAGAATTTTAGATTTTTTTTAATGATATGTTTTGGGCACGAATAGTATGCTTAGTATGAAAGCTAATTAAGCTTTGATTTAAGAAGAGATTTACTTATAAATCATCCTGGTCATTTGTAGGTTGATTTCTTTAGAAATCAAACCTTTCCAATCACTTATTTTATTTATTTATCTATCATGAAAATTTTGTCATCACGATAAATTTTGATATGTTAATCCAAATCGAACCAAATTTAGACACTGAACACTGTTAAAACGGTTTTTTAGAACTGAGGTAAATTGTCTCAAAGTAGCTCCGAAATAATATATACTTAAATTTGAAAACCAATTTACTTAATTTTGAGTATATTGACATGTCAAACATGGGGATACTGGGATTCTTATTGGTCAAACCGATTTTTGAACATGTCAGTATACACAAACTAGTTGGCATAGGTGGACTCTGCTCAGTTCCCCATCATATGTATGTTCTAATAAATTTCTTGTACAGGACTTATTATATACATGTTAAGAGAATTGAATTTGATCAAACGCTTGACACAGTGACAGAACGAAATCCTCGCCTAATAGGCTACCCACCATTTAGTTCGATATCTTATTCTAATCTATTAATTTATTTTATTGGGATCAATTTCGTAGTTTATTTTAATGCTACTATTTCCAATGCAACTTTTCTAAAAATGCGTATTTTTATGAAATATCTCCCTATTTTTCAATGTTGATAAAATCTTAAATTTCTAATAACTTACGAAATTTTCCTATTAGAATATTTGTAGTCAATCATGTTCATACAAGTATCATAAATGTTATTTTGAAATTGTCTGATATATTTATAATCCTTAAAATGGACGTTTATGCTCGATTTTGCTTTATTCGGCCATTTTAAGTAAATCGTAAATTCCAAATAACTTACGAATTTTTTAAATTGAAAAAATCATACTCTATGGTATTCATGTCAGTATCCTAAATAATATTTCGAAAGTGGTTTGACATCTTTACGAGGAAAATATCCCTCAAGATTGACGTTTATGTGAAATATTGCTCTATTCTGCCATGTTAAAAAAATCTAAAATTTCCAATAACTTACGAAATTTTTATATTGGAAAATTCATAGTCATTAATACTCATGCCAGTGTCCTAAATAATATTTCAAAAGTAGTCTGACATCTTTACGATGAAAATATCTCTCAAAATGGACGTTTATGTGAAATTTTGCCCTATACTGCCATGTTAAGAAATTCGTAAATATCCAATAACTTGCGAAATTTTCAAAGTAGCATATTTATAGTTACTGGTGTTCATTCCGGCATCAAAACTGTTATTTTAAAACTGGTCTGACATTTTTACAGTAAAAAGTTTTCATTTAATGCACGTTTAAGTGAATTTTTGTCCTATTCTCCCATGTTAAGAAAATCGTAAATTTCGGATAACTGCTGAAATTTTTAAATTCGAATGTTGCAAATGAATAGGGTTCTTGCCAGTGTCAAAAGTAATATTTTAAAACTGATCTGACCTCTCTGCGACAATTTGTTCTTGAGATATCGTGTACACAGACTAACAAACTAACGGACTAACGAACTAACACACTAACAGACACCCTACAGACAGACACCATACAAATTTTGTCATTTTCGAATTCCTCCCACATGAAAACGTGTAAAAAAGTAAAAAAAAAAACGAAGTCGAAAATTTTCACGATTACCCAAGTTCCCCATACCTATAGTATGATGGGAAACTAAAATGAGCACATGGGTTTTCAAATTTAAGTATATATTGTTTCGGAGCTATTTTGAGACAATTTAGCTCATTTTTAAGAAACCATTTTTAACAACAGTCAACTTATCTTTAAAATTTTTTGGATGAGTTCTTTAACCAAGTTGCTTCGCCATTTTGTTATTAAGTGGAGGCCACTTGAAAATTTCAAATTGACATTGTAAAAAGCATATTTAAGCTTGAATTTGCTTGAATTTCCATGTATACATACACCACCTAAGGGTCTTAACCATGTTTATTAATGAACTTTATCCGCCATTTTTTATAAAGTGGCAGATATCTTAAATTATGCGAAGCCACTTGAAATCAGGTTACGGATTGAAAATTTATCATCAGGACAGCTTTCAAAATACTGAATAAATTCGAACCAAAGTTGGACATTGGACTTATCATACAAATACCTTGGATGATTTCACTGGGCAATTTGTTCCGACATTTGATTTCCAAGTTCCAGCCACTAAAAATTATACTAACACGGTAACTTTTGAAATGCTAAACTGATTCAAGCCAAAGCTGGATAGTGAACTTATCGTAAAAATATCTTGGATACATTCGCTACACTAATTGCTTCGCCATTTTATTTCAAAGTGGCAACTACTTGAAAATTTGTAATTATGATAACATTTTAATACTGCGCAGTGAATTTATCATTCAAATATCTTAGATACATTCTCTGGGCATCACATGCCGACCTTTTGTTTTCTAGTGGCGACCACTCGAAATCACGTTACCACTTGAAAATTTCTTATCACAATAAAATTGAAATACTGAATTAGTTCGAACCAAAGTTGGACAATAAGTTTATCATACAAATATATTGGATGATTTCGCTGCTTCCTCCGTCATTTTGTTTGCAAGTTACGGTCTGTTTCTTAATTTAAAACCAGGCCTGTCACTTGAAAATTTCTTATCCCGGTAACTTTTTAAATACTGAATTAATTCGAATCAAAGTTGAGCAGGGAATTTATCTTACAAATATATTGGATGATTTCGCTGGGCAAGTTGCTCTGTCATTTTGTTTCCAAGTTGCAGCCACTTAAATTCACACTGCCACATGAAAATTTGTCATAACAGTGACTTTTGAAATACTAAATTAATTCGAACCAAAGTTGGTTAGTGAACCTATGCTTCAAATACCTTGGATGAGTTCGCTGGGCAACTCGCTCCGCCAATTTGCTTTTAAGTGGCGGTCGCTTGAAAATTTACCGCGAAAACTTTTGAAATACATAATCAGTTCGAACCAAAGTTGGACAATAGACTTATCATTCAAATATCTTAAATGATTTTCTGTGGGCAAGTTGTTTCGCTATTTTGTTTCCAAATTTCTATACCTTGTACGCTGCCACTAAAGAATTTGTTATCACGAAAACTTTTAAAGTACTCAATTTACTCGAACCAAAGTTGGACAGTGAACTTTATCTTACAAATATATTGGATTAGTTCACTAAAGAACTTGCTCTACTATTTTGATCCAAGTGTAGTGAACTTTTTTTTTCAACATATAATTTATGAAATACTGAATAAAATCTAGCTAAATTTGTAGAGTAGAATTAACTCACAAATGCATTTGATATGTTCGTTCTCCATCTTTTTTCTAAAGGCCTGTCACTTTTTCAAAAATTTCAAATTCACACAAAAAATGTATTTATGAACCGATTTTCTTAAAACTCCATATGTACATAGCCCACATCAATATCTCACCCAAGTCTATTAATAATTTGTAGCCACTATTTTATTTTTAAATTGCGGCTACTTGATAAAAAAAAGAAATTAACTTACCTTTCTTAATGAGCCGAAAGGACTTTTTTAAATTTTAACGCTGAAATAGCCCGAACATTTTTTGCCAAGGACTTTACTTTCATTACAGCCATTTTAAGCGAAATAGTGCATCAAAAATATAAATAAATTATAAAATATTGCACAAAAGGAAGAAATAGAAACAATAATGGTATTAATTGTGTATTTATGTCTGACTAATCTCGTTTCATAGTAAAATATCACTTTAAAGAACAAAAAATTTATTTCTACAGGCGCTATTTTAAACCAAGACGTACATTAAGAATATAAACAGAATATGAAGTATTGCGTTTATAAGTTAAAGAAAAGGTGCAATAGATAAAAATATTAAGACAGTAAGGTAATCAAAAATTTCCCCCGTTTTTATACAGGAAAGTATTTTTTAAAACATATCCACTTCGAAATAAAAATCCACTGTGATATAAATTCAAAAGTTGCCATGGGGGAGCTATAATAAAGTTGTACCACGATCAGTTTTACATATTTATTTTTCTATGTACTAACCACTATTAACTAACCATGAATATTAAAAATGAAAAGTATATGTAACCCACAAATATAAAATTATCTCATACGGTATACTGTTTAAAATATTTTCTCAAAAATGAGCAAAATTCTCTCAAAATTGCTCTATACTTAAATTTGAAAATCCCATGTACTCATTTTTAAGTATTTGAGATGCTCAAAAATGGGAATATCTTAGTGGTTAACCTCATTTTTGAGCATTTCAATATACTTAAAAATGAGTACATGGGATTTCCAAATTTAAGTATATATTGTTTCGGAGCTATTTTGAGACAATTTTGCTCATTTGTGAGAAACCATTTTTAACAGTGTAGATGTAGCGCTCACTGCATATTGTAATATTATATTTGGCATTAAATTGCTGCCATTTTAGGGTCGGCGTGTGAATCAAATGAAATACAGAATAAAACGTGAAAATAAATATTATATATAGTATAGTGTTGTTCATATGTAACTGGTATTTAGATATAAAAGAGCTAATATGAATGTTTCACCTATTGTCGGTTTCGAAACTGTTATCCGATAATCCCTCAAATTGATGTGCACGGTCAAGGTACTGTCGCAGGCAATAAGGACACATACCAGAGATTTTGCTGGTGAGGAATACGTGGCCGGACGCAGTGGGTACTCAAAGCGAGATTTTGAGCAATTTCAAGTGATTTTTAGTTTTCTTTTTTGTTTAGAAATCGATATAAAAATAAGTTGAGTGATTCTGTTTTTTAATTTATTTATACATATAGTGACCAGCGAAGTGGACAAAGCATCGTAGTTAGTATAAATTACGATAGAAAATCTTTATTGATTTCAGTGTTAAAACCAAATTAACGTTTTTAAAAAAATTAACACCAGACGATGCAAATTCATAAAAGAAAACAATAAAAGAAAACGTTAGAATTTATTGCATTCATACTTTATATATATATATATATATATGTGTGTGTGTGTGTATAATTGTAACGATTTCCATATATATATATATATATATATATATATATATATATTTTTTTTTTTTTTTTTTTTTTTTTTTTAAAGAATAAATTTAACGAAGATTTTTAAAATATAATTACGCAAATTTCAGATTAGATTGAAGCATTTCTTACCTTTTTTATAATATATATATATATATATATATAAAAGAATTAACAACAGCTTAAATTTTGCCTATGATTCAATTTTAACAAAGCTTCCATTTATTAGTGATTTGGATAATATCCAGCACGCATTTTATTAAATTTAGCGAACACAAAACATAATAAATATAACTAATCTTTTTCTAAAGAAATATATTAATTTTCAAGTGATCTATTGCCAAGATAACTCATTGCACTATAATTATCTTGCGTGGTTTTGCAGGCTTCATTTTCCTCCTTATTTCGTAATGATGTCAAAATGAAAAAACTAATAATGTCTCGCTTATTTTATCGTTTGTATAATGTAATTCTATTTTTTGTAACGTATAAAATATGAAAATAATAACAATCACATCATGCATCTTTATTATGGTAAAAAATTATAAGATTATTTAATGCCCAATAAAGCTCAAAAGGAACTATTTGGAGGAACACATTTATTCTATTTTTGAAATTTTACCGTTTTTTCTTGGCGCATAAATTCAAACGTATGTTTTAGAAATAGTTTCATTAAAAAATATTTTTCTAAAATATACGTTTGCAGAAAGTATTCTGAAATTACCAAATAAATAAATAAATAAATAAAAATAAGAAAGAAAGAAATAATTAATAAAAATAAATAATAATAAAATGGACTTTTTTATGTTAAAGTGTCATGAAATTGAAATTCACAATTTATTGTTTTTAAAATAAAGATTTTTATTTTTATTTGTTTATTCTTTGTCCGAGTATATATACACTTGATAAATACCGAAAAATATTGTCTCTAGTTTTTTTTTTTTTTTTTTTTGTATATAAGAGAAACTGTATAATACATTAAAATATATAAATTGTTTATTCTCAGTGTTCCTCGAAAACCTTTAACGTTATACTGTGTTTTAAAAACAGACAAATAATTTATGAGAATTTTTTTCCTTTTAATAAGGATTAGGCTGTTAAATGTTGTAAAATATGTTTTAATAACTAAAGTAAAATGTTTGTTTATATACTTAACGATTTTAAGTTGTATTTCAAAACCACATTTTTAAAAGACTCATTAATGGTTGGATTATTTTTATTTTTGGATTTAAAAAGTAAAACTAGCACTAAAGAAAAATTTTATTCTCATATCTATCTCATATAACAAGGTTTCCCTTATGCTGTTGAAACTAAACACAGAATTAAATTCCGTCCAGAAGATTATATAATATGGATTTGAGAGTACGAAATCAACAGTTCTGCCGATGCTAAGCCTTACATGGAGAATAAACAGACATTTAACATTAATTCAGCCGAAATAATCCTGCGGGCCTAATTCGATGCATGAATTCGATTTTCTCAAAACTTTGCATATTTAAAAAAATTATAAAAAATATTGTGAATTTCATCTCCGCTATTTAAATTTCTTTAAGTGTTACATGATATTTGCATTCCGTTACATTTTACGTGCAGGTTCTCTACACCTATTTCTCAATTTCCTATTGCCTAATCCTTATAAATCATAACACTTTATTTGGCTGCTAATTCCTCCTTAAAACAATCTTCTATTACACAATTTATTTCGTTTTATTATTTTTTAAGTCCTAAATTGATTAACATTAAAGTGAAAAACAATTTGAACGAGCGATTTTTTTTCCAACGAATTTAGCCACTTTAGCAAAGTTAAAGGAATTCGCATGTTTACGTAATTTGTTAGTGATTCCCAAGTAAAATCGACGCTGTCCTTATAAGTGCACGGGCTGCTATTGTCACATCTATTAACTCGAATGGTAACCTTGAAAAAATACTAGAATTAAGGAGCACTTCATCATTTCAAAGGACTTTGTATCCGATTTTCCACCAGCGATATGGAAATTTCATCTACCTCTAAGCGTAAGGCATATTTTGAATATTATCGTAATTTTGGGCGATTTATCTGATAAAAAATTGAAATTGCACGAGGTGCGTATTATCCGCTCATGACTATTGAGTATTTACCTGAGTAAACTTACCTGAGTGACTATCACCTGCTGTTGACTATTTGCCTGAGCCATAGTATTAACTTTCATTTTTTATTCTACTTAAACATAAATGAAGCATAAGTTTGATTTTCCACTCTAGAGATGGTGACATCAAACACTGCAATATTCTTTATCCCGTTCAGAACTTATATTTTATTTTATTGTTTGTTCAAAAGTAGATACTTGTTTGTTTATTAAAATGCATGCTATCTGCTTTTTTGCTTGGTTGCAATAATTCATTTGTAAAGCCTCATATCATCACGCGGGACAAATAGAAATATACTACCTGACAAAGATGAAAAACAAAGCTGAAAATGTACGTTTTTAGATAGGTAGGTAGGGAGAAAATTGAGACATATGCTATGCTACAAGGGCAGCATCGTCTCGAAAAATCAATTTTTGAACCAGAACAAATTTATTTTAAATTATCTTAACACTAAAAATTATAAGGACTATGTGTTTTATCGTTTCTGTACACATTAATATTAGGAATGTTATTTTTTGTAGCAAAGATACCTATTCGTTCAATTTGGTTTTCATCCCCCCCCCCCAGTAACAGATTACTCGCGAATAATCTACCGATGCGGGTTATCTATAAATATTTTTTAAAAGTCCTTAAAAAATAATAGCTGTGGATTATGCGCCGAAAATTACAGTAATTTGACTTTAAGTAAAATCATTAATATTATCTCTTTACCTAATGAAGGTACTTCAAAATGTCATTCGATTAAAAAGAGTAAATTATGAAATTATAGAATTATCAAATTTCGAAGATATTTATAAGTGTAGAACATATGTAGCTCACGTTAATCCCCACATATGGTACTATCCAGTAGCTTCATCCATTTTTGTTCAAGAAAAAAAAATAATATAGATTAAAAAAAATAATAAATTTTGTTGCTTTTTATTGGCATGTTTGATGATTTTCACTTGAGAGAAATAATTCATTTAGCATTTAACTAATCCACCATTGATCTTAGAAAAAATATGAAGGGCATAAAAAAACATATATAATTAAAAAGGTTTTGATGCGTAATTTTCCCCCCTCTATGCATCAATGATATACTAAAGTATCACTCCACTAAATCCTCATTCAATATATTTTATTGCTTGTATCTTTAAAAACTGGTTTTAAATACAACATTTCTTCGTCTATGTCAAATATAAAGCTGAAAAATTTGCGTACATAAAGTATTTACTCGAAACATTATCTGATACCTTTCCAATTCTATCGATTTCTACTTATAAAAGATGAATAATTTGTTTGATTTTTGTAAATAATTCCATTTTTTTTTTTTTTTTTTTTTTACTTTCTTCTATATGTAATATAGAGAAATTACTGAATTCGCGAAAATTTTCGACCTCCGTTTTTTGACGGATCTACACGTTGATATGAAGTATTGATAATAGCAGTAGATAACTAGGAAAAAAATTCTGAGCATGTGGGGGTATCGCTTCTCCCCCTGGGGGGAAGTACACCTCAGGGGGGTGGGGGGGGGGGGTAAATTTTCAAGATGGGTATCTTTCGAAAGGTCTCGTCAATACCTTCAAAACGAATGATTGAACTATAAATCTCTGATAATTTAAAACAAAGTTATCGATTTTTCTTACTTTTAACAAAAAAAAAAACTTAGATTTTTTTTTTTTTTAATTATTATTGTTACTGAGTGAATTTGTTTAGGAAAATATAGAAGAAAGACTTGTGGTGGCCACAACATACTAGTTTCTTTCAGAAACAGCATTAGTGTATGAAATCGTCACAATATTTCCTCCTACATCGCGAAAATTCCTACAGTGAAACTGTGTAATTCTACGAAATGTATCCGGCTATAGGCAGCGCAATTCTGATTAAAACTATTATATTCGCATAGATTACTGAGTAACACCATTCCGGTACCTCGTATGAAGATTACCAAACCATATCAGTTCAAGCATAGTGTGAATGCTAATCATTAGAACGATGGATTTGATTTTGGCTGCAGATGGTACAGACGAAGTCCATTTAAACAAATAAGATTTCTTCCTCTAAGAGAACTTCAGTTTTGAAATTCGGAATTTATTTCATTCCTAAACATTTGATTTCCTAAAAGTAATATTTGGGTCTGAGCCATCAGCAAATCCTTTATTTTTCGAGAAATGTTTAAGTACTAAACAATATATCGCTGTCTTGAAATAATTTGTTCGTATACAATTTGTTTCAAAGTAACACGCTTTGTATGATGAACAAGGCGTTTTAATACTGATACAATAAGAGCATCCTAGCAATAGAGCTCTCCCACCTGCAAGGTACTGAACTCCAATTTCTCCTTGAGAAATAGTTCGAGTATAAATAATATCTTTCAGATTTTTTATATGTACAAAAAACATGCATTTTTTTTTTTTTAATTTAAATTGTAATTAGTTAAATTATTATTATTATTATGCTACATTTTTTGACTTTTCTGAACTTTGGGACTGCCTTGAAGTGGTGATATGTAAGGTTGTTACTATTGTTTTGACTAAGAATAACTTGAATGTATAATTCTTAGTTAGGGCCAACATTCTACTACAAAAGTTGCTCATGTAAAATTAAATTTTATAGGATTCCAACAACAGCTTTCAAAACTAATCAAATAACATATATGTTATTTGATAGACTGTACGATAGGGAACACAGCCGCTTGTCGGAAACACTTGCAACTAGTTTTACAAATGTTTCAACAGATTCTAACTTTTTTTTTTCAAAATAAATGTGCCACTTGTTTTATTTCTTTACCTATCATTGTTTACGAAATATTTAATTTTTAAATTATAAACTTTGGTAAAAATCTGATATCTTACTATCTATGAACTTCCTGGAAATTCAAATTTTCATGAATCCAAAACTTTATATTTTCATAACATAATACTTATAAGAATATGAAAAATCAACAAAATCTTTATCTTAAGAATAATGCCATCAAAAAAAAATTTTTTTTTCAGGAAAAAATAACAATAAAACATCGAAAGGGTGTTTCAGATGTAGAAACTTTTTTTGTTTGTTTGTTTGTTTGTTACAAATACATATCTGTTAATTAATAGAAAAGTACAAACAGTACTTTTTACTTTGAGCTAGATGAGTGCGCAAACATTGCTTTCTATTTATGTGTTTTATATTATTATTACCCTTTGCTGTTAATACATATGTGTGTGTACACATTTCTTTTTCTTTTTTATGTTTTTACATTACTAAGGAACAACAACAAAAAAAAATAAAAATAAAAATAAAAATAAAAAAAAATAGTATATTTAAATTCAATTCACAGCTTTAATGAAATTCCGTTCTCTCTCTTTCTCTCTCTCTTTTTTTTTTTTTTTTTTTTTTTTAATATTTTATTAGTTTTACTATTTCAACCTAATCCCCTCTTCGATTCATTTCTTTTTCACCATAAAATTGATAGATAAAACGATTCAGTTAAAAAGGAAAAAAAAAAAAACTTACTTAAATTGATTTTTAAATTGTTCTTAAATGAAAGCCCTATCTATATATTTAATGGAAATTTGTGCTACAAATCAAGGTTAAATAAAAGCAAATATATTTTTTTATCCAAAATATTTTCTTTTGAAAATATAAAAATAAATTACTTTTACAATAATGAACTTTTTAATTAGACAAAAGAAATACGAGTCGAATAACATTTCGTGTTACATTTCTGAGAAAGATATTATTACGGCATAATTTGAATTAAAATAAATTTTTACAGCTATTCTTTATGCAATTTGTCTGAATGCAACAATAATAATAAAATTTTGGTATATTTGATGTTTTCTGCAATAAAGTACAAAACATGATACTAGCATGAAATAAAAATACGGAAACGCAAATTGATATTATTTAAATTTTAATATTTATATTTTCTATAATTTAAGATCCTAAATGAAGCTACTTAAAAAAAATCATGCATGATAGTATAACGTCTCCCCTAATTTGAAATTTTTATACGTCGCATTTTTTAATAACTAAAATATCAGAAAAAAAAAAAAAAAAAAAAAAAACTATAATTTTCTTTTAAATACCTAAAAAATCAATTACTTTTAAAACTTGAAAATTTTAATAGGTTTTAAAAAAGTTTTTATCGATATAATTCAGAATAATTCTGTAGTTTAATTTAAAAATATTAAATATGAAAGAATTTTTTTTTTTTTAATATTTTTTAATTGGAGGATTACTTGAAAATGCCGATATTTTTTGTCGTAATCGATGATATTTCCATATGAACCTTAAAAATATATACACTTAAAAAAATATATAAAAAATACCCTATAGGGTCAGGTGGGGTAAATTAAGTCAGGGGGTAAAATAGGTCAGTTTCAAAAAAACTCTTTAAAAAAACATCCAGACATTTTTTAAATTCCTATTTTGCTGGTTTTATATATTATTTATATTAGTCTTCATTTTGTATGCAAAATTAACTGTAATTGATACTTTTTAGTTTTTCAGCCAGTAATTATTTGTGTGTTTCATATTAGTAACTCAAATGTGTTGCTAAGAAAAACTTTGGTTTTTAACTAATTCAAAGCTAATTGTACAGTATTTTCTCATCATATTCCAAAAAGCACATTCTTAAGATGAATTTTCTAAACTTTTGTGAAAAAAAAAAAATAAATAAATAAATATTTTGGAGTAAAAAAACACAAGAGGGGTACAATAGGTCAGGTGTTGAATCATGTTAGGCTTAGCAAACATTAAGTAACTAATTACTTTTTTTTGTCTTTTATATAACTCCATATGTATTCTTTTAATGTATTAGTTGAAAATTAAGCTATACATTGTTCAGGAGCTATTTCATACACATAGACATAGATATAAAATAATTTAAAGTTAAGAAAAAAAACAACAAAAAAAGCAATACATATTAAAACTGAATCAAAACATTCAGTTTGTAGGTGAAATTCAAAAAGTTGTTTAACCCTCTTGCTGCGTATTTTTTTTATCAAAATAGGTTCAAAAATTGCGTATTTTTTTTATTACATATTTCAAATCTACATATATTTTAGACTTAAAATATACAAAAATTTTTTGTAAAAGAGTTTTTTTTTTCAATATAGAATTAGATCATAGAAAAAAGTTGTCAGAATATTGAAATTGAAGAATAATGATATAAAAGCAAAATTTTGAAAATCAATTTTGGTTAAATTATGATTTATTTTATAAAATACAAAGGTAAAAAGTATATACTAATGAAAATATGCAAAATACTTACAAAACATTTATTAGAAATGAAGTTTCATCACATCATTCAGATTCATCACTATCCACAGAGGAATCCGAGAAATTTTCATCAGTTCCGCTATAAATATCATCAATATACTCGGAATCAGAGTCAGAACTACTGTCAGTGTGGGAAATATCGTCAGGAACATAGGTCATATCACTCGCGAAACGCTTCCTGCCAGACATCTTTGAGCTCTGAAAAGCGCGCGCAAAATGCTAAAAAAAATTCTTTTTATATTTCGCAGAAACGTGGACAACTAACGCCATCTGTTAGTCGACATCTAAATAAACAATTAAACATTACAGAAAAGCCGAACTGAAACCATGAACGGGGAAAGAGCGGGTTGCACACTTAAATAGACGGCAAAAACGCATCCCCGCGATAATCGCGGGTTGCGCAAATTTTGCTACTTCTACGTTGCCCGTGGAAATCGCGGGATGCGCAGCCAGAGGGTTAATTCGAGCTTATTTAAGAAGGGGGCCAATTTTTCATACAAAGGGCAGGCAGGACAGAACATTCTCCTGAAACTGGCTGAGTGAAACTCTGCAGTTTAGCATCAACTTCAAATGCAATAGTGGATGCATGCAGATCATCAATCACCAATTTGACAAATTAATTCTAGTGCGATTTCAACAGTCATGGAACAGAATAATATTTATATATTCTCCTTTTAAGTACATAAAATCTGCTATTATAAACACTTTATTACCCAATGAAACATTGTCTTCTAAAGAAGCTTTGCACACACAAAAAAAGAACACATACGCAACAGAAAACAGGAGTAATTTTAACAACCATTTTATTTTTCAATTGATTGTACGACAAAAAAATCAACAAAAATGCTAAAATCACAGAAACATCAACTGCAAAAGAAAAAAAAAAAAAAAAGTCTTTCTCAAGAAGAAAATTTGGACAGCATTAATACTAATCAATTCGTAAAAGTTGGAAAATGTGTTAAAGTAGAATTTCCTGGGAAAACATCAAAGAAAATATTTCATGGCATCATTCTTTCACACAATCATGAATATTCTGAAAATTTTGAAGGGATAAAAAAAAAAGTTTAAATGGAAACTCAAAATTAAAATATAGAGTTCAGGCTGTAAAAAATAGACTTTTTAAAAATTATTAAACTTTTAAAGTAAACATTTATAAACTTAATAATTGATCATGATGTAATATTTTATTACATTAGGGTAAAAAATGACCGTAATGTGATAAAATTATGGTCATTTTTGACTAATATTTGCATATGTCAAAAGTACCTTAAACATTTAGGTAAAGTAAATTTAATAAAGCTTAAAATTAAAATTATAGCATAAAATAAATTATATTTTAAAATATGTTATAAAATATAATTTATTTTGCAATTTTGATGCAATAACGGGAAAATATTTATTTTTTATTTTTTAAACCCTATTTCTTTCCCTATGCTACATATAATTCCAATAAGAATATAAAACATTCTTCTATTTCTGTGCGTTTCATAATAGCAATTAATATCATTTTCAGAACTTATTACTGTTAAAAGTATTATTTTACTTTTTAAAATGTACCACTAGCTTAATTAAATTCATTTCAAAATATTGCTGAAGTTTTAACGACTTTTCGCTTTCTTTTTTTATATTGATTTTAAGATTATTTTATTTTAATGAATGTTGTATTTTTTATAGCAATCTGTGCTACTAATGAATATTTAAAAATTTACAAATATATACTTTTTAACCTTATAAATTGAATTTTGAAAACATAAAAGGAAATTTTTTTTTCAATATGACAATTTAAACTGGAAAATTATTTATTTATATAGTTTTTAAATTATTTATTTATAATTTTTAATAAAATCACACAATCAACAGTGGAAGAAAATCATATTTATTGAATTTTTTTTTTTTTTTTTTCACTCAGTCGGAAAAAAAAAAAATAATAATATCTATTTATACTTTATTAATTATAAATTATTAAGAGAAAAAAATTAGTTAATATTTCTGTGATAGAAAGTATTTTTTGAACAATTTGAATAAAAATGCAAGTTCACAGTTATTCTTTACAAAGAATGAATGTGCAAAAACTAACTGTGTACAGAATAACTGTTTTTTTTCTTTTAGCTATGCCTGTTATAAAAACAGCTCATAAACCATAGTAGAAAGCCAAACACGAAATGTCAAATTGGTATTGATTAAAAAAGTACTTTTTATAAGCCACTTATTTAAAAGCTTATTTGAAATATCTAATGAAACTGCATATTAAGAAATATGCAGTCTCATCTATTCTAGAATTTTATGTGTCATACATTGATATTGTATTTAACATTTAAGGAATTATTATTATTATTATTATTTTTATTTATTTATTTATTTTATTATTATTATTGTTGTTGTTTTTGATAAATTATAAAATTAAAATTAAACTGTAAATATCATAAAATTAAATATATTATTTTGTAAATTAAGATAGAATTAATTTTTTAACAACCTTGCTTTAGCTGAATAACATTTTAATAAAAATGTGAAAAAAAAAAGAAAATTAAATTTCATCTTATGTGTTTTTTCTTAATCATTAATTTTATCTTCAGTGCGTATTTTTACAAAAAAAAAAAAAAAAAAAAAAAAAAAAAAACATATTTTAAATCATAAATTTAATATAATATGTATAAATTCAGCACATAACATTGATGAAGTTTAATTATTTCTCGTTTGGATATCAGAAAAAGTCTCTAAAAGATTAAAAATAATAATAATAATAAATCATTATTTTATCATCCAACACATCGTTCCTTTTATTTTGATTCACAGAGTTATTTAAAAAGTTTCTTTTCAGTTTTCATAATGAATTTAGAATTTCTTAAATGCAAACTCCACCTATATTTTTATGCTAATTTGTATCACTAATCAATGCTTTAATAATCACGAAGATATTCATTTTAGTACGAACTAAAAGTTAAAATATATATATATAATAATAATAATAAATAAATAAATAAATAAATAAAAATACAAAAGTTGAATTTCTTTCACAATAAATGGAATTTTACTTAGGTAAAAGTAAAAGACGAATGAAATGTACATGTTACATCTAATAAATGTAACTCGAATACTATAACGGATTTTTTTTTAAATATAAATATTATAGTTATAATTAATATTATAGTTATAATTAATACTATAAGTATATTTTATTCTGTGAGGTTGGTATTATAGTACAATGTAATAGTTGATGTACCAACCTTATAATTTATTGCAAAGTATTGTTAGTAAGCATCTTTTATTTATTTTATTTTATTTTATTTTATTTTTTATTTTCACAATATTTTTCTTGAAGGCTGTTTTTCTTCTTATGTAATCGTGATTACATAATGGAAAATATTTCACTACAAATAAAGTGGTGTGAAAAAAATGGACTGTTACTAACAGAGCTCCGTTATAAATTAGAATGTTGGACTGTCATAGAAGCTGAGAATAGCTTTCACGTTAACGGGAAATAATGCAGAATTGCAGCGTCATCTGCCGTTCGATACGCATGCAAACTGAACCAGCATAGTTTTATTTAATATAATCTTACATGCCAAGTTTTGCACATTTGTGCACTATAAAATCTTAGATAAATATTTTTCCCAAAGTGGGATTAAATTGCAGCGTAGCTGCACTGTTTATTTGCCGATCTGAGACTGAACAGAAAGAAAATACTATAATTTTGGTACTATTATACATATATAAGAGTTATAAGAATTATATATGTACATAATGTATATAACTCATATGACTCTATATAAATTTTATACTAAGTTTCATATACTGTAGATGTTGAGCTTTCCCTGAAATGAGAGGAAATCACAATGTGGCAGCGCCACCTGTTAGGCGATATTGCCCAAAAGCGAATCAGCACTAATTTAAGCCATGATCCAATCAAATGCCAATTTTGCTTAACTTAAGTGCTTTAGCCCGTGAGATATAGTGTTCGCACTCTTTTGCCAACTGAAAAAGACATATATTTCCTAAAAAAAGGTTGAATCACAGCAGGAAATCTCGTAAATAGGAAATTGAAAATTTTTTCAAATGTTTAACTTTTTTCTTAAATATGCAGAAGATAGTAATAAAGTCATTTTTTTAATAAATAGTCAATTTTAGTTAATTCAGATGCATTAAGTTTCATTTAAAAATACCTCTTCAAATTTAAAAACAGCCGTAAAAAAAAAAAAAAAAAAAAAAGAGTAATTCAGGGAAATAATAATAATAAAAAAATTAGAAATTTCATAAATCAACTTCATTTTTTTTTTTTTTCGTGTATGCTAAATAGGATAAAATTTCGATCTACCACTCATTCACTCAATAAGCATTTATATCACTAATAACTGTTGCCTCTTATAATGAAAGCTTTCTAGTCGAGAGTTCAGGTGTCTATGGGTTTTTTTTTTTTTTAATTCCCACATTTAACAACTTTCTTCTGTAGAAAGGTTGTGTGCATAAAAGGAAAAAAGTGCATAAAAATAAATTTATTTTTGAATGCTTCCTTGACTTCGTAAGAGAATAATTTCTTTTTTTCTCAAACTCACATTAATCATACCTTTCCAACGATATCACTTTCAGTCCTCTTCCCCTATAATTAATATATTTAAAATGTACGATAAATTTCATGTTTGCCTATTATTAAATTTATTTATTCATTCAAAACAAGATAACTCAATAATTATTTCATTTATTTATTTATTTTTTCATTTTAATAACTTACACATTTTTTATAATTTATTTAAAATTAAAAACTTGAAAAAGTTTTTTTGCTGATATTTTAAGAACTAATAAAAGATTTTACTTGAAAGAAAACACATTAATGATAAGATTTTTATTCATTATATCAAATAAGCATTAACAAAGGAATTTTCTCAGCAGTAATTTTAATCCTTTTACCATATAAAGCATGTGTTATATTTTCCCTTGCTGCATATTAATTGCGTACAAGAAATAACATGTAAAAATTATTTATTAAAAAGAGGATAAATATTTTTATCTATTTATAAAAATTACAAACAGCATTTGTTTATCCTCACGGGAATAATTATAAGATTGCTACTTTTTTTGTACGTGTTAAAACCTGATACTATAAGATTCAGTTAAATGACTATTTATTAGATATATAAATAATTTAGAGATTCTTAAAAATGAAAATGATATTAAAGAAATAAAAACAAAAGTAATATAATTACGTTTCAATACTTCAGTTTATAATGTATAAATTTCAGATTAAAATGTTACTTCACCCTTACATACACAACCATATATATATATATATATATATAAATTATTTTTTAGTATAAAAGTGTTTTAAGTTTCTAGAAAAATATATAATTAAAATATTCTTTTATCACGTAAATTAATATTATTTTAAGAAAATTTAAACAAACTTTTAATTAACATCCAAATATATTGTCAATAAATAATCAATCTCACATTGTCTGTTAATAAAAAACGTAATAAGAATAATTTATTATTGCTAAAAATGCATATATATATTTTTTAATTTTTACTGTCCACTATTAATATTTTTAAAATTCTGCATTATAAATTAGCGAAAGTAAGACTTTAAACTAAAGTGAAAATTTAAAAGACCTTTTACCAAACCTTGAAAACATATCACCATTAAATTAAACAATGTTTTATAAGTGAAAAAATCTAAATCCAAGCTAAGTGTCGCGACATTTTTTTTTTTTTTTTTTACAATAGTTAATTTTTATTTTGTTTTCTTTAAATATTTTTTCCATGAATTACTAACAAATAATAAAAAATGTTTTTTTTTTTTTCGTAATGCGTAATATACAATTGAACTTTCGCTATAAACCCCATCATGCAGCTAAATCATGTAAGTGATCTCACTAATTTTGATAAGATAGACGATTCGTAAGACACGCTCAAGAAATACCAAAACGAAGTTTAAAAATGTTCATTAGGGGGCATGTTTTGTGAAAAAAATGAAAAATAAGACAAAGAATGTGTATTAAATGCGATGAATGCGTAAAAAAGTTGAACATTAAACGATTGATTTTTGACGCCATGTGTATAATTCCTTTTGTTATAATTTTTATTTTTCTGAGCAGAGACACCTTCATAGGACCTCACCAGAGACCGATAAATTTTGCTTTTAAATTTATAAACTAAAAGTGTAGGGTTCGAACCAGGTCGTGTCTATTGGCCTAGCCATTTGAAGATTTTCGTAACTTTCTCTAAAACTCTCTAGATTGTGGGATAGGACTTCTTAGAAAGATCCGCACTGCAGGATTCCCGGCGCAGGTAGGTCTAAGTCACTATTGCTGAAAATCGACTTTATTCCAAAACAAACAACTTGCCGAGGGATATTTCTGAACGAATTATATTTTTTATTTTCTTTAGTGAATATCATGAATCGTTTACTTATCAAGTTTGGTTTGAATCTGTTGCTCTGTTTTAATTACAAACTGTCATTTATTGTAGAATTCCAATCACATCAGCCCAGTATTACCCCAGATATTGCATATCCTGTATTTTACTTTCTCATGCACTCTTAAAACGAATTTATCATAATAATATGATATACAAGATATGCATTATTCAATTTTTGAAAAAAAACACACACACACACAAATTTCCTTTTTTGTCTTTTTTTAAGTTTTGATTAATATCAAACTAATTAAATCTATCTTAAACAAAATGTAGCAAAGGTGCAAGATTTTTCGTCCCAAAACTTGACTTTTTTACCAATATTTTTAATCAATAATTTCGATCCTATTTATAATGTTTTAAGATTGAAAAGGATAGAAATTATTGATAAAATTGTTCCGTCTTAAGCTGGCAAATCGGCACACTTGAGAGCAGTGGCGTCTCGTGTACCGAAAATAGGTGAGGAGGCACACTCTATTTTACACTGTATTCATTTATAGAATATAAATTTACATTTAAATAAGTATTTTTAGTTAATTTTAGTTAAAATCATGCTTAATAAAAATCATGCATTGAAAATACTTAAATATCATTTTGTTTTCGGTTCACGAGCCGCCACTGCTCGAAATGTTGAAAATTTATTTTGTCAACTGTGTTATCAAAATGTTGTATTTTATATTATTATTTGAGCTTACGCAGTGTTTCCACCTGTAACTTTTTTATTTAACATCCATCACTAATTTTTTATCGTAATGCTTGTCTAATTGGATGATCGTCCTATCAACTTTTATGTATTTGAAACATCATTCTTCAAAATTAGTGGCGATTATTAAATCAAAAATATCTACCAATTGCCAACATTGTGCTTATGTGTACAACAATTCTTAATATAGCTTATTTAAGACATAGTAGCTAATATTTTGCTTTTGATCAAAATTGCATCCTGTATACGTAAGTTATTAATGCTTTCTGATTTTCATTGGGTTAAAAAAATGTTATTGAATACGATACAATCTCTGTATACACAGAAATATGTAAGGTGTAGGTATATTGTAAACTGAAGTTGGTGAAATATTTAGATGTAAATGTTTGCAGTAAAAATAATTACTTGTTTTATGATCAGTCTAAAATTAATTTTCAATTTAATAATAACAGTCTACGTAGTTTTGTGAAAATACGTAAGTAAAATAACATTACGTGATTTTTTGGGGATATCGCTTTATGGTCAATATTTTCATGTGACAACTCATTTGATCGGCATCTACAAAGAGTATTCTGAACCACTCGGAACACTCATGCCTCAACAGTGACTTTATCTCGGTACCAGAGAACTCAAGGACACCATAATAAACATAGCGCGACCCAAATGATAACTCATTTTAATGTAATAAAAATGCTAAGTAACAAATTCGAACTGTTCGCCCTTACTATTTTCAAAAATGAATTGTATGACGATGTAATCTTAAAAATGTTTTACAGCGAATATTCTTCCAAAGTTAAAACTATAATTGTCAAAAATATTAAATATTCAGGTTTGCATTTAAAATACCTCCAAAAAGATTTACTTTAAATGTAATAGTTTTACGTAGCATTAAAACTAAATATTCTATATCATTGGGATTTTTTACTATGCTTTCCAGCAACACTATAAATTTGTTTACAATTTCGGGCTTTTTATTTCTATCTTACTTAATTCTTTTAATTCTTGCAAATATTCTAATTATACATTCAAGACAGAAAAAAAAGATAAGTTTTGCCGCTCTTGAGCGTAGTTTCATTTCTTATTTTGGCAAAAAATTAAACGTAATTTCTTCTTTATATAAACCAGTGATTCTCGCAACTTGTTATACATTCTTTCTTTATATTAAATGAGTTTATCACGTGACTTGTTATACAGTCTCCTTATATTAAACTAGTTAATTACATTATACACACACACATATGTGTGTCTTGGGATTTTCGGAAACCCAACCTTTTGCTTTTTTGACCATATGACATATTTTTGAATTTATATGCAAACTACTCTTTGAATTTCTATTCTACCACTTTTTATAAAATTCTAATTTTCTCATTATTAAAATTTAAATACTAATAGTGCTTTTATTTCGAATAAACGTAAATCGTTTTGAGATTCTTTTACTTATCAGAAAATCATTTAGAAGATTTAAATTCAGTTGACAACATTGATGAAATTCCTTAATATTTTCTCGCAGCTGCCTCAGAAAAACTTTCGAAGAAAAGATAAAAATGCTTTTTATATATAAGCTTCATTATTATAACCTTAGTTTGAAGATTTGCCAAAGAAAAATGAATAAAACTATTCAGTTATTTGAATTTGTTTCTTTAATTTTTTTTTTCCTTCTCGGTAACATTAAATTTTATCTAGAAAGAAACTTCGATGTAAGTTTTTGAAGTGTTTCTGGGTTCATAATCAATATTTAAGCGATTATAAAGAATTTTTTTTCCTTTAAAAAGTATTGTTTCGAGAATGTGATGTACCGTTTCTTTTCAAATAAAGTAATTTGTAATTAAAAAAAAAAAAAAATGATTTAAAATAACAAAAACCTTTTTATTCTTATGAAACTATTAAAATATATAATTTACATTGACTTTAATATTTAAAAAAAAGTTTATTTCTGCCGTAAAACATTATTCCATATTTGAAATAACTAGTTTAACGATAATTTTTATTTTAATTTAAATAATAAATATGTTATATTAAAATATTGCGCACTGAGAGAAAGCCGTGTAGCTGCATGAATACGCTGTTTTAATTTATCATCTATTTTAAAACATCATTGTTAAATAAAATGGAAATTAACAATTTGATTCTTTTCATCTTTCAATTTTTTACTAGGAAAATCAAGAGGAAAAAATATATTGTTATTATCAAACTGTGATAAAACAACCCCTAAATTTGTATTAGAGCTATTTGAAACAAAAGAAACCATTTTTTCCATAAAAACAGTTTATTAAAGGTCTTGAAATACAAGCTCAGCAACTCGAGATCAAATTAATTAACTTTTATCCGTAAAAGGATTTGTTAGATTAATTGATCTTTGTAAAAGATCAGGAATTGCTCGCCTATAAAAATTGAAGCCTTCTGGAATCGAACTCTCTCGTTTTTACTTTCTTCTTGAATTTAAGAAAGCATTGGATTTGCAAAAATTTCCGACTACTGGTTTTTGATGGATTTACACGATTTGAGAGATACAGATCATTATTTCCCCATTTTTAGAAATTGTCTATATATATGTGAGATATAAAAAAATTCTGGAGACTGTATCTCAGAAACTACAGCACAAAATTGCATACAAATCTATATGCAGACGCACCTTGACATGAATCAGTGTCTGTCAACTTTTGGTGCCAATCTCTCAACAGGTCACGCTGCTATAGAGCAATTTCCTCAGTTTCAGGGAATGCTATATCTTAAGAACTACTGCACGAAACTGCATATAGATTTAGAAGCTGATGCACTTTAACGTAAGTTAGTGTCTATAAACTTTTGGTGTCGATCGTTTGAAAGGTGGCGCTGCTATACGTCGATTTCCGATGTAGATGCAACTTGACTTAAATTATTTTATGTCAACGTTTGGTACCAGTCGCTCGACAGGTGGTGCTGATACGCAGCGATTACCGCAATTTAAGGGAAGAATATATCTCAAGTTTTATTGCATATAATCAAACAAAGCTTGATACAGGAAAAGACCGTTACGAGACATTATGTTTATTAAACTGGGTGCATGTCCAACGATATGCGGTGCTGCTTCTGTTTGGCATTCAATGTAATACCTCTCTGAGATGAAAATCTTTTGCATTCATAATGGATACAAAAAATAACAAATAATTTGCAAGCGTGAATTTGTATAGGAAAATATAGAAGAAATCTTTGGGCTGACCACAATATACTAGATAAAAAAGGGGTTTTAAAATTTGTAATGACATCAGTATACTTTTGAGTGAGACTAACTTTACTATTTTTAATTTGAAAATACAAAAAAAAGTAATTTCTGACTTAAATAAATAAATAATACACTGAGAAAAAAAAATTATACCGCCTTCATCTAGAATGAATAAATGGTCATTTTCTAAATCCTTAAACTAGAAATGTTGATTTCCGAGCTATGCACATAAGGCACGCCAATAAACTGAATAGACGAAATGGTCGAGAATTTCTAATCTACACATTTCTAGATAGCTGAATCTTTTGTATTATGAGAAATTCTCGCTTGATTTTCTAGAATTGGCTCATAAACCAAGATTATAGCTGCTGAAACCCGCCTCTTGTATTCACATTTATTTGGAGATATTTTCAAATAGGTTTGTCCTCCCATAGTATAAGCAATCGCTCAAAATTTCTAATAGAGATATCTAGAATTCGCTTTCGAAGGGGACTAGAAATTTTTTATAAGAAATTTATAAGGATGACATAGAACTATTTTTTCTAGAGCCACAACTTAGATTCTAGATGTCAGTTTAGATAATTTTTTCTCAGTGTATTGGCGTGCCTTATAGTTCGGAAATCTATATTTCTAGTTTAGGGATTTAGAAAAGGACCACCTATTCGTTCTAGATGAAAGCTGTATATATTTTTTTCTGAGTGTACAGAGTTTTAATGTTAAATTGTGCTGTCTTAATCTTTCAAAAACTGTTCAAAATTTTTCAAAATGTTATTTAATATCAGTTCTTGCAACACAAACATCATCGAAATAAATTAAAATATTTAAATTGGATAAATCTCCTGAAACAACATTCATAAGAAGTTCTGGTCCAGAAGAAAAAAAAACGAGGTTTCTCTTTGGTAATACGCCTCTGAAAAATTCATTGAAGAAAGAGAACTATTTTGCCCCAGCTTTATACTTTCAGTTATATTCGATAGGGGATAGGCATATTTTACAGGTTTTTATTGTTTGTTTGAAAATCGATGCCAGATAAATTGCTTTATTTACCAAAATGACAGGTTAGGCATCTTGTGAATTAGATAAAACAAAATTTTTCGCTTCTATTAATATATTTAGCAGCTTAGCTAACCCATCTCTAAGTTTATAAAATTTTCTATAGTACATATACACACATATATATATATTACAGCTGCGTCATCAGCCTGTTTTAAAGTATGTGAAACAGTATTAGATACGGAGGGATCGAATATAGAACTGGGAAAAACGTCAAAGTTTCAGTGTAACATTCCACAGAGCGCGCTCATTATATGAACAAGAGCAATTGTGTGTATTAAACACTCAAGTATCTGAATATTTTATTTATACTATAATCATTCGAAGACTAATAAAACATTTATTTGAAACTCTTATTAATTAATATATGTATGTATATATATATATTCATTGTTGGTATTTTCATCTTTCTCTCATTTGCTGAGTATTGTAAAGGAATTAAATAATTTAATATATATATATATATATGAAACAATGAATTTTAAATCACATAATCAAGATTAAGTACTCAAATAAAAATCGGAATATATTGGTTTGTTCGATAAATAGCGTCGTTTTTTAAACGCTTCTAAAAAACAAGGCTTCTTCGAACGTGGAATTTTTCAACTTACCGAAAGATGTCAAAAGGAAATCCAACAAAATGGTCAATATATCATTGATTAATGTTTGTTGTTAATATAAATAAATTCACTTTGAAAAACATGAAAAAAAACGACATTATTTATCGAACAACCCACTATATATATATACATATTTAAAATTATTATTTTTAAGGCAAAAATAATAAAGATTTTTTTTTTCCATTTTTTTTTTTTTTTTTTTTTTTTAGCGGAAAAAAAAAAATGCAAACTTAAAAAAAGGCACTTGATCCGCACATATTTGTAAATACCGATAGCAATTATACAGCTTCATATTAATGTCTCAAAGTTCAAAAGATCACTTAAAATAGATCAATATGTACAGAGAATAGCTAAGTGGTAAGTATTCTAAATGCTCTCCGGTTTAAAGATATACGACGAAATTGAACTCTAGTGCATACCTCTCACACGCGCGCTCGCAGAAAGGTTAATATATATATATATATATTTACCCTTGAAGTATCATCTAAATAAGAGGCCAAAATTTGTGTCTTATTTGAAATGAGCGTGGTCTATGCAACTATATGCATTTTTTTCTTTATCATTGTAAAGGTTTACGGACACCAACATTTTTTTTTTCCAGCTATAGCTTTCTCATAATTCTGAATTTCTATTTTTAACATAAAAAGGCTCTATTTGAAACTATAAAGTTTTTATAAATAAAATTTTACTTTTGAATGTTACTCAGTTGAATGACTGAGTAAAGTAGTTTGATAAAATGGAGTATCTGTGAGCACAATAAGTACAAAGTCAGAAAAAATGTCATTTAAATTCTCCTGATAAACCTATTTTTTTTTTTTTATTGAAGTTTTGGTGTCGTGCTCCAAGCGCACGTATTTAAAGCTCACACTAGAGGAATCGTGTTTGAAGCTCACATACACCAATATCTCGTGTTCCAAGCGCACAAATATATTCACCCCTTTCCCCAACGCATCAACTTGACAGGTGGCAAGAGACTAATCCCTTTTTCCGAAGAGCAGAGGGGGAGGGGGGAGAGGTCGAGGAAGATGGTTTTTGAAGCGCAATTCAGTTGATGAGTTTTTTTTTTTTTTTTTTTTTTTTTTTTTTTTTTAACTAAGGTAGGAATTAGGAATTAAATTATTAAATAAAATTATTTTCTGCTTATTTACGTAAATTTAACAGAAATACTTTCGGGGGTGGATAAAAAATATATATCAGGAATAATGGCCCGAAATGTTTGTTCGTGTATTTATTTAATGCAGTTTTATTTAAGAAGTCAATCTTAAGTACTATATATGTTTTATATAGAATTCACAGATTATATATAAGACTACACATAATTTGTGGAATGTCTTTGTTATCAAAGTTAATTGTTGTAAGTATTTTTTAACTAGAAATCGGAACTTACAATACGAAGATACAGTCTGCAATAAATAAATAAATAAATAAAATAAAATAATAATAATAATAACACCCCCACCTAAATTATCAACATATTGATAAATCGATTTCTGGTAAAATACTAGTAAGTTATAATTCAAAAGTTATGTTAGAGTATAAATTTGGCAGTCAATGTTAATGAAAACATACATTGTCATAAAATTTTAGTCTAAAATAGTCTGAGTGCCACACCCCCACACCAATTAGTAAAATTGTGTATATTTTAATGTAAAATTTTATTTTAGATTATTTAAATAATAGGGGAGACTGGGGATACTTGATCCCCACTTTAGTTTATCATTTTTTTCTCTGCTGCAAATTATCAGTTTTCAAAATTTTTTGGACATGAACAATGGTAATTTTTTCCTCTTACAGACTATATATTTATTTATTTGAAAGTAAACAGATAATTGTAGTAAAATATATTATTTTATTTTTTTATAAAGGGATCATGTATCCCCACACCAAGGGATACATGATCCTTTTGTGAGGGATACTTGATCCCACTCAGAAATTACTCAGGCTATTCATTAGATAAGCAATTTACCTATGTATTTTAGTTTACTAAATAATACTTCTAAAAAATAATAATAATTATGGTTCTTTCTTAGGTATGATAACAATATGAACATCAAAATAACATTTTTATTTTAAATGCAACTTTGCAATTTGAAGAAAAATTCATGCAAGTTTTATAAATGTGTTCCGATACTTTTGGTCAGTTTCTTTCTGATAGTTGACCATCAGTTATTTTCTGATAAAATTGTGCTTAATATATTTTATAATTGAAACAATTTTTTTTTTTCTTGTAAAAAAGTATACGGTTTTATTAAAGAAGCTAAAATTACAACAATTAATACAAAAATCAACTTTCTGGTGCTCTTAGTGTTAATTTAGGATGTCTATTCATGAATCCTCTATACCAGTCATAACTGGCACATTCATTTTCTTTCCAATTATCTGGTACTTCTTTGTTATTTTTCACTGCATACTGAAATGCTAACTGTTTTAAATGTAACTGTTTGAGTCTATGATGTAATCTGCTTGCTTTCTCCAAATATTGGTATAGCAAGTCTTCTTCGTCGTTTGTAAATATCTGACGTTGTTTATAATTAAACTCGAAAAGTATTTCTTCATTTGACGTATATAGGGATACTTGATCCCTGGGATCATGTATCCCTCAAAGGAAGGGATCGAGTATCCCTCATATGAGATTAATACAAAACATATGATTTCAATAATAAATAATAAAAGGTTGTTTACTCAAGACAATACATAATTATTAAAGACAGTCTATACTTTAAAATTACACTTACTCAATTGTTTTAAATTGTATGTAACAGACAAGACAAAGATTAAAATATTGACCTTTAAAAAAGTTGTCCTTGCCACATTTTAGACAATCCTTTCTTGACTTGAAACAAAATGGCTGAAAAAGATTAAGTGTTGCCAGTTTTTGTGTACAGGTATAACTTTAGCATTGTTGTCAGGTTTCAAAGCTCTATTAATTAATTTTAGTATATTTTTGGCTGAGGGATCATGTATCCCTAGGGATCAAGTATCCCCAGTCTCCCCTATAGTTTTAATTATTTCTTTGTTCTGTAATCATGACAAAAGATATCTTTTTATATTACAAAGTATATTGAAATAGTTTTTCTATTAAAAGCCCAAAAAATTATATTGAGTAATCTAAATTAATTATTTAAAAAAATATTTTTGATAATTAAATTAGTTTTTAGTTATGATATATTAATAATTATTTTTTTTATATAATCATTGATTAAAGTAACTTATTATATTAATAATAATTTCGTGATGGTAGTTTAGGTGTTAAAGCCGACTGAGAACATGAGGGTCGACAACCATGACCTCGAATTGACCCCGGCACTTCCTGTCTACCAGTTTGGAGAACAGAACTTCTCGGCTTATTAATTAAAAGTTCAAATAATTTTATTCAGCGATTACAACTAACTTAATTATAATATTTTAGTATTAAAAGTATTTTAAAATAAATTTTTCTACTGAAAGCAGAAAAAATTGTATTAAGCAATCTAAGCTAATTTGATTATTATTATTATTTATAATACGTTTAGTTTTAGATAATTAATTAATGAATTTAGTCTTTCTATTAGAATATTTTAAATAAAATAATTTTAATTAGATCCTTAAATATCTTTCTTTTTTTTCTTTTCTTTTTTCATAATTATTCACAGAAAATAAAATCTTTTAATATTAAAAGTGTTTTTAGATAATTTTTCTTTTGAAATCAGAAAAAATTGTACTAAGGAATCATAGCTAATATAATTATTAAAATTTATATTTTTGATAATTCACTTAGCTATTAGATAATTAATTTACTCTTTCTTTTAAAGTTTTTTTAAGTAAAATAATTTTAGTTACTTACTTATTTTTATGTTTAGCATTTTGAATTAGGTTTTTCCCTTTAAAGCCCAAACAACAGTATTAAGCAATCTCAATTAATTTAATTATTTTAAATTTATATTCTTAATAATTAAATTATGTTTAATTAGAATGTAATCTTAAACGATTTTTTAATTAATATTATTTTTTGTATATAATCATTTATATGTTTAGAAAAAAAAAAGTCTTTTTGAATTAAAAATATTTTGGTGGTTGTGGTTTAAGCATTAAAACACATTGACAACATGCAGGTCCTAAGCCTGGCTGAAATGCCTTTCATGAGAGTTCTTTCTAAGAAGCCCTGTCCTGTATATACGCGATTTTCAGAGAAAACCATGGAAAATTCCGAATTTCTAGATTGACAAGCGGGAACCCGGCAATTCCAATTTATCAAGGCCCACGAGCCGCCGAGCGGTTCTGTGCTCAAAGCTGGTAGACCTGAGATACCAGGTTCGATCCCAGGTCCATGCTCGCCGGCTTAGTCGTTCGGAGTTTTCCGTGGTTCTTTCATAAACTTGCGTAAATATGGGCTAGGACCCCTTAGAAAGTCCGCCATTGAAGGCACTCCCCCTCGGGCCTAGGACCCTAGGGTAGACAATCGGCCCTATTCCCAGACATCAACACTAACAGTAGTCTATCAGCTTGGAGAGCTCAACCGCTCGGCTACTGAAATAGGCCTTTTAATTAAAAGTCCAAAAAATAGTATTAAGTAATTTCAATTAATTGTAAAATATTATATTTTTAATAAATAACTTGTTATTTTTTAATTAGAATATTTTATTGGGTGATTTTTAACTAGCTTTTATTATTATTATTATTATTGTTCATAGAAAATAAAATATTTAATAATATAAAAAATTTTTTAGTAAAGATTTTTCTATTAAAAGCCGAAACAATAATACTAAACAATCTCAATTAATTTAATTTAGTTATTAAATATATATATTAGTTAAATTAGGTTTCTAGATTTTTTTTTTTTTTTTTTTTTTTTTTAAATCTTTAATGAAAATATTTAGAAATAGATTTTTCAATTAAAAGCTCAAATAGTTCTATTGAACAAATTAATTTTATTATTAAACATTTTGATTTTTAATAAAGGCAATCATTTTTAATTATATTTTTATATTAAATAACTCTTTAATTATTTTTTCTCTATAATCTCCCATAGAAAAAAATATTTTTATATTCTGGGATGAGATTTGCAGAAATATAAAAAAACTGAAACTGTACACAAAGGCAAGACAACTAGAATTTCAATGACAAAATCCATTATATTAGAGTAATAAATATCTATTTTAATCTTCAATGTATAAAGAAAGAACAAATACACACCAAAAATATAAAAAATGCTGGAAAAAAAAAAAAAAGCTGAAAAGCTAAATGTACAAAAAAGCTTAAATCAGCTGAAAAGCTGAAAAATCTCATTCCTGTGTATTGAAAGTATTTCAATACAGATTTTTCAATTAAAAGCATCCGTATATATTTATCTATTTATAAAACAAGCAATAACAATGATTTAATCTTAGCAGAAATGTAAATCATTTTTAAAATATTGGAGAAATGGAAGTATGTAGCTAAGCTTGTAACGCTAAGCAATGGTGTTTTATCCCACTTTTGCCTACATTCTAAAGGACGTGCGGAATCATTTGACGTCACGTGCGCCTGCTCTATTTGAGATACGTGTTACGTGCGCTACGGCCACGGTCTAATCTAATCCCACCTGTCAAGTTGATAAGTCGGGGGAAAGGGGTAAATATATTTGTGAGCTTGGGACACGATATACTAATCTATGTGAGCTTCAGACACGATTTCCCTACTGTGAGCTTGAAGCATGTGAGCTTCGAGCACGGCGCCGAAGTTTTTATATTTACACGACAATATTCTGAATTCAATGTATTAAAAGAAGCTGCTAAACGTGACCTGATGCGATGTTACAGGATGAGAAGCTGTCAATGTGTATTAAAATTCTTATTTTTAATTTCAAACTAATTATAAGGACAGTACAGCTAGACTTAGTCAACCAAGCAAGAGTTCCTGCGCGCAAACAGGGTATATTGCAAGAAGAACTCACGTCTCAAACTAACTAGTGTGAGTCACTGAGGTTTAAAATTTCAACATTTTGATTTTGTGAAAAGGAAGGTTGTTCATTTTTAAATTGTCGTGAGTAATTTCTATAACCTGAATTAGGAAAATATATAATATACGATTTAGACACCATGAATCTTATTTCTTGGGCAAAAGTTCCCCCCTCCTCCAGTTAGTCCCATTTTTTAGACACCATGAATCTGTTATTTCTTGGGCAAAAGTTCCCCCCCCCTCCAGTTAGTCCCATTTATGTGTGAGACTTAAAATTGCTCACCATGTCTTAAATCAGCTTGTCGTGAGCATACCGTATCCACATGACCCTTTTTAAAGTGAAAATAATTAAGTGAAATCTGTCTTTTTAATTATTTTTTTAAGCCTATATATTTTCGAGTTTTTGCGTCAAACTGGCAACTTGTCCAGTTAAGGTGGAAACCATACTTTTTAGTTCCTCGACTGCTCATTTTTTCTTATTAATTAAAGCTCTCGTACTAATTGCTGAAATTCATGTGATTGGGGATTCAGACTAGAATACCAGGGCTCAGCAGCCAACCAAGATTTTCATTAATATATAGTAAACACCATCAAATAAATCAGTAATTTTTTCCCCTTCTAATGAGATTCATTTCAATAGGAATAATTACATTTTGATAAATTCTGTGTCGTATAACTGCAGAAAATAAATTAAATTCAGACTGCATTCAATTAAATTGACCCTCGCGTAAAAAAAAAAAAAAAAAAAAAGGAAAAAAAAATATTGCATTAATTTCTAAAGAAATTACATTACCATTTTATTATCAGTGTCATTTATTATTTTTTATTCCATATTTTATTATCATAATCATTTTTAAAAACAATTATTTTTACCAAATAATATCGAAAATCAGAATGTCCCCCCAAATATATATATATATATTATGTATGCAAAATTACTTCGTTAAATGTTGTAACACATTTACAAATAACCAAATACTGTTATTATTATTATTATTATTATTATTATTGTCATTATTATTATTTTTCAAGGGAAGCATTCTCAAATTTTAAAGTTAAATTCGTCTGGTGGTCTAAAAAATATAAATTAAATTAATTTAATTTATATATGTGTGTGTGTGTGTGTGTGTGTGTGTGTGCGTGTGTGTATTTACCGCATTAAGTAAACCGGAATTTAATTAATTTTTATCACTTATAGTTAGCTAAAATTTTAATTAAAATAATTTATAATGACTATGTATTATTTCTATATCTGATTTAACGCAGCAACAAAATTCAAAAAGGAGATTAAATTAACTCTATTATAATTATATATCCTAGTCAATACATTCATTAAAAATTGATCAAAAGTTCACATCTGACATATTTTTTAAGCAGTAAACTGAGTGTTATTGTTTGACTAAAAAGCTTTTAGTAATTCTCACTATTATGTTAAATAATATGCTGTTGAACAATTACCTTCAAGTTTCGGCTTTTCGAGAGCAAAAAAAAAGTAAAACACTTTTTTAAGATTAAGTTCTTAAAAATATTGAAGACAATAATAATTATTTAAAAATCAATAAATGAAATTTTAAATTAACAACTCTTTATTTAATGGAAATCAAAGAAATGTAATTTAGAAATTACAGGCTATAAAGGTATTTTCTTGAATACTATTTCTTTGTAATACACACTTAAACATTTGCGGGACATAATAATAGGAGCCCCATTTATTATTTAAGTGAAAATAAGGAATTAAATTAGTTAATACACATATCTGGTATTAATTGTAAGTTAATAAGATATTAATTGTAAGTAACTTGATAACTTAAATCAATACCTAACATATGCTTAAAGAAAACGTGGAGTCCAGTGTCGTTACCGAAGATAGTGAATCTATAAATCCATCAAACTGTTTCTGAAATACAAATGAGTAGTGTAATAATTACTCCAGTTCTTCAATAATTAGATCAGTTCGCAATATAACCATTGCAAAGACATTTAGTCGCTTCCAAATCAAACTGGTCCCGAAATCATGAAATTTTTTGAGCTCAAATTCCCATCACCCCAACTCTCACTGAAATGGTCAAATTTTGGACCAATTTCAATCATACATTATACATTTTTTGCATGCTTTTTATTTGAATAAATTTTGACCTACTATACCATATATATTATATTTTCATAAATAATATGAATACACTAATTTAGACGCCGTTAACACATATAAAATGGTTTAGAATTCTAGATTTTTATTATTTTACTAAATGTTATCTTGTAATAAATTTCATATATTTATAATTTAAACTTGAGGAAAAGGGGGCGGGGGATACATGCAGAAAGAAATATACTTAAATATTTTAAATTCATTAAAATTTAAAAGACTTGAATAATTAAAATAACTATAAATTTTAGCAGAGGAAAAAATTTTCAATATAAGTTTTTAAAATTTTCTAACTAATTTATTGAAAAAATAGTTCCGGAAAAATATCTTCTAAACCCAATGATGAAATTTCTTTTTTATCAGAGTGATTGATTACATTTGAGCGATATAGGGAAAAAAAAAAGAGGGAAAAGTTTATATCAAACGTATAGATTTTTAAGATACTTCTTAAAAGATATATCTGACATGCATGGAAAAAATGTTTGTATTCTATTTAAAACACAAATAACTATTAAATGCGTACATATATATATAAAATATTACAAAGTATTTAATATAAATAACATATTTACGAAACTTAAATAATAATTTTTTTTCACTTCATAGTTTTTTTTAAAAATGATCAAACAGCGATCCTTTTCTATTGTAATTTTTTAAAACTTAAAATGGATTGTTGCAGAATAGTCCAACTCTCGTTTTATTTTATTGCATTAACTAATAGTGGGCATACAGAAGACTAGGTTATTTAAATTAAGAAAAAAAGAAAAAAAAATGACTTTTTGAAAAATTAAATATCTGTTGAAAATTACACAATTCCGTTTTTTTTTTTTTTTTTTTTTTTTTTTTTTTTTTTGGGGGGGGGGGAGGGGAAAGGGGGGGGCTCATTTATGAATCTATGAAATTTGAATCTATGCAATTAAAAAATTATGAATAAAATCGCAACTGATAATAAGATAGAACTTGTTGCATTTCCAATCTTTAGCGTTTATTTTGTCAAAAGTGCTTCGTTCGCCATTACCAAAATATATTGAAAATGCTTTTTACCTATTGTCTTAAAAATCTGCACACAGATTTATATAAAACATATAGAAAAAAATTAACATTTAGTAAAATTAACTTTATTTATTAAAAGATTAAAAACAATTTTGAATTTCTTGAAAATTTCTAAGTTTTACGCAATTAAAAAAAGAAATTTTTGATATAACTCAAAATTCTTAAGTCATTTTAAGAAATATGATTCTACAAATATTTTAAGTTAATAAAAAATCTATTATGTTAACTTGGTAATAGTGGCAAAAAACCCAACGTTGAAAAATAAATTTAGTCTTAAAATCAGTTATAATTTTGCTTATAACATTTGAACCAAAGTACATACGTACATAAATGACGCATCAAAATATTCAAAACTGCTTACATTTTAACATACATATCAATTAATTTCTCTTTTAATATTTATTATATATATTTAAATTAAAAGATTTTTTGATAAAAACAAACTAATAATAGCCTTTTACTGCATACATTCCGCTATATACGTCTAAAAAGTATTTCTTTAGCATAAAATTATTGGAATTGTTACATTCTGAATAATATATATATATATATATTATATATATATATATATATATATATATATATATATATATATTATATATATATATATATATATATAAATTCATGTTTTTAAGAAAATTATTTTTAATTGCACATCAGGTAAAAAATTTAACAACAATGCACCCGTTATAAAACAATACAATACATTTATATGGGTATTTTAAATGGCACACGCAGGGAAATACTAACCTCAAAAGTATTTAATTTGAATGAACGATTAGCTAAAGTCTTAAAATCTATAATATATATATATATATATATATATATATATATATATATATATATATATATATATATACTTATTTAATAAAAAGGGAAAAAAAATTCATTTAAAATTTAAAGTTTAGCAATGCACATTAAGCATAAAATAAAAATATTAGTAAAAATTTGTATTAACATATATTAAATAGAACAATAAAAAATAACGGAGAATTAGTTAGAAATGTTTTGCATATAGAAAATGGAAGGAAAACATCTTAGAAGGAAGAGAGTTTTTATATCTTGTCGTTTCATTCAAATAAATTAATTAAAATAATCAAAAAATATTTTAGTTTTGTATATATATATATAAAAAAATGACTTCAGACTAAAAAAAAAGTTTATAATGTAAATATTAATTATTAAAGATATTATTTTAAATCATTAATGCCTTAAAATATTATATTAATATTATATATCGGCAGAAAAAAAAATAGCGTGAGATCAATTTGAAATGCTTTTTTGCATATCGATTTGGATAAAAACGACTTAGATAGATACTTTTTTCCCCTCTCAATTCGTTGAAAAAGCTTGTAATTCATAAAAGTAATTTATTTAAATTTATCATTAAATGCTTTATTTATTGTTAAAAAAGACAAAGACTTGTATCTATTAAAAAAAAAGAAAAAGAAAGAAAGAAAGAAATCTACAATTAGAACATACATTATGATTAAAATATTAGCATTTGTAGATTGTACTATAAACAAATATTGCCTGAAATATATTAAATTTGAGATTAGTTTGAAATGGTTTGGGGGAAAATGATTGGAATAAAAACGACTTATTCAGGCAATTCATTCCTTTTTTATTTTCTTAAATTAGTACATATTATACTTTAAAAATATAAATCAGTTAAAACTATCATAAAATATTTTAATTTGTATTTTAAAAATATGAAAAAAAAAGTTATATAAATATATTTTAACAGAGAAAAATAAAGAAAGGTAGATTAGTTTGAAATGTTTTTGTGCACATCAGTTGGGATGAAAACGATTCAGATGGAAAATAGTTTATTTTCCTCCTCATTTCCTTGAAATGACGCTTAAATGATGTTACTTCGGGAGATTATTTTACCGGTTTATTTTGTGACGAAAAGAATGTTTAGGATATTTCTTTTTTCAAATAAATATCAGATCGAATGAAGTAAGGAATTCAAGAGTGTAAGAAATAGAATGGCGGTTTTCATTGTAAGAAGAATTTGGTTAACCTCCTTTCAACGGAAAACTTAAATGTGGCGAAAAACAACACACATCTAAAGAAAAGAAAACTGCATAGGATTTTTTTTTTTTTTGTATTGTTTTTCTAGAGATTTTTACTCTGTAAAAATCAAAAAAGGATAGAAAAAAAAATTCTGTTACACTAATTTTATTTATTTTTGCAAAACTCATGAAAAACACTGCTATTGTAAAATTCACTCCGCCCAGCAAAAACTCATATTTTTCTCAGGCAGCCAAAAAAGGATTAGGGTTAGGTGGGGTAAAATAGGTCAAAAAACAGCATATTTTACATATGCACTTAAATAGTAGAAAATGTATTGGTTCCATTTGTTAAAAAATTGCACAAAATATGCAAATGAATATTCCTCATGACATTTTAAGAGAAAAAACTCTGAAAAAAAAAAAAAAAACATTTGTACTGAATAATAAAATTTAAAATATGCTGTTTGTGACTTATTTTACCACATGGGTTGTATCCTTTAAAACTGTTTTGAATTTTAATGCAATTTACTTCATGCAAATAAAATTACAAATACACATTCCTTTTTTTGATAAAAACTTGTTCTTGTGTTCTCTCGAGAAAAAAAATGTCTCTATGGTCCATCATTAGTTCGGGAAGAACATTTGGAATGTACGATGCATCTACATCAGAATTATCTTTCTCTGGAAAATCCAATAGGAGCTTCCATTTAAACTTTTTTTTATCCTTTCAAAATTTTTGAATATTCACGATTGTGTGAAAGAATGATGCCCTGAAATATTTTCTTTGATCTTTTCCCAGGAAATTCTATTTTAACACATTTTCAAACTTTTACGAACAGATTAGTATTAATGCTGTCCAAATTTTCTTCTTGAGAAAGACTTGTTTTTTTTTGTTTGTTTTACAGTTGATGTTTCTGTGATTTTAGCATCTCTGTTGAATTTTTTGTCATACAATCAATTGAAAAGAAAATGGTTGTTAGAATTACTCATGTTTTCTGTTGCGTATTGGTTCTTTTTCTGTGTGCGTTTTTCAAAGCTTCTTCGGAAGACAATGTTTGATTGGGTGATAAAGTGTTTATAATAGCAGATTTTATGTACTTAAGGAGAATATATAAATAGTATCCTGTTCCATGACTATTATAGTCGCACTAGAATTAATTTGTCAAATTGGTAATTGGTGATCTAGATTCATCCACTCTTGCATTTAAAGTTGATGCTAAACTGCAAAGTTTCACTCAGTTTCAGGAGAATGCTGTGTCCTGCCTGCTCTTTGTATGACAATTTGGCACCCTTCCATAATCTGGAATTCTGTATAATATGGAATGAAACAACTTTTCGAATTACACCTACAGACTGAATGTTTTAATTCAGCTGCTACCCCTACAGACTGAATGTTTTGATTCAGCTGCAGTATGTATTGTTTTTTTTTTTTTTTTTTCTCTTAACATTCAATTATTTTATATCTGTGTGTATTAAATAGCTCCAGAACAAATTTATAGCTTAATTTTAAACTAATATAATAAAAGGATACATTTGGAATTATTTAAAACACAAAAAATGTAATTAGTTACTTTATGTTTCCTAAGCCTAACATCATTCAACACCTGACCTATTTTACCCCACATGTGTTTTTTTTTACTTCAAAATATTATTATTATTTTTTTCTCACATAAGTTTAAGAAATTCCTCTTAAGAATGTGCTTTTTGGAATATGATAAGAAAATACTGTAAAAGTGTCTTTTGAATTAGTTCAAAACCTAAGTTTTTCTTAGCAACACATTCGAGTTATTATTACGAAACACACAAATAATTACTGGCTGTAACTAAAAAGTATCAGTTACAGTTAATTTTGCATACAAAATGAAGACTAATATAAATAATATATAAAACCAGCAAAATTGGAATTAAAAAAAATGTTTTGATGTTTTTTTTAAAGAGTTTTTTTAAACTGACCTATTTTACCCCCTGACTTATTTTACCCCACCTGACCCTATCAAACACTTTTTCTTCTGGTGGCATTTTTAAAAAATCTGGAGTGACTCCACTCGACTTTCCGAACATTGAGTAACTAACAGTTTTGTAGATAAAATAAAGAAAGAGGAATTGCTAAACAAACAAAAGAGAGAAAACCATAATAGAGTGTTTTTTTCTCCATATATCACACGAGGTTTTATTTAACGCTACTGAACTTTGAGCCCTTAGATCATAATGATAAAGAATTTTTCGTTTTGTCCCTGTAAAAATCTATAGATGCTAGATTCACCAAAATGCTTATAGTTAGTGCAACAGTGATTTATAATATTCATACAAATTTTCAGCTCAATTGAATAAGGCGTTTAAATGCTATCGAACTTTTAAAAATTTGGTCTCATAGGCCATAATGATAAAGAATTTTTCTTTGTGTCCCTGTAAAAAAACTGTAGTGCTAGATTCACCAAAATCTATACAGTTGGTGCAAATGCGACCTATAACATGTGTACAATTTTTTTGCTCAGATTAATAAGGCGTTTAGACGCTATCACACTTTTAAAAATTTGGCCCCATTGGCCTTAATGATAAAGAATTTTTCTTTGTGTCCCTGTAAAAAAACTATAAGTGCTAGATTCTCCAAAATCTATACAGATTGAGTATCTGTGACCTATAATATGGGTATAAAATTTTTGCTCAATTGAATAAGGCGTTTAGATGCTATCGCACTTTTAAGATTTTGGTCCCATAGGCCATAATGATAAAGAATTTTTCTTTGTGTCCCTGTAAAAAAACTATAAGTGCTAGATTCACCAAAATCTATAGGGTTCGTACTATGGTGACTTACAATATACGTACCAACTTTCAGGTTAATCGAACAAAGCCTTTAGACGCTAGCGTGTTCACAAACATACACACATACACACATACACACATACACACACACATACATACATCATCGTAAAAATAGTGAAAACGGACTCAGGGGACCTCAAAACGTATAGAAACATAAAAATCTCGAATTCGGATTTTTGACATGATTACAATACTTTCCTCACTATAGTGTTCGGAAAGTAAAAATGCAGAGAATTATTCTGAAATAATCTAATTTACTCTTTCATGTTTAACTAAAAAAATTAATGAACGTCCTAAATGTCTAACTTATTATTTACTTTTGACCCTGAAACTCAGGAAAAACAATACTACTGTAAAAGTCACTCCACTCAGCAAAAACTTACATGTTTCTTAGGCAGCCAAAAAAAGGATTATGTAATTTTGCGTGAAATCATAAAATCTGGTGTCCTACTTTTTATAACAAAAACCGTATTCAAAAATTATATTTTACTGAAAAAATATTTGTGAGAGGAAATAATAAGAATATAGAAGGGATGGGAGACGGGGAGGGGGCAGTGGAATAAATGAAAGCTAAAGGGTGAATGGAAGGGCAACAGAAAAAAAGAAAAAGTTTTACAGGAAAAAATAGAGAGCACAGAATGTTAAAAATATCTCGAAGAAATTTTTTTTGTTTAATTATGAGAAAGGATGCGTTTAATTCTTTTTCTTTTATTTTAACGCCTATTATTTTGCGGGGAAAAAAATAAGCCGCATGTGATGGGCAGAAATGGGAGACATATATGGATTCAGTATCTTCAAGACACTGAAGTTTACAATAAGTAAATAGTTAAAATTAAAATCTACTCAAAGTTTAAAATTTGTAATGACTTAAACGTGTAAACATATTAAAAAAAGTATAAAATCACTTTTAAAACACGTATATATATATTTTTTTATTAAAATCAAACACAAAACTTTTCTCTATTATTAAAATAGCAACTTCAGTTGTTGTTAATTAACAGCAGTGTAGACAGCATTATATACTTGAGAAGTTCGATACAGTTACAGTTAAAAAATAAGTCTTGTAAAAATCACGAGTCATTTAAAATCACTTGGCGTCACACTAAGATTTCACCGCAAGTTCTGTAGAAAAACGTTGACACATAAAAAGAAGGTCCAGTTCACAAAAAGTCAAACCAGAACTACATGGCAAAGAAACACTTGCAGAAGCACACACAAATTCCCGAGCAGGAAGATTAGAAGTCTCGATAACAGCCGTCAACAAAGTTAAAAAGTCAAATGCAGCCATGAGGCAAGGTTAAGGTCCAGAAAGGTCACAATAGCTTTACATGTCTATATTCCCCGAAGAAACAAAAACTTAAAACCATACAATAAAAACTAGAAAAATGTATTTCAATTAAAAATTTCGGTAATATCATAAGCACAACGTGTGCCATATTTTATGTAGAGATGCAGCATCATTAAAGTTAATAACTCTATTGTATTTAATAATATTTATTGCTTCTGTCAGTAGAAGGTCTTGAAAGTCACGAGGGGCCGACATTACTTCGGTCTGGGACCACAGAGGAATAAATTTAGGATTATCGTAAAGAAATTCAACTAGAATAGAGCTTTTTTTCTCTTTAACATTTCGAATGTGTTCATTTATTCTAGCTTTAAGCGTGCGTCGTGTTTGCCCAATGTAGTAATAAAGTTCATCATTATATTTAATAGGGATTTTATAAACTCCATCTGTAGGTTTGTTGCTATCACGGTCATTAACAACTAAATTTTTAATAGTACAGGGGGAGGAGAAAGGAACGAGTAGATTAAATTTGCGTAGAATAAAGTGCTTATTTTTTTTAAATTCATTACAGAAATGTAAACTATTGGTATATTTCATTTTAGTAATTTGGTTAATACTAGTAATATTATAGATTTTATTTTGGACTTTATTGATAATTTTTAAAATAGTGTTTTTATTATATCTAGCATTAATAGCTAAATGAATAATTTTATTAATTTCTTTATTTTCGTTAAACTGAAAATAAGTATAGTTAATGGCACGAAAAACATAAGAGTGAAAAAAAAAGTCATTTTAAATTCATTAGGGTGAGCGGAAGAAACAGGAATGGGGGGGGGGGGGGGAAGGGATGAAAGAATCTTTGTAATAAACATCGAACCAAATAGCAGAGTTATCTTCGTTACGGTGAATAGTTAAGTCCAAAAAGGTAAGTGTACGGTTAACTTTAGATTCAAATGTAAATTTAATAGAGAGGAATTGATTATTGAGAATATCTATAAAGTCAAGGAGAGAAATTTTAGAGAAGGGCCAAGAAATAAAAATGTCATCTACATACCGTAAATATAAGGTGAGTTTAAGGGTAACTGAAGCAAACGCACTTTCTTCTAGATCAATTAATATAATATCTGCTAACAAAGGGCTAAGGGGGAGCCCATAGGGGCACCAAATGTTTGTTTATAAATAACACCGTTAAATACAAAAACAAAAAATAAATAAATAAATAAAAATTAGAATTAATTACATTGAAAGCTTCTAAAATAAAATTAAGAAAGTGAGCAAGGAGAGGATTATATTTACATTTATTAGCAATAATATTGTAGACCTCATCTAAAGGAATATTAGGAAAGAGAGAAATTATATCTAAACTAAAAAAAATATCAGTACGGTTAAGTTTTGTATTTAAAATCCTAGTTTTAACTTCGATACCTAAATTAACAATACGTGGGTTACCAATTATAGTAGTTTTAAGTAGATTAGATAAAAAAATTTCAAGAAAATACGTAGGGCTATTATATTTCGAAACAATTTGGGGTAAAGGGAGGTTATTTTTATGTGTTTTAATTTTAAAAACAAGTTGGGAATATCAGGGTAAAGAGGAATTTATATATTATATGGTGAAATTAACTCTTTAAAAGAGTTAATTAATTTTTGAGTTTTACGTGTTAACCCTACAAGGCACCCAGTTCCATATGTGGAACACCGATTTTAATCGTTCCTATAGCTATAAAACTATTAGTAGTGACATCTCTTGACATCTTGATAGAAGCTACTGACATTTAGCAATGTAGTAATACGAATCTTTACCTAAAGATGTCGTTCGTGTTTTTGTTATAATGCACTCAGTGTGAAATTTAAATGAAAGTGATACGTAAGTCGTTTGTCTGAATTCAAAAATAAAAAAAGAATAGTTATTGAACTGTTTTGACTCGAAAAAAATATACTGTGTGTTATAACGAAGTTTATATTTTGCAGAGGTAAATTGTTTTTTTTATATTACAATAGTAAACGTATTAGTAAAACATATTTTTATGTATGTTCCACACACGGTAGGTTGAGCTAAAAAGTTGATTTTTCCGTAAAATATGGTTTTATTTTTATAAGTTTTCTTTATCTTCTGATCACTAATTACAATCTATATATTTTTGTCGCGCACTAAAAAAATTGAGCCTTGTGCGGTTAAATTGTCAGTTGGATTAGAGGTAACTGTAATACAATTTAAATCATTAATAGCTTCAAAAGCTTTAGCATTAAAATCAGAAGTGTTTAAAGCAAATAATTGTTCAGATTTATCAGCTTGAAGAATACGAAAATTTTTGTTGGTTTTAAGTTTTTTAAGTTTTAGTAAGTTGAAGTTTTTTGACCCATAGTTATGGTTATTATGTCTATTTAATGAGAAAACAGAATGTGCACGAAATTGTTCTTGATTTTCAACAGGTAACAGTTTAATTATATTTTAAAATTTTGGAATCACACGCTCAGGTTTTAATTGAGGCCTCAAAGAAAAATTAGGCCCATTATTAAGGAGATATATTTCATGTTTAGAAAACTTATAGTTTGATAAATAAAAAAAAAATTACAAGATGGAAATGTGTATACGTGTTTTAAAAGTGATTTTATACTTTTTTTAATAAGTAAATAAATAAATCGTGCACCCCCCCCCCCTTCCCCATCAAGGAAAAAAAAATAAAAAAATAACCGCAGTTCTGTGTAATTTGCAATGTACGGAATTCCATAACATATCTTAACGAAGAAAATTTCCGGGTTTTTTGTTTAAATTTGCAAATATTAGGGAAAACGAAATTTAAGTAGACAAGAAAACAAAGAAATTTATTTAAATTCAAAGAGAATTAACGGTACAATAACGGTACAAACGAATACAACTGAAGCAGTTTGAGTATAAAGGAAATTGTCAAATAGGAAATATCAGTATTACTATGTATCCAGTTATGTCAGATTTCAATAGTTTATAATGCAATGAAAAAACATTATAAAAGTTTAATATTTCTTGGAAATGTTTCTCTAATGTACATAAACAATATAAAGAGAATAATATCAAAGAGGAAATTTTTAAAATACAGGCCCTTATAATTTCAATAGAAAATTAGAATAAAAAAAAAATACATTGTTTAATGCAAAATTTCAATCATTGCTAAAATTGTATTTTATATCTGATTTAAATTGTAAACAAACTAGAGTTAAAGAAAACTGAGGGTATATATATTCCTTAATTAAAAAAATAATTCGGATTGTTTCATGTGACTGTTTTATGTAGGTTATTTATATATGTGATTGGTTTAGTAATGATTCTTAAGCGAGTTTTAAAATGGTTTATTATTGTTTAATTTAGATTTTTAGTGACTAATGACAAAAACAAACAAAATTAAACAAAAATTACTTCACGACTTTTTATTTATATATATATATATATATATATATATTAGTTTAGTTTTGCGGGAAAAATACAAAATTTGGTATCTTATTTTTGATCACAAAAACATTGCTTTGCCTTTTATGAAACTCAATTTTTATAGAATGTTATAGAAATTTTATAGAATATTGAATACACCTGTTCTTCTGATTATAAATAAATAAATAAAATAAAACGAACAATAGCCTGGTGTGTGCATTCGAAAAATATTATAAATTTTTCTATAATACCTTTTGTAATAATTTTTACGTACTTAACCAATAGGGAATTTTTTATTTCGTTTGGGCAGTAGATTTTTATAAATATTAAACTCTGTGTTTCGAATAAATATTTTGGTACTTACGTATTAACGCCACCGCAGTTAATACGTAGTGACGCCAATCTACACTTAAAGTTTTTGCGACAAATCATAAAATAAAACACTTTATTTAAAATCAAAACACTTTCAAAATTCAAAACACTTTACTTAAAAACAAAGTAGTCAATCGGATTTCGGTAGAAAATGGGCCGATATAGAGTTTAACATAGATTCAAAACAGTCTCTATTTTCTTTCACCTGATGCTTTCGCCATATGAACTCTGATAAATAAGATTCCAAATGATGTATCGCATTCCCCCTATGTCTCTTATGTGCGAACAACAAGATTGCTCTTTATTGGAGCATCAGCGCAACTTCTGCTGCAGTGGCGTTAATACGTAAGTAACTTCTGCTGCGGTGGCGTTAATACGTAAGTACCATAAATTTTTTAGCAAAAGAGGCTTTCTTAGACTACAAAAGATTTGTGCGAGTGCATTGGTAGACTGAATTAGGCAGCTCACTAGAGATACTAAATGAGATGTAAGCGATGGTCCAGAATTACACTTAAAGTGGCTTAGAGATATCAAAACACTATTTTTATCTGCATTGGAAGTAATGGTTCCTTCGATGCTAAAACCGAAGGGCATACTCAAAATAATAATAGTAATAAATAAATAAATAAATAAATAAATAAAATAAATAATACACTTGTCAGCGTACACTGTAAATAAAAGGGTCTTAAAGTAAGACATAAAAACAACTGAAACGCCATTTAAGACACGTAAATGTCTTAAAATGTGCATTAGACGTTATAGATATTTTAATTTAAGACAGAAATATGTCTGAAATATGAATTCAGACACAAATATGTCTGAAACATGTAAATACGCCAATTTTCAGACAGCAAAACACGTTTGAATTTTCAGACACTTTAGAAATTCAGACACTTGCATTACTTAGAAATTTTTTTATATGGAATCTGCTTTAAGAAAATATGCTTATCCTACTTCTTTCCACATTCAATAAATATATTATTATTTTATATAATAAGCAGTTAAACTACTTAAATTATATGGTAGCTTTATGAAATTATATTTTTATGGAATAATAAACTCTAGGGATGCGTATGATATTTGCATGCTATTATCTTTAACACTATTCATAAACAACATATTTAAACACAAAGCTTATTTTGTTCACAAATAAATAAATAAATAAATAAATAAATAAAATAAATAAATTTAAAAGAAAAATCTTTGTCTTTGAAGCTTTCTTATATTAAAAGAAAAAGTGTAAAGACGGATGTAGCAATTAATTTGTAGAGAAGAAAGCGAATTTATAAGTGAACAATCATGAATAATTTGTGCATATTTTTTTTTCTTTCTTTCTTCTTATTATTATTCATTTAAAGACTTTTTTCTTTCACAAATTCACCTACATCTAAATGTAAAACTACAAATTTTTCTGTATTCATGAGTATAGTTCGTTTTTATTTAAATATCACTTTTAAGTAAAGAAATCGTTATCTTCGAGGGATGAAACCTTCACATAAATGTTATGCATTATTAAAAAATTCGGGTCCTCTAAATATGAAATTTAAGATAATAATATTGATTAAGTTTAAAATACCATACTATCAAAATATAGCAAAAAATTAGAAATAAAATATAACACTGCGATTAGTTTCTCGAATACTGCAGTATACTATATCATAAAAACACACATTCCTGTATTCGACGATAGCGTGATTGGTAAATGCTCACTCCGACAATGCTTCGCTTCAGGTTTCGGTTTCCTTAAACTGTGTGAGTTCGAGTCCCAACGTCAGAAAATGGGAGTTTGTTTTTTTTCTTTTTTTATATAAATATTTCATTAATGCTCTAAACAATTCTAAAATATATTTTTAACAGAAAAACGTAATCGCACGCCATATTTATTTATTTATATATTTATTAAAAAGCCTTATAAACGGTTGTATTTTTAAGCCTAACATGGCGGTGCTTTTAAGCCTAAAACATGGCGGCGTTTTAAGACACTTGCAATATCTTAATTTCTGATGCAAAAAGGTGTCTTAAAAAGTAAGACATTTTTTTTTTTTTTTTTTTTTTTTTTGCTTAAAAAATGACCATCCATTTAAGACACTTTTTAAACTGAATTTAAGACATTTACGTTTACAGTGTAGTACATTTTAATGTTGAACAGACACTGCTACGTATATGGTTTTTTATCAGACTAGTCACGAAGAATATAGAAATTAAAAAAGGTAGCAAAAATTAATGAATAAATAAATAATAATAATAATAAAAAGAAATAGATTAATTAAAATTAATTAAAGTTAAATTAAATTAAAAAAAAATGGGTAAGAGTAAAATGAGATTACAGACACAGTGTGTGTAGGGAGTGGGGCCAACTGATTAAACGTGGATCCCAGGTCTGTGTGGGATAGAACGCCCTACATGGAGGTCTTTTATAAGAGAGCACAGCTCATATTTGGAGAGAGTTTCGGTGCAAATCAATGAAATTTTTAAACAGATAAGTCGAAAAGCCACACCTGGGATCGAACTCGGCTCTTCTCGCCTACTAGCTCGAGAAGAGAACTTCCCGGATTCTACAGGCAATGTCAAAGGTAAAAAAAGGAACAGCAATCAAATGAGCAAAAAATAAGAAAATTAAAATAGTTAAAATTATCTTCGGTACCAATACTTCATCTAAATTAGTTTGTCTTGAAAATTCCGTCGTTTTTCGTAATTGATATAAAATTTTAATGAAAAGTTTGTTTTGTTAGTATTTTTACTACCTTTATCCCTTAAACCAATTTTTTCATTATTTTTCTCAAAAGTACTAAACTAGTTCAGTTTTTTTTTGTTTAATGTATATTTTTTTCTGCTTTAAATTTTTCATTTTCATGAATGTTATTTTTCTGTAACTGATAATTTAAAAATTTTCCTAACAGTTTGCTCTTTCTGTAAACCAATTGACTGCTTGTCTTTTCATTTGATTAGCTATATCCTCACTTTTCTATTACCCTCTCTTTTACTTGCAGTCTGTCACTTCATTTTGAAGTGACAGACACACAGTTATATTAACCTGATGCAGGCAGATAACGTGTTTTGAAACGGATAGTGCCAGTAATTTTTTATAGTCTTTTCAAAAAGTGCTTAATACCTTACTATGATAATAGTTCTTGAAATCATTTTGGTATTTACTAATTGTTTAAAGTATTTATTAACGCTTTTTTTTTTTTTTTTTTTTTTTTTTTTACTTTCTTGATATAATTTAATTGCGTACATTGGACATTTTATTCCGTTTTTGTATATTTTTACTTCCTTATACAAAGTATAAGGAAGTATAGTAATCCCGATTTGCGAAATGGATTTTGCATTTCACATTGCTCGAAAACGAATGATCACTGAATGTTGCCAATTTATACGTGTGACTGTCATGATGTCTAGTTGTACACTTGCAAGTGTCGTCTTAACACGAGCTCTCGTTTTAGAGATATAAGGGACTTTACACGATTTTTCGCGACGTCTGTATGTGTGTGTGTGTGTGTGTGTGTGTGTGTGTGTGTGAGTATGTCGCATAACTCAAAAACGGTTGGACGTAGAAAGCTGAGAATTGGTACATAGGTTTGTTATAACATCTAGTTGTGCACCTCCCTTTCTGGACTTTGTATGATTTTCCGTTTTGGAGATATTTAGGAAAATTAGGTTCATAATGGACAAAATGTGTCAAAAAACGGTAATAACTCAAAAACGGTTTGGACAAATCTTGCAATTTAACTGACTTCCCGACTAGCTAGACATTTGAAACTTTCAGAAAAGTTCAGAACACGTTGACAATGCATTTTTAAAAATATTTTTAGCCAACTGTTTCTAATACCTGCTGCATCAGCAGCGTTTATGTGATTCAACAGAAAATTTATTTAACTAACTTCTCGACTAGCTAGCCCTTTGAAACTTTCAAACTAGATCAGAACACGGTGAAAATGCATTTTTTTAATACTTTTAGCCAACTGTTTAGGGTCCCTGCTGTCTTCGGCAGCGTTACCAGTACAAATCTTGCAAGTGATTTTTTACTAACTTCCTGACTAGCTAGACATTTAAAACTTCTGGAAAAACTCAGAACACGGTGACAATGCATTTTTTTTATATTTTTAGCCAATTGTTTCAGGTGACTGCTGCCTTCGACAGCATTTATATGGTTCAACAGAAAATTTATTTAACTAACTTCCCGACTAGCTAGACATTTGAAACTTTCAGAATAGTTCAGAACACGGTGAAAATGCATTTTTTTTAACACTTTTAGCTAATTTTTTCGGGGACCTGCTGCCTTCGTCAGCGTTACCAGTACAAATCTTGCATCGGTTTTTAACTAACTTTCAGAAAAGCTCAGAACACGGTGATAATTCATTTTTTTAAATATTTTTAGCCAACTATTTCGGGTCCAATGACAATGTTTTTTAACATTATGTATATTTCTAAAAGTGTATAAGGAAGTCATGTGGTGCCCACATGAGATTTTTTTTTATGTATAAATTCACATCATAATTTTAAAAATTGTAAATAATCAGTGTCTTCCCAATAAAATGTTTGGTAAATATATTTTAAGTAGAATTGTTTTTCTACAGTTGCGTTATCTTTTTTCAAATGAATTCTTCATTTTCAATATATATCCTGATATTTTTCAGATACCGACTTTGCTTTCAAAGCAATATAGAAAGAAATATTTGAGTTGCTACGATATTAGATACTCTTGTAATAAAGTTCAACTTGTCATTAAAGTGGAACTCTGTGAATGGTAAATATTGATTCAATGTCACAAAATCTTTCTATCGTGACTGAAGGCCATTGATTTATTTCTACGTAAAAAGTCATGTGGATGCTTTGGAAAATAAAAAAAAAATAACTATTTGTTAAAGGAATATTAAATTTTTTACAATACCCGTTCTTGTTTGTAAAACTTTTGATTTCAAAAACTTATATGATAGTTTTTGGCAATAATGTATGAAAATATATTGAACATCTTAAAATAAAATACCATATAAACTAAAATATAATTGTGTCAATTGCAATATAATTATTAATATATTTAAATATAAATATTGTAATTAAACAACATTTGAAAATCTTAGCTATATGAATAAAATAATAAAATTGTCCATTTGTTTTGTAATTTTAATTAATAAATAATTTTGATACAAATTTCAATCATTTGTGCTATGGCTATTGTGATAGATGGGAAGAATTAATTTTATTGAAAATGAAACATGATCAGACTGGTAATCAAACCTGTAGCCTCTCGGACAACATCCCAAAGTATGGCTCAATCGGTGGAGTGTTGGGGCGTTGACTTAGAAGTGTTAAAAGTTCGAAACAGGATCACGCACACTTGTTCTCGTCGACGCTTGTCTTCGCGCTTCGTCGTCTTGGACTCATGCTTCTGGATGACAAATCAGATTTTTAAAGTCCGTATCACAATCTGTGAACTTCAGAAAAATTCACATTTAACCAGCACGTCATCTCAGGCTGACTTTTGCTCTCGATTTTCTGTTTTTCTATTTTTAATCTCGTAGATTTTTAGGCAAATGATACTTCGAAGTTGACATAACGAACTGACTATCCCAATTTAAGAGCGGACAATACCTAATCTCGCCGGCAGCCTTGGCCCATGTTATTCTATGGGAAAATTTGATTACATAATTACTCATTACCTAATGCATATTTTTCAATTCTGTTTTCACATTTAGAAAATTCATAAGCGTTCAATTAGTACTTGTTTTCCAAAAATTGATTTTTTAAAATTTTAGTACTTCATTTTGCGACTAGAAAATGAGAAAAATGCATTTTGTGAAAAATCGCATTTTTGAACTCAAAATTAAAATGTAAAAATTAAAAAAAATGAATTTTTCAAAAATGAGTATTCATTTAATGGTTATGAATTTTCTGACTGCGAAAACAGAATTAAAAAATATACATTAGGTAATGTGTAATTGTCGCAACAAATTTCCCCATAGAATAACATTGGCCACGACTGTCCGCGGCACTAGGTATTGTCCCCTCTTAACTAAGGCAATGAGAGTTGCAGCCTCACTCTCGAGCGTGCATTTTATGCTTCTAAAAAATGACACATTCGAATTGCAAAGCCATTTCCTAGTAGCATTGATCGATTGTATTTTGTTTTGCCTATCATCGACTCCTCGAAATTTGCTCGAGCATTAACATGGACCTATAGTTTAGAACAGTATCTAAGATCAGTTTTCGATGAGGAATATTTCACAGAAAAAATATATCGAACCGATGACAAATCACGTGAAAACATGGTAGAAATCCTGTCTTTCCATCGGATTTTAAGCTTCAGATTCTAAAATTCATCGGGTTCCGATCATCGGATTCAAAAATTTCCCGATGAGACATTTTAAATAAACTCCCCATGAGATTCATCGCTCTTGATGAGATTCTGAGTATCCGAAGTTTACAACTTCATCGTTGTCGATAAGAGGCCATTCAAAGACTGATTACATTTTGCTGCAAGGGTTAATTTGCGTATTACAGTTTTATTTAACAACTTTTATTTAACAACATATTCAAATCTAATACGGATAATTTCATTAGTTTTTTTTTTTTTTTTTTTTTTTTTTTTTTTTTTATGAGTTTCACTAACTTTGGGATTTTTTTTATTACATTTTGTGAGATCATTGAAATACATTATGCTTCTCATCAATCGCTGAAATATTTCATATAGATACAGAATATTTTAAATGATTGTTATTTTGCTCAAGTTGTGGTTTCATATTGGATATTGTACTAGAATATTAAAGTACAATTCAGAATGTTCTTGTATATGTGAATTTGTTTTGATGAAATACCTGTTTCAATTAAAGAAACTGTAATGTTTCATTTTTGAATTTAATTAATTAAAAAAATAGGGTAAGGTTTTTTTAAAGAAATACACAAACAAAATTTAAACATATTTTCTACCTTTTTTCCGCATTGAATTAGTACTTGCTTATCATAAGCAATAATTTAACTTAAGTTTTTCGGCATTCCTTTAACTTTTAGCGCAAACAGATGCGTGACATTTATTTTATGCATTAAAGAAATTAAACATTAATTAGAAAAATCATATGTCAGCATTCAAATATATTTTCAACAGCAAATGTATTTATTATTTTTTTATTCGTATTGGGTTGTTCGATAAATAATGTCTTTTTTTTTATTTTTCATGTTTTTCAAAGTCAATTTATTTATATTAACAACAAACATTAATCAATGACATATTGACCATTTTATTGGATGGCCATCTTTCGGTAAGTTGAAAAATTCCACGTTCGAAGAAGCCTTGGTTTTTCGAAGCGAAGGTTTTAAAAAACGACATTATTTATCGAACAACCCAATTGGTTAAACAAAAAATATTTTTGAACTTACATTTTGATTATACTGGCACTAAATGATAAATTATATTATTTCCAATGTAACAATGTATTTTATAGAAATATCAGATATGAATAAATGATAAAAATATTGCAAAACTTTCCATGATAAAATAAATAAATAAAAATATAAATAAAAATTGTGTTTGTTTTGTCTATTGTATAATACACAACGTGATCAGAATAAATCTCAGACTGTACAGGGTACCCTGTAGCTATATGCAATTCGTAGAATTTAAAAGTCAGCCATTATACTGAAACTGCAAATTAAGTAAGGTAGGGGCTTAAAAAAAATATATTCTTGAAGTTTTATCAAATGTAAATACTGATAATAATAATAACAATAAGAATTTTATTTAATCAAAAAGTATGCTAAAAATATTTTTTCTTTCACTGACAGTTAAATTATATTTAAAAATTATTCGTTGTTAAAAATATTATATGTCGCTGAATTAAAAAATGCGCTTCATAAAAAATTTTCTATGTTGTGTGTTTCAGTAACTCATTAATTATTTAACCGTAACGTAAACATATTTCTGATATTTATTTTCTATATTACAGGAAGTAAACGTCAGCAAGAAAAATCACAGGTCAGCAGTTATTTTAAATAGTTCAATTACGATGCATGTGCTGCATTTCCCAAGATACTCATTAATTATTGAGCATAAAAAGAACTTCATTATAATATAACGGCGGGATGATAAATACCATTATCTATAAATTCTTTATAAAAGCCGAAGTATTTGCTTTAATCTCAAGAGAATGATTATTAAGTTGGCAATGGTGTTTTACTTATAATATAGGTTTTCCAATTTATTATGAAAATGTTAAACTGCTTATAATATGCTTGAATTTAAAGAGTAAAATATCTTATTGATGAATTCATGCATTTATAAATGCATTTGAAAGGATAGAAGATGTCTTAAATCATTTTAGTGATTTACTGGTCTTTTGTAAAATGTACGTTTTCTTTTCTTTCTTTCTTTTCTTTTCTTTTCTTTTTTTTTTTTTTAAACATACACAAGTGTATGTTATGGCAACATTAAATGTTATGGCAACAACATATATGGCAACATTTAATAGAATTTTTTTAATAAATAAAAAATACATAAAACATGTATGTTATGGCAACAATATATATGGCAACATTTAATAGAATTTTTTTAATAAATAAAAAATACATAAAACATCATAATAAAAATTATTATTATTTTTTTTTAATGTTCCCTAAATAGTATTTTTTTTTCCTCGATATATTTTTATGTCTCTGGAAGTTCGCTTATCTTGGTAGAGCACGTAAAATAAACAATGGATTTACTGTTTTGCTTTCCCACAAAAACAATTTTGAATCAAAACGGCGACAGGGATGAATAGGACACAAGACAGAATACAAGGATTACATTTTAAATAAAAGCAAACAGAGCGCTGTCAAGGCGGTGCTACATTTTACACTTTAGAACATTTAAAGTAATAAACACGCATACGAAACACTGCGAACCTTTTTGAAAGAGATACTGCTACAGACTGGAAAAGATCATTGCTAAATCTCATTGGGTGCGAGAACACGTGGGTTTGATGACGAATATGGCTATGGTGTACCATAGCCATATCAAGATGTCTTCCATTCTTTACTAGAGAAATGCTCAAATTTTCTCTGCACATAAGGAGGCTTAGTTAGATTCTTATAATTGTTTTGCGAAGTGGATTCTATATTACCGTCCCTGACGACGGTATTCCTTTTTACATATGTAGACCTAATGTTCTCATAAGCGTCAAGCTTTTCAGCTAAAGTGTCTGGCGAATTCAGCTGTTCCCATTCATCTAACTGATGTTCCTTGCAGTCAGGAGCAACACTCCTCTTCGTGTGATCAGCAATGATCAAATCCTGAAGATCTTCGAATGTGGTGACATCCAATTCCTTTAACCAGTTTTCGAAATTAGTTTTTAGGTGAGAATAGTAGTCATGCCAGGTTCCTTCCTTTTGCTTGCGATGAGCAAGAAATAACTTTCTAATTTTCTCGGCACTGAGCTTAAAACATTTTAACAATAAATCCTTTACGAATTCAAAATTTGAAGCATTTTCTTCAGATTCATGGACTATTAGGGTGGAAATCGAACTCGGTATTAAGCTAAGCAGGTGGGACACCCAAAGATGCTCGATTATCTTTTATAAATTGAGCTGCCTTTCTAGTAGTACAAGGAATAGGGTTATATCATCAGGTTTTGCTTTAAATGTAGGCAATAACTTTTAAACATCCACTTTGTTCTCCGAAGATGACGTTGTTCGCTCCAGTATATTTCTCGCTTCATTAGGTTCCGTAGCCTGGAATTTGAGCTTTTCTAACTCGAAGTCAATTTCTAGTTCTAATGTTCTTCCAAAGCTTCCTGCCGACGTTTTTCTTCTAACTGGGATTCTGCCTTAAGTTGTTTCTCCTCTCGTAATTCAATGATATTTTTTAGTAAAAACCTCGTCGGTAAACGTAGGGGACGATCTAATAATCTCGTGTAACTTAGCAATTCGCCTCAAAAACATTTACCTTAATAATAATACTGAAAAATATTTATCAACATAAAATTATTTCACAATGTCAAGCAAAATCCTATTTTATTTAAAAATATTTACTTTTAAAATTAATATAATTCAAATAAAACATTATACAAGAATATAGAAACATTGTTTTTACATTCTTAAATTAAGAACACTTTTCTATGTATTGTAGAAGATACCAATATTCATAACGTTCAGATATCGGATCAACAAAATTATATTCCAATTTAAAATCATGAGAACAACATAACTCAAATAAAACCATTATAAGAGAATATACTTTTATGTTCTAAAAGAAGAACACCAATACTTTTAGTTTTTTTTTTCTTTTTTTTAAGCAAAATAAAATTTCAAGTATCTTTATTTTATTTATTTATTCATCATTTTTTATTTAATTATTTGTTTCGTTCATCACTTTCAATTTAAATATTTTAAAACAGAACAATTTTATGAACCATACTTATTCTCATTATAAATGTACCATTTAAAGAACAAAACAAAGTACTTATTTTAAGACAACTCATTTCATTATAAACGTTACCATTTAATGATTAAACCAAAATTACCCATTCTTAAGAACAAATTATTAATAAAAATTTCTTAAAAATTTAATAATTTATTCATACATATTATTAACAAAAGAATAACTAAAACACCTTTTCTCTGAATATATTTTTTTATACATGCCGGACGGCTGAAGTAGATACTTTCTCAAAACGAAATAATCTGGTGTGTCACTCACACGACTTTCTCTTACCCTGAAATTTAATACTATAAATGCAGGTTGCGGATTAAAAGGTAAGATAACGAGTACTGTTATGTAAACCTGTGTTAAACAATTCATATTAGGCTTCTGAAGAGTTTTACATGATAATTACTTCCGTGTGAGGAGGGCTACCGCCCCTCTCAACCCCCCGTTTCATTAATGCACCTACATTTATATAGAAATTAATTCGGTTATTAAAAAATAATTCTGTTTTTAAAAAATAATTTATTAAAATTATTATTTAAAAAAATTATCTTTTATGATAATGCAGACGATTTCCATATTAGAGAAGTAGCATATCACCAAATATCCGAAAAAATTCCATTTTATTCTCAATATTTAAAAAAAAAAAAAAAAAACCTAAGTTTTTTTTCTTTAAAAGTACAAAAAATCGATAACTTTGTTTTAAATTATCGCAGATCGATGGTTCAACCATTCGTTTTAAAGGTATTGACGAGCTCTTTTGAAAGATACCCATCATGAAAATTTACTCCCCTCGAGGGCGGACATCCCCCCCAGGGGGGGGAGGCGAGGCTCCTACATACACAAAAAAATTTTCCCAGTTAACTATCTCTATTACAAAAATTATATATTCGTTTCATTTGGTTTAGTGCAGTCTATAGACGTTAAACTCTACTTACCTGCAATTTCCCCCATAGACGTAATGTATTAGAATTCTCTTGAGTGTCCCTGTACACGAACCATTTGCTTGATCTTAAAGAAAAGCTTACTGTAGCATCCCTATATGATACACATTTAGAATACCAAGTTTGAACTTTCTGCCATAATTTGTTTTTGAGATATGCTGATAACAGACAGACACACACACAGACCCTTTGCTAAAAACATGATTTTCGTATTCAGGGGACCTCAAAAGGTGTAAATATAACAAAATCTCGCGTTCGAAAATTTGACCCAAAAACAATACTTTACCTTATGGGTAAGAGAAAGTAATAACAAAACCTTTTCCTATTAAATCACGAAACAAAACGCATGAATTCTAGATGCACATTAGTATTAGAAGCATAGGAGCACACAATATTGGCGATAACATCATTTCGCGCGAAAAACTTGAATACTTTTGAAATGCACACATATTTTCGAACGCTTCGTAAACAGCACGGATATATCTTTTGGTGGTATAACACATGACTTGGAAAGCTGATCTCTGGCCCCGTAGTTGAACCGTCAATTATGTTGCTGGAAGCTAGTTTAGCTTGGTAGAGCACGTAAAATAAACAATAGATTTACTATAATACTTTCCCATAAAACTAATTTTAAATAAAAAAGATGACAAGGAAGAATAGAACGCAATAATTCTCCAACAACTGTAGAACAAGACATAATTTAATTAAGACAGAAACACAATATATACAGAGTACAAGGATTACATTTTAAATAAACCATGAACAGCGCTGTCAAAGCGGTGCTACATTTTATGCTTTAGAACATTTCAAGTAATAAACACGCAGACGAAACTCTGCAAACCTTTTTGAAAAAGAGACTGCTACAGACTAACAAAGTTTATTACTAAATCTCATTGGATGCGAGGTCACGTAGGTTTGAATGACGAACGCTTCTACGTAAGCGTTTCGTCATTGGCCTTCGCTGGGAAGCAACGTCACAGGGTGATTTGAGCTAGGAGATGTGGTTTAAAAAGATCTGGTATTAGAGTTTGACAATATATTATAAAGTGTTTGGTCCTTACTTTTTCCATTGATTGATAAGTTTATTTCTAAAAAATACTGTCTGTGATGGAATGCTGAAATTTCTTCCAAAATGTTAGTATTCTTTTGAAAGTAATTATAAGATATTTAAATAATTTAAATATATTTTTAATAATAATAAAGAAAAAAATATCAGTGAATCCACAAAATAATATAAAACTATATTTAGAATGTATTGTTATACTGTTATAATGTAAAACACAGACACATATTCAAATATAAAACAACAGGAAACATTAAACCAAAATAAAAAAAAAATGAAATTTTAAAATTTAAAAGGAGGGGGAAAATTAAAATTCTCTAAATCAGGATTTTTTAAAAATTTCACTAGTTTTGAGAAATTATAATACACATTAAGTATATTACTTTGTTATATTTCATTTATTATGTTTATTATATTGGCGTTTATTTTGTTATTATTGTTGTATTTTAATGCAATGTATGCATGCAAAATTTTAAAATGACACTAATGGTAGAAAAATATTTTTTGTCAAATCAACTTTTTTTTTTTTTTTTTTATTAACTGAAATTTGTAATAAGTTCATTTTCAAAATATTTTTTTATGAAGGCATAGAGGAGAGTGGTAACTAATGGGAATTCTCCCATTCCCTCTAATGGAACAGTAGTCAAATGTTATTGAAAATATTAATTTTTAGAAAACAGGCTGGATCTAAATGGCAAAACAAAATCTGCTATTTTCAAAAATAAGAGGTCAACCATTTACTATTGTTTTAAAGAGTAAATAAAGTTTGTTTTCAACAATAAAATGTTTGTTTGATTTTTTTTAATGACATTTACATTCCATTATTGCCAGAAGGTGTTCAGGATACAATTAACTAATGTAACACGGATATTACGTTTTATATCAGATTTAGTTAAATTGTCTTTAGATAAACGTAAAATATCACCACGAATGGGACAAACAAATTAGGGTCTAATGGGACAACTGGACTGATGATGCATATGCTCTTATCATTAATGATATGCGTGATTTATTAAAACTTTGACAAAAACATCTGAAAAAGAAATGAAAAATAATGAAACAACACACAGAATTTTCTCAAAAAGGCTTAAATTAATATATATATATAGATTAAAAAAAAGAGAAGCGTATTTTTGTTTTAGCACAGTAGTTTTGTACTAAATATTTCTTCAAGTAATGATGATTTTTTTTTTTTTTTTTTTTGAAAGTACTGATGCTAAAAAAAAATGTTTTCTGAGAGCAAATGCCTGAAAAAGGTTTTGTTTTAGTAAAATTTAAAGAGAAACCTTCTGTGTATCGTTATGTAACGGTTGTAATTGATGCAAACTGTAGAATTCAAGATCTTTTTGCAGGTTATCACAGAAAAAAAATATACGATTCACAAAAGTTTATGTATCCTGAAAAAAAAAAAGTATTCGACAGAAAGTAAAAATATAGCACTGAATTTACCTAAGCGTACAATCGATCAGAAAACTATTCGTTATTTAACTTTAATGTTTTTTGCTTTTAATTTGAAATAATTAATAGTATACTGATTATGTGTATTGTATTTTGAATTAAAATATGCTGCCTTTATATTGGTACTGCAATTCCGCACTTTGTATTCATTTTGATATGTCCCATTAGATTCACATGATGTCCAAATAGACCCCCAACCCAAGAGACTAATGGAACAACTACAATAGTGTATATACATTCCATTATATTTAAAAATGAGCAAATTTTTTTTTTTTTTTTTTTTTTTATAAAGTCAATATTTTCCTTATTATGCATATAATAATTTTAAAAAGTCAGAAAATATTTGATTTCATTTCGAAGTAATGATTACTTTAAAATTATCACGTTACCTCCCTACCCCTTTCCCTAGTTCTCAAACTTTATGGACCACAGACATTGTTAATAAAATATGAATTTGTAACATATCATTTGCAACATATCATTTGTAGCTATCAGAGGCAAAAACTGAATTTTCATATGATTAATTTTAAGTTACATATGTCTTTAATATAAATTACTTATTTTTCTCATAACACATGAGATAACAAGTTTAAAATTTTAGAACAAAGAAAAATTATTTTAAAACTATTTTAGCACATATTTTTACTAAGTTTATAAAAAATATTTAACATTAAATGACATAGACAACTTTAAAACATATCATTTTAAATAAAAAAAAAAAAAAAAAAAAAAAAGTATGCGTCAACAAACTAAAAAATCTCTAAGTTTTTTTTTTTTTTTTTTTTTTTTTTTTTAATAATTATTATTATTCATTTAAAACCACACACACACACACACAAAAAAAAAAAAAAAAACTGCATAACAAAACCTTCATTTCCAAGTTCAAAGAGTTCAATAACACCCCTTAAAATAGAAAAAAAAATCTTGCCTTATAAACTGATATTGGCTGCGATAAATATAAAGAAACTAATCGTGGAAAGTCATTTGGACCATCGATTGCAATAAAAGTGGTTGATATAGAAAATAAAAAAAGTTGCTTTACTCATTATTTTGTTGTGATGATGTTTAGATAGAATTATTGTGGAAGGTATTGATTTATTTTACGACAGAAGCTGAAAAGAGCAATGTCTGAGAGCATTGTATTGTTGCTGTATTGAATGTCAAAGCGTTTTTTTAATTTGCGTTCGTCATTAATATTTAACAAATAAAGTGCATATTTTCTTTTCAAAGATATTCCTAGATATACTTTTTGTAAACTGTAAAGGAGTATATAGCGTGTGGATGTTAAGGCCTACTGACTGCACGAAGTTACTCGTCATCGGTGGAGTATGTGCGGTGTCTTTCTGAAAGACCCCAGTCTTAACTTACCCGAGTTTCAGAGGAAAACATGGAAAACTTCTAACGGCGGACGGACGAGTGTGACCTGTGATCAATATGGCACTCCCTGTCTACCAACTTCGAGAGCAGAATCTCTCAGTCACTGATGGGCCGTAAACATAAATGTTTTAAAATGGTGTTCTTTCATTATGCAATAAAGTTAATAATGGGCATTTACATAAAAATTTATTTATTAAATATTGTAACAACAATAAAAAGTCTATATTATTATTTAGAATAATAATATTCTCTTTTTAAAATTTTACTTTAAAAAAATGTTTAAAAATAAATAAATTTTGAAACACATCTTTCTAAATCTTTCATATTTAATATTATTAAGATTACTTTTTCAAAACTAAATCATCAAATAAATAGCAGCTTTCTAAAGAAATATACTATCGTCAATTTATATTAGTTTTGTAACAATAATTTTGCAGCTTTAATACAACAGGAAAAATCCGAATTTTACAAGAATTTTGCATAATCGAATTTTATTGAAAAGAAAATAATTTCATTTTTTAATACAAATTTCAAAGATTGTTATTTTAAAAGAGTTGCGAAAAAAAAAAAAAAAAAAAAAAAAAAAAGACAAATCCCGGACAAAGGAAAAAGAAAAAAACATTTTTTTTTTTTTTTTTAATTGAAATATTTTGTTCTGGATGAAAAGGAATCGCAATTTAACTTCATTGAAGAAAATAAATTTAATAACTTGAATATATAATGGAATAAGAATAACCGAAAAAATATTGGGTGCAACTGAAAGCTTAATTAAAAAGGAGAACTTAAAGCTTTAACAAAAGATACGGAATTAAAAGACACAATTGAGTATTTTTTGAAAAGCATACATTTGTTCAGATGTTATGTATTCATTTTAAATGTTAGAAAATAATAAAGAAATGTTGAAAAATACTTATTTTTAACATTTCTTTATTATTACAATTTTAAGTAACTTTAAGTGTAAAAAATAAATTTAAAAACCACATGGATTTTGGAATCTTAATTCAGTGAAGTAATATTAAAAATTGCGAATATTCTTCAATCTAAATGAGTTATTTAATGAAATAATGTTTTCAATAATCTGTTATGTTAATATAATATTGTATCTTTCAACAAAAAATGTTATTCTGACACAAAAGAATGTTATTTTAAAAAATAATTATTATTAAGTTTGTCTTTTCAAATGTCTGAATTTATCATCAAGATGAAATAGTTATAATTCAATATAATTTATTTTAAAGTCATTTACAGGTACTAAGGGTTTTACAGATCAGATAAAATCTTAATCCTATTTGTATTAAGTATTAGTAGTTATAATTAGTGGTTAACTGAAAAATAAAACATAATTAACAGCTAATTATTGTTAGCTGTTATTTTTTATTTATTACACACACACTTACACATATATATACAGGGAGTTTCAGTAATACGTTTCAGGATGGTTGGATGGTTGGGTTTTACGTCGCACTAGTGCTGCGGAGGTGGGCAATTGGCGACAGTCTGGGACACACCCCTAGAGGCGGTCCGGAGACATGCCATCACAATTTTGATCCTCCACGGAAGGGATGGCTCTCCCGCTTCGGTGACCCCCAGAGGTATAATTTTTAATGGGAACATGGAGGACATTGCGGCCACGACAGATTTTACGTGCACAAGCCACCATTAGTGTACACGATGGTCTTTGGCCGGCTCGAGTACCGAACCCGCAATCTTAAAATTACGAGGCCGGCGCTCTACCGCCTGGGCTACCGCGGAAATTTTAGAGTGCATCTAAACGATTCAAAATTATATAGCAATGCAGGCTTGGTAATGCTTTCCTAATTATGTAGCGTACACTGAAATATCAGGAAAAAAAGACGCCACGTGAGAGAACATTCGTTAAAGTAATAAATAAACATGAATATAAATTAATAAATAAACCTGTATTGCAGTCGTGGATGAATGTTCGAACATTATCTTAGACCTTGATGATGTACAATTATGATTAAAACCATTAATCACGTATGCTGAATCTTTTTTATTTCTGATACACATCACAGCATCAGGTGATTCTTTATTTTTTTTTAAATCAAACAATTACATTTAAATAATTAACATTAGCAATTATACTTCCAATGGACAATTTGCACACATGGGGGATTTGAAAAAAGTCTTATTTTTCTGGTAGTTTTAGGCACATAAATTTCAGAAAGTTTATTAAAAATGCAAAAAAAGTCCCCATTAATTTAAAAAATAACTTTAAAATTAACCAAATATCATGTGACTTCAAAACGCTGTCTGACGTCACACTTTATGATGCTTCAATGTTTACATTTTGTTAGCCTAGTTAGAAAGCAGCAATTTGTTTTAACTTTCGTAATTATGTATCATTTATGTGATTTCTGAGCATTTCTTTTTCATTTTATATTCATTTAATACCATTATCATTTTTCCTTATCATTATTTTCAATTGTTTTCTTTTCATGGCGGTTGTCTAATGTTTTCGTTTAATAGGATCCTGTGGAATGCTAAAGAATAGCTTTTGAGAAGCATTTAGCCGTTGTATTAGTGCAGAGTGGTACAATACAATATTTATACTATGATTTTTTAATATCCGCCATTATTATAAAATACAAAACCTATTTAACTAATTCAAGAAGCAAAGCAACGCACATAATCGAATGTGAACAACGATTACTGCCCCTTTGTTGTCATAAAGAGTGACGTCACGATATATTATACTGTGTTTTCTCGATAGAGTAAATAGTGCGATGCTAAAATTGTTATAAATCAGTCATTAGATTTCAAATAAAGAAAATGTTTTTATTTATTTTCTTACCTTTTCATATTCTATTATATAAGAATAAAATCAGAAAACGTGCAAATTCACTATTACAAAAAATATTCTTCGCCTAGCTGTTCGGAGTTTTTCATGGTTATCTCCGAAACTCGGGTAAATACCAGCTAGGATATCATAGAAAGACCCCCTACGGAATGCATTTCAGCTAAAAGCCTAGGACACTAGAGTAGTTAATTGGCCTTAAGCCACACAACACGGCATACAATAGATTCTCAATAATTTTTATGTAATCCATTTTATAATAGGCTAATTAAAAAAAATAATGATTTTGTACGGTGATTTGTATACAAAAATTTCAACATAGAAAAATCAACTCGTTTGTCTGTGTAAGATTATTTACAAGAAACTGCCAATGCATAAATATTTAACTATGTCTTTCCTGACAGGGATTATTCTGCGCGACTTTGCTGAGAAGATAAGATTACTATGAACTTTTGACAAGTAAGGAAAATGAAGTTTTAGTTTTAATTCACTAATTAATTAAGGATAGAAATTCAGTTCATCAAACTATACCCTTAATTATTTTTTTTTTAATATCATAGCTGCCGACATTTATTTATTTATTTTATTTTTTACATGCCATTATTTCTTCAAAATTTTTTCGAAAAGTTCCCTTGGCGAACTTTGAAATTGAAATAGCCCGGATGTTTCGCGCAAAGTTAGTAATTTACGCAATTGTGATAAGCATTTCAATTCATCGCCAAAATGCCGAAAAAAATATTTAAAGTCGCCAGTGGGATTCCAAATTAAAGCTCTGCCGTTTAGTTGCATCCTATATTTTCAATGGCGACCATCCAATATCACAATACTAAATTTGACTTTATATAGCTGCCATTTTAAGACCAATTGAATTATACACAGATAAATAAAATATTTCCATAAAATGTTAGTTGCAAATATATAAAATTCGCCATTAAAAATTCTTTATATTACAAGCTATATTTGTAAATGCTAGAGCAAAATTATATGTGATCAAAAATAAAATTAGTTTACTCATACATGAAATGATCTTTTAACTATAACATATAATAAAATATTTTATATTAATTAAAATACTAAGTATTTGACCCTAACTTATTTATATGCTTATTGTATTTCTTTATTGTTCAAACTAGCAGGCTATGCCCGCTTCGCTGGTCACAATGTTTAAATGAAATTCCTTGGCACTCAAATTTGGGTGTTTATTGACGACAGGTGGAGCTGCTATTATTCAAGAGCTACGGTTTTAAGATGACTGTATCTCAGGATCTATTAAACGTTTACTTTATGAACCATATATTTTATATATCTCGCTCTTCACACTATATTATTATATATTTCTGACGAATATAATAAACTAGCAGGTCTAACTTTCGTTGCCCAGGTTGAAGTAATGTTTATAGAATTTTTAAATTAATGAAAGAACTGAACAAAGGTGTAAAATAGAAAAATAAATGCATGGAACATTTCCCGAAGTCTTTAATAGAAAATTTCTAGTCATTTTTGCGATGTACTGAAACAGCCATCACAATTCTGTAACTAAAGTCCTTGGTGAGAAATGTCCGAGCTAAGTCGGTGCCAAATTTCAAATTTTGCCAAAGGGAATGTTACTAAAGTTGCTCCATTAAAATAAATTAATGAATAAATAGAACGAGTTAGTTGTAGGGTGACTAAGGCGGCCGTTGAAACATGATCATTTCATTTTATTTATTTCTCACTTCAAATAATTCATTTGCTAGCAAGCCCGTTCGAAATTTTCGCACTTTTTTTTATCTCTTCGTTACCTTTAAAATTTAAAATTACTATTATTATTACTATTTTATAAACGTCATTTTTCCATATGCAAGAGCAAATTTAACAATATATATATATATATCGGATCCTTTTGATTAATTTATCTCTTTCCATTTCTATTATTTGATGAATATTTCTATTGGCTTAATGGTTTTTGCAAATTATCTCATCGTTAGGCTTATGTGTTATGTTTGTGTCATTTCTCTTCTGCGTAAGTACCTTAACAAGTTTCTACTAATCAGTGTAATCAAATTAAATTATCACCGTGACAATAATTTTATTCGAAATACATCTCATTTAAAATTTCATATGTTGGTATTTTCATCTATCTTTCATTTGCTCAGTGTTGCAAAGGAATTAAATTATTCAAATTATATATATATATATATCTATATATATATAAGAGCAGAGTCTGTGTGTGTCTGTCTCTCTGTCTGTCCGCTATAGAATCCTAGGCCGTTTCACCGAGCGGGACCAAATTTGGCACGGTTAATGTTTACGACCCGAGAAAGACAACGCCGCAAGCGATTTTACAAAATTCGCCCCCCAAGGGGGGGAGGGGGGGCAAAACGTAATTTCACAAAATCCTTCATATCTCAAACAAAAGAACAGATATCCGTAAAATTTTTGCTTTAAAATATAGCTAATACAAATGTCTAAAAATCGGTTTCTGGAATTTTTGAAATTCGGTCCCCAAGTGGGGCGGGGGGGGGGCAAAACGTGATTTCACATGCGTAAGGGGGGGCTATGGGGCAAAAACAAATAGAAAAACAGTTAGGCCGTTCAAAATTGGTACAGATAGGTTTAAGAGGCCTGTAAGTCGAATGGGGATATTTTCGATTGTGTAAATTTATTAGGAGGGGCGAGAAGGGGGGAGGGGAGGGGGGGAAATAAAAATAGTGTCAGATCGTTCAAAATTGGTACATAGAGGTTTCCGATACTTACAAATCGATTGCGGATATTTTTTAATTTGTAAAATTATTAGGAGGGGCGGGTAGGGGGGTGGGGCAGTAAGGGGTGGCTATGGGGCAAAAACAAATAGAAATACAGTTAGGCCGTTCAAAATTGGTACAGATAGGTTTAAGAGGCCTGCAAGTCGAATGGGGATATTTTCGATTGTGTAAAGTTATTAGGAGGGGCGAGAAGGGGGGGAGCAAAAAAATAGGGGAGGGGGGGCAAAAAAATAAAAATAGTGTCAGATCGTTCAAAATTGGTACATAGAGGTTTTCGATACTTACAAATCGATTGCGGATATTTTTGAATTTGTAAAATTATTAAGAGGGGCGGGTAAGGGGGTGGGGCAGTAAGGGGGGGTATGGGGCAAAAACAAATAGAAATACAGTTAGGCCGTTTAAAATTGGTACAGATAGGTTTAAGAGGCCTGCAAGTCGAATGGGGATATTTTCGATTGTGTAAAGTTATTAGGAGGGGCGAGAAGGGGGGGAGGGGAGGGGGGGCAAAAAAATAAAAATAGTGTCAGATCGTTCAAAATTGGTACATAGAGGTTTTCGATACTTACAAATCGATTGCGGATGATTTTGAATTTGAAAAATTATTAAGAGGGGCGGGTAGGGGGTGGGGCGGTAAGGGGGGCTATGGGGCAAAAACAAATAGAAATACAGTTAGGCCATTCAAAATTGGTACAGATAGGTTTTAGAGGCCTGCAAATCGAATGGGGATATTTTTGAAAGTGTAAAGTTATTAGAAGGGTCGGGAGGGGGGGACAGAGGGTAAAAAAAAAATAGAGTTAGATCATTCAAAATTGGTACATCAAGGTTTTTGATACCTACAAATCGATTGCAGATATTTTTGAATTTTTAAAATTATTGGGAGGGGCGGAAAGGGGGGAGGGAGCGGAAGGGTAAAAAAATAAAAATAGAGATAGATCGTTCAAAACTGGTGCATAGAGGTTTTTGATACTTACAAATCGATTGCGGATATATTCGAATTGTAAAATTATTAGGGCGCTCATATATATGCATTCGCGCGTGCGCATCGCGCACGGGTCTACACTGCCGAAGGCAGTGGGGACCCGGTGCGACATTTTTCCCGATCAGAGTTTTTTTTTTCTTTTTTTTTTTCACATGATAAAAATTAACGCAATTTTGAGAATTAATTAATTATAATGATTCGTTTAAAAAAAAGTGACCAGCGAAGCGGGCGTAGCCTGCTAGCCTGACCTATAAAACAACACTTTTAATACAGTGTTATAACTCATTACCATGCTCCTTTAATTTTACGTTTTGATCATTAACCCCTAAAAAGTAATGATATCAATACAAAAAATCCTTAACGGGTTAAAAGTTTGTGACGCAGCACTGTACTTTATGGCTATAAGAATTAGAAATACGGGTCTTTAAAATAATGATATCAAATTTTCAGTGACGCTTTGATATTAATTAAATTATACATAGATTTTCTTATTTGAATTTGCTTTTTCCTTTTATTTATATTTACAGTGTAAACGTTATTTTCAACATAAAATAATATATAGCATTTACTCATTGATACCTTTCCGTTCACATCTCTTATACTATGAAAGCATGTGTTTTAAAAGAAATTATATGAAATTCCAGTAACGCAGTGGTGTTACATTAAGTGATTTGTTTTTAAATTTCTCTGCAATTATTTTGTTTTGCATATTAAAGTATATGTGCACATTGAAATATTGCTTTTAATTTTCAAATACGCTGTCAAATATATCACTTTCATTAAGCTTATATTATGTACTGAAATATATTTATTTCAATGAATTATTCTATCTTTTGCGTCACGCCATCCAAAACTGTAAGTAAAATATATGGAAATGTTTACTTTGTGTCATTTCATCCAAATAAATTGAAAATGCATGCAAATAGATATCGTGATGCAAAGAATCAATCGTGATGCAAGAATCGTGATGCAAAGATGCAATTTTTTTTTTTTTTTTTTGTTAAAAGTAAAAAAAATCGATAACTTTGTTTTAAATTATTACAGATTTATAGTTCAACCATTCGTTTTAAAGCTATTGACGAGTTCTTTCGAAAGATACCCATCTTGAATATTTACCCCCCCCGGGGGGGGGGGGGTACTTCCTCCCAGGGGGGGAACCGGTGCCCCCACATGCACAAAATTTTTTTCGTAGTTAACTACTACTATTATCAATAATTGATATTAATTTTACAATCACAAGTTTAAAATAACGCTCATTATGTACATTTATACGAAATTTTGTCCTATATTGCCATGTTAAAAATTTAGAAAAAAATGCGATCACAGCGCCACCTGTTGAGCTATTGATCCCTAAATGTAATCAAGACCAGTTTATGTCGGGGACCAACTAAATACCAAGTTTGGTTAAGTTTCGTTAAAAAAAAAAAAAAAAAAAACTACTACTATTATCAATAATCTATAATATTAAAACACAAAGCATATTTTGTAAGACCAAAATCGTACGATGTGGGCATGCGCGAGAAAATTTTGAACCAATTGGGAGAGGGAATATTCCTTTTTTTATGCAGAATACCGATGATAGATGAAGCAGACGATATTAATATTGATATGTCTATGGTAAACGCCTAATTAAAGCTCATTAACGCCTAATTAAAGTTAATATTACTCCGTGGCTTAATCATAAAAATAATTCACACAATTAAATCATATTTTCCAAGGAAGTATACCTATTAAAAATGAAGCAGTTCGCGAATACGTATCGGCATCTGTTAACTTCGTATTCGTTTTCGCTCGCCGAAAATTTGTGTACACTGAATGTGGCGCCATCTGTTGCCATGTCAATATATTATAACATATTCTTAACATTTTTTTTTTTTTTTTTTCCATTTCTTAGAAAAAAAAAAAATCTTTTAAAATTAACAAATTATCAAAGTTTATTGTTCTTTAAAAGTTAACTTTCATCAGTTGAAAACTTTGTTTAGAAAAGATGGAGATAAATATTTAAAATCAAAGGGGGTTTTATTTTATTTTATTTATTTATTATTTATCTAATTATTATAATTTCTGATATTTCATTTCGATACTGTATTAGAATAAAAATTATTTCAAAAGAATGACATTAAAATATTGATATTTTATACAAGTAAAAATTTATTTATTTATTTATTTTTAACAGTATACTTTTGTTGAAATATACTATTTTTATAGAATAAAGTGTTATAATACTATTCCAGTAAAAACAAATTTTAACTTTATTCCGATTTGCAGTTTATTTTTAGAATACAATAAGTTAATATTTTGGATTATATAAAAGTGGTTTTACAAATACGGGAAATTGGGCAGGGGGTTTAAAACCGGTTAAAAGCAATGTGAAATATTAAAGCAAGGGTGTTTTAAACTTTATGGCGTGAAGAGATTTTAGTTGCACATCATCCGTCAAATTTTGACGGGTGTTAACTAGTAATTTATATGACAATACAACGTTTGTCGGGTCAGCTAGTATATATATAAACCACGTGAAAGCCTTTTTCATTTTATTCTTGAAAAAAAAAAATGGCAACAATTAAAATTTAAATGTTTATTTTAAAGCTGTTTTTTTTCTGTATTTTAATTTATTTTAAAAATTCTAATCAAAAATTCGTTACAAATAAGGTACAAACTGAAAGAGGCAATTTTTTTAATCCGTCGGATTAAACAGCTTATCGATAGGACAATTAGTTTTTTTTTTTTTTTTTTTTTTTAATTAACTAAAGTATGAAATTTTTGCGTTCACACATGGTCATGGAGTCCAAGGAAATCTCTAAATCCTATCTCTTAAGCCTATAGCGTGACAGAGTCAGGCACTGATGAGGGTAACTATATATGCTGATAAAATAAAATAAACTGTAATTTTACAATATTTAAAAAAATTAACAAAAAAATCCAAATTCTAATTATTTAAAATTAAAGTTAAGAAAATAAAAGAACCTCATAAGTTACAGATAAAGTATGATTGAAAATGAAAAGTTTTGTTTTACTGTAGAAAAGAAAAGTACTACTTAATTAAATAAACATTTTAAGCTAATGCCAAATATCTCTATGAAAATGTTTATTTACACGCGAATTTCTGATAAAAGAGTATTTTTGTAGTTGTTTTTTTTTTCTTCTCATTTTTATTATTATTCACACGAAATTAAAAGGACTTTATTTCTGGAAAAATAAATAAATAAATAAATACAATAAATAAAATAACGTGTATTTTATTTACTTTTTTTTTCATAAAATATTTCTTTCTGCTGTAAATGTCAGCTGTAAATTGGTTGGTTGTACGGCTTAAGGCCAATTGACTACATTGGGGTCTTAGGCTTATAGATAGAATGACCTCCGGGGGAGGGGGTCTTTGTTAGCGCTAGGAACTTTTTCTAGGGCAGAGTGGTCTCAGTGGGACTCTTTCTAAGGGAATTTATTCCTTATTTACGCCATTTTTTAAAATAGGTAGCCGCTATATGGTCTTGTTTTACACATTAAGTTTATCAGACCAAGGCACAAAGCGGCTTAAAGTGGTTCTGAACCATTACAAGCATTTCATTCCAGATCCATATTTCGAACTTGGCACTTAGTAACACACGAGTTTCTGAAAAAATCACGGAAAACTCTGAACGACCAAGCCGTTATCTGTGCGCTGAGATCAAACCCGGTACATTCCGTCTACCAGCTTCGAAAATACAGCATCTCTGGCACTGTTGGAACCGAGCACAACTAGTCTCATGCATCGGGTTTAGTTTCCGTTGATTGAAATTTTTTTTTTTTTTTTTTTTGTGAGTTGGTTTATTCAAATTCTTATTCTACGAATAGAGTTCCAGTCGGGGTCAGTCTCCAAATAATTGGATCAGATTAAGAGAAAACGTACACAAGAACAAACATAGAATAAAAAGTAAAAATTCGTTTTCAGTATATATATATATATAGCTGTATAATAATCATGAGCTTATTAAATATGCTCAGGAATTAATACACCCATTATTGGAGCACAGTATTTTTTATTTATTTTTTAGCACCCTCATTATCTCTATTTAAAAAAAATAAATTCAGTCTTCAGTTAAATATTTTTAAATTTTTACCATTAACGATCCCATTCAAACAACGGACTATCATTCCAAAAGAGTCGCGTAATGGTTTTTGAGTTATATGTGGTGTAGAAATAAAATAGTACGTGCAAAAGATGTCATAATGGGAGTTTTAATATCTTTAGAAAACCACGAACTTCAATGCAACTACTACTTTTGAAAATGTACTTTTCTGTTTATTAGGTTAAAAAAAATATAATAATAATAATAATAATAATATAAATAAAAAATAAATAAAAAATACAGAATTCTTTTTATTTTCTTTTATGTGAATTTTAGGTTATTAATTTTATTATTCTAATTATATTTATTTATTTATTTTATGTGTGTGTGGGGGGGGGGGGTGTTAGATTTACAGATCTCTCTGCTCAAATATTAAGTATTTCCACCGAAGTGCTAAATATTCTTAAGTATATGAAAATATTTTAATCTCTGAAATTACTTTCATATATTATGTGCACATTAATTGAATCAAGCTGCTATTAAAATCCATAATGTTTCATGTTAATATCTAATGAAAAAGAAAAACACTGTAAGAAAGTTTTATTACATTAAAAGTTATTTTTAGAAAAATATTTAAATAAAGTTTTGTTACTTTTTTTCGAAGTAATACATGTGAACGACATGTTGAGGAAAATGCTGAAAAGATAACGATTTTCTTTATTTTAAAAAGACTATATTATAATCTATATTTTTTTATTAATTTTAAGTAAAACATATTTTCCCCGAAATTATATGCACATAAAATTTTGTCATGGAAAAGAAATATTAAATTACAAAATTATGTAACGGTTTATTCTTACATTTCGCGTATGTCTCAAAGAAAAAAAAATCTTCCAGAATAATTTTTAAAGCTCTTATTAATTGCCCTAAAAGATGAATTTACAAGAGGGGCTATATGCTATCAAATTAATTGTACAGAAAAAAAATTTCGGAAGTTTCTGCACAATTTAAACTTTTAACCTCAGAAAATAAACAAATTTGAAGATATCTTTATAACAGTAGTTCAAAACTTGAATTTCAAGACACTGTAAACATCTATGTAAAATTTTTTAACTTATAAAGTAAGAGCGTAGGAAATATCAGGTTTCGCGATAAGTTTATTTCAAAATAATTTCTTTTTTGTGCTGTCGTGTATTATTTAGAAAGTCATAACTTGAGTTCTGTTTACTCTAGAAACAAAATTCAAACAGATAATTAAAGCTATATGTTTAAGACTTTTACGTAGATGAAAATTTAAAAAAGGGACACGTTAAAAGGTGGAACTGAGCTACAGTTTTACGACGTTAGTCGTTTGGAATTGTAAGGAAATCCTCAGCGTTTCATCGCTTTGTCTGTATTCTGTAAATCAACTGCAATTTTTAATTTTTAACGACAGTTTGTTTGATACAAAATTTTATAGAATGATATTGCAGTGTTGAACATCTTAATTGGAGCAATCTCGAGCCTTTCTTTCAAAAAAATCAGCCTGTTCATACCCCTAAATTCTGCAATATCTAGATTTCCCCTGATGTACAACAAATTTCTTTTCTAAAATAAGCCTTCGCAAATAATTTTGACACTAGAGGATTTCAGGGAGGGCCAGTTGAGCCAATAGCCCGAATTGCGGCCTGGGAATCAGAAAGACTGAAACAAATCTATCTTTAGGGGACAATAACAGTTTTAGAGCAATTTGTATAGCTTTGACCTCTCCATCAAAAGCTGTTCTATATTTTTCTGCAAAAGCATAAAAAGGAGAATAGGCTTGGGAAGACTCCTGAACCCTCATTCATATAATCTTCAAGTAGGGAACCATCCGTATAAAAGTGAAGCCACTCTGAATCCGGGTACCTCGATCCATTTGTTTCCAAAGCACTTTAGAACATCTGGAGAGGTTCCTTTATCGTACAAAAAATCCCGAAATTCAAATTTATTTCAATCTGTACCAAGTCTAGCAGATTTAATATCCCTGTGATTTACTGATTATTATCAGGTAACAAATTCCTTCCGTATACCTCGAACAACTCAATAAAGTCATTTTGGGTCTTCAAATTTCTAGTTCCAATTGGATGAGACAAGAAAAAAAGGAGGAATTTTTCTTCTTTTCCCGACTAAGCTAATTTATTAAATATCGTATATAGCTTCATGAACTTATCACAAAAAGTATGAATCACAAATAAATGTTTCGATCATAATTTTGCTCCTCTTGTGGCAGAAATATTCTGCTCTCAAAACGGGTAGATGCTCGAACATACGATAGTTCACCTAATAGTTCAGAGTTGTTAGAATTTTTCTCCAAAACTGAATACGTAGGGAGACTCCTTAAAAAGACCTTCGCGAAAAGCAACCTACGTAGGTTTATGTTCCTCGGATAGACAATTGGCTTCAAGCCCTACTACAACACCATCGTGAATATCTTTGACAATTGGCATGTATTACGTTAGTCTAATCATTTTATTTATCTTTAAGGCAAAAATAATCACTCGATATTCTTTAAAGAAAATTTTGCATGAAGTATAATTATTTAAAAGTATTATATTTATAGAGAGAAAATTAAATTACGTAGGAAACATTTGTCCTTTTCTGTGATTATTAATACTTAATTGAAAAAAAAAAAATAGCAATGGATATTTAAATTTTTTCTCATTTGAAGAAATGCGTATTTCTGTTATTAGAAGATATACGTAATTACAAAAATGGTGTGAAATTTATAATTTTAACTTTCTTAAAGCACTTTCTCTCTCAAAAAAAAAAAAAAAAAAAAAAAAAAAAAGATAAAATAAATTTTTTGTCTAAAACAGACCAAATTGAATTTGGTATTTGCAGTTATTTAATACGTTGCAAAAATAATAAAATTTTACATTTTTTTTCCTTCTTCTTAGGCGAACAAATAACACCATATTATTTTAAAGCCTCTTTAAAACAACAATAATAGAAGCTATGTAAAGTGAGCGATCAATCGCTTTTACTCATCGCAAGAACTCCCGTTGACTTTAAACAAATATTTACCCTTCAAGAAGTTCTATTTTAATGACAAGTAGAAGTTTATTACAAGAATTCCAGACATAGTATCAATTCTTAGATATATTCCTACTGCAGAACGTGAAAGAATACATTGAATCAATCTGACACTGTAACTCAAATCATAGAATTTTGTTTTTTCTAAAGAAAAAGAAAGGCAACAAAGAACATACTTAAAGTAAATAAGTAATACTGTATTATCTTTATTATAAACATATATATTTCAAGCCATAGATATTTTTTTCAATACAGAAGTTTTCTCTTAATTTATTATTATTATTATTTTAGCTTTTAGAACCATGAGTAACATTTAATTATTTTTAAATACATGGTTTTTGTTTTTGATGTTACTATATATATAACTTTTTACATTCTCTATATACAAAGAATAATCACATTATTAAAAATACATTTTTATTTTCACATTTATCTTAAGACATGCAAAGAACGTTTAAAAACTTACATTTATCAATTTAGACCAGGCTGCAATTAGAGAACTTACCACAAACTGAAGAAGAGTGCAAATAGTTTGGATAAATCTTTGGATATCTTAGCTATAAGTGACTTGTAATTTTAATACATCGTTGTAAGTACTATGCAAGTTTTGTTGTGGAAATTTTGCAATTATTTAAGCATATATATATATATAATTATTTATTATAAATTTTTGTGGCGAGAATTTTGATAATATCAAGAACAGATTTTCATAACATTTTTCAAAACTTGCAAAAAAATTTACAAAACATTAGAGAAACATTAATCTGAAACATAACATTCACACGTATAATATTTGAGCATTTATAGTATTTTTACTGCATATGCGCTAAATATAGAAAAAAATTTATTACGTAGTTTGGGCTATAGATTAAAGATAGATATATTAGGCAACTTCTGCCAAAAGTTCATTTGAATGAAGTAAAAATGAAGGAAATTGTCGGCAAAAGAACGGGATAGGTTTTAAGTATTTTCCAGAAATGAAATTTCAAAAAAGGGTTTTTCACATGCTGCGTATTTAATTTGAAGATTCAGTTATTTAAACAACGTTTCAAAAGTTCTTTTTTTTTTAAAAACACCTTATTAACTCACAACTATTAGTAAATAAATAAAAATATATTAGAGTAGTAATCCCAAAAGCTACATTTCAATTAAGTAATTCTTCACTAATTATTAACCGACTACAAAAAGAGGAGGTTCTTATTTCAGACCGTATGTGTTTTTGTTGTTGTTTGTTTGTTTGTTAGCGCATAACTTCTGAACGGATACTCCGATTTTGGATCCTTTTTATTTTGTTGTAAAGGTCTTGGTTTGAAATAGGTCCCATTGTAATAATTTTAAGATCTAAAGAGAATACAGAGTGCCCACAAAAGTCAATTCCAACTCTCTTAACTACTAAACGGCTGCATCTATAGCCATAAAAGTGGTATGATATAGTAAAGTGGCCATGCGCTACGAGATACAACCTCTTATAGCCTCACCTGGTAAAAAAACAGCGGTGTTAGACTTCTTATCTCGAAAACGGTTCACGACGGGGGAAAAGGGGAATTAAAAAGTTATAAAGCATCATGAATTCAGTACAAAAAGAGAGTTTTTAGACAGTAATGCTAAAAATAGAATGCTTAAAGCGTGCATTTGTACTAAATTGATGATGTTCCTAATTTCCTACACTGTGCAAATTTGAATTACGTTGCACACGTTGTAGTATAGAGGGTGACAAGTATGCTATATAATTCAAAGTGTAAGCGATCATATCGATTGCGCATAGTTCTTTTTAACCAACTTCACTTATTTATTTATTTATTTTGTAAAGTTCTTGGCCTGAAATAGATCCCATTAAGATTTCATTAAGATCTAAAGAAATTACAGGTTCGTCACAAAAGTCCGTTTGCACTCTTTTACAGTCGGCAGCAAAATTATTGAAGAGCTAGCAACAATTCATATTTAAAAGATGTGCATCTAACACTGTTTGTTAAGTAAATATTTTCCAAGTCATTATTTTATAGTCTTTGTGTTCTTTATAAAAAGTAAGTTGATGATGAAAATTAGCGATCAAACTAAATACATATATATATATATATATATATATGTGTGTGTGGATGTAAATGTATGCTTCAATAACTTTGCTGGGGACTGTAATTGTTGAATGGCTCTAGCTGCACTCATAAAACTAGTATGTAAGTATAGTAAAGTAGCCATGTGCTACGAAATGCGACCGCTAACAGCGCTACCTGGTAGAAGATAACGGAGATAGCATTTCTATCTCGAAAAAGTAGTAAAAAAAGTAAATTTCAAGTTGGGGAACTTCATGGATTTAGTACAGAAAGGTATCTTATAAGTATGAATGTTAAAAACAGAACATTTAAACATGTGCCTGTTTGTTCGCAGTTTCCTGCGCTGTAACGTGCCGAAACGATCTTACAAATAAAAAAGACCTTTATTTCGATGTTTAAACTTCTATCCGTCAGCTGCAATGCATATATGGATCCTTGCTTGAACTACACGCTACAAACATTCCGGCGTAGTCAGTGACAAGTAAGCTCTGTAAAATTCAATCAGAATCAATGTGCATTTCAGTTGAGATTATCGTTATACTGTTTCTATGTTTTAATTTATTAAAGATATACGCTGATATGAGCCTCATTTGATAGTGGATGAATAACGGAGAATTATCGATTCTTTTTAAACTGCTTTTTTTTTAACGTTTATATTTCATATATTTATCCTTTTATTTTACGTTCCTAACACGAATTTTAGTTATGAATGCAGCGCATTTCTTCTTTGCATTTCTAAAACCTTTTTAATTTAAAGTATGTAGATTCAATAGGTAGTTTTTTGTTATATTGCATGAAGGCTAGAAAAGTGACAGAAATTAAAAATGTTGTATTTGATAAGAATCAGTTTAAAGATAAAGCATTGACAAGAATAAGACTGACACAATTCTCTCTAGAGTGGACAATTTTCGTTATGGAGATGCAATGTTTTTCATGCACTTTGGAGCGCTTCACATATTTTTTATACGAAATTGAAAATACCATTTTTTAAGTTGTGCCACTTTTCTTGCGGGTTGTGACCTGTGAAACCATCGTCGAACGTCTTCTCTTGTTCTGATATGAGCACAATTTCACTGAAAGGGAAAAAGTAAAATATTTTTGTAAAAAAATAGAACTGACTCCAAAAAACGATTTTTCTTTAAACAACTAAAAATAAAATGAAATTGTAAATTGCGCTTAAAAGTATGAAATAAATTTCTTCGCCAAGCAATATAAATACTACAACTTAGCATAACTTTTAATGTCTGCACAAAATAAAATAAAAAATTATAGTTTTATTTGATGCAAAAATTAAATTCTATTCAAAATATACATCTCACTTTGGCATCTGCAAAACATAGCTGAAAACTACAGTCGGTAACACTAACATAAATTCCTATGTGAAAAAAGTACACTTCGTACGGTTTTGTTAAATAAATCCTTATCGAATCATATTCTTACACTGACTAAAAACATGATTCGACAAGGATTTATTTAACAAAACCGTATGAAGTATTCTTTTAGGAAGGACATAGGAATTTTTGCTAGTGTTCGGACACTTTTGTTACCGACACTTTGACTCAAATAAAGAATTAAGTTTTTGCAAGTTGCAAAAGTTTGTGGAGTTTACTTGGTATCTGTCGTCCTTGGCGGGAAAAAAAAATCGTAAAATTATCTGTCAAACATATTTATTTTCTTTCAAAAATCATGGTTATTTTAATAAGGTTTGGTAAAAATGTGAGAGAATATGAAACAATATTTCGTACAATTTATATAACGAAAATATACGTCTCGCGTTGCGTGCATATTTTTACATAACGATTTGATCGCTAAATCCAAAAATCGCGAAGGATGACAAATATCAAAGCTATATCAAGTTTGCAAAGAAAACTCTTCTGACTTCGTAGAAATATAAATACCGAATTGCGAAGGATGATCCCTGTTCTAAATAGATGTTATGAATGGACCAATTAAATACAGTTGTAAAATAATAAAGGAAAATATGAAGATGCATCATTCGACACAACAGCGTTTGTTGCTAATAGTCTAAAAACAAATCTGTAAAAAAATAATCAATATTTAATTTATCGCCGGCATCAAAAATTATGATTAATTGTAGTGTTTATGTTGTTTGGCGAAGAAATTTATTTGTGTAAAACGGGCAAATACCTATTTTCTGATAAAATTTTCTGCTGTATCACTATGTTCACAGCAGTCACTATTGTGAATAACACTTTTTTTAATACTCTTATACTAATCTTTATTAATAGTTTGTAACACATACAATCGCTTTAAATTAAAAAGTGATATTCAAAATTTGGAAAATTACGGCCAAAACATTAATTAATGAGTATTTGGCAGGGAATTTCGCTGAGGAGCAAAACATTTTTTTTTTTTTTTTACAGCGCTAAAAGAGTGTGTTAAAAAAGCTTGATGTAAGCGAAAATTAAGTTTCAGCAAATTTCCCATAATAGGCCTTAATGTAACTGAGAATTTTTGCACGGCCTTGGAAATCTTAAAGCAATTCACACAGTACTATATAGGAAGCATTATTTTGTGCGTATATATAACATATTTCAATTTCATTAAGATTTGGGTCATGTAAAATTATTAAAACATGGTTTAGAGAAATACCTTTCACAGAACAGAGTGCTTTGGAATACTTTCGGGTGTCCCTGTACACAAACCACTGGTAGTATTTACTCCACTTTCAGTAGGGAATATTCGATACTGAACTTGAATAACATATTTCATTTTCAGATTTGTGGAAAGTAAAAGTATTAAAATATAAATACTTTACAATTTTGATGGAAAGTCCCAAATAATAAAAACTTAGTAAAAAATGTATTTAGTATATTTCCATATAATGGTCGATATAACTTAAATTGTTCATCACATTATTTCAAGAACCAATCATGTCGTTTTTTAAATTATTGTAGAAATTCATCAAATCAAATGTGCAGCATGATGTGGTCAAAAAGATTACGATTTAACTGTTCTCATCTCCTAACACAATAACATTTTCCTTTATTTCGCAAAAGCAATTACTTTTATATACTCAATGTATGATTTGTTTAAAATTAGACTTTTTTATGCACTAGAAAATCTTAGGATAGCATTATCGTTTGCAGTAATGATTTTGCTTTTTTACACATTCTAACAATGTTTATGAGTGATACTGATTTGTAAGCGTCTATCAGATTATCTCTCAGTTCATATGTCCGTTTGTCTGTCCGCGCTCTAACTCCCGTAAATATTCATTGAATATTTTCAAACTGATATATGTTATTCAAGCTAACTATGGAATGTTCTCTGTTAAAAATGGAGTAAATACCACAACCAGTTTATGTACACTGCACAGGGATATCCGAAAAACGAAAAAAAAAAAAAAAAAAAAAAAACTGAAATAAAAAATTTCCAAACCATTACGTCCTATAAGAAGTATTTCTATAAATCATATATTAATACTTTTATTTTGTACGAATTGTAAACATATTGACATTTATTATTCATGTGCACAAGGAAATACTTTCTATAAATATAGGTATGATTAGCAGGGAGGTTTATAGGGCCACACAAAAATATTTAGTTACATTAAGAGGTAAAATTGAAAATTGCTGGAATTGAATTTTCGTTTTCAATAATCATTTTTGGCCCTTTTCTAACGATGTTTAACAGTGATTTTGATTTAAATTCGTCTGTTTGTTTGTCTTTCTGTCCGTCTGTCTATCTGTAGGTCTGTCCACCTCTAGCGTCCGTACGCATTTCCAGAGTGTCCTTAAAATGATATATTATATTTAAGTTCAGTACGATATACTCCCTATTTTAAACGATATATATTGAACAACTAATTTTTAACAAGATCATCCAAAACTATGGCAGTGCATTGTGTTTCAGGAGAGGCACTTTTATAAATCAGTTTTAAAAGTAACTTCGCACAGCACAAATCACAATGTAATTGGCATATGTTATCCGTATGCCTTGCATAGAATAGGGTATTTTAGCGTTACGTTTTACAGGAATAACTAAATCATTCAGATAAATTAAGGGCTACAGCCGGAAAATTTACAACAAGGTTTACAAGTCATTATGAAATCAGTTAGTTTAGCTGTCTGCATTTTAATCTAACCGTTGTGTGATTACACAGGCAAAATATATTGAAAGTTAAACGATGCAAGAAATACATACAGTTGCAATTAATAATGTATAAAAACCGCATAATTTTCTTTTTTTTTTTCTTTAACTTTTGTCTACCATTTTCTACTTTTGGACCACTAAATTTTCAATGTTGGCGTGTTCCTTGAACTAATATGACGTACACTAAATGCAAATTTTTAATTTTCCAATTTACGGAATCTGTATATTATATATAAAATTATAAACGTTTACTTAAAAAAAGATCTGGCTAACCCTTTAGAATCTTGACTTTGAATATAAAATTATATTTTTTGTTCTTTCAACCCGGCCCGACAAATAATCTGATTCTGTTTTGCCGACCGGCTCGCTTGAAAAATTGTCTCTGTTTTTGCCAGTTACAGGCTTTAGGCTAGGCCCATGCCTGTGCAGACCTGAAACGGGAACACCTAAAAGAATGAAAATACTTGGAATATGATATGATAGACACTTAAGTTCACAGGGTAACACGAGTATTGCTTGATTTAGAAATATAATATTTTTATAATGAAGAACCGTGCTTAAATATTCTGATTCCAAAGAATTATTCAATATTTTTACCATTTACCAGATTTCATTATGAAGGGCTTTTTTTAATTAATACCATATTATCACCATATTATTATTAATAAATTTTGCGTTATTTTTCAATTTATATTGTTTAATTAGAAAGATTTTACTCATTATCTTTTACAAGCAGTATTTCGTTTTTTTTTTTCATACTTATGCTTGTACACGCGATAATATGCCATAAAATGTACATATAAATTATAATAATTATAGTTGTAGCTTTATAACTGTCTCCAAAATAAATGTTTCAACCACACCATGTTAAACCATTTTCATTAATAGGACAAAATTTGATAATGATACTAAAAATTAATCAAAATACTCAAAGAAACTCACATAAAGAAGTGCTAATGAAAAATGGAATTGTAATGTGTTAGAAAATCAATCATATTACTTAAAATAGAAATACTTTTTCATCTCTGAAATAATCATTAGTGGGATGACACAAGAAAGTGGATACACATAAACAAAGTCAACTGAAGATATTAGAAGCAAAGACAAATAGTACTTGAGATATAACTTTATACTTATATTCGGAAACTTTGCTTTAAGGCTTTTTCATAAAGCATAAAACTCAGCTCTTGTTTGCTTCATAACTTGTCTTAAAATAAACACAGAAACGAAATAATTATGACTATGAGAACTTGTGACATTTTTGCTCTTCGTATAACGATTACAGTTACTTCTTCTTCTTAAAAAAAAAAAAAAAAAAAAAAAAAAAAGTCGACGTAGAAATGTAATTAGTCTTTAGAAATAGGAAGCAATAAAAAAAATATATATATATTAGTTGAAAACTGGAAACATAAAGAAACTACATTTTGAAATTTTGGTACACATTTCTAAAATTATGTTTAAAGATCTTTTTTTGAAAAAATCAAAAAAGTAAAAAGTTTTTTTTTTTTTTTTTTTTTTTTGTGGATCTTTTTGTGAAAAATATGTGTATAGAATGCTGTACACAGATATTCTTAAAAGCCGACTTTTTTATGCGTAATTTCAAATAAAGAGATAAAATTGTTCCGAATGAAAGAAAAATAAATATTATAAAATTAAGTGCATTTTTTAAAAAATTAACAATGGTATTATATAAATTTTATTTATGTAGTGATTATGAAAGTATATAGATACTAAACTCGAAATTTCAAAATAATAGATATGCTCTGGAAATGTTTAAACTTATTAATATGAAGCACGTTTAATTTAGCTTCGAAAATGTTTACTTTGGTATATACCAACGTTCAACAACCCCTATTCGACATCGTTTTAAAGCTGAATTCCATTTCATATTATGATCTTATGTATTTTTAGCACTGTATAATAAGTAGATATCGGTTAGTAAATGAAGAAAATTAAGGAAAACTTTATACAGTTTCAACGGTATTTGGGCAAAAGGTTTTCTGGTGAAATATTTCGTGTTCGTAATATTTTCCATTATTTTATTTATTTTTTTCGTATTTCTAAAATGCGGGTTTTTTGATAATTACAACTACTTCTATAAATACATTATACTTTGTAATAAATTATGTTAGTGGTCCATAAGATTTTTCATAAAAAATTTGGTGGTTCCGCAGGAATCTATAGTCTATAGTTAAACTAATTTTTGTACTCATTTAATTTTTTTTTTATTGATATTTAAATGTAGAAGCATAGTTCATATCTATTTTTCTCATTTGAGTTTAGTTTCTATATTTTCTCAATTAAGTTGTTAGTTACATATCTCCTTTATTAAACCGAAATCTAATTTAACTATTTATATTACTATGCATTTGATGTATACACGGAATTTGTCGCACATAACTAAATATACTTAAGTTAAAAAAAACATATAGTTATTATATGAAAGTATTGAGACAGTAAACTTATTTATTATAGAAAAATAAAATACAGAGTTTTTTCTTTTTCTTTTTTTTTCAGCATTGGAATTCTTTAGTTATTCAAAGAATTTTTCAAAATTTTTGATTTTTCATCTGTTTAGTAAAGCATAGGTGCTTGGTATTTCAAGGCATATTTCATACCGGAAGTCTTTTCTGTTTGTTTTAAATTAGTTTAATTGTCAAAAATCTGTCTGATAGATTTTTGTTTTGTTTTTTTAGGTGATAAATTCAAATTAAATGTTCGAAAGATTGACAGCTATAGATGTGTATATTACTATAATTTATGTAAATTTTGATATAACAGAATTTGGGAAAAGGGTGAATCCATTTAAAATTCCCAATTCCTATATTATAATTATAAAAAATATATTTCTCCACAACATATTGTTTCTTAATTATATTCCCATGCCTAAGGCATAAAGCAAAGTTATCTGATAAATTTGAAGGATTATTAAAATGTTTTTAAGTATTTTCCACTGATGAGAACGTTTAAAACCCTTTATAAATCCCGAAACATGTTTAAAATCTCCTGAATTATTTACCAAACAAAATAGGAAAGAGAGTTTAACAGTGAATTAAAACAACTGTAAAGCTATTAAAGTTTTACGCATAAATTTTTTTAAATGTTCCAGTTCAGTGCGAAAGCAATGACCGTGAAACGTTTTAATATTTATAAAATTTTGGATAGACACTTTAGAATTAATAATGTTAGTAATAACACAAACAAAATTGTTCATAGTGTTTTAAATGAATTTATGCAATAAACTTTTAAAATGTTACTATTGCCATTTTTTATAATAATAATAATAATAATATATAATATATATAAGTAAGATTACCAACTTGTTGATAATCACAAAAAATATTAATATTATACACGGACTTCACACTTTCTACTTTAAGATTTATTTGTAATATAAATTTTTCTGATGCCTAAAATATAAAATATTTATTTATTATTTATAACTCATTTTTTAATAATTTATTATTTAAATCTTTAAAACTACTACGAATTCATAACAACTTTGGTTGTCATTACTTACACACCTTCGCAATATTTATAATCTATAATAATTACATTCTTTAAAATTACAAAATTTATCTTTAAAAAGTTGACATACCACAGGACGTTTGTAGTTCAAGCTCAATTGACGACATGTGTCTTTATTATTTTCAAGGTAATTTAAAATATAATAATAATTATTACATTCGTTACCTTGATAAACAGAATTTTTCCTAGTGATAATATACATATTATATTATCATATATAGTATATAATATATACAAATATACACATGTATAAAAGTATACTACATAACATATATATTATATAGTATATTTGATTATATTTTCCCTCCTAATTTCAATTGTCTCCGAAATAACACTGTTCATTTCTTTGATTTTAAAATTAAATTAATTCATAACAAAACCTTCATATAATTTTTTCATATTTATGATAAATGTATGATTTTCGTTTTAAAGTTAAGATATTTTCTCAGTTTAAATCTTCCACAAACCTTTCTGTTTTCATAAATATTATTCTTAACTTTGAAAGAAGTTGAGAGAAAAAAAAATATATACATATGTGTGTGTGTATGTTTTATGTGATTTAAAAACAAAATACATCTACAACACAAAATACAAAATTTTATTAAGATAGGAATATTTTCATTTACAATTTTCACGAATAATGTATAAACTTCTGCAAAATAAAATTCAATAAATTTACAGAAATTGCAAAGAATAGAAATACATATATTTAACTGTACATTTTATTTACAATTTCTCATGTAAAATTCTATATCATTTAGCTGTATAGAATTTATTAATTTAAAATGAATTTTAGAAATGATTTATATTTTAAATAGTATACGACTTTAATATGCGTTTCTGCTTCAGTCACGACAAACTTCTTATTTAAAAGTACTTTTAATTTTAATATTTGTAACTTCTTAAGATTACACAGTTCTGCAATGAATTTTTTTTTTCAAGATGGTGCGTTTTTTTGTTGTATTTTTTTGGCTGTATATTTGGGTGCTGATTAAGGAAAATCTATTCAAATATTACCATCACGTGCACTTTTGAAAAATAAAGGGATTGTTTGAGCTTCATGCATCACTTTTTAAAATCCAATCTAAGTTATTTCCCGTAAAATCTGGGTGATGTGAGCGATGAACAAAGATAGGTATCGAGACTCAAAAAAAATGTAGAGGAGTTATCATGGACGATGGAGAGTTAAGATGTTAGCAGTTTATTCTTGGATGCTGCATAGAGAATAGTCCCCTTAAAACCATCAAGTCGTGGTAGAGCGCCTGCCTCGTAATTGCAAGATTTCGGGTTCGGTACTCGAGCCGGCTAAAGACCGTCGTGTACACTAACGGTGGCTGGTGCACGTAAAATCTATCGTGGCCGCAATGTCCTCCATGTTCCCATCAAAATTATACCTCTGGGGGTCACCGAAGCGGGAGAGCCATCCTTTCCGTGAAGGATCAAAATTGTGATGGCATATCTCCGGACCACCTCTAGGGGTGTGTCCCAGACCGTCGCCAATTGCCCATATGCGCAGCAACAGTGCGACGTAAAACCCAACCATCCATCCATCAAGTCGTGCACAATACAGAAAGCTCTAATGGCATCTTCTAAGTAAAAGAACACATTTAACAGATAATGATAGCCTATTTTAATGTATTTTATACATAAATAATTTCGAATTTATTACAGCCTCTGTGTGACATTTTCCGATCTTCCTCTTTTACTTTGCGAAAAATCCTTACGTGATAGAAAGAAAAGACCACCATTTCTGAATTATGCGTACCAAAACACACTAGAGACACCTAACACAGTGAAAAAGAAAATCTGGAGTGACTCCACTCGACTTTCCGAACATTGAGTAATTAAGTGTTTTGAAGATAAAGTAAAGAAAGAGGAGTTGTTAAACAAACAAAAGAGAGAAAACCATAATAGAGTGTTTGAGTATTTTTCTCCATATATTACACGATGTTATATTGAACGCTACTGAACTTTGAGTCCATGGATCATAATGATAAAGAATTTTTCGTTGTGTCCCTGTAAAAACCTATAAATGATAGATTCACCAAAATGCTTATACTTAATGCAACAGTGATTTATAATATTCATATAAATTTTCAGCTCAATTGAATAAGGCGTTTCGATGCTATTGCACTTTTAAAAATTTAGTCCCATATAGACCATAATGATAAAGAATTTTTCTTTGTATCCCTGTAAAAAAAAAACTGTGAGTGCTAAATTCACCAAAATCTATACAGTTGGTGCAATTGTGACCTATAACATGTGTACAATTTTTTTGTTCAGATTAATAAAGCGTTTAGACGCTACAGCACTTTTAAAAATTTGGCCCCATTGGCCATAATGATAAAGAATTTTTCCTGGTGTCCCTGTAAAATAACTATAGGTGCTAGATTCACCAAAATCAATAGGGTTCGTACTATGGTGACTTAAAATATACGTACCGAATTTCAGCTTATTCGAACAAAGCGTTTAGACGATAGCTTGTTCATTCACATACATACATACACACACACGCACACACACACACACACACATACATACATCATCGTAAAAATTGTGACAACGGACTCGGGGACATCGAAATGTATAGAAACATAAAAATCTCAAATTCGGACTTTTGACATGATTACAACACTTTCCTTACTATAGTGTTCGGAAAGTAAAAAAAAAAAAAAAATGGAAAGTATGATTTTGCAGGCCTCTGTTATCATTCCTCTTTTATCAGATTAACTTTTACGTCTTAATTTTATGAGAATCAAGATATGTATAGCAAACTTACATTCACTACTCTAATCTTACTTTTTTTTTATTATGTTTATTTGAAACAGTAGTAACTATATAAATAATTATGGGATAAAAAACTTTTTATAGACCATGCTTTTAAATTCTGTATTGAATCATAGCTATAGAACTACATTAACACTTTATCAATGCGTATACAACTTTTAAAGTGATAATGACGTCCATTTTTGTGAGATGCATAATTAAACTTTTTAAAATTTTTTAACGCTCACGTTTAATTAAATGTATTTATTTTTATGTCGAAAGATTAACTCGTAAATTTATTTTGGCAACAATTAAATTATAGTTAATGTTTCATTGGCTATTTTTGTAGCTATTAGAAGGTTATTATTTTTCATATTTTAATGAATTAAAAGAAAACTAATCAAAAATTCAAAAATCGGGCTTCGAAATCACCGCGTTCTGAGCTATTCTGAAAGTTTCAAATGTCTAACTATTAGGGAAGTTAGTTAAAAATCGGTTGCAAGATTTATACCTGACAAACAGACAAACAAGAATCGAAGTTAATAAAAACATAATAAAATATAATAAATGTCTAAAAATCATATTTTCTTAACTAAATTCAATTTTTGACACTTTATCGGTGAGAAAACGCATTGGAAATGTCTGTTATTAATAAATACTTTTAGAAATTGTGAACGCCTTTCGGACAGTGTTATTAAGATGTCAAATGAAAATTTTATATTCCTTGGATGCATAAATAATACGAAAAACGAAAGTTACAAGAATATTATGTTAATGGCTCATGCAAATTTTTGGAGTGATGAAGAAATAGTTTTAAATTTCAAATTTCATCGCAATTAATGAAGAATTTTGCATTAAAATGAAAGATTAATGCATAATGTTTAATGTTTAATAAAGAATTCTTCGGAAATTTTTAAAGTAATTAAAAAATATAGGCTACCAATTGCACACGAGGATGAATATAATATAGCTACATATTTTAAAATTCTATATTTAATGCATTTGACAGATCAACTGCACTTTAGATATTTTGTTTATGTTACTTTATGTTATTCTAAAGCACTAACTAACTTTTCTACTTGAGATATTTCTTATAAAAGAAATGGAACTTACATTTCTTTTAACTTATCAATAAAACTGCTAATTAGTTTTATTGTAAACTAAGTTGAACAAGTATCGGAATTTCTTTTAACTTTGCTACAAAACTCTGAAATTGACTAGAAGGTTCTAATTTTAAAATTTACTTCAGAATTTGAATGCATAATTAAGTTAAAACTCTTTTCAAAATGAATGTATTTTGATATGTTCTTAGAAGAAACATGTTTTAATTGAGAGAAAATTATTTAAGTATTATGTTTGTTTACTTCGGAGAAATACATACGCTATCATCAAAGAATTATAACGTAGTTTGACTGTTGTTCTAATAATACTTTCATTAAAATTGAAACAGCGTTTATTTATTTTGTAGGAGTAAACAAATAATGTGAAATGATTATATATATATATATATGCGGTCATTATTGTTGCTAATTTTAAATTTTCTTATGCAAGTCTAAACAGAATATTAAATTTAATTAAAATATTCTTATGCACGTTTCAGTTAACTTCTGCAAAGTCGAAATACGAAATTTCTTGTAATGAGTTATATATACATGTTATATTATTAATGAAATATGAAATCTGTTGTAAAAATGCTCGCTTATACGAAATTATTTCTACGTAATTTTTAGTACGACAAGACTATTTCTTTCAATCTGTGATTTTGCTTTGTGCCTAGTTGTAGTGTTCTACCTTGGATTATATATATATATATATATATATATATATATAATTCAATAAGACTAAGCACTAGGTTAAATTTTCTCATGATTTACTAGTTTCTAATCAGTTTACATTTAAAAAATTTAAAAATCTGGTCAAGTATGAATTTTACAAATTCAATTATCTCAAAGGAAAGCCAAATATTTTCCAAAATGTTCGAGATAACAGTATTTGACGGTGAACAAGATTGTAATGCAATTAATTGGGATCCATTTTTGTGTGCAAAATATTTGTGTTTGATGTTAAATTTTTAATTAGAGTTAGTGTAAATTATAAAATAAATTTGTAAATTTAAACTTGATTTTATTTTTTATAATCAAATAACTATATAATTTTAAATTCTTGGTTAATATTTTATTAATTGATACACTCATAAAGAAAAAAAAAAAAAAAACTTAATATAAAAAATAGTTTGTCTCAAACTAATAACTTAATTCAAATAAAAAATTAAACAATTTATTTCACCTGAAAAAAAAAAAAAAAAAAAAGAAGAAGAAGAAGAAGAAAGACAGACAGAAAGAAAGAAAGAAAGAAAAAGAGATGGGGGGGGGGATTCTGGTGTTCGAACGTTTTTTCCTGATGCCAAAAACACCCTACAACAACGCTACGTTTTATAGCTATCTGCTTCTGTTGCGTTGGTTTTCATAGAGACAGCTAAAACTTTTAGGGTCATATGTGGCTCTATGTAGGGTTGTTGCACAACATTTTCACCTAACCCTATATTTTTGCCTATGCTCTTTAATTTAAACTTAATTTGGTTCGAATAGGAATTTTGCTGATTCATACTTTCCATGTTTGCGAGATCGTCCAGCAGGTAGCGTTATTTTTAAGTGTAAGCAGGCCCATGTTATACTCCATGTAGACTTCTTATAATCCTCAAAAGTTTCTACCCCTGTGTGGGGTTCTGTCACTTTGGCCAGACTACAAATGGCTTGGGGTCAATAGCCTTGATCGAATAGGCTCTTGATAGCCTGGAACGGTTGTTAGCGAACACTTGCAACATTTTATTATTTTCTTCTTTATAAAAATTAGCAGTCGCTGGTAGCGCATGCTTTACCCGGAAAAGAAGAAGAAATCTTGTTTTCTAGGAAACTGCTCGAAATATTTTGATATATATATATATATATATATATATTTAATTAAAATCACACAAACAACTGTGGAAGAAAATCATATTTATTGAATTATTTTTTATTTTTCCGACTGAGTGAAAATAATGCCTGGACCGGGAGTCGAACCCCGGATGTTTGACTTACAAGGTCAAGGCTCTACCAATTGAGGTATCCAGGCCAACAGCCGGTCCACATTACTCACTCAGACAACCTTTAGGCAGAAAACATCTGCTCTATCATTTAGATAGCTCAACAGAAATAAGCCGCAGGTAATGGAAAACACCATTAAACACTGGGAGAAAGAAATACATTTTTTTTTAAATATTGTATTTCTTTCTCCCATCAAAATTCAATAAATTTTGATAAATATTTAGATTTTGGGGTTTCAGATGATAATTCAATTTGTATTTTCCTTACCTTTAAGAAAACTATCTCTCACTGGCAAAACCGATGCAAAGAAATAAGAAATACATTTCTGAAAACAAATCACTCTATCTACAAAAAGAATGATTATTTAAAATAAGACCAAGTTAACTCGATCTCCGAAGTACTTCAAACAAAATTCGTCAATTGCAAACACAAGCTTTATAAAATAACTATATATTTAATAAGCGAACAAGTTAAAATTTTATTTTTTTGAACTATTTTTAAATTAAAGAACACACGATAACATTTATATTCCAAGAATTTTAAAGAAATTTAAACCTACTTTTATCCAGTTTTAAGCAAAAATAAAATATTATAAATATTTTTTTTGTACGAATATTTTTATTTCTCAGAAAATTTGTTTATTTTACTATGTAGCTTCAAACTAAGAATAATGTAATTTGGATTAAGTAATGCGGTATGATTCTTAAAAAAAGAATTGTTGAATCGAAAAATCATTCTTACAAATTTCCAATTTATTCTTATTTAATAGAGAAGTGTATGCGGAATTCAGCCAATGCTGAATTAAAAAATATCCTACGTCTTAATTAATGACATATTTTGTTTATGTTGATAATGAAAAAAGAAATGCTAAGAAATTCTCTGAATGTTCAGAAAAACATAAAATGTTAAAATTCGAAATTTTTAAGCATATCTGTATAAGAAATTTCAAAAGGAGTTTTCACCATTTATGTACTCTTTTTTATAAGTTTACAAAATATTTTAGTTAGAATATAAAATAATTAGACAAAGCGCATACTAAACTAATTATTTTTTCATTTTTTTGCGATTGTAAATTATTTTAAATGTGTTTCAATATCAAATATTTGTGTAACAGAAAATGTATTTTTATGTTTACTAATGTGCGCTAACACATCGTAGTTTAATGAATAAATAACTGCACTTATTTTATTTTATTAATTTAATTAAAAAAAAAAATTACATTGTAAATGTAAAATGTTATATAATCAGAAAATTTAAAGAAAATTTTTCTTTTGTTTTCACATTCAAAATAGTTTAAGTTAATGATTGAATTAATTTGCAAAATTTACAAATTTATAACAAAGCAGTACAAAATAATTTCTATCCCTTTAAATAAATGTTGATTACTCAAAAAAAAAAAAAAAAGACAATTGACGTTAGACACTATTTCTTTTGGGCTATCTGAATGAACATTTTATAACGGTCTTTTAAAGTGTTCAGCAGATATAATTTCCTTATGTCGGTGAGCAGAGTGACATTCCGAAAAATAGGCACGTATTCCGTCAAGGGAAAGTATAGCCCAGATTCCGTCCAAGAGAGCACATTTGATTTTGGATTGGGGTGACTTATGTTTATCTCAAAAGAATTCGGTTTCCTTTATAACTTCGTTAATTTTTTTGTTTAATTTTTTTTTTTTTTTTTTTTCGTGTCTTATTGGACATGGATATGACTTTATGTAGCTATCATTTTTTCATTTTCGCTATTTAATTTTTTTTTCCTTGTACCCATTTCTTCTAGAAATAAATAATTAATTTGTCTATAAATTCTGATGACGTGTTGTACATGCAGTATTGTTTCTTTCATATTTTTTAATGTCAAAAGAACGCCATTAGCCTCAATTGTTTTTCCACACATGCGATCTCAAATCCATGCATGAAACTTTATAAATAACAGAAAAACAATTTATTTTTTGTAATATATTTGCAACAAAATTCTTGTTATATCTAAATTATATTGAATATTTTATATTCATTTATTAACTTTTATATCAACTTTTAATTACTTATATTAACTATATTATATTAACTATATTAATTATATAAACTTTTAATTACTCTGGGAAAAAAGAAGGGGGAAAAAAAAAAAGAAAAAGATGAATGTTTCAGAATCTTTCTTTCTATATTAAGAGTATTGACTTAAAAACAATAACATTAATATTTAATTAATCTTTTAACTTTATACATTTTCAGTACTTTTAATCTAAAAAAAAGAAAATATTTCAAACTTCAATCTCTGCTGTATAATGCCCATGTTTCATTAAAATCCGTAACATTTCTGCCAATATATTTCATTTACACTTAAAATCAGAAATAAAAAGAATTAAATTTGTTTATTCTTTATACATAATGATTACCATTTAAAAATTTCTAATCCCAAAATACTGTCATAAAAAAAAAGTTTAAAATTCCATTTTAAGCAACGTAATGTGTTTTTAATGCTTGATGAGATATCCGTTTCATACATGCAAAAATGCCAGTTTCAACTCATTATGAAACGCCTCTCAGTCGCCTCTTTCGTGTTATTTGTTTGATGTCTTTCCATTTTCCTCTTTGTGTTCCCAATACTAGGAGTTTTAGGTTTCAAAAATTTGATGACATTTTTAAAGAAAATGAATTCATGTAAGGTTGTGTTCTGTAAAATATTTTGGATTATTTTTACATAATTTTTTGTATCACATCTCTTTATAGTGAATCTCATTAAATAAGTCTTCGGATCAAACATTTTTTTTTTTCCTGTTTGGATATATTTTATAATAACTGAGGCACATTGAATATATCTATAGATTAGAAATTTTCAGAACTAGTTGCCAAAGTTCCCTTTTCTCTCTGAAAAAAGCACATAATATTTAAATAAATAACAAAAAAAGTAAAAATAAAATATTCTTATATATGACAGTTGTTATTGACAAATATATATATATATATATATATATATATCATAGATGTGAGACTGTTTACATACAAATTAAATAACTGTTTTTAGTCATGACGTATACAATAATGAATATAAAGAAAAAAAATAGAATTGTGTACACAAAAATATAGGTGTATGGTATAATAAACCTGGACAAATATAATATTAATGCTGTCATAGAAAACGCAAGGTAAGCTTTCAGATGATAATAAATCTGAAGATATCATCAAAAATCTGGTGTGAAACATCCACACGACTTCCATTATCCACTATTACACGTATTATAGCATTTTTTGGAAACAATGCGATCAGAAGACATAAAATTGGCCAAAAGAACTAAACAAAACAAATTTCCGGTAAGAGAAACTTGATACACGTATAAAGACAAATAAAATAAAGACGTATAAATACATAATTCGTTTCGGAGTTTATTTAGCGAATTAAAAAATAAGAAAAGAGAAATTTGTAGAGTTATTTTTTTTAATACCAATCTCTGAAATCTAAAATTTACGTTCCTAATCAGCATGACTGTTAATTTTCTTGTCATAACCACGTAATATATGAGAAATGATATTTAAAATGGATTTATGCAACAATTTTCAAGTAAAACGTTAGAGCCGTTCTTGAGATACCAACTTTTACCAAAACTTGGCCCACTCAATTATTGACCTGAGAACAATGATTATATACAAAAGTATATTTAAAAGGGAGTTAATATGGCGAGTTTCAAATTAATCCGTTCAGTCGTTTTAAAAGGAATGCACTTGCGAGACCTTAAATTGAGCTATTTATACAGGACGTCTATCAATTTTCCTGAACTAACCAACTATATCATTCGAAAAGAAATCTAATAGAGTGTTTATAGAGTAACTTTGAAGAAAATAGTTTGAGCCGTTTTTGAGATATAGACTTATGGTCTTACTTCCGGTTACCGTTTTCCCACTTCCATTTTTCCAATTTACACCAAAATTTGGAAAATGTATCTCTACATCAGACGTATGTCAGCTCTGCAGTTTCGTAGTTCTACCCTTATTGGTTTCGGAGATATGATAGCCAGAACCTTCCCCACATGCACACACGCACACTGACCAACTGCCAAAAAATATACATAATAAATGCCATCTGCTTTAAAGTATGGCTAACACAAATATCTAAAAACTAATTTGCGGAATTTTAGAAATTCGGCGAATTCATGTGATTTCACACATTCCTATATATCTCAAACTAAAAAACAGATATAGGCGAAATTTTTGCTGTAAAATATAGCTAATATAAATACAGAAAAAACAATTTTTGGATTTTTTGAAATTCAGCCCCTAAAAGGGGGAGGAGCAAAACGTGATTTGATATAATTGTTTATGTCGAAAAAAATATATATTTATATGTGAGATTTTTGCTCTAAAATATAGCTCACACAAATATCTAAAAACCTATTTCTGGAATTTTAGAAATCCATCCAGAGTGGAGCGGGGAGGTAGGGAGAAAGAGGGAAGAATAAGAATTAAGAGTTACATAAATGCGCGCACGCAGCACACAATGGCCTGCGCTGCCGAAAGCAGTGGGAACCCGGTGCCACATTTTTCCCGATAAGATTCTTTTTTTTCTCTTTTTTTTTCACATGAAAAAAATTAATGCAATTTTGAAAATTTATAAATTGTAGTGATTCATTTAAAAATAGTGTCTATCGAAGCGGGCGTAGCTTGCTAGTGTCTATTAAGTATAATGGCAGCAATATTTTTCAAAAAGCTCATTGAAAATGCGCCTCAGAGTCACTGACACAACCAAATACAAATAGGTACATTATTCTGTATTTAATTTCTAAAATAAAATAAATAAATAAAAGTTTAAATATATTAATTCTAATTATTTATTAATATTCACACACCCACACACATATTCAGTTATTTGCGTACATGTTTTTAGAGGCGATATTGTCAGATTTTGTACTGTATCGTTTTTACTTATACTAATGTTATCAAAATATTTATCATAATTTTAGAAACTAAAAATAAAAAAACTTTTTTACTGAATCATGAATAAAAGACTTTGTAATCAAATACTAAAAAGTAAAAATCTGATGTGGGCACCGCATGACTTCCTTATACACTTTTAGAAATATACATAATGTTAAAAAACATTGACATTGAACCGGAAACAGTTGGCTAAAAATATTTTAAAAAATGAATTATCACCGTGTTCTGAGCTTTTCTGAAAGTTAGTTAAAAACCGATGCAAGATTTGTACTGGTAACGCTGACAAAGGCAGCAAGGACCCGAAACAATTGGCGAAAAGTATTTTTAAAAATGCAGTTTCACCTTATTCTGAAAGTTTCAAATGTCTAGCTAGTCGGGAAGTTAGTTAAATAAATTTTCTGTTGAACCATATAAACGCTGCCGAAGGCAGGCTAAAAATATTTAAAAAATGCATTGTCACCGTGTTCTGAGTTTTCCCGGAAGTTTTAAATGTCTAGCTAGTCGGAAAGTTAGTTAAAAATCGATTGCAAGATTTGCACTGGTAACGCTGCCGAAGACAGCAGGGACCCTAAACAGTTGGCTAAAAGTATTAAAAAAAAAAATGCATTTTCACCGTGTTCTGATCTAGTCTGAAAGTTCCAAATGTCTAGCTAGTCGAGAAGTTAGTTAAATAAATTTTCTGTTGAATCACATAAACGCTGCTGAAGACAGCAGGTATTAGAAACAGTTGACTAAAAGTATTAAAAAAAGGCATTGTTATTGCATTCTGAACTCTTCTGAAAGTTTTAAATCTCTAGCTAGTCGAGAAGTCAGTTAAATTGCAAGATTTGTCCAAACCGTTTTTGAGTTATTACCGTTTTTTTATACATTTTGGCCATTATGAACCTAATTTTACTAAATATCTCCAAAACGGAAAATCATACAAAGTCCAAAAAGGGAGGTGCACAACTAGATGTTATAACAAACATATGTACCAATTCGCAACTTTCTACATCCAACCGTTTTTGAGTTATGCGACATACTCACACACACAGACACACATACATACAGACGTCACGAAAAATCGTGTAAAGTCCCTTATATCTCTAAAACGAGAGCTCGTGTTAAGACGACACTTGCAGGTGTACAACTAGACATCATGACAGTCACACGTATAAATTGGCAACATTCAGCGATCATTTGTTTTCGAGCAATGTGAAATGCAAAATCCATTTCGCAAATCGGGATTACTATACTTCCTTATACTTTGTATAAGGAAGTAAAAATTCTCATCACAATTTTCCTGGTTCAAAATAATAGTACAATCCGTCATCAGTCGAAAAAAATAAGTAAAGAGAATGTCACCATAAACGAAACATTTGTTGTGCGTTATTGCAACTTATAGTGTTTACGTGCAATGTTTTTATTCATTAATTTTTAATTTTTTTGAGAATTTTTAGCAAACAAAAAGTTTATCGCGTCTTTTTCTAAGAAAGTTATCGAAAAACAAAAGATTTAATGAAAAACAAAAGACAATAATAATAAAAAACATATAAAAAAATGTATATATAGCACACGTTTTTTCTTCTTATGTTAATATGTTTAAGATAAATAAATTAATATTTCAGTAAAGAGTGAATTTACATTTCAATAGGTATCCCATGGGTAAAATACATTTTGCAATATATAAAATGTAAATAAAATATTAAATGAATAAAAGTAAAATAACTTTCTTAAGTGTATTAATTAATAATTAAATACATATATGCTTTGTCTTTACAAATTGCATTTATGAATACTTTAAGCTTATATATATATATATAAATAAACGTTATTACGTATGTCACAAAAAAACAACAAACTTCTTACAAAAAAAAAAAAAAAAAACTACAACGTTTTATAGTAAAATATGCTGGGAATATTATAACAAATATTTGCTTATGAGAATTCTAGAAAAAAATATAAGGAAGGCATTTCTCTCTCTCTCTATTTTTTTTTTCCGTTAAGACTTTAATGAAGTTTTTTTTTCCTTTTTTTTTTCTTTTAAATTATTTGATCACGAAATAAATATTAATCATTTACCCAATTCTTTTTTACAGATTACAAGAATAAAAACCTGAATAATTTTGATTTCACAAAGTGCATTTATATTTTTATTGAAAATATTCCCAATTACTAAAATCTTTCTATGAAACGAGATGTTTATATATCTCATACCTTATATTTTTAAGAAGGAAATACCAATTAAAAACTCCATAAAAATAAACGCACTGTTGATCGTTTAGTAGTCGTCTAGTCATTTATTGACTAGAACAAGCTTGTTTATTTACGAGCCACTTACCACACACGTAAACGTTCACGCGTAAAAAACATTATGTATAGGTACAAGTATGTTAAGTGGTAACTACATCGTATGGTTTAATATTTTTAATTACTTTACAAAAGATAAAATAAATATTAAAATATACGTTGTTTATATCATAAATAAAATTCTTTTTTTTTTTTTTTTTTTAATAAAACTTAATTCAAAATTTTGTAACCACTGTAAATTTATAGCGTACTCTAACGAACGTAAGAAAAATTATAATGAGTACCATAAAATCCTTTCAACTAATCTTTAGATTTTATTAAATTACTTTTTAATATCTGAATGCGTATTCATTATGTTACTATCGTCATTTTTCTTTTTTTTCGTGAAAGATCAAGTTTAAATATTTTATACTGAAGCAACTGTATTTTTTTTTCTTATTTATTCATAGGGTTTATTTATAATTTATTTTCATCTATAGCTATAGCTGTATGTAAATGGAAAACTTTAATGAGGACTTTCATATTCAAACGTTTTTAAATAAATTAAAAGTGCAAATGAGGAAAACATCCTCTACATGGTGCAAACTTTAGATACATTTCAAGTAAAATATATTTTAATTAATGAAAATTTTATAGTTTGATTAACTTGATTTTTTAATTCGTTGAATCAGTTTTGAAAACTTCCTAACCTATATAATGATAATGAAAAAAGAAAAAAAAATTATAATAGTGAAAAAATACCACTTCACTTAGCCACCACTTTTACTAAAAATATTTTTAAAACTATTTACATTTTGAGATCTGCACATCAGAAGCCTTAAAATCCAATTTGCATCATTTTTATACATTCCATATATATTAAAAATAATTATATATTTAAAATAATTATATATATATATATATATATAAACACATACATATATATGATTAGTTCGCTACGTAGAAAGTTACTTTTTTAAGGGTGACTGCCACTCCCTTTAAACATCGTTCTATCTATCATTTGTCTATCGACATCTGCGTATATGACTATATAATATTTTGTTGTAACTCATTGCCTTGTGCTAGTACCTGTAACTCATGTATGCTTGTACCAAATTTAATATTAATTAATTGTATAATATATGGGAATTATTTTGTGCATCCTTGTAAACTAATTACACTGCTCTACCAAAAAAAAAAAAAAATAATAATAATAATAATAATAATAATAAAAATAATAATAATAAAATAAATAAATAAATAAACTCGAGATCTGATACCATTCTTGCTGATTCTTATGTAAAATGACCTTCTGACTCCCATTTTGCCCAGTCACCCACCGTTTTCTAGATACATCACCCCCTCCCTAATTTTTTTTCCCTGTTCGATATTTTTCTGACCATAAATTTCATTTGAAGAATGAAAAATAATTAATTTAACACATTTAAAGATAATCTGGTGTGTCACTCACACGACTTTCTCTTACCTGAAATTTAATACTATAAATACAGGTTTAAGATTAAGAGGTAAGATAACGAGTACTGTTCTGTAAACCTATGTTAAATACATTAAATTAGCCTTCCGAAGAGCTTTATATGATAATTAGTTCTGTGTAAGGGGGGTTACCACCCCCTCGACCACCCGTTTCGTTAATGCACCTACATTTACATAGAATTTAATTCGGTTATTAAAATTTAAAGTTTACCTAAAATTATACAGACAATTTTAACACGCAACATTCATTGAAACTTATCAATCTTGATCAAAATTTTCCTGCAATAAACTTACATTAACTTCAAAATATAACTTTGAATCTCCTAAAATTATTCATTTTTAAGTTACTCTAAGAGACACAGACAAAGATCAAACGTTAAAAAAATTTACTACGGTAATCAGGAAGCCTCAAAACGTGTAAATATACAAAAGACAAGCGATGAATATTTAGCTTAAAGCATACATTATTTACCATATCTCTATGAGGAATTTATTTCAGTTCCCGGACAGCTTTCCTGGAAATGGTAAAATATTATTAGTAAAGCACATCCACTAACAACAAATAACTAGTGTGTTATGGCCACCACACAACTTTCTTCTATATTTTCCTATACAAATTCACTCAGTAAAAATAATTTATAAAAACTATTATTTAAAAAATTTTTCTTCTATGATAACGCAGATGATTTCCATATTAGAGAAGTAGTATAACACTAAATATCCAAAAAAAGTTGAATTTATTCTCAATATTACATACAAAAAAAAAAAAGTTAAAAATGAAAAAAATCGATAAATTTATTCTAAATTATCGCAGATCGATGGTTCAACCATTCGTTTTAAAGGTATTGGCGAGCTCTTTTGAAAGATACCCATCATGAAAATTTACTCTCCTCGAGGGGGGAGGGTTCCCTCCCAGGGGGGAAGGCGGGGCTCCTACATACACAATATTTTTCCCAGTTGACTATCTCTATTACAAAAAATATATATTTCTTTCATTTTGTTTAGTGCAGTCTATAGATGTTAAACTCTACTTACCTGCAATTTCTCCCATAGACGTAATGTATTTGAATTATTTTGAGTGTCCCTGTACACAAACCATTTGCTTCATCTCAACGAAAAGCTTACTGTAGCATCCCTATATGATACACATTTAGCAATCCGAGATTGGAATTTCTGCTACTATTTGTTCTTGAGATATGCTGATAACACACACACACACACACACACACACACACACACACACAGACAGACACACAGACCATTCACTAAAAACATGATTTTCGTATTCAGGGGACCTCAGAACATATAAATAAAACAAAAACTCACGTTCGAAAATTTGACCCTAAAACAGTACTTTCTCGACCCTATGGGTAAGAGAAAGGGATATATATAAGCTAAAATATATATAAAGTTAAAAAACTAGCAATGATGACAGATTAAAAAAATATAAGATATGTAATGCATAATTTTAGTGGCAAATCCTCCCCAAAATTTTTCCTATTCGGAAATGTCCATGTTTTACAATTCTCCAACTTTGTAGCCCCTCAGAAGATATTTAACGGTTAAAATAATACTCCCCCCCCCCCTCCTAAAAATCAAATTTATAGCCATAAAATCACCGAAAAAGGATAAAAATAGGGGTCAATTCCTAATAAACGGTGGATGATAGGGCAAAATGGGCATCCTATTCGGATTCAGGAGATCATTTTACAAAAGAATCTGCTGAATTGGTGTTAGAGGCAATATTCATGCCGAGCAGTGTTATCAATTCTATGCCTACCCTTTTTATAGACACTATGCTTTTAAATTTTACAAAAAAAAAAAAAAAACATTTGTGTATATCACTAAATTTAATGGAGTGTAATCATGTTAAAATCCATTTATAAGAAATACCGTAATGACACGAAACTCTTTTGTATGTCCCTGTACACAATCTACAAACACTGTATATACCAATAAAGACTATACAACTAATTTTTTGCAACTCAATTATACGACATCATATGGATGATAACTAAAATGTCAATGTATTTTTTTTTTTTTTGTGTGTGTGTATGTGTTTCTGTAAATAAATTGTTTAATTTTTATATATACCATTTTTCTGTAGAAGACACGCTCTTAATCATCTAAAATGTTGCATGCAGCATAAATGCGTTAAAAAGCGCTTGAATAAAAATCTGTCTAAGCTCTAATCTACTAGCTCTAATGTTGCGAAAAAAAATTGTGTGGTCCTGTAAACAAGCCTAAACATTATATACACCATTAAAATTTGTACATCTAATTCTGGGTAAATCATGAATACGAAAATCATGAATACGTAAATCATGTACGAAATGTGACTTAATTTGGATCTTTACATGACATTATAAGAACAATTTTGTGTAGAAATATAGATTAATTATTAAGTCAAAGCACTTATTTTTCTTCATAAAATATTTTTTTAATCATCTCAATAATGTATGTTCATTTAGTTGGTTGCAAAGTAACCATGTTAAATTGCGTTTAAGCGAAATTTCGTCCATTGGCCGTAATGATAAACATAATTCCGTGTGTCTCTGTACAAGAATCATGAACAATAGACACATTAAAATATTTACAGCTATTTTTATATGGCGCTTGTACATGCGTACCAGTTTGCATTTCAATCAGGTGATTTTTGAGCCGCTATCGCATTACATAAATATTCTGTCCTTAAACCGTAATTATAAAAGAAAATTTGGCATCTCCCTGTACACGATCCACCACCGATATGCACATCAAAAAACTTACAGCTAAATCTGGCGTGTCCCTGTACACGATAGTATGCACACACACACACAAAATAAATAAATAAATAAATAAATAAAGCTAATTCTGTGTGGCTTGTGAACATGTGTAAAAGTTTGCAAATCAATCGGGAGAATTCTGCGGCCAAACACAGAGTATCCAGAAGCATTTGAGTATCAACACGAGGCCTCCATTGATGTTTCGACAAAAATATATACTTTTTCTTTTAATTATATATGTATATATATAAAATCCGCCTAATTCAAATGTGTTAGGACACAATCTCGATTTAATCAATTAGAAATGCAGAAACAGATATTTTAAATACGTCTAAGGAAATTAGAGATAAAATAATTGATTAAGATATTGATCAAGATTAATCTTTGTAATGCACTAATAAAGATAAACGCTATTCAAAATTTTAACTAAGCTTTCTTTTCTCTCAGACAAAAGAAGGTTCTTTAACAAAAACGTCCTGAACTTAAAAGATAAAGTTCTTTAATTTTCTTAATGCTATTTTTGAAATCATTTTTTTTTCATTTACGGTTATGTAAATTTCACTTTCCGATAACAATCTTTTTTTTTTTTTCTTTTTTTTGTTTACGGTGAACTCTGTTTCTTAAAATTAATTAAAACAATGCGAATTTGAGCAAACAATCATAAAAATCTTATTGAAATTTGAAAGTAACTTTCATTTAAAATGAAACATACATTTTATCATATTTCGTATAAAATATCTATATTTTAGTGCTAGCAAACTCCAAAATTTTATGATTTTCAAATTTATGTTTTTTGACTTCTAATTTGCTATTAACAGCTTTCTTTGAAAATATTTAAACATCCATCATTAGTTTTCACAATAAATATTTCAGTGTTGTCAACATCTTTACATAACAATATTTTATTATTATTTTTAATATGCCACCCCCCCCCTCCCCGAAAACAAAAAAGACGTTATAGGATTTAATAAGTATTTGTCTTTAGCTGTATGATATGTGTTCTTAAAATTTGCTTGGAACCGCACTGAATTTTTTAATTTGGTCTCGGAATTAATATTTTCTTACCCCTCGAGCCAGGCCGGGCCGGGCCAGGGAGAGAGTAAATTTCTTTCCGGGCGGACACGAACTGGAATTTTCTCTACTTACCTCTCAAAGTTAACATAGGTCAAGAATTGCAAAATTCCCGAGGAACTTATCGACAGATTAAAAATTTGAGAATTTCAAGGTTTTGCACGAATGACGACTATACTGAAACAGCTTATGTTTTTAAAATGTCAGAACAAAAAGATATAAATATCATTTGGATTCTTTCTTTAATCTAATTAATAAAATAAAAGAATTGGAAATCAGTATCTCAGAACAGTATACCAGAATCTTATGAAAATTTTTGTCGTAGAATTACACGATGAGCTTCCATCACCCTAAACATTAAAAATAAAACTTCTAGAAGAGTAAAACGTGATATGAATGTGTGTATGTATCTGTGAGTATATATTATACTATATATATGTACTTATATACTTGAATAAAAGTTTTTTTTATCCATTGAATAGTTTTCGCTTAATCATAGTTATTTTTTTTAGATATTGTTGATAACTAACCCGAAATTTTCGCTGAAACTATTTCTAAACACCCGTAAATTTAAGATGAATGCAGGAAAATACACTCTCTATTATGCTCAAGTGAGGCGTCTGAATCAAGTTTATTAAATCTTTGAACTGAAGAATGGCAGCAGCTGGTTTGAAAATTCTTTTTAGGTTCTTTACTTATTGAAGCGAAAAACAAATATTTTTACCGTCCATTAAACCTTACAAAAAAGAGCATTTCTTTTCTTACATATAATCTTCTTGCATTTTTTTCCAGTGATGTGCATGATAACTTTGTAGAAAGATAATTTTCGTACTAGACAAAGTCGCTTTTTGTTTTGTTTTACACTTTTCATACAGTTTCAGAAGAATAGAATGTTAGAAGGAGTACCTTTATCCTTTATAATAACTATACAAAGGATATAAAATATTTCTTTGTAATATATTTTCTTATAATCTTTGTATATAATTATTATAAATATACAAAGATTTTTTTTTTTTTTTTTTTTTTTTTAACGAAATAGTTTACTCAAACTGTTATACTATAAAGAACGCTTTTTCTAGTAACTAATTTGATTCTCTATTTTTGATGGTTCTATATAGTTTCTATTCTAATTTGTGCTAAGTGTGTATTAGTCAAAATTTAAGATAAAGAAAATGTATAAATTAGAAACTAAATAGAATGTTTTATAAAAAGATATATTTAAATAACAATATAAAAATATCTTATTAATGTTACAATCTGTTGAAATTTGAATAGGGTCGTAATTTTAGATCAATAAAAAAAATTAAAGCAAAGCAATTCGTTATTACTTCTTAGTGAAAGCAAACATATATATATATATATATTTCAAAGATTATAGTTAAAAATAGATTCTGGTATTTAAAAGTAAATTCAACGATGTGAAATTAAACTAAAGCAGTTTATTTTTCACAAATTTGTTTAAAAATGAAAATCTTATTATTATTATTATTTTAATCAAAAAGGCTTTATAGACTAATTTAAATTTGTTTTTCAGATTAATGCAATATAAGACTTTTATTATCGACATAACAGTAAAATATTATGAAAACTGTACTTAATATCAACTTGATAGCAGTAAGAGGAAAACAGAAATAAAGACAAATAACCTCATGTTTACTATAGAAACTTTGCTTAAAGGCATTTTTATAAAAGCTGTTTTGTTTGATAACTGCTTTGTTATTTTACCATGTAAATAAAAATACAGAAATCTAAGGTAAAATTTCTCTTATATGTCATAGTATAAAAATAAAAATAATACTTATTTTAAAATACATTTGAAAAGTTTAATATTCGAAGAAACGTTTGTACAAAACTTACAAGCTATAAATTATTTTCCATTTCTGAACCCTAATATGTGCATATAATTTCTTTAATAATGTATTTAACAAAAAACGTATATACAAACACACACAGATTGCAGATGTGTTCATTATATACGCATTCCTCTGTAATCGTTGGTTACAGATAAACATATAAATAAAATTACAAAATAAAATAAATAAAAATAAAAATATAAAATAAGAATGCATCGATATATTTTTAATTTAAAACTTCGTTTTTGTAAATATTTTAAAAACTAACTCCTTATACAGTCACCCCACCCCCATGTACCGATGTACATGTCACATGTAGTAGAATTTGACTACAAAAAAGTTTCCTTCCTATATGATAAAAATATATTGAGATATTTAGTTTCAATTTCTTTCTTTTGCCACGAGCCAAAAAGATAGTTTTAGTACATAAAAAAAATAGTTATATTGTTACTATACTAAAAATATTATTATTATTATTACTATTGTTTAAGAATGAAATAATGAATGCTGCATTAAAAGAAGCATAATGTATACTAAAAATTAAAAAAGCATACTGAAGAACAAAATAATAGAAATATTCAAGAACTCAATAACAAGAGAAACACTGCTTATTTTTTAAGGTTACAAATTTTTTATATTCAGGAGTCATATTTGGTGTTGCTGTTCTTAAATATCTTCCAAATGATCGTCAGTCAAGGGTTGCTTTTTTTTTTTTTTTTTTTTGTTGTTGTTGTCGAGGTTCATAATAAAGAAAGTTTGCTCACTCATGTAAGCCGTTTCAAACATTCTGAAAATTTTCGGAGCAACTTCAATAAGGTTCTTATACACTGGGTTGCAAAGTAATATGAACACCTAGTAATTTTGTGATATCAAGACAAAAATTCATAAATAATTATCAGAAAACGCTATAATGTAGACAACTACGATAATCTCACCTAATACATAATGATAAAATGAATACAGAACTTTAAATTTATTGAAAATGTAAATATTTCTTTTTAAATGGTGTTGCAAAATGATATGAACACTGATCGAAATTACTTCTAAACAAGCATATAAACTGATCATGAATACTGAATACGATTTCGAGAAGAAGAAAATGAACTCTGCAAATTAGTTAAGCATATAAATGTGCTTCGCAGGCTTGGAAACTTTTAAAAGAGTCTGAAAACTGAGTTCTAGAAGTACGGATCGTAAAAACAATTGAAGCGGTTTTGAGAAAGGGAAAATAGTGACTTTTCATGATCAAGGACTTTCTGCAAGAGCTATCGCAAAAACATTGAAAAGTTCCTCAAGTGAAATCTTGGATTTTCTTCGATTACAAGAGGATTACGGAGTAAAGAAATCGCCAGGACGTATGCCAAAGCTATCGAAAACAGAATTATAGAAAATATATCTAATATCTAAGCATATATCTAAGCATATATCTATGTACGATATTTGAAAAAAAATTTTTTTTCTTCGCAACATCTATTAAAATTTCTGTGCTTAATAAGCTCCTTTTAGTGAAATAAGACAAAAGGAGAAAATTGAATTTTTCCTCTAAAAAGAAATGTAATTAATTGATCTCAAAATTTTCAACAGTCTCTATATTGTAATTTTTTTTTTTATTAAATGATTTTCATTGTGTTAGGAAACTTTCACGAAGAAAATTTACAGAGGTAATTTTTGTTTATACTACATGAGTGGAATTTTAAGGGAAGATTTATTGTTGGGATTATTTTGTGTTTCCCTTTTTAATAAATAGTAATTTAAAAAATTAATAAGATAAAATAATCTGGTGTGCCATTCATACGACTTTCTCTTACCTTGCATTTCAATACTATAAAAATAGATTGTATATTAAGTTTTAAGAACAATAGCGTAAGATAATAAAGTTCAATGTACTTTTAAAATAATCTAAAATAGGTTTAGGAACAGTTTTATTTCACGCGTAGTTCTGTGAAAAAGGTGTTAGCCCCCCTGAACCCCCAGCTTAATTATACATTTTTTTTTTTTAAAGAAAAAACTGTTATTAATTTGCTTTCAAACTTAAGTGGCAACCTAATACGGACCACAAAATACCAAATTTGAATTTTTTGCAGCTATTTGTTTTTAAATTATGCTGATAACAGATATGCACACCGATCGACCTAAAAAATTAAATTTTAGTAACCATGCACCTCAAAACGTGATTTTATGCAAACAGATTTGAAAATTCAAAAAATAATTTGTTTACGGTATGCGTATAAAAAATTAATATTGCTTCCAGAGTAGTATTAGTCGACATAATAAAATGTAGCAAAGAACTTCCAACTGTTACATGCAATAGAAAAGAGCGTTTCGCTTGATTTTGGGTAGCCTTGTATATTGTCTATAATCAATGTACACTATAAATAACATTGTGTACTTAAATTTAGTCTTACTTGAAAAACATCTAACACAAAAGAAATCATAATTCCAGCATGTATTCATTCATGTATGCATTTCAATGTAGCCCCAATGTATCCAAATACTTTGGGTAGCCTTGTAAATTAATGATGAATGATTTCCGTACAACAATCTTTTCAAATCATGCTTTTATGCATAGTATAAATTTTGCGTTTTCCGTTTTGCTTAAATCAGTCTATAGATGTTACACTGTATTTACCAGCATTTTCCTCATAGACATAATGTATTTGAATACTCTTGGATGTCACTGTACACGAACTATTTGCTTGATCTCAACGAAAGGTTTGGTGCAGAATCCTTATATGATACACATTTAGAATACCAAATTTTGACTTTTACTGCAATTTGTTTTTCAGGTATTCTCATAACAGACAGACAGACACACACACACACACACACACACACACACACACACACACGCACAAAGACCAACCGCTAAAATCATGATTTTTGGATTCAGGGGACCTCAAATAGTGTAAATATATCAAAATCTCACTTTCGAAAATTTGACCCAAAAACAATACTTTCTCTACCATATGGGTAAGAGAAAGTAAAAAGTATTCCTAAATGAAATTGGATATACAAAATATTGATATTAATACACAATAATAACACAAAGTATTAAAATTAATAAATTTATACTAGATATATTGAAAATAAAAAAAATATATGAATAAAACTGAATATAATTTTGAAGAAATTTTGGGAATTTCTTTTTTCTACATCTTTATTTTAAACACATTTTAGGATATTTTAAATGTAGAAATTTTCGTCTTTTTAAAAAGCTAAAATTATTAAGTGTTAAAACATAATTAAAAAAACTTTACTGTACATTGCGACTTTTGAATAGAACAAAATATTCTTATTATTATTATGATTTTTTTTTTTTTTTTTGGGGGGGGGGGGCTTGGGGAGAAAAAAATATTCCCACGCATTCCAATTTATTGCTATTTCACATTATGCACAATTGTACATAAACAAGCGAATCTCATACACATTGCAGATATTTTCTAAATACCGATCATGTTAATTGTAGATGGACATAGCATTAATAATTCTTTTACAGAAGAACTTGAGAACAGCCGGACAGATAATTATCTATTGTCGACACTCTTACTTTATATAACAGTTTATTACATACGTTTTATCTATAAATTTAAAAATTGTTTAAAATTTAATAATACAGAAAATAGTCTTCAAAACGTCTTTTTTTTAAATACATTATTTTGGAATAATGATTTTCATTATCAATGGATTTGATTGATTATTTTTCATCTCAATAATTATACATTCATTCCAGTATTTGTTTCCGCTTTAACCAGTTGAAGTTGATGGTAAATACAGTTTTTAGAAATATTTATTTATGCCTTTCAGTTGTTCATCAGCTGTCTATGAAGTGCCCATCGTTCATTCTTGAAAAAAAAAAAAAAAAAAAAATAGAATATATATATATATACTAAAATATTTTTTGTGAGATTTTGAAAAAAAAAAAAAAAATAGTGAAAATATTGAAATATTTTTTAAATATTCTATGAAATAAAGAGCATTAATAATTGTTGATTCAATGGGAGCGGGGACGGCGACAGTCGAGGAGTGACAGACAATCACGTGACCACAGAGAGAAACCAAACTTTCATTCTTTTCTTCTTTTTTATTATTATTATGTTTTTTGCTCTCTCGGAACATATTCATGAAAAACAGCAGTACTTTATTCTTAGTGAAAAACATTCGAACATTAATACGGAAGTCTAGCAGTAAATTATTCATTAATTGTTATATTATTCAAATAAGAAATCGTATTCTCTATTATCTTTATAATTCACTCAAGGCATAAAAAAAATGCCTTTACATGTATTCGAAATGGTTTTAAACCTGTGCTAAAATATTTGAAAGATTCTGTTTTTGTGCATAAAATTCTGAAAGAAAATCTCTGATTATAAGTCAATTATAGTAAGCAATCGGATTTCATCCTTTTTTATTTGTGTGGCCTAAAATTTATTTCAAGCGACCACAGGAAATGCAGGAGAGAGGTGAGTTAGCTTTTCCTTAATATTATGCATGCTAAAATATGTTTCGTTTTTAATAAAAAATGGTATTTATGCAAATTAAAACATTATCCATTAATCTAATTCTAATTTAAATCAACATGTTTTTGGTCCGTACTAGAGCCGTGAGCTATCGATGATTTATATATATATATATATAATAAAAAAAAAAAAAACTATATATATTTAATATGTATTTGATATACTTATTCTTATTCTTATTCGTAATCATTTATTCTTAAAATGATTTATTTTTTGTTCGTGAATGTTTGTTCTGTAATTCGAAGGCCTATAGTTATGTGTATTTAAACTTATATATTCTAAAATGCCGAAATTATCTAAGCAAGTTTTATTATTTGAAAATTTATGTAAGGAAATCGATAGTTCTAGAGATAGAGTAAAGGGGTGTAGTAAAGATGAACAATCTAAGGTTAAATTATTAAAAACCAAAGTTCAATCGCATGATCATGAAATCGCGGCAATATTTAAAAATTTATCCGCTAAAGAGAATGAGGCTTATATGGATATGTATTTGAGATATAGGGGAGTGGTTTTTGATTTACTGGTGGAGTTAGAGGACAAAACAGAAGTAAACGCTTGCGATTCAGATACTCACGCGGAAAATAAAGATGAGAAAAATGGTAAATCGTCTCTTATTAAATTACCCAAATTTGATCTTCCGCGATTTTTTGGTGAAACCGAAAATTGGATTTCTTTTAAAGAAATTTTTAATTCGACAATTCTACAGAATAATCAAGTATGCAAAATTGAAAAACTGCAATATTTACATTCTTCAGTGTGCGGAAACGCAGCTAAATTAATTCGAGGATTCGCTCTAAAAGAGGAAAATTTGGATCAATGTTGGGAAATATTAAATGAAAGATATGAAAATAAAAGACATTTAGCATTGAGTCAAATTAACAAAATATTTTCTATGAAAATTGTAAAAGCAAACAATGCTAAAACTTTACTGGAGTTATTAGATACTTGCAATGAAGCCGTCAGATATTTAAAAACTTTGGGTTTAGATTCTAATGCGTTAAGCGACTTAATTATAATAAAATTCATGATGGGGAAATTGGATGAATCGTTAAAACAGGGATGGGAATTAATTTTGGATAGTGATAAATTGCCTGATCTTGATCTTTTTAGAAAATTCGTTGAGCGCGAAGCGCGCGGTGTTGAAGAAATAAAATGTAAACAAGACGTAAAATTCACTAATTCGAAGAAATCAAACAACGTATTGAGTATAATTGTAAAAAAAAGAAAATACGTGCATTCTTTGTAATGAGCGTCATGCGCTATTTAAATGTCCGACATTTAATTCAAAACCGGTTAAAGAAAGATGGAAATTTGTTGAATTAAATAAGTTATGTCAAAATTGCTAACGCCAAAATCATAGGCTGGAGAATTGTAGGATAAACATTAATTGTAAAAACTGTGCAGAAAAACATCATACGTTACTGCATGTTTATGGTAGAAATTCAAATTCTGAAAGGGCGAATCATGTATCGCCAGACATCTCAGTTTCAAATAGTGCTCAGTTTTATTCTAGTAATGTTTTATTATCAACGGCGCTAATTAAGGTTAAATCAAATAAAAGAAAAATTCTGCATTGTAAAGCTTTGATAGATAATGCTAGTCAAAATTCATTAATTACTAAGGAATGTGCTAAGCGACTAAATTTGCCCTTACGGAGCACGTCGCATAGTATAATACGGATTAATTGCTTTTTAGCAGAAACTGCTCTCAACGAAACAGAATTTAAATTCACTCCGCATTTTTCGTCGGAGTCATTTTCAGTCAGCGCTTTTATAGTTGATAGGGTTACCTCACCTCTCCCTAATTTCCAACTACCGAAACACGATTGGCCGCATATACAGGGATTACAACTAGCTGATCGCAATTATTATGTGAGTGGTCCAATAGATATTCTTCTTGGGGCAGAAATAGTCGCATCAATCTGCAATGGCAGCCCCATTCAAGGGCCAGCTGGAACTCCTACAGCATTTCCCACAAAGCTGGGTTACCTCCTATCAGATCGTGTTGATAGCTTTCACTGTACAAATATCAGTTTAACGTGTCATACGACTGTTGATGATGATATCAACAACACTTTAAAACAATTTTTTGATACAGAATCAATTCCAAATGTAGATACAAAAAAAAAAAAAAAAAAATAGAAAATGATCCTGTGGAAAATATTTATTTGACAACAACTAAAAGAAATAGTTAGGGAAGATATGTAGTTCATCTACCCTTTAAGCCAGATAAGGCACTAGGTGACAGTAAGTCAGGTGCTATTTCAAGATTACTTTCCATTGAAAATAAACTTAAAAGGAACCCACAATTAAAGAGGGAGTATTCAAATTTCATGAACGAATATATATCTTTGGGTCATATGACAAAATTAAATCCAGATAAAATTAATGAAACGCCACATTATTATTTACCGCATCATGCGGTGGTAAATGAAAACTCTGAAACAACAAAATTACGTGTAGTATTTGACGCCTCGTTTAAAACAACAAATAACAAATCTTTAAATGACATTTTATATATTGGTCCTAAACTACAGTCAAACATTTTTGACAATTTAGTAAAATTTCTAGCCAACCCTGTAGCGTTCAGTGCAGACATAGCTAAAATGTATCGGCAAATCTTAATTGAAAAGAAACATAGAATCTACCAAAGAATTGTTTGGAGAGAATCTCCCAATGACCAATTATCTTTTTACGAATTGAATACTGTCACCTACGGAGTAGCTTGTGCACCCTATTTAGCGTTACGCACGCTTAAGCAATTATGTGAGGATGAAAATCAGAACTTCCCATTAGCAACAGAAATTGCCAAAGACAATTTTTACATCGACGACTTATTGTCAGGGGCACAATCCCTTCAATTAGCAAAAGATAGAATAATGGAGCTGCAGGCTCTAATGCATGCTGGAGGGTTTAAACTTAGGAAATGGGCTTGAAGCCATCCAGAAGCGCTCTCTGATATTCCAGAGGAAGAGAAGGCTAATTCGGTCATTCATTTTTTTGAGGATAAAGAAAAAATAAATCAAAGAGTACTAGGAATGTTCTGGGATTTAAGTGAAGATACTCTGCAAGTTAGAACCTTAGCTGATCAACAAATTAATACAAAAAGACAGTTGCTCTCCGTAATTGCGCAAATTTATGATCCCCTCGGAATTATTTCGCCATCTACTATCATCTTAAAACTCATTCTACAAAAATTGTGGAAGTTGCAATTAACGTGGGATGAGCTTATACCTCCAGATATTTTGCAAGAATGGAAAACTTTTTATAATGAAATTAATGAGTTTAAATCTATGTCCATTCCACGCTATGTAGGTTCAAATACTAAAGACTGTACAGTTGAACTGCATGGGTTTTGTGATGCCTCTCCGAGGGCGTATGCGGCAGTCGCATATTTAAAGGTCATAACAAACACTATTCAGATATATTTAATTGCTTCTAAAACTAGAGTCGCACCCTTAGGAAATTACGTTGCCCAAACTAGAATTGTGTGGGGCTGTACTCGTAGCTGAGTTAATTTGCAACATTAAAAAACTCCTTAAATTTACTCATTCGACATACTGGTACACTGACTCTTCTATTGTATTAAACTGGATAAATAACCCTTCAAACAAAGGAAATAGTTTCGTGGCCCATAGAGCCACCAAAATCAGAGCTCTTACTCACTTAGAATCCTGGAGACATATCCCAGGAAAAGAAAACCCGGACGATTGTGCCACACGCGAATTGTCCCCAGCTAAGTTGAAAGCTAGAACTGAGTGGTGGGAAGGGCCAAAATGGCTCCATAGTTTTGAGCTACCACCAATGTGCACATTACATTCAGTTTCCGTTCAGAAACAAACTCATCACCATCCGACAGATTCAAGTTCTGAGCCTACACTTTCTAATAACACTTTCATATCACATATCACAAAATACTCTAACTATCTAAAACTTTTAAGAATTCTAGCTTATGTACTGAGATTTATCAATAAAAAAACCAAATCAAAGGAAAGTGGTCCTTTAAAGGCCATAGAGCTAAATCAAGCGGAAATGTGTCTTGTAAAAATAATTCAAAATGCCGAATTTAGTGATGAAATTGACGTACTAAGGAAAGGAAAACTTTTAAAACCTTCACACAATCTGTTAGGTCTTGATCCTTTTCTGGATGAAGCAGGTATTCTTCGTGTTGGAGGACGCCTGCGGAACCACCCATCCCTGCGATTTCAAGAAAAACACCCCATATTACTTTCTAAAGTACATCACGTCACTTCCTTGATAATAACATATTATCATCACTTAAGCTCCCATGCTGGTCCCAACTTAGTACTGTCACTCATCAGAAACAAATTCTGGATTCCCCACGGCCGCTCCACGGTTAAGGCAGTTGTAAGAAAATGTATTTTCGTCTATCAGCTAAGCCAATAATGCAAAAGATGGGGGATCTACCCTCAGAAAGAATCACACCCATTCGTCCCTTTTCGAAAGTTGGTGTCGATTTCGCGGGACCAGTAATGACAAAATGTCAACATAAGCGAAAAGCGACAACCTTTAAATCATATATTGCCCTGTTCATCTGCATGGCGACAAAAGCAGTGCATCTTGAATGTGTTTCAAATCTTTCTACAGAAGCATTTCTCGCAGCCTTGAAACGCTTCATAGGTAGGCGGGGATACCCCTCTGACATATTTTCGGACAATGGCAGAAATTTTGTCGGAGCCCATTCTTACCCCCAACACTTATTTTCTTTATTCAAAGAAGAAAAATTACAAACTTTTGCTTCCCAACACCAAATAACCTGGCACTTTATTCCCCCGTATGCTCCAAAATTTGGGGGACTTTGGGAAGCGTCGATAAAATTAGCCAAACATCATTTGGTAAAAATCACACAAGGAGCAATTTTAACTTTTGAGGAACTTTCCACGCTTCTATGTCAAATAGAGGCTGTTATAAATTCGCGGCCTCTAACACCATTGTCCAATGCTCCTAATGATTGCGCAGCTTTAACACCAGGACATTTCTTGATTGGATCTGCATTATTAGTATTGCCAGAACATTCGTTAACAAACAATTCCCTTAGTCTTTCTTCTAGGTATAAGCTCTTATTGCAGATGCAGGAGACGTTCTGGAAGAGGTGGACATCAGAATACCTGCCAACCTTGCTTCCGCGAGCCAAAAGAACCAACCACAGTCACAACTTTTCTCCAGGACAGCTAGTCATTCTGAAAAATAAAGCCTCACCTCCACTACATTGGGATCTCGCACGCGTCATCAAGTTGATTCCCGGAGCTGACGGTATCACCAGAGTCATCGAGCTTAAGACATCTTCTGCTGGAACTCTTATTCGACCGGTCTCTGAAGTTATCCCTCTTTCGAGTATTTCGACTCCAGCTTCGGTGCCTCCCCGCCCCCCCCCCCCCAGTATGTTGATTCAATGGGAGCGGGGACGGTGACAGTCGAGCAGTGACAGACACATGATCATAGAGAGAAACCAAACTTTCATTCTTTTCTTCTTTTTTATTATTATTATGTTTTTTGCTCTCTCGGAACATATTCATGAAAAACAGCAGTACTTTATTCTTAGTGAAAAACATTCGAACATTAATACGGAAGTCTAGCAGTAAATTATTCATTAATTGTTATATTATTCAAATAAGAAATCGTATTCTCTATTATCTTTATAATTCACTCAAGGCATAAAAAAAATGCCTTTACATGTATTCGAAATGGTTTTAAACCTGTGCTAAAATATTTGAAAGATTCTGTTTTTGTGCATAAAATTCTGAAAGAAAATCTCTGATTATAAGTCAATTATAGTAAGCAATCGGATTTCATCCTTTTTTATTTGTGTGGCCTAAAATTTATTTCAAGCGACCACAGGAAATGCAGGAGAGAGATGAGTTAGCTTTTCCTTAATATTATGCATGTTAAAATAAGTTTCGTTTTTAATAAAAAATGGTATTTATGCAAATTAAAATTCATTATCCATAAATCTAATTCTAATTTAAATCAACAATAATAATAATTAAATTTATTTTTTGGAATCACACAAAAAACATTTTAGTATTATGGATAAGTTGTGTTTGGATCGCTATAAAGCTTTCCTTTGTATATTAAAGTATGCTATAAAGTAAACATAATCATTAGGACTTACCCATTTTGTGCTTGAAGATGAGGACAAACAGCTGCTTATTCTTTTGCAAGTAATTGACTTGAAAAAAATAATTGACTTGAAATTGACTTGAAAAAAAATATTTGTGCTATTATCAATTTTATTACCAATAAATGTCTAAAAATGTACATAGTTATAGAAATGGTAAAAATTTATTTAGTTTTAAAGCAATAAACTAAAAATTTATAGATTAAATTAATGTTCATAATTATTAATTTAATGTTTAATTTTTTTTCTCTAGAACATTCGTACTAACATCAAAATTAAGATACCATCGATCGTGCATGGCATGACAATCGTTCAAGAATCTGATTAGTGCATAGCAGTGTCATTTCACGGATAGGGTAAAATGAAATTTCAGTAATAGTGTCGGCTTTCTGATGAAAGCTAAAGTTTTCGCTTACAGTTCATTATTTCCCCAATTCGATTCCAGATATTTCCAAATCTCTATCTTGAACATATATATGAGCACACAATAAAAACATATGCATTAGGAAGAACAGACGGGAGCGCGTGCGCACTGCATCTAATATTTTCATCATTTTTAAGTAGAGTGGTGTCTTAAAATTGTGAACATGTCGGATCACTTTCAAGAAGTAAAGGTGTCTCAAGCATAAGCACGTGTTGCATTGATTTTTAGAAGAAGGTGTATTTCAAAAATAAGGACATGAGTTTCTTAAATATAAATGAGTTTGCTCCGAACTGATCTCAAACCGTCATGTGCTTAAAAATAACCGAGTTTGTCTCAATGATAAGAAACTAAATTTAACAGTGAAAGAAAAGAAATAATTCAAATTAGAATTATAAAGTAATGCTTTTCTATTATATATGCAGAATACTTCATAATAAGTTCATAAATCATATTTAACTTCATAAGATACTTTTAGAAATATGCTTTATATTCAGTACTTTCAGAATATTAATATGATATGTAGTTGTATTACTTTGAAAGGAAGGTTTCAACTATTTAGGTATAAAATGCAACAGAAACAACTTATAGTGTTGAAGGCAAGGATTTGCGTGATCACAATACAAATTTGAATCTAATTATGCCATTCTATTCCATTAAAGTAATTAGAATGGCAAACAATACCAGTTCCTTTTCCTTGCGTAATACCACATTTCCTGGATTTGCTTTCATTTTAGTATCTGTTTAACATCAATTATACAATTATGATGAAAATTTGCACTTCAAATGCGTAGTTAAACCGCAAGCATTTGAGTGATAGGCTTTTGAAATGTCAACTGAAACCGGGTGCAATACATTTAGGTATAATGGTGTTCTACCGATTATTAATATCCATAATTTACAATTATTTGCTAGCATAATACAACGAACTCGAATTATGTCTATTTTATTCATCAAACCCAATTCTAAATTATAAGAGTTAATTTTTATTTATTTTAAGTAGAAAAGCATGGGTAAAAAAAGAAATAAATAAATAAATAAATAAATAAATCATTACACTTACTGTGTTTCTATGTATTTCCTTCTTCATGAATAAATCTGAAGTTATTTCCATTATATGTTACAATTATATTATATATTATATTATTTTAATATTATTGATAATTATTACTACATTAAATTATATAACAATAAAGAAAAAGTATTTTAATAAAAATAATTTTAATTAAAATAAAGGTATTTTTATTAAAATAAAGTATTTCAATAATTTCTTAATGTGTTGAATTTGTGAGTGAATAACAAATGTTGATGATGAGTAGAGGTTAGATCGAAATTAGAAAAATATTAATAATATGTATATATATATATATATATATATATATATATATATACATGCTTTCTTTGTGACAGAAAAACATCCATTTTTTAGCATATTTGATTTCTACCAGGCCCTTGATAACGTTAGAATGCAAATAATGCTTTTTTTCTCATTCCAATTTGCTATAATTCATTTAGATTTTGCTTTATTTCTTTTTCAGTTTGATTTGGGTGGTCTTCGTTTTTGATCATAATAATTGTTTGAATACTGAAATTAAATCATCTTTAAATTTCAAATGTTTGCACTGATAATATTATATTACTACTGAACGTGTTTCTTTCTCTCTCTCTCTCCCCCTCCTCCTTTCTGTTGTATTTCATTTCATTTGTTAAATTATTCATATATTCACGTTTTACATTTCCTTTTGTAGTAATTTTGCGCATTGGTTTGTAAATCTCCTGTTGGTATATCTAATCTTTAAACTTTTATTTTAATTTCATATACACAAATATTTGTTTTAAAAGTTTCTTATTTAATAAAAACATTGTTTAGCAAAGCAGCTTTTAGCGCTAGCTTATTATAATTATCTTTAATTACCTTTATCATTTTATATCATGATGACACATTTTATATTATGTACACGAATACGTATACATAGTCGTTTTAAAAATTTCTTATTTATGAATAACATTGTTCAGCTAAGCAGCTTTTAGCGCTTGCTTTCTCCGTTTTACGTATTATTATAATAATTTTTAAGTTTGATTTTCCACCTTTTTTTCAAAATGTCTTTAAGTCTTTTAGTTAATAACCTTGGGATTTCTTTACTAATCTTTTTTCTCATTATTCTCATTTTATGCAAAAATGATTGTGATTCAAAAATAGCTCTTAAAATCCTTGCAAATTAACTGTTTCGTCTTAACTTTTAACCGAATGTTTCAGTGTTTTCCACTTTCGATTTGTTCTATTTCAGATCTGTTAGATTTCTATTCTGTTAAAGGTGGTTATCTGTTTGGTGAGAAGTTGGGAGCTATGGATAGTTATTACGTAATTGCTACTATCCTTACAGAAACTTCTCTTTAACCCCTACACGAAAGGGCCTCCCTGATGAAGACTTCTGTATTTTTTGGGGGTTATATTTAATTTCATTTGTTAAATTATTCATCTATATAGCAACAAAAAATGTAGGATTTTGAATGAATTTGCATTTAAAATTACCCTTTAATTCAAAAATTTAGTATTGTTAATTATAATTATAATTTAAATTTAAATAAATATATAATAAATTTACAATAGGAAAATATCAAAATGTAATTAAATGTAGAAGTTCTGTATCATTCAATGAAATTTAAATTTCTTTAATTTTTATTATAAACTACACTAGTATTATTCATATATAAATGCCTATTAAACATATCCCTTCAAAATGATTAGTAATTAAAACAATGTGTAATGCAGCAATTAATTGCTAATAAAGATTTGATAAATCGTAAGTAAATGTGTAATTTTTGATATTTATATTTAAATATCATAAAACTAAAGTTTTTAAATAATTTTGACAGTTTCTAATTTTACAAAAAATGTATAATAAATATAATAAGTAAAGTACTTTCTAATTGATTATTCCTTTTACTTTCTTATATGCTAGATAGAGGGCAGTACGTTAATAGCTCAAGAAAATTGAACTAATGAACAGCTTCTATCTGGCGGTTCTCATTTTGATTTGATTTGATGTTGATTTTTTAATTATTACTATTATTTATCTGATTAATTATTTTATTCATTTATTACTTTATTTTATTTATTTGTTTTCCTTTATTTTATAATTGAAGTGGGCCCTCCTTGGCGGAGTTGTTATGCCACCACACTGCTAATCGCCTTCGAGCGTAGGAGAGCGGGTTCGATTCCCGCATGGCCCTGGATCTCTTTCCATTTCTTCGTATTGTAATCATGTCATGGGCTATCTGTCTTTATTTGACGAAGATTTACAAGCGGATTACAAGTCAAGCATACAAATCTGATGTATATGTGTTGTCAACAATTGAAGTAATGATATATATATATATATATATATATATATTCAAACTTTAGACCACAAATTTTAATAACTTTACTTTGCATAAAGCTGAAATTAAAATATGTTATTGATATGCACAAAGATTGCTTTCTTCAGAATATAGTATGATTAGTAATATATTTACAGGGCCACACAAAAATATTCAGTTACATTAAGAATCAATAAAAATTTGCTGGAATTGCACTTTCGTTTACATTATTGCGTTTTTAACAATTTTTAATTGTGAATTTTTTAAAATAATTTTCCTTTCGCAGCCAACAGTTAAGTCTTTTAACTGCTCATTTAATTCAGTAATAAAAATTCCTGATGATGCTTTTGAATTTCAAAGCGAAACGCTTAGGATATATTTTTTTATTAGTATTATTTTAAATAAAAATTAATTTTACGTGTTTTTAATAAAATAACAGATGAAAGTGTTTATTTATCTCTTTTTTAGAGATATTGTTCAAATTTTAATAACTTTACTTCGCACAAAGCTTAATGAAATTGAAATATGTTATTCATATGCGCAAAACATTATTTTCCATAGAATATAGTGTTAATCTTACAGGGCCACATTAAAATATTCAGTTATATTAAGAGCTATTAATAAAACATTGCTGGAATTGCATTTTTGTTTACATTACGCATTTTTAACACTTTCTAAGAAATTTTAAATGGTAATATGATTTTAATTTGTTAATTTGTTTCTCCAATTGTCTGTCTTTCTATCTGTCTGTCTCCCACCCCCAGCGTCCGTAAATATTTTCAGAATAAAAAAAAAATGATATATATTAATGAAGCCACTATAGAATGTTCAATATTTTAAAATGGCATGAATAGGTTCTGTACAATTACTTTGTGCATAGGAACACCCCCCCCCCCACCAAATATATATATATATACATAATATAAATATATAAAATAAATAAAAAAATAAATGAAAATAAATAAAGCCAATGCATTGCGTTTTAGGACAAACATTTTAAAAATCACATTTAAATATCTTTCTACAGTAAGAATAATAAAAAAATTGACATTTATTGTTAACTAGCAGGCTTTGCCCGCTTCGCTGGTCACTATTTTTAAATGAATCACTATAATTACTGAATTCTCAAAATTGCATTAAATTTTATCACGTGAAAAAAAAAAAAAAAAAAGCGAAACAAAATCTGATTAGGAAAAATGTCGCACCGGGTTCTCACTGCCTTCCGAAAAAATTCCCAAAATGCTCTAACTCTCATTTCCCCCTTCGACCCCCCCCTACCGTCTATCCTAATAATTTTACAAATTCAAAAATATCCGCAATCGATTTGTAAATATCAAAAACCTCTATGCACCAGTTTTGAACGATCTATCTCTATTTTTATTTTTTTGCCCCACCACTCTCCCCCTTCCCAATAATTTTAAAAATTCGAAAATATCCGCAATCGATTTGTAAGTATCGAAAACCTCTATGTACCAAATGATCTAACTCTATTTTATTTTGTTTGCCCCTCCGCCCTCCTTCCGTCCGTCCTAATAACGTTACACTTTCGAAAATATCCCCATTCGACTTGCAGGCATCTAAAACCAATCAGTACCAATTTTGAACGGCCTAACTGCATTTCTATTTGTTTTTGCCCATAGCCAACCCTTACAGCCCCTCCTAATAATTTTACAAATTCAAAAATATCCGCATTCGATTTTAAGTATCGAAAACCATTTCTGTACCAATTTTGAACGATCTAACTCTATTTTTATTTTTTTGCCCCCCCATCCCATCCCCCCCTTCTCACCCCTCCTAATAACTTTACACTTTCGAAAATATCCCCATTCGACTTGCAGGCCTTTAAAACCTATCTGTACCAATTTTGAATGCCCTAACTGTATTTCTATTTGTTTTTGCCCATAGCCCCCCCCTTCCCGCCCCTCCTAATAATTTTACAAATTCGAAAATATCCGCAATCGATTTGTAAGTATCGAAAACCTCTATATACCAAATTTGAACGATCTAACTCTATTTTTATTTTTTTGCCCCCCCCCCTCTACCCTCCCCCCTTCTCTCCCCTCCTAATAACTTTACACTTTCGAAAATATCCCCATTCGACTTGCAGGCTATTGAAACCTATCTGTACCAATTTTGAAAGGCCTAACTGTATTTCTAATTGTTTTTGCCCCCCCCCCTTGGGGATCAAATTTCGAAAATTCCAGGAATTGGTTTTTAGACATTTATATTAGCTATATTTTAAAGCAAAAATTTTACGGATATCTGTTTCTTTGTTTGAGCTATGAAGGATATTTTGAATTCACGTTTTGCCCCCTCCCCCCCCCCTTGGGGGCCGAATTTTTTCAATTTTTTTCTTTCCTAAACCATCCCTGACCTATAAGGAAAAAAACAAAAAAAGAATGATCGAAATCGGTCAAGCCGTTTACAATTTTATAATGGACATACAGACAAACATTCATTTATATATATATATATATATAGATTATAAGAAAAAAAACTTTTTATAAACTGTGTTTTTAAATTTTCTGTTGAATCATAGAACTAACTACATTAGCACTTTATCAATGCGTATGAAATCTTTAAACCGATAGTGACGTCAATTTTTGTGAGATACATTATTTAATTTTTTACAATTTTTTAAAGCTCACGTTTAATTAAATTATTTATTTAATCACGTTTATTTATTTTTATGTCGAAAGAAAATGAACTCGTAAATTTTTTTTGGCAACAATTAAATTATAGCTAATATTTTAATGGCTATTTATAAGGTATTAGGAGGTTATTATTTTCATATTTTAATTAATAATAAGAAAACTATTCGAATTTTTTCGAATTTTTTTTTTTTCCTAAACCATCCCTGACCTATAAGGAAAAAAACAAAAAAAGAATGATCGAAATCCGTTCAGCCGTTCTCGAGTTTTAGTGAGACTAACGAACAGCAATTCATTTTTATATATATAGATATGCTAAATTAATGCTTTGTATAGAATATGATATGAGTAACCTTCATATTAACAAAGCTACACTAAAATAACCAGATACATTAAGGGCTACAATTATAATCAAACACATGGGTTTTCTTTTGTGTTAAGCCTTTTTAACACTTTACAACAATGTCTAAGAGTGGTTTTGAATTCAATTATTCAGTCTGTATACTTTTCAGTCCTTCTGTCTGCCTGCTGTGTCATAATGCAGTTAAAGAATATTGAAAGTTATACAATACAACAAGTACGTACAATTAGAAAGTGTTAATAATCGATGCGTATTGCATGATTTTTCGTTCTTTTATTATTATAATTTACTTTTTAATACACTGGCTAGATAAAATTTACCAAATAACTTTTTTAACTCTTCGTATTAAAAAAGTTTAACTTAAAAAGTGCATTTCTATATAACTGCAATTTTTGAAACGTGTATCTTTTGTTAAATTATTCAAATTTTAAAACAAATTTTAATGTAAAATATAAAGAATTAAAATTGTCAAGCGCTTAATGAATTTAAATAATAATCATAGATTAGGAGGTGGATAAAATTGATATTGATAGTTTAAAGAATGCATCATTGATGTAATTCTACCCCCCCCTCCCTTTCCGAAGGGAAAGCTTTTTATTTATTTCATTTTTTCTCTACGATTACTTACATTTTCTATTTGTTTTTCCCAGTGATACAATTTACGTAATTTTTAACATATTTAAACTTTATTTGGACACTTTTTAAACTGCGCTATTAAGTTCCAGAATTCATATTATGCCAGTAATTTACAATCTTCTTATAGTTTCATGATACACATATATATATATGTGTGTGTTTGTTGATGCTTCACACCTTTAAGCGGCAATTCGGTATTACACTCATTTTCATTGGAAATTTGCGATATTTCGTTAGACGAAGGATATGCATCACCAGAAATGTCTTTTAGTTTTTCATAACTTACACACTCATATTTGTTTAATATTTCAAAAATGTGATTTTTTTTTCTGTCACATTTGTGAGATATTTTTTTTTCTGGTGTTTATACCAAAGATATTGTCTTTAATAAAAAACTGCTGAAATTTAAATATTTGTAAATCGCAAGATTTAAAAAAAAAAAAAAAAAAAAAAAAAAAAAAAAGAAATTCAAAGATAAAATTAAGTAGCTTTAATAAAAAGCCACATGCATATACTATACAAGCTCGTATGAGAAACAGGCAATTCTTTAATCGATTAATTTAAAACTATATTTACTGTAATGCAATTCAGAAAAATTTTTTTTGGAAGAGATTCCTTAACGCATGATTATTACTTGTATTTGGTGGAAAGGATGTTGCTCTCCAAATCGAGTAGGGTCAGGTGGGGTAAAATAGGTCAAAAACAGCATATTTTACATTTTCACTTAAACAGCAGAAAATGTATTGGTTCCATTTGTTAAAAAATTGCACAAAATATGCAAATGAATATTCCTCATGACATTTTAAGAGAAATATCTCTGATCAAACAAACAATTTGTACTGAAAAATAAATTTTAAAATATGCTGTTTGTGACTTATTTTACCCCATGGGTTGGGGTAAAGTAAGTCATCCTTTAAAACTGTTTTAAATTTTAATGCAATTTACTTCATGCAAATAAAATTACAAATACACATTCCTGTTTTAGATAAAAACTTGATTTTGTGTTCTCTCTCGAAAAAAAAAGTGTCTCTGTGGTCCATCATTAGCTCGGGAAAAACATTTGGAATGTACGATGCATCTATATCAGAAATATCTTTCTCTGTAAAATTCAATAGGAGCTTCCATTTAAACTTTTTTTTATCCCTTCAAAACTTTTAGAATATTCATGATTGTGTAAAAGAATGATACCATGAAATATTTTCTTTGATTTTTTCCCAGGAAATTCTACTTTAACACATTTTCGAACTTTTCCGAATTGATTAGTATTAATGCTGTCCAAATATTCTTCTTGATAAAGACTTGTTTTTTTGTTTCTTTTACAGTTGATGTTCCTGTGATTTTAGCATCTCTGTTGATTTTTTCTTCATACATTTAATTGAAAAATAAAATGGTTGTTAAAATTACTCCTGTTTTCTGTTGCGTATGGGTTCTTTTTCTGTTTGCATTTTTTAAAGCTTCTTTAGAAGACAATGTTTGATTGGGTGATAAAGTGTTTATAATAGCAGATTTTATGTACTTAAAAGGAGAATATATAAAAATTATCCTGTTCCAATACTGTGGAAGTCGCACTAGAATTAATTTGTCAAATTGGTGATTGATGATCTAGATTCATCCACTCTTGCATTTGAAGTTGATGCTAAACTGCAGAGTTTCACTCAGACAGTTTCAGGAGAATGTTGTGTCCTGCCTGCTCTTTGTATTAAAAATTGGCACCCTTCTTAAGTAAGCTCGAATTAAACAACTTTTTGAATTTCACCTACAAACTGAATGTTTTGATTCATTTTTGTATGTATTGCATTTTTTTTTTCTCTCTTAACATTAAATTATTTTATATCTATGTCTATGTGTATGAAATAGCTCCAGAACAATATATAGCTTAATAATAAACTAATACATTAAGAGAATACATATGGAGTTATATAAAACACACAAAATATGTAATTAGATACTTTATGTTTGTTAAGCCTAACATGATTCAACTCCTGACCTACTTTACCCCACATGTGTTTTTTTACTCTAAAATATTAATATTCTTTTTTTTTTTTTTTTTTTTTTTTTTTTTCACAAAAGTTTAGGAAATCCATCTTAAGAATATGCTTTTTGGAATATGATAAGAAAATACTGTAAAATTTCCTTTTGAATTAGTTAAAACCCCCGTGGCAGAAACACGGTGACACGGCGACAATGTCGCAGAAACAGAAATGTTCTTGCAGAAAGATTTTCCTTAAGTCAAATAAATTTTGCCATTGTGTTAAAAAAAAAAAAAAAAAAAAAAAAAAAAAAGAGAGAGAGAGAGAGAGAAAGAAACTCAAAGAATGGTTTATAAACTGTTCTGCAGAACAAATTTTCGTTTCTGCAGATACGATCGCCTCAATCCTGAATAAGGAGAGGAGATAAAGCGAATGTATCTCACTTGGGTTAGCTTTGATACGGCATGCATTAGCGATTCGTGATGCGGTGATATGATTCGGTGTATCGACACTTTTCACTGGTAACCTCTTCACATCGGAACTTCATTTTCGTGTCTTTAAACTTTGTATTCGCACTGTGCCTGCTGCTCGTGTCGTGTGTATTTATTGTATTGCAAAAAAATGTTTTTTTTCGAAAGAATGTGGCTTTGCGGCCATTTTCCGAATTTCATATTTCATGCATAACAAAATAGCTGCATCCAGTGACTTTTTTTTTTTTTTTTTTTTTTTTTTTTTTTTTTTAAAGTGCGTGATTGCTGCTGTACCGATTTTCATACATTTTCTGATTTACGCACGACAAATTAGTTACATGTAGTGATTTTTTCTTTCTTTAATGTATGCGAAGCATGCATACGTACGTGGTAGTAAATACACGTACATTTTTTAAAGCTGCATTAATTTTAATGTTTGGTTCAAACTATGCAATACATTTCACAAATATATACAGCAATAAGAGTATGGGGAAACTTGTAACGTGTGTAGTTATACGCAAAATAAAAAATGAAGCTTCAAACCTTGCTTCAAAAAATAGAAAATTAAGAAATTAATCTTAAAAATACTTTATTGATATTTAGCATTTTATATGTAGTAAAAGATCTTAGCAATAAATATTAATGGGTATCTTAAGTTATAAAATTGGTAACTTTTCTAATTTTTTCTTAGAAATCACAATAGATCATTAATTATTTTAATTGTGATTAAAATTCTTAGCTTTAAATTTTGTTGTTTAAGCATATGAAGCCGTTAAAAAAATTATTAATTTATTTTACAAAAATACTCTTATCATTAGTTTCTACAGCTTGTTCATTTCATTTTTTAAACATTTGAATTTGATTTTTTTTTTTTTTTTTTTTTTTGAAATATTGCAAATTAAATAGTTATTTTTAATAAAATACAAACCAAGGTTTTTTTTTTTTTTTTTTTTTTTTGTAAGCAAAAGTAATTTTATCTGATAGTAGTTGATTTGAATAAATACTAATTAAACAGCAAATGCTTTTATTTATTTATTTTTATTTACTTATTCGTATAGATATCAATATCAAATATTACTTTTAATTGATTTATATTTATTTCATTCATCTGTAATCATTGTTTTCTATCATAGATTTTATCCAGGAAATCTGTTACATTTCAGATTTCAACATTTCCTTAAAAATTAAATATTTCACTTGCTTCAATCTTCATGAAATTATTTCGACTATGCTTTGTCTATAATTGTGTTGCTTAGATCTTGTATTCTGTTTTACTTTATGTATTTAAATGATGGTGTAATTATACATTCTGAATTCTTTAATGGCAAATCACATTTTTTAGATTTCAAATACACATCCTTATGCTATTTGTTTATAATATAAAAAATGAATCTTGTGTATTAGAATGTTATCGTGCATATTTCTAATAATCTCAAAAACTATAAATGTTGTAAATTATTTATATTTCATTATAAAATTCAGTATTCTATATTAATTTTTGCTTTTAATTTGTTGTATTTTAATTTTAAGTTCTGTATTATATTTTATGTTGTTTGGTTTGCACCTTATGAAATAAGTGCATTTGTGTATTTAAATATATATATTTAATATAAAAAAAAGTAATAAAATTTTAGAAGTTTTTGTAACATTTATTTAATTTAGACATTTCATGATTTAAATACCTTGAAAATAATTGCCGATTATTTTTCATGTGTTATTGCATTTTATGGTTTGAAATCATTGAATATTTTATAAACAATATTGTATATTAATGTGAACAAAAAATCTGAAGCAATTAAGATCAATAGCTTTATTTTCATCTTTCTTAAAAAAAAAAAAAAAAAGGAGAGAGAGAGAGTCTTGCAATAGTGCAGATATATGCATTTGTACCTAGTTAAAATTTAAATACATTGGTTATACTGAATATTATTTACTGTTTAAAAATAATTTATTTTGAATTCGTAAATATTAACTTCACAAACTATTCCTGCAGAAAAAGTTTGGTGTTGATGAAGCTTGTCGCAGAAAGCATAATAAATTTCTGCCACAGGGGTTAAAACCAAAGTTTTTCTTAGCAACACATTCGAGTTACTAATACGAAACACACAAATAATTACTGGCTGTAACTAAAGAGTATCAGTTACAGTTAATTTTGCCTACAAAATGAAAACTAATATAAATAATTTGCAAAATTGGAATTTAAAAGATGTTTGGATGTTTTTCTAAAGAGTTTTTTTTTTTTTTTTTTTTTTTTTTTTAACTGACCTATTTTACACCCTGACTTATTTTACCCCACCTGAACCTACACTTTCTGTCTTCTTGCGCGAAATATTCAAAAGAATTTTATTTATTTATTTATTTTTTTTTTTCAATACATTTTTTAGTGGAATCCCGCCGATAAATATGACTGATCTTGTATTACTCATGTAAGAAGTATATCTGTAATTATTTTCACAATATTCTGAGTATGCGCTTTAAGGAGACCCTCCTTGTGTGTCACTCATATCACTCATCCTTCAATCATGAAAAGTGTTTTTCGGCGACTTTAAAATTTTTCGAATGGGACTATATTTACTAACTTGTTATAATGATTTTTAATGTCGTATTTCTCAAAACGCGAATACCTTGTAAAGGAAGGATTGAGTAGACAAATTTCACACTAGAACTGCTCTCTAAAAATGGAAAGGGGAAATTCTCTTAAATTGAGCCATTTTTCACTCAATCGATATATTGAAAGGCAACTTCTCACGTTTAGAAAACCCTCGCAAATCATTGAGCCACTATAAGTGGCTCAGATTTGAGCCAACTGATAAAAGTTATTTTTCAGAGAAATCGGACCAAATTTGAGTGAACCTGTTTGATGCTGGAAAAAATATCAGTTCCCCACCACTCGAATCGAACGCAGGTTCCTTTCATGGCAGGCGAACGCGCTACCACTGCGCTACAATTTCACACTAAAAATGGTTGTATAGCCGTTTTCAATCCTTCTCAAAGACAGAAAATTATCAATTTTTACTGGTTTTATATATAACTTAAAGCTACCGGAAACCCAATAAACTTCCTTAAAATAGCACTATTGATTTAAAATTGAGGAAAAATTCTTGAAAACAGAACCTCTATGACAAGCAGACATTTTTGAGCCTTGCAAATTAATTTTGAATAATTTAGTTCGATTAGAAAAATAAATTTTTCTACGCAACGTTGCAGAATTTTTGGAATGACTACGAGTTGAAAAAACAGTATGTACTAGTTTCTTTAAGCATAATATTCCCAATGTTGAGTTTAATTATAATTATACCGTTGTAACACAATTTTTGAACGACTTACATACATTTTAATAAATTAGTTTCAATGATTATACAAAAAGTATTAAATAACTTTAGACACAAATAAATTTCTACATTATATAAATGTATTATTCTTTTTTCTTTATATTTCATATATATCTTTAAGCAACAGTTTTTAAAAAGACATTCACTGGTCATTCATTTTTAGTTTTTTTTATGACTAACACTCATGATTTGATAACTCTACTATTTTTTGCATATAAATCATTTGTTATATATATTTATAATAAAAAAAAAAAAAAAAAAAAAAAAAAAAAAAGAAGTTTAATTTTGGTAGTTTACTTTTTTTAATCATCTAAAGTCTTCGACATATTTTAAAAACAATATATTAATTAATTATATATATCTAAAAAAATATTTTTCCTGGGTCATTTAAAATATGATCGTTAGATTGCGCCATCTTTATATAATTCTGTTGAATCAAATGAAAACTGATCGAAATTCGTTCAAAAATGACCTGACAGCTTAACAATCATTTTGACTGTAAAGATTTTTGAACAAAAGATCGATTTTACTCAGATTTGATTTTTCCTAGAATTTCCTCTGAGATTATGGCTAAAAATATTGCGTCCATTGTTGAGTAAGCAAATCCACTCACACATTTTAAGAGAGTAGGAAGTGGATTATTATAATAACATCTGAGTGTCATCCATGAGAGTAGTCAGGAGACGTGCCATCATAATTTTGGTCCTCTATGGAGTGGATGTCACTTATCCTCTTTGGTAGCTTGGTTGGAGTGCGAAGTTGTGTAATTGACGGGGTAGTACAGATCAAATGAGGCGAAGACACATTCATTCACACAGTAGCTTCGCACACTTCTAAAGAGAGGTTAACTCTTCTAAGTTCTAATCGTAGTCAATTCTGCTTTATGGTGTTTTATTTTAGTTAATATCGAGCTTAACACCAAGTAGTCCACTACGGGTCCTGTGTAAAATACGCATTGATAAACTTATATATTAAGTGTTATCTGTATCGACTTCGGACAAAAAACATGAAACGTATTTAAAAGGTTCACATAAAAGTAAAAGCTAATGAAATATATTGTCAATGGTGTAAATGGTTGTCGCTACATACACAGGTCCAGTGACATGCCATCACATTATTGTTTTTCCTGGAGAGATGACTCTTCCGTTTTGATAACCTGAAAACCTGTGTGCGAGATATAACACATGAAAGTTCAAAAGAGATTAACGAGATGTAACCATCGCTACACCATCACCCCCTTCGAAGACTAGTAGAGAAGGCATAACACCTCCAAGTACTGAACGTAGCCAGTATGGATTGACTTTTTGTATTTTAATCGAAAATTAACTTAATGTTAACCAATTAGTCTGTGAATAAAAGAACTCTGTGAGTGAAGGAATATTAGAGCCTTCCGCTTAACGCGCGGATGCTCTAACCACTGAGCTACCCTGGCTGATAACCAGCTCGGCACTTCTCACATAATTTACGTTGGCAAGGTCACCGAGTCTGCATTAAAGCAGCTATATCAAGTGACAAATTTGAACATGGCATAACTCCAAACGGCCACGAAATTTCAATTGAGAAATTTAATTCATCAACCTGGAAATGACTTTTTTTTTTTTTTTTAAATTAAATTTCTGAATTGAAATTTCGTGGCCGTTTGGAGTTATGCCATGTGCAAATTTGTCACTTGATATAGCTGCTTTAATGCAGACTCGGTGACCTTGCCAACGTAAATTATGTGACAAGTGCCGAGCTGGTTATCAGCCAGGGTAGCTCAGTGGTTAGAGCATCCGCGCGTTAAGCGGAAGGCTCGGGGTTCGATTCCCGGCTCTGGTATTTTTCACATAGTTGGTAAAAATCAGCCTTCTACTCCATTCTATATATAAAAAAAATAAATGCTTGTTGTCAGTTTAGTTGTTGAATTTTTGGGTATCCTTGCTTCTATTAAATTCATATCTTTGATAATTTAGTAAAGTAAAATGATTCATGTTTGCTCTCGTACGCTTTAATTTATCAAGTTTACTTTTAAAGCCATTATCTTTCTTTTTACTTTAATATTTTCATTAATACAAGCATGAGTATTTACACAAATATATTTAAAACACGCGACATAATGAAACACTAACTCCAATATAAAAAGGATAATTTGTTTAGTAAAATAAATTTACGTATTATTTGTAAAGAGTAAATATTTTATCTCATTTCTACACTGAAAATGAAATTAATGTTCTAGTATATTTATATCAATATATTTTTATATATATATAATCAATTTGCCTAAATAGTTACCCCACCTGTGGTCGAGAGGTTACGGCTGTCTTATTTGGTAAAATGGGACTTGGACAGAAAAATAGATGTTTTGTGTTTTCGTGATTTTTTCAGATACTAGCAAGATTATGAACTAGAAACTCTTAGTAAAACTCTATAAAAAGACCACATATGCACTTGTATAATCAATTGGTACTAATTCAAAGCTTTAATGCTCCAGTATATTTAAATTTCTAATAATCTGCCCATTTACATTTTATTGGGAAATTAATTTTACTATGTAATAAATAATTTATGTTCTATATATTCTTGAACAAATTTATTATAAAAAAAATGTCTTTTTAATCTTACCTCAGCAAAACAATAGAAATAGAAGGAACAATATGTCTATAAAAATTAATTTAGTAAAATATATCTCATTTCAACTTAATGAACTTAATAAAAGAATAAAAAAAAAGTAATTCGAGATTTTCTTTTTTTTTTTTTTTTAATAAATCACGTCTTTATTTTTTATATTATAGAAAGATTTTCCCCACTGAATAAAGGAAAAAAATGCTTGGTCATGACTTTAGTAAGAAAGCAAAACATTAACAAAAGATTATTCTTTTCGGACAGCAGAGAAAAATATTTCTTTATTCATGCATATTTATACATTCAGATTTTTTTTCTCTTTCGCACGGAAAAAAAAAAAATGATTGCTTCACAATGGAAGGGAATGACTGTTATTATCTTTAGGATGGAAGAGTAACTAATCATAAATGTATATGAATACTTCGTTTTTATAATTCATAATTTTTTATTTTTTAAGCTATTAATATTATGTTTTCTATGAATAACTTACATTAAATAGTTAAAATAAACCAGAATATTTATAAAATATTATAATAATATATTTTAAAAACAAATTAAAGCTCATGTTGTGCAAATATTACGTTCAAATTACAAGTTATGCATATACGTGTGTGTGCACAAAAAATTAACCTATTTTATGTTTTTAAAATATTTTACTTCAAAATCAAAATTGTTACTAATAATAGTACTAATTAGAATCTAAATAAGTAACAATAATATTAGATAGGAAGAGCTATAATGAAAAAATCCGGGAAAAAATATATTTCTTTAATTAACTTATATGTTGCATGCATATCATTATTAGTTGAATTCAATTCTTTAAAATGTTTAGCAGTACAAACCTACTTTTAAATGCGATTGCATGATAAAGGATTTTCTCGCATATTTTTTCTAAATGCGTATATTCATTAAATCTTCATTTTAAGTAATAGGACGTGCGTATGTATGTTTTTTTTATAAATTCAGAATTCTATCTTTTATTTGGGAGCGTACAACTTTTTTCTACTTATTGTTATTAGTATATTTTTGTTTGCTTTTCTTTGCTTCTTTTAATGTAACAACATTTTTACTATCTTATAATTTTTATACATATTCAATTTATTCACCTCACATTTTTTTTTCTTAAGCCATTAAGATTTTTTTTTTTTCTGGTAATGCCTACCACAACTTCAGGATCGTTATCAAGTACAGGTCACTTGCTACCTGTAATGAAAAAATATTATATCATTTCTACGGAATTTATTTCCAGTATCTTTGCCGGTCCATTCATTCCTTAAATACCTTCCCAAATCGTGAGCTCCATTTGCGCTACAGCGCAATGAAATGCATTTGTTACATCTCTTAACCCTGCAATACATTAATAGCCACTTTAAATTTTCATATTTCTTGACACTTGCTAACGCAATTTAGAATGCTCTTCCAGGAATTTCTTTTTCGTTCTGATGATGCACCTGGCTATTTTGTAAAATTATGTAATTTCGTAATGTTCTGCAGTATAAATATATCAGTACAAAAAACCCTTAACGGGTTAAAAGTTTGTGACGCCGCTTTTACTATTACTGTTACTTTATGGCTATAAGAATTAGAAATATGAGTCTTAAAAATAATGATATCAAATTTTAAGTGACGCTTTGCAATTAGTTAAAATATACATAGATTTTCTTATTTGATCATTTACTTTCTACTTTTATTTATATTTATAATGCAAACGTAATATTTTTAGCTTCAAGATTAGACAGATATATAAAATACACTCACCGATGCTTTTTCATTCACATTTCAAATTCAAAATAACAGTTTTAAAAGGAATGATATAAAAATTCCAGTGGCGCCTCGGTGTTATTTTAAAAGATTTGTTTTTAGATTCCATTAAAATTACTTTTGTTTTGTCTAACAAAGTATATTTACATATTGAAACAGTGCTTTTAATTTTCAAATATACTGTCAAATAATTATACTTTCACTGAGTTTGCATTATAAATTAAAATTATTTATTTCAATAAATTGATTTATCTTTTGCATCACACTATCCAAAACATAGTATCATTATCATAGTATCCAGCTGAGTGAAAATTTGCGCAAAGAGGTAGTGTAACGTAAAGAAAACATTTACACAAATTTTACTTGCAGTTTTGGATAGCGTGACGCAAAAGATAAATCAATTTATTGAAATAAATAATTTTACTTTATAATGCTAACTCAGTGAAAGTATAATTATTTGACAGTATATTTGAAAATTAAAAGCACTGTTTCAATATGTAAATATACTTTATTAGACAAAACAAAAGTAATTTTAATGGAATCTAAAAACAAATCTTTTAAAATAACACCGAGGCGCCACTGGAATTTTTATATCATTCCTTTTAAAACTGTTATTTTGAATTTGAAATGTGAATGAAAAAGCATCAGTGAGTGTATTTTATATATCTGTCTGATCTTGAAGCTAAAAATATTACGTTTGCATTATAAATATAAATAAAAGTAGAAAGTAAATGATCAAATAAGAAAATCTATGTATATTTTAACTAATTGCAAAGCGTCACTTAAAATTTGATATAATTATTTTTAAGACTCATATTTCTAATTCTTATAGCCATAAAGTAGCGGCGTCACAAACTTTTAACCCGTTAAGGGTTTTTTGTACTGATATCATTACTTTTTAGGGGTTATTGATCAAAAAATTAAAACAAGTCCTTCTGGCTCCTAGAAAGGGTAAGCTGATTTATCTTTTATTAAGAAGTTGCCACCATTTTTTTTTTCTTTTTTTTAAATTCTACAATTTTTCAATTCTACAATTTATTAATGGACTTGGTGGATTTATTAATGAAGTCTTGTATATATGGAGTTTTAACATAGAACCTTTCTAATGTAAATTTGAAATTTTCAGTGGGCTGGCACAGGGAAACAAGAGGGTAGATTAAGTTGGCAAATGGACATAACAAATACATTTCTGAGATAAATCCAAACTACAAATTTAGTTTGAATTAATTCAATATTTCAAACGGTATCATGCCGACAAATTTTCAAGTAGCCTGTCACTTGGAAACAAAATGGAGAAGCTTCACACTAGAAAAAAATATTGAGTGGGATTCTCAAACTCTTTAAAATAATAATAATAATAATAATAAGTGGGAAATTTCAAATTTAAGTTTTAGAATTACGTAATTTACATTTTGCTTTTTAGAGAATTACAAATGCAAATTAAACAATTTAAAAAAATCAAGTTAATGTTAAAAATGGAAAATTATTTATTTTCTTTTCCCTTTTGAGGCTAAGTTCCAATATTCACAATTTTAATTTTCTTAAAAAATGCAGGTAAAAATTATTTCATAAAAATATTTGGTGGAAAAAAAATAGACAAAATATAAATTAAGCTCTACATTTCTCTAATTTTAAAAATAAGATAAAATCATTTGGAGAAAAAAAATATGGAAAATACAAGTTAAGCTAAAGTTAATACAAGTTAATTAAAATACAAGTTAATTTTAAGTTTTATGGAAAATACAAGTTATATATATATTTCTTTTTAAAAATTAAAAATCTCTTTTTAAAATACAGTTAAAGTTTATTCATATATTTACTTTACAGCCTTTAAAATGATACATATTTTAAATATTAACATAAACTAATTTTTTTATTAGTATTTAAAGCAACAATGGCTAGGGGATGAAAGAAGGGATAAACACGCTATATATATATATGAAAATAGAATTAAAATTCATGAAAAATGTGTCAAATAGCAATTATTGAAAAACACGTCAAAATAAATAAATAACATCTTTACTTTGAAAACCATAATAATTTATTTAAAAAGTATAATTCTCTCTTTCCTTTTTTTAAAATTAATTAATTTATGCATGAAAAATTCCATTTCATAAATATATTTACAACTACAATAAGCAAAAAAAAAACCCTCCTTTAATTGTAAATAATTATTTCTACATTTTTCTAAGCAATTAAAAGTGTCTTTTTTTAAAAGAAAAATAAATTTAATATAGGGATGTATATGGTTTCAATAGAAGCTACGAGATGGCGCCACTAGATGGCCAAATTATTACCTTTATGATAAAACCATATACTTTCCGATATTTAAGCTATTTTTCTTTAAAAAAAAAAACACTTTTAATTGCTTAGAAACATGTAGAAATAGATATTTAAAATTAAAGAAGGGTGTTTATTGTAGTTTTAAATATAGTTATGAAATGGAATTTTTCATGCAGAAATTAATTAATAAAAAAAAAAAAAAAAAAAAAAAAAAGAAATGAAAGAGAGAATTATATTTTTTAAATAAATTATGGGTTTCAAAGTAAAGGTGTTATTTATTTATTTTGACGTTTTTTTCAATAATTGCTATTTGACACATTTTTCATGAATTTTAATTCTATTTTCATGTTTTTTTTTTTTTTTTTTTTTTTTTTTTTAATATACAGTGTCATGAATATCCCTTCTTTCATTTCCTAGTCATTATAGCTTTAAATAATAATAAAAATATTAGTTTTATTATGCTAATATTTAAAATATGTATCATTTTAAAGTCAGAAAAGTAAATATATGAATAAACTAACTGTATTTTAAAAAGAAATATATATATATATATTTGCAAAAGTGTATGTTTTAATTTAAATTAAAGACAAAAGATGGCGCCAAAACACCATTTACTGTTTTTTCCCATCTCTGCGCGGAATGATACATGAATAGGAATCGCAAATCATTGAGCTACTATAAAATCGATGTTTATGAATGATTAAAAATTTTTTGCTTTAAAAAATCGTAAATTCATCATTATTATGATAAAATGGAATATCTAAAATTACAAAATACTTCCTTTTTTAAAATATTATCGAAATAATTTTTTCACGAAATGCGAAATTTTAAATCTTAAATATTTCCTTTATAACAAAATATATATATATTTAAGTGAAATTTTATTTCGTATATATACAATAAATATTTAAAAGAAACAATAAAGTTTCTTTCTTGCATTAAAAAACAAAATCTTAATTTTTTATTGACTGCATTCAGATTGAACCAACCAACCAACTACAATACCAAACCGAATAACACCTGTTCAGAATTCTGAGAATTATCAATAGAAATCTTTGCATCGCGTAGTAAAAATAGTTCGATTTTTAAACTGAGTTATAAAAAAACAAGAGTTTTCCTAGGGAAAAGGGAGATGTCAGGCACATCAGATAAAAGCGATTAATATCATATATAAATTAAACTAAATTCGCTCGAGACATATTCGAGAAAAAATTCTTACACATTAGGCCGCCCATTTATAGCTTAAATGAGCCAATTCATATCTCGAAATATATTGCACGCAGAAATATAGCGATTTCAGGGTAGGATCAGACAGAAGGTGAAAGACTATTTTGAAATTATCAGAACATAACCTCCTATATTTCCTGAGATATTAAGTGTCGGCTTCCAGCGTTTTCTTTGATCTTTAAATTCCTGTATATATAAGTGTCGCAGTTTCGTTCGTTTTTCCGTTTCCGCTGAGTGTCGTGGCGTTCGTTTGTTTTTGCGCTTGCGTCACTTGAGACTCTGCTGAGTCTCTTGATTTAAAAATACATTAAAGAAAATACCTCTCATGGACCGTAGCATATACAAATACTTTAGTGTGTACTAATAAAAAATTGACAGTGGTATTTATACTATTTGTTCTAATTATGAATGGTAAAAAACAAATTACTCGATTATCTAATATAATAAAATAGGGAAATTTTATATGCTGTCAAAAATATGATTCTGATATCTTGTGCTAAAATAAAAAAGAAAAAGAAAATTCCATAACGCACTATTAAACTATATTCCAAGTCGTCTCAAGAAGTATCTGAATATTTTGAGTAGTCCTCTAAAATACAATTTTTGGTGGTAATCTCTAAACAGTTTGAAACTAAACATGCTCATGTTAAACTACACTGATTTGGGGTGATAATGCGTGAAAAGTAGCGCTGCTATGCTGCAATGTTTCTTGTTTGTGAGAAGGCTATGTATCATCTTTTATTTTTTATAAATGCACTAAATTTTGTACGTGAGAAATTAGGCTGAAATTATGAAAAATTAAGCTGATTTAGTGTATATCGGACGACAGGATGGTGCTGCTGTTTCTTACTTTCAGAGTTTTTTAATGGTTATATCGCAGTATCTATTTATTCAAATCGTATCAAACTACACATGTAAAATCTTCATTGTGAGAAAATGTGTTATTTTAGTTTATGTACATGATGAACAGTATATGACCCTGTTTAATAGTATTATATAGAAGAACGTTTTTCTGTGACAACAAAAAACATTCTGACAAATCTGAAACATAAATCTCATGCATACTTGATTTATTTCGTCTGTGTATTTATAAATATGCACACAAGCACAAGCAAAATTTATTAAATAGTTGGAATAGGGGAGTTTTCAAGCATTTTCATAACTAGACTTACATTCCTAAGAGCAGCACTGTACATTATAACGTCTTAGAGATATCATGTTTTGATTTGTGTACTAAGTACGATATTTGTTTTTCTGTACGAGGTTATATTCGAAAACCTGTTTCATCATACATTTTTTATACACCACTGTAATTAGGACTCACGATATATATTTTAATAATAACCGTTCATAACATTTATACATATTTTAAATAGTCTACCATTTTCACGTGAATTTATTATAATAAAAATTGTTAAAAATTTATATTTGTATATGAAAATGTAGGTGTGTTTGTATGCGTAGATATGCATTTTAAAAATTATCAAAATATTCTCATCAAAAACTAAATTATCTGTTTACGTATCACACAAAAAATTACATTATGATATAAAAGACGCCATTTTAGGAATCTGTATCTGAAATTTTCTGAATATGTAAATGTTATTATAAAAATAGTAATAAAACCATACTTTTCAGCATATCAAACTATTTAAAATTTCTTTATATTCCAAAATATTTTTACATTCCGACGTTTCGGTTAATATTCGATTTTTTAAACATCTTCAGGAAAATGATGTACATAAACTATAAACATAAATAAAATTAAGCCATTCTTGGATATTACAAACATAATTCATAAAGAAATTAATACGTGATTACATACTTATATAAAAAACACTTTATATGCATATTAAAATGAGTGAAAATTATCTAAATAAACCACCATCATGCACATTACAAGAAAAATAAGCTCTTTAATGAAACGGAGTCGAAGGATCACGCTGCAGGGTTGCCAGGACAAACAACAACGGGGTTACCTTAAATTTAAGTTTAGGAAACTAATTCAAATTGGGGGGGGGGGGAGGTTAATGGATAATGTATTTTTACGTATTTCGGATTTCCTTTTTATAATTTCAAAAGATTCATAAAGTACAGCTTGGATTCTATTGTTAGTACTATAAATTATTCGTGCATTTTCAAAATCAGTTTCGATGGGATTAGTTTTATACGTACGTGAAAAAGCAGTGCAGGATCTGTTATATTTTAAATCTGCTATATGTTCTTTCATTCTATCACTAAAATGTCTATTGGTCATTCCTATGTAATAGTTAGTATAAAAATAGTAATAAAACCACACTTTTCAGCATAAAAATGGCTTAATTTTATTTATGTTTATAGTTTATGTACATCATTTCCCTGAAGATGGTTAAAAAATCGAATATTAACCGAAACGTCGGAATGTAAAGGTATTTTGGAATATAAAGATATTTTTAATAGTTTGATATGCTAAAAAGTATGGTTTTATTACTATTTTTACAATTTAATGGACAGCATATATAAGTGGAATGTATTTCTTTATGAAAATGTTATAAATAACAATAACATGAAATTTATTTTCCATTAAACCTCACTCATTCCTTCTTTACGAAGAGTTTAAATATCACCAAACACAAAGATTAACAGAAGCGTGACAATTAGTTACCATTTCCTCAAGATCAGCGACTTTAGTTAGGAAAACATTTATTTAAAGAAACATTAAAACTTCCTTTCATTTGCATTTTAAGCATTCTCAGCATCACGCCAGGAATTCCGTGGCTAAATTCCATGGAAATATATTTAGGCATCATTTAGTTTGTTTAAAGTTATAGATTATGAAGCCCCGTAAAACATTTTTATAGGTAGATATTTCATTTTCAGGAAAGATATGTATCTGATTTATTATAGGTTAAATTACGTTTTCTAAACATTTTTAAAATAAGATGTTTAACTTTTTCGTCTTTATAAATTAATAAAGGCATATGTGTTTGATTTTCGGTGAAATAAAGCTTAAAACTGCTGTTGAAATCATAAAAAAAACTATCAGTGGAGTAAGTTTAAATCATGTAAAGGGAGTCTTATCGAGTTTTTTTTTTTTTTTTTCAAATCAGATGTTTTTTTTTTTTTAGTTGCGTTCTTTCGCACTTTGGTTCCATGCTAAAATTTCCTACCAGTGACAAAGAAGTTCTTCCCTTAAAGCTGTTAGATAAAAGGTAACGTGTTCGAAAGCGGAAAACGCGCTTCTAGCTTTTAGGTGGTAGTATAATGTTTAAGGCTGATTTTCTATTGTAGGGGAGTAGGTCTGAATGAAATTCTTTCCGTGTAGATATTTCTGAATGATCTTAGCCCATATTCACTCGAGTTACAGAGAAAACCACAAAAAATTCCGGACGGCTAGGCCGACGAGTGCAAACAGGGATCGAATCTAGTATTTCTCGTCTAACAGCTTTAGGAGCAGAACTTCTTGGTCACTAGTACTGTTTTTATAAACCCTCGTAAATTTGTTCGTACGTTTTTCGAAATTAAAATTAAAATTTTTGCATGGCAATATCTCACAGGAATTTGAATTATAAAGAATATTGCAGGCATATATATATATATATATATATATATATATAAAATTTGTTTCATATAATTTTCTAAGACTCAGAAAAACCTTATCTATGAATTAGTGCTATCGTTTTTGAAACCATGTTAAAATTTTCAATAAAAAAAATATTCAACCAAATTCAGAAGTATAAGATAAAAAATGTTTCATGAAAAATCTGAAATTCTATGTTCACATAAAGCACTCATTGGTAAACTTTCAATTTTATCTACATGTATGCCTACTAGTCTGGTAATTCCTGCTTTAATACGAATTCATGCGACATGAACAATTATTTAGATTCTGTTGGATTAGGACATTTTGTTTTTAAATCATCCGTTTAAAGCACTCATTAAGTTTTTCTCAACATATAAATTCAGTCACTGAAATATTTTATTTTCAATGATAATATTAAATTTTAGAGGAAATGTACTATTGATTTAATACTTTTTGGATGCAATAACATATACTGCGTTTCAGCCAAGTTTAAATTACACTGCGCTGAAAAAAAATCGACCCCTGATACTATTTTTGCTGATTCTTATGTAAAAAAACCTCCTGAATCCGAATATGACTAGCATTTTGCCCAGTCACCCACCGTTTTCTCGGGACACTACCACCTACCTCAATTTTTATCACTGTTCGGTAATTTTATGGCCATGAATTTAATTTCTAGAATGAAAAATAATTAATTTAACACTTAAAAACAAAAATATATACAATGTTTAATAAATAACATTAATAATAGATTTAAAAAATGTATAAAAAATGTAATATATAATTTCAGTGGCAAATCACCCCCTAAATTTCCCCCTTTCCGCAAATGTTGATGTTTTAGAATTTTCCATGTCTATAACCCCTCAGCAGATATTTAACAATTAAAATAATCCTTCCCCCGTTATTTTAATGGTTATAAAAATAAAATTTATGACCATAAAATTACCGAAAAGTGATAAAAATAGGGGTCGTCCCTAAATTACAGTGGGTGATAGGGCAAAATGGACGTCCTATTCGGATTCAGGAGGTCATGTTACATAAGAATTTGCGTAAATGGTGTTGGGGACCGATTTTCATGCCGAGCAGTGTTATTTAAAAACATATATTAAAAATTTTTTATTTACATTTAAAAACCATAAAAACTGTTAAAAAACGCAATAACAGGCGCTTCTGGTCGACTTTATTGGTTCCTCATCAGTGTTAGAAACATAACATGGGAGATAATCTATTACAAACTTTAATTCAAACACATTAAAATAGATTGAAATTGGATTGTATATTCATCAAGTAATGCAGGTGATTTATTTAACAGTTTCGGTTGCAGTTTAGTATATAAACACTCAAGAAAAATTCAACTACTATATTTTTAATATAAAAAAGTCATTGTATGTATACCCATAGTTCTATCTTACATCACCTTACAAACCACCGAACAGATTTAAAACAAACTTGACACAGTTATGGTCATTACCAGGGTTGATGTATTGTGTTTGTTTAAATTTTTTTTATCATTGGTGATGAAAGTGGGTGAAGAATTACCCTCTCGAAAATCTAATTTCTGTGTGATTTCTACAGTAATAACACAACAAAACACAAAGGTTATCATCCCTATTTTAACCATAGATATAGTAATATATATAGATCTATCATCCCCATGTTATCGAGCAAAAAATTTCGATCCCGAAAAAAAGTTCTAAAATCAGCCATTAGAGAGTATTAAAAAAAAGAAAAAGAAGAAAAATGTATTTGAAACTGTATCTGGAGTTTTTGCTTTACCTTTAGTAAATAAATTATTCATAAATTTTATTTACTAAATTATCCGTGTGTATTCCTGTGTGTGATTTACTCGGGGAAAGGCAGCCATTATAGTGACTTTTCCCGAAAAAACTAGTTGGCATAGGTGGACTCTGCTCAGTTCCCCATCATATATATGTTTTCATAAATTTCTAGTACAGCTCTAGTTCTTTTTCTCTTAGCATGATTATCATGTTAAGAGAAATGATTTTGACCAAGTGCTTGACACAGTGACAGAAAGAAATCCCCGCCTAATAAGCTATCACACAGCGCCTAATAACGCTTGACACAGTGATGGAATGAAATCCCCGCCTAATAGGATATCCACCGTTCACTTCGATATATTTATCTTATACTAATCTATTAATTTATTTTATTAAGGTCAATTTCGTAGTTTAGTTTTCATGCTATTATTTTCAATGCAACAATCGTATAATGCAAATTCATATGGAAAATTTTCAATTTTTTTTTTATATTGATAAAATCGTAAATTACGAATAATTTACGAAATTTTCCTATTAGAATATTTGTATTCAATCATGTTCAAAGAAATATTATAAATCTAATTTTGAAGTTGTCTAATGTGTTTATGATCCTCAAAATGGAAGTTTATGCTCGCCTTATTCTGACATGCTAAGTAAATCGAAAATTCCAAATAACTTGCGAATTTTTCAAATTGGAAAAATCACAGTCTATGATATTCATGCCAGTATCATAAAAATTATTTCGAAAGTGGTTTGACATCTTTAAGATGAAAATATCCCTCAAGTTTACGTTTATGTGAAATTTTGTTCTATTCTGCCATGTTAAGAAATTCGTAAATTTCCAATAACTTACGAAATTTTTATACTGAAAAATTCATAGTCATTAATATTCATGCCAGTGTCCTAAATAATATTTCAAAAGTAGTCTGACATCTTTACAATGAAAATATCTCTGAAAATTGACGTTTATGTGAAATTTTGCCCTATACTGCAATGTTAAGAAATTCGTAAATTTCCAATAACTTGCGAAATTTTCAAAGTAGTATATTTATAGTTACTGATGTTCCTTCCGGCACCAAAACTGATATTTTAAAACTGGTCTGACATTTTTACAGTAAAAAGTTTCCATTTAATGCACGTTTAAATGAATTTTTATCCTATTGTCCCATGTTAAAAAAATCGTAAATTTCTAATAACTTACGAAGTTTTTAAATTCGAATGTTGCAAAAGAATACGGTTCTTGCCAGTGTCGAAAGTAATATTTTAAAACTGATCTGACCTCTCTGCGACAGTTTGTTCTTGAGATATCGTGTACACAGACTAACAAACTAACGGACTGACCCACTAACACACTAACAGACTAACAGACACCCTACAGACAGACACCATAGAAATTTTGTCATTTTCGGATTCCTCAAACCTGAAAACGTGTAGAAAAGTCAAAAAACCGAGGTCGAAAATTTTCACGATTACCTAAGTTCCCCATACCTATAGTATGATGGGGAACTAAAAGGTATCACTTTTTCCCTCTCACTGATCAATCTATGTCTTATTACTATATCTATGATTTTAACACTGGAATCCTTGAGTCAGCTCTTTCGCAGAAGCTCCCATGGTCACAAGAAACGTGGTCGAAGAATATTTTCTTACTGTTTTTTTTATTTTTTTTCCTTTTAAACACACATGCACACATATGAAGCGCTTAACACTTTGCTGTCGATGCCGAAATTGGGGCAATAAAAGAAAAGCATTTTTCTGTAAAACAATACTTTATTATTAAAAAAAAAAAAAAAAAAAAAAGATTTAGCGCATTTATATTTAAATTATTAGGTGCTGTTTGCGCATATATAAATATATACATATACAGGATGTCCCATAAGTCTGTAGACATTTTAAAAATTCATAACTATTGAATGAATTGATAGAACTGAACGTGGTTTGCGAAAAAAGAATTCTCATGAAAAAAGAATTTTTTTGGTAAAAAAAAAAAAAAAAAAAAAAAAAAAAAGGGTAAATTTTTTGTAGACGATAGTTAAACAAATAGTTAAATTTTTCGCACGGATGTGAAAGAAAAATATGCAAATGAAAGTTCTGTAAACTGCACAATTTTGCGATTAGCATGGTTTATTTCTTATTTTGCCGCGTACTTGTGCATACATGAAGTTTCGATTGCGATGCTGACGTGGTGATAAGGCGTTATGGGTGAAGATGTTTTCCCTCAGGTAAGAACCACCGACTGAAGCTACAGTTAGCAATGTTATAACTCGTTTGCAAACTGTAATTTGTAATGACGACGGAATAGAATTTATATGCCTGTAAACATTTGCATGCGAATTACAGTTTTTCACGAAAATGTGTGATCTGGTCAAGCACAGCGCCCTCTATCGATAAATAGCTTAATTATTATTTTTTCTTAAGCAAAATAAATCTCACGTCATGAGAAGGATTTTTTCGCAAACCGATCTTAATTCTGTCAATTCATTCCCTAGTTATGATTTTTTTAAATGTTCACAGACTTATAAAACACCCTGTATAAATATATATATATATATATATATACATATACAGGGTGTCCCATAAGTCAGTAATGAGTAATTGATGCGGTAATTGCCATTGGTATATATGTATGTATACGAATGGCAATTACCGCATGAACTGAATGGGATAACAAATATGAAACAGAAACTTGTACATAACACTGACAATTGACATACAATTGACATACAATTAACATACAATTGACATAACACTGGATATCAAACAACCAAGAAAAAATTCCTGGGAAAATTAACTAGCTATATTAATCAAAATGCAAATCATTAAAAATGAATTAACAATTTAATTCTTTTCAACTTTTTGCAAAGTAGTCACAACTTTTTGCAAAGTAGTACATTAAAATAATCTGTAGAAATAAAAATTCATATGTTTAAATCTTGATTGATTAAACTGAACTTCTGAGATTTGGTTAATATTTAAAGCCATGCCATCCTATAAATTTCCATTATATCAAATTTTATTAACTTAAAAAAAAAAAAAAAAAAAAAAAAAAGAAAGAAAGAAACTCTCGCGAAGTTAAATTCTGTTGAGCTAAATTTAAATTATGCTGAGTAATATCTTAAAGTTATGTTCAATGAATAATACATCATTATTGCAGAATAAATCGATGCCGACTTCCGGAAATAACTTTTATATCTAATTAAACACTTTGTAAAAATGGATAAAACTTAATTAAATTCTTATAACTTCCTCGGGAATAATCATAATTCATTAAGCGCCAGAAACTGTAAAGTTTTTCCTGGCTGTGTTAATTCGTAATCCAATAAGTATGGAGAAATTTTTACAGTTCGGTAATTTAAAGCCATTTATCATCTCTCTCAATTATTTAACCGCATAAAACAAAATTTAATAATTGTGCAATGTATTAATTGATGATTCATATTTAAGAGTATTATTTTTTTTAACTGTTAACTTAATTAACAAAGATCTTTAGCTACAAAATTATGAATGTTTAAGAAGGAATAATGAGTTTAAAACTTACATATTTAAAGATACGAATTATTGAGTTAATTCCTAATTTGACACATAAAATAAATAATCGTAAAATTAACTGCAGATGCAGAGCTTTTATATTGCAGTTTATACTAGAACTTTTATTAATAGAACTATTAACTTAAAAGTTTATATTTCTTCATGTTAAAAGTTTTAATAGTTATAAAATTATTTTTAACTCTTTTTAGTTTTCAGAAAGTTTCAGCAATGACGGCATTTTTTATTATGAACATAAAATTATTTTATTTTTATCAACAAATAAATATTTTTAACGGAAACGCAATACAGATGTTTTTTTCGTCATAAAATAAAAATATGTATAAAGTTTATTTTAATTATTAAAAAAAAAAAAAAAATCTTTTAAAATCAGTATAAAAGGGAAAAAAGAACCAAATTGACAGAAAGATTGTGTGTGCATTTTCGCCAAAATATGATCGAAAACTTTTGAATTTTTATTTGCTCTCTGAATATAAAAAATAACATTATTTATGGTTGCATCACTTTCCATACCATTCTTATCACACAAAAGATTGATTAAGAAGAAGACACGTATATTTTCTTACTTCTTACATTAAATGTGCATTTACATTACATATAGCATAATAAACCGTGTATCAATAAGGACCAATATCTTGAGAAATACACTTTGGATTGAAATGTTAAAAATGCTTATTATTATTTCTTTTATAAATCTATGCGGTGATGTCAAAACTGACGAACTTCCGTCCACTTCAAGGGGTAGACGGGAAACAAATTTCAAATGGGAACATGTATCCTTTTATTATAATTGGAATTTTTCAGACAGTTCACATGAATTTGACATACATTAAAAGAAAAATAAAAGACGTACGAATGTTTGAAATGAGGAAAATTTTCCTTTTAGAGTTATGCAGATAACAGATATACATACAGAACTACCTTTAAAAATTGGACTCTCCTATTCAGGAAATCTCAAAACCTGATATTATATTTAAAAAAAAAAAAATAAAATAGAACTTTAAAAAAGCACTTTGTTTACTGTATGGGTACGAAAAATTATTTTTCCCTTCTGAGAAGTGTTCGTCGACATAGTAAAATGAAACAAAGCACTTCCACCAATTACAATAAATAATCAATAGAATGGAACGTTTAGTTTAATTTAGATAGCCCTGTATATTGTCAAAAAGTATAGGCACATCACACTGCGTATTTAAACTCATTTTTAGATGAAAAACACACCTAACACAAAGTGAAATACACTTCTAATAATTGTGAAATCGCAATATATATCGAAATACCTTGAGTAGCTCTGTAAACGAATGATGAATGATTTACGTACCACAACCTACATAAAATGTAATTTTATGCATACATAAAAAAAAAAAAAAATGTAGGGCAGTCTATAGATGCTACAGTGTATTTACCAGAAATTTTCCCCATAGACATAATGCATTTGAATTCTCTTGGATGACCCTGTACACAAACCATTTGCTTGATCTCAATAAAAAGTGTAGTGTAGTATTACTGCATGATACAGATCTAGAATGCTAAGTTTGAAAATACTACTACTATTTGTTCTTGATATATGTTGATAACAGACACACAGGCAGAACAACGCTAAAAACTGGATTTTTGGATTCAGGGGACCTTAAAATGTATAAATATAATAAAAATTCAATTACGAAAATTTGAACCAAAAACTATACTTTCTCTACAATATATGTGCCATCTAGAAAATCGGCCATCTCCAAAAAGTTAAATTTTGAGTAAAAGCTGATTTTTTGGCACACTTAGCCAAAATAAAATAGGAACAACTCTTTAATTTTAAAATCTTGGATCAGTACACTTGAAAACTCGAAATAAGGTGGCAGGGACATGTGATGGGAGGTGATTATTTAAATTTTTATTTTGGATTTGGCCACCTTTGCAAATTATTTTGGAGTTAGCCACTTTTGCAACAAGTCAGAAATTAATTTTAGCTAAACTTTATGTGAATATTGGATTTTTAGGGTTACAAAGGCACTATATGTTTTGTTCAATAAAATTTTATTTATAAAAGAAACTGATTTCTGTTACTTGATAAAAAACAAAAAAATAAATAAATAAATAAATAAATAAAAATAACTGATATCCATAAAAAAAAAAAAAATAACTCTGGAAAATTATGAAAATGTATCACGAATGGTTCCAAATTCATTAATCACGAGCTAATATTTAACACAGTGGAAAATTATTTGAAATGTAAACAAACCTACATAAACGTATCGCATACTTGCCAACCTAACCCGGAAGATTGTTAGTTTCCGTCCCTTTTTGTACACCACTTAATTTTTTGAGCAATTCCTATGAAATATATTTACGATTAAATAAGAAGAAAAGCACTTAAAAAAAAGACTGGTGTGAAAAAATAGACGGAAAAGGGCCGGACTAACAATCTTCCGAGTTAGGTTGGCAAGTACGGCATCGCTATAACCTACTGAATCATCATATGTAAGTTATCTCCCTATATTACTAAAATCTTTGCGCATCTGTCTTTCTGTCTGTCTGTCTGTGAGAAATGCCTTGTGCGCGCTAAAGCTCTGGCGCTAATAGTCGCAGCGCCTCGAAACTGGTGTCGTCAGACTCAGAATTTCTTCATCTCGACATCGCGATAATTCGCTAAGCGATGCGACCCTAATTAGCGAAGATATTAATTAAAACGTTGAGCTGTGTCGATTGAAAAATGTCTGAGAATTCACGGCTGTTTGATTAAAAAGAAACATTCTTACGGAAAAAGTGGAAAATAAATTCGAAATATCAGTCGTATCGTTACAAATAAGGTATCAAATGAAAGGGCCTATTTTTCTCAATCCAATGCTTTAAACGGCTTAACGATGGGAAAATTAGATTTTTTCAAGTTAACTAAACTAAAAAAAAATGGTGGCAACAAATCAAAAGAATTTTAATATCGCAGAGTATCGTTACAGTCTACAACGGAAAGAAAAACATATGGTATTTAATGAGGTCACGTGTTTTGGTACTGCGATTAAAAATTGCAATTTTGAAAAGTCTTCAGTTTTTCAATGTCGATCAGAAAACTTGGTATACAGCCCTAACATCACAAGACAGCCTTGCAGCAGTTCAAATTTCATAGATTTTGGGAAAAATTTACATTTTAATTGGAAATTAAATTTTATTCTAATACGCGTATTTTAAATTCTAATTATGATTAAATTATTTATAATACATCATTCGAAAGATATTTTAAAGTTCTTTTATAATATCGAATGTGGAATTCGAGATTTAACCTGATTTACACGTTTTGAAGTGTCCTGAATCGGTTTTCATTTGTATCTCGGCTACTTATTAAAATAATTTCATAAGTAATACATCATTAGAAAGCTTTGTTGATTTGGAATCGAACAGTATATTACAGAAATTTCTACCGCCAGATGGCGATGTAATATTTTAAAATTTCAATATTTCAATTTCTAATTATGATTAAATTATTTTTAATGCATCATTCGAAAGATATTTTAAAGTTCTTTTATATTATCGAAAGTTTTCACGTGATTTACACGTTTTGAGGTGTCCTGACTAGGTTTTTATTGCATCTCAGCTCATTGAGTTAGACCGTTCAAAATTGTTATATGTAGGTTAATTAGAAAGGGTTGAAAGCGTGGGGAAGAAATAGGCGTGCACCTCGCGCGTATATCCCTAACTTGTGCGCGCTCAGCACGCACGGGACTGCGCTGCCGAAGGCAGTGGGGACCCAGTCCGGCTTTTTAACCGATGATAAAGGATTTTTTAAATTTTCTTTTCAAAGAATAAAAATTTAATTTGAGAAGGAATATGTGCGCGCAGCGCGTGTATACCTGCACACGTGCGCGCGCAGCTCGTACGGGTCTGCGCTGCCGAAGGCAGTGGGGACCCGGTGTGATTTTTTATCCGATCAGAAATGATTTTTTATTTAGATGGCACGAGGGGTCAGGGAAGGAATACGCGAGCGCAGCGCGTGTATCCCCTACCTTGTGCACGCACGGGACTGCGCTGCCAAAGGCAGTGGGGACCCGGGGCGACTTTTTACCCGATCAGAAATGACTTTTTTTTAAATTTCTTTTCTTAAGACTAAAAGTTACTGTTAGTGATTAATGAATTCTAGTAATTCATTTGAAAATACTGACCCGCTAGTCCCTTATATTATTAAAATCTGTATGCATCTGTCTTTCTGCCTGTCTGTCTGTGAGAAATGTCTTGTGCGCGCTAAAGCTCCCGCGCTAATGGTCGCAGCGTCTCGAAACCAGTATCGACAGACGCAGAATTTCTTCATCTCGACGTCTAAATAATTTTCTAAGCGATGCGACCCTAATTAGCGGAGATATTAATTAAAACGTCGATTATGTCAATCGAAAAATGGACTAGAATTCATGGCTAATTGCTTAAAAAGATATATTCTTACCAAAAAAGTTGAAAATAAATTTGAAATATCACTCGTATCGTTTCAAATAAGGTACCAAATGAAAGGGCCGATTTTTCTCAATCCGATGGTTTAAACGGCTTATCGATCGGACAATTATATTTTTTAAAATTAACTAAACTAAAAAAAATAGTGGCAACAGATCACGAGAATTTTAACTTGGCAGACGATTGTCTACAATCTTCAACGGAAAGAAAAACATCTGGTATTTAACGAGGTCGCGTTTTTTGTACTGGGAATAAAAATTGAAAATTTCGATATTCTTCAGTTTTCCTTTCTCGTACAAAAGACTTACTATGCAGAGTTTTCATCACAACACCAAGTTGCCGTTCAAATTTCATCGATTTCTAGGAATAAACAAAAAAAAATTACATTTTAATTGCAAATTACATTTATTCTAAAACGTGTATTTCAAATTCTAATTACGATTAAATTATTTTTAATACATCATTCGAAAGATATTTTAAAGTACTTTTATGTTATCGAAAGTGGTATTCGAGATTTTACCCGATTTACACGTTTTAAGGTTTCCTGATTAGGTTTTGTTTTGTATCTCAGCTACTAATTAAAATAATTTCATAAGTAATACATCATTTCAAAGCTTTGTTGATTTTGAATCGAACAGTAGATTACAGAAATTTCCACCTCCAAATGGAGCTTTAATATTAAAAATTTCAATATTTCAAATTCTAATCATGATTTAATTATTTTTAATACATCATTCAAAAGATATTTTAAAGGTTTTCTCTTGCATCTCAGCTAATTGAGTTAGATTCTTCAAAATTGGTATATGTAGGTTAATTAGGAGCGGCTGGAAGGGTGGGAAAGAAATAGGCGTACGCCGCGCGCGTATCCCCTAACTTGTGCGCGCGCAACGTGCACGGGACTGCGCTGCCTAAGGCAGTGGGGACCCGGTGCGACTTTTTTACACGATCATAAATGATTTTATTTTTTAAATTTCTTAAGAATAAAAGTTACTGTTAATGATTCATTAATTATAGTGATTCATTTAAAAATATTGAACCGCTAGCGGGCGAAACTCGCTAGTTAAAATAATAATATTTGATTAATTCATTATAACAAAATAGCATCCAAGTGAACATATTATAATATATATAATGACCCTCATCTTTCATGAACGAATCCGGTTAGTACCGCTTCAAAACAGAAACTTTTGGCAGACATTTTTTTTTTCCGTTTGTTTAATTCAACTTAGGAAACATTCATATCATTTTCATACATGTTTTGTATCGCACATATTCTTATTTGTTTCCTATAAAACCTTGAAAAACTTTTCAATTGTAATGTTTAAATGTCTAAATTAAATATAAGGGATCACTGGCTATTATAAACATGAACCTATAAATAGAATTAAGTAACTTCATGATTATAAACGATGCAATACCAAATAAAAACAAACCAAAATTGTTGCCATTCAGAAAATACAAATTCCAAATGGACAACTTTTTAATTCCGAATGAACGACTCTTTGACTGTTTCATTAAAAAAACGCTTAAAATATTTCTAAAACATATTAAAGCCTTAAAAATCTTAAAATATTTGTAAAAACGCATTAAAGCTAAATATTTTTATCAAACTTCATTGTTTGTTTGCATTATAAGGTATGATTGGCGTCGAGTTCAGTACGTAAATGCCTCCAGTTGATTTAAATTTTGAAATTAGTGTAAAATGATAGTTGGGATAGAATGTTTGGTTGGGCAAGTAAAAATCAGCAGTTGAAATGAGTATTGAAATTAGAGTAGTCTAAGGTGACAATGTCGAGAAAAGGTAAAATGTTCGGTTGAGAATGAGAAAGTCCCAGCTGGATCCTGGATATTTTGGCGATTTTGTGGGTGAGATAGCTGGTTTGAGGTATCGATTAGAGGTGAATTGGGTTAGCATGGAGTGTCTGTAGTTATTGGATATTTAGTTAGAAAATTTGAAAACAGGATCTACGATAGTCTTAAAAAAGAGTATTTTGGTAAAATGAAGTGAATCGTTTTTTCTTATTATGAAGACTTTAAATACGAAAGCGAAGTGATGACGTCACTTGCCGTTCGTGGATACAAGACAAATATTTTCTATGTTAAACGCCCAATGGATTTTTCGTAAAAAAATTATTAAAAATCGAGGGAAATTATTTCCCGATTTTAATCCCCATATTTAGGTTTAGATATGTATTAGTTATCCTGTGCATGCGTTAGATTAAGTTGTTTTTGTTCTAAAATTGATAAAATTTAATTTTAAATTTCAAAACTCGAGATTAAAAAAAAAAAAGTTTGGATGGATGGATGTTTGTTACTCAATCACGCCACAACGGCTAAACGGATCTGTATGAAATTGGGTGCAGAGGTAGAGAATAGTCTGGAATAGAACATAGGCTACTATTTATGCCGGAAATTTGATTGAATTTTTTTAAATTAATTAAAATATGAAAATAATAAACTGGTAATTGACTTAATATAAGCCATTTAAATTTTTAATTGTTGCCAAAAAAAAAGTTTACGAGATATTTTTATTTATCAATTGTTTTCAACATAAAATGAAATATGCTTTCACGCGAAAAATAAAAAAAATACTAAATGTTAAATTGGTCGATGAGAAAATGACACTTTGTACATTTAAAATAAAATAGTAATATTACAAATCTAACATATTTCTTCTGAATTTTATTTCATAGCATTTTTTTATATACTTCAACTTCAGATTTTTTTTTTTTTTTTTTTAGTACGGCGCGGATAAAACACGCTTGGCATAAAAGCTAATTCAGCATTATATTAAAGGTATTTTCTTACTGATAATTCTAGACAATTTTTTTTATTTTGATGCTGAAGTAGGCCGGACATTTTTCGCCAAGGAAAAGATAGAAAGAAATACGCAAGCGAAGTGATGACGTCACTGGCCGTTCGTGGATGCAAGAAAAATATTTCCTATGTTAAATGCCCATTGGATTTTTTGTAAAAAAATATTAAAAATCGAAGAAAATTATTTCCTGATTTTAATTCCCATATTTAGGTATAGATATGTATTAGTTATCATATACATGCGTTAGATTAAGTTATTTTTGTTGTAAAATTGACAAAATTTGAATTTTTAATTTCAAAACTCTAGAAAAAAATAATGGCAAACTTCCATATGCAACTTAATTTTACCATGTTTTTATTAACTTCTATTCTTGTTTGTTTGTTTGTCCGGTACAAATCTTGCAATCGAATTTTAACTAACTTCCCTACTAGCTAGACATTTGAAACTTTCACAGTAGCTCAGAACCCGATGACAACACAACCCTTCGAAGTCCAATTTTCAAATTTTTGATTAGTGTTCTTATAATTAATTAAAATATGAAAATAATAACATCCTAATAACGTTAAAATAGCCATTAAAATATTAGCTATAATTTAATTGTTGCCATAAAATTTTTTTTCGAGTTTATTTTCTTTCGACATAAAAATGAATACATTTAATTAAACGTGAACGTTAAAAAATTATAAAAAGTTAAATTATGCATCTCACAAAAATGGACGTCATTATCATTTTAAAAATTTTATGCACATTGATAAGAGCTCCATGATTCATCAGAAAATTTAAAACATGTTATACAAAAAGTTTTTTTTTTTTTTTTCTTATAAATATTTTTAATAAAACAGTTCACCTAATGAAGTATACAATATCTTATTCTATGATAAAATAGCATATTATTAGTAACATATTATGCTGAATAAATGGATTTCGGGAATAATTCTTTGATGGAAATAACTTGTTGCATTTCATCCCGTTGCTATGCAAACTTTTCCATGTTATAACGAAGAAAGAGGTTCACTAGTACCAAAACAAGAAAACGAGGTGACCGCTCTTTTTGCATTCCTGTGTTCGAAGAATCCTGCGATCACAAACAAACCAAGTATAGAAACAACATCACAATTATCAATGTGTATATAAATTTAATCTTAAAAAAAAAAAAAAAAAAAATAGATTTATTTTTCATTTTTCCACCACATTCGACTGATTCATTTATACCTGCTACACAATAACTTTCGTAAAGTTCCTTTTATAAGGAAACGAATTTCGCTGTTCAGAATGCTGTATCCGAAAATTTTCCTTTGCTCTTCCCATTTATATCACATGACATTTCGCTGGTAAAGAATTTTTTTTTTTTCCATTACGTACATATAATTACCGATTTATGAAAAAAATAGTATGTATATATTTTTTACATCTGTACTTTGGAGGCGAAAGACGCCATGTTACAAAAATGTAATATTTTAGGGTGTAATGTAATTTTTTATTTAATAATTTATTTTATTAATCAATGATGCCCAAATGAAATACATTTGTCTTGAATAAAGAAAATAGGCATGATTCTATTTTTCACTGTCCAATAATAACTGGGCACATTGCTTAAAACTTCTATATAAAGCAAAATATTCTGATCAAGGACATGACACCAATTCTTTTCATAAAATAGACGTGTCCTTTACCTCGGGGACACGGATATGTCACTGGTACGAAGAAAAATAATGTGTTTAATATAAATAATTTTATTGCCCTACTTATGTAAACAAATGTAACAAAGTCTTATTTAATAAAAATATGTCAATAAATAAATAAATAAATAATGTAAGTTAGGCTACAACCATAATTTAATTTTTCTCTTAACTTGCATTCCAATATTTTCGTCGATAAATTTTAAAGAGAAAAATTGTTACATCAAAATTTAATAAATCCAGATATAAATTACTATATATATATATATATATATATATATATATATATACATTACTTCAGATATACATTGAGAATGCATTAATAAATAAATAAAAATGAATGATGAACGTATAAATAGCAATAAGTCATCGCTTTGATTATTATTTCCTACCTATTTAATTTAATATGCATTTGTCAATTTTATTTCCGATTAAAAATTATTATTTAATAACTTGGAAAAAGAACTCTGAAACTCTTTCCCCATCCTTAAATTATTACAATAATTCCCAATTTACAACTCACTTCTTTAAAGAACGGAAATTGTCTGTGCGTTGCTTTTCCTTATCTTGCATGATAACAGATTCTTATTGAACACATAGAAATGCGGCTCAAAGTTTTTTTATTGACCAATTTTCTGGATAGGGTATGATTTAGTAAAGATCTATTAATCACATCCAAGAGAAAATAATGTATTAATTTAATTTTGGGTAAAACTAACTCCACGTACCTACACGACTGTTGTAAGACAACAAGAGCAATATCTGATCTATCTGTATTCTGGAAAAGAGAAAATCACACCACATTTATTACTTTTCAAATTTTGTTGCTTCTGAGCCCCTCCCAAATTATTTTTAAATTAACCCTCACAAATTAAGCAATGAAAAATATGCATTTACACACATAACTTGAAATATATCCAGACTATTTTCAATATACAGCATTATTTTGTGTTGCCCTGTAAATGAATAATTGCTTATTATACCATATTTGTTTAAAATATGCTTTTGTGAATCTTGGTTATGCACGTTAATTTCGTTACCTTTGTGCAGCCAAAATATGGTAAAGGGTTTCAAAAGGAATTCTGTCCATAAATATAATATACTTAAATTCTTTTGATTATTCCTGCTTGTTCGAATTAAAGGAATCTCAAAACTTGTATTTATAGCAAAAACTTGATTTCGAAAATCCAACGCCTGGACAAGAGTTTTTCTACTTTATATAATTAAGACGAAGTAAAAATGTAACAATAATTAAATAATGTTTAAATTTTGAGGTGGAGATAACTTTTTTATATTGTTTCCGTTGATTTTCCTAAAAGAATTTTTTTTTCAGTCATGTTAAGCTTGATGAAACTATTACAAATACTATATATGTACAAAAAAAAAAAAAAAAAAAGGAACAATAACATGAATTATAATTGCGGTACTAGAATATAAGAATTTTGTAAAGTTAATTGCTTAGAAAATGATCAGAATATCTTTCAAAAACATCTAGTATGAAGCAACCACACGACTTCCATTACCGACTATTACACATATATGCATTTTTCTGGAGATAATAGGTTCAGAAAACATAAAACTGACCTATAGAAGTAGCAAGCTAATTTTTTTTCGGTATGAGAAATTTAATACTCGTGTAAAGACATGTAAAACAAAAGTTTATGTAGCAAATTTAAAAAAAAGAAAAAATAAAGGGTAGAGTTATTTTATGAAACACCAATTTTTGATATCTAAAATTAACCTACCTAAGCAGCATGACTGTTAATTTTTCCGCGATAACCACGCAATACATGAGGAAGGATATCTAAAATTGATTTATGTAACAATTTTCAAGAAAATCGTTAGAACAGTTTTTGAAATATCAACCTTTACCAAAACTTCGTATACTAAATTGTTGACCGGAAAACAATGATTACATACAAAAGGATATTTAAGAATGTGTTAATTACGGCGAGTTTGAAAAAAATCCCAACAGCAGTTTTTAAAAGGAATGCACTTGCGAGACCTGAAATTGAGCTATTTATACAGAACGTCTATCAATTTTCTTGAACTATCCAACTGTATCTTGGGAAAAGACATCTAATAGAATGTTCATATAGCAACTCTGATGAAAATCGTTAGGGCTTATGGTCCAATTTCCGGTTTCCGATGACCTACTTCCGGTTTTTTAATTTTCACCAAAATTTGTAAAATTCCTCAGTGCACAAGATCTGTATTAATTCTGAAGTTTTGTAGTTCTATCTTTATTATTTTCGAGGATATGATAGCCAGAAGATTTTCCACATATTGTTTGTTTTCGTTAGCTGTGACCCTGCTCACCTATGCGCATGCGTGAGGTCTGCATTGATTTTGTTGAAATAGGGTAGAAGCGTAGAAGATGAGAGAATGTTTACATTTTACGAGTGAGAGATAATTTGCGGTTTCTTTTTTCTTTTTTTTTTTCTTTTCAGGACATTATTGAATTTTGAGGCGATACTTCTTCGTTATATTCGTATAAAGGCAAAATGCTGATTTTTCCCCCTTGTAATTTTTAAATAAGTGTAGAAGATCAGTTTTATTCTTCGATGCAAAATAAAATCCGTAAACTTAAAAGTAAATGCCTGTTTTCTTTCTTCTTCTTCTTTTTTTTTTTTCAGTTAAAATTATTTTTATTTGCTTACTTGATCTCTAAATTCGTACTATATCTGTCATACCTGAACACTTGTTTCATGCACTGATTATAGTAGTAAATTAATTAAAAATGACTTAAATTAGGTAAAATTTACATAATTCATTAATAAAAGAAGAGAAAAAGAACAACGTTTACAGTAGACTTTACCTGTAGTAAAAGTAATATATTTTTTTCTTTTAAATTATACTGCTAAAATAAAAATACCATATTTTTGGATCTCTATTTTACAGAAATTTACAGAAAATCGTATTTAAATCAAATCATTAGATTTTTTTATCATGATTATTTTACACCTTTTATTTTTCGCGCATATTGTCATATAAATTACATTAAATAAAATATTGTTAATTAAAATTTACCTTTAAATATCATCGTCTTCATCCGCATCGTCTTCTTCTGCTAGAACGAAAAGCGCATTTGGCTAAGTGCCCATCTCATTCAACGCATCACCCCTTTTCCGAGTAGGATCGTTCCGCGAGAGGTAGACATGGTTTACGAAAACGGACAGTACATACATACACACACATATACACACACACTGGCCGCCAAAAACTACTTTTTTTTTTTTTACTCGGGAGGCCTTAAAACGTGTAAAGAAGGTTAACACACGATATCAAATTTTTGGACCGGATACAATACTTCCATTACCTACGGTAGTAGGATAATGAAGTAAAAATTGTACTGTTAAGTTTAATTTCCATAAAATGAACACACATGTAAGACTTTAAAAATGAAAATTTCAAAATAAACCATAAAATAATAATAATAAAATTAATTTTAAGCAATTAAAAACAATAATACTATTTTTCGTTTTTAAAAACCTGCTTATTCTTTTTTAAGAAATAATTTTTCAGGCTATAAAATTTTGAAGTTTTTATATAAGTAAGGTAAAAAAGAAAAAAAAAACTGAAATATTAAGAAACCACTATTTTGCAAAACTATGTTCTTTGCAACCTTCTATCGTATGATCTGTGATTTATCATATTCATTTTTGTTTACTTCATTATATTTATTTTAGGTATAGCAATTAGTTTCTTTAACTAGCAAATTAAAAATTTTCATTTCAGTTTAAAATAATAATAATGATATATTTTTTTGTTTTTGCTTTTTTAACTAACTGATACGGTTATTACAAAACTGTTATTTAAAAAAAAATCACTTTCTGTAACAGATGTTATGGCAATTAAATATTTCTCAGATGCATTATTAACCCTGTTTCCTGTGCACTGTTACTAAAATGTCAATAAATAACATCTTAAACATTTGCTTTCCTCTCTTGAGAATTTTATCAGATGTCTAAAAACAAAATACTCGATGAATTTTTAACCATTTTAAACAATATCATAATTCTTCTGGCTTGTGTTAATTAGTAAAGAGAATGAAGGTAGTGAAATTCTTAAAAAGTGTATTTACTAAAGGATTGTTCAATTCTGTTTCTAATATATAAAAACTGAATCGTTATACTTTATTGAAAATACATATAAGATTACTGGTAGTACCTGTTTACTTTTATAATTACGTGCAATTTATGCATAAGTGTATGTGTAAAATTACAAAGTAGGAAAACAACAGTAGAACTGAAATGCTATTTCTAATTATTATTACTTTCATTACCCTACTACCGTAGTAATGAAAGTATTGTATTTGGTCCAAAAATTCGATGTCGAGTCTTCACCTGATTTACACATTTTAAGGATCCCTGAGTCCAAAAAAGTGGTTTTTTGGCAATTCATCTGTGTGTGTGTGCGCGCGCGCGCGCGTGCGTGTGTGTGTGTGTGTATGTATGTATGTGCGGAATCTTCTGGCTAGCATATCTCAGAAACTAATAAAGATAGAACTACAAAACTTCAGAATTGAGACAGGTGTGGTGTACAGATGAATTATCCATATTTTGGTGAAAATTGAAAAACCGGAAGTGGGACATCGGAAACCGGATGTGGGACCGTAAGTCCGTTTCTCAAAACGGCTCAAACTATTTTCTTCAAATTTGCTATATAAACACTCTATTAGATGTCCTTTCGAATGATATAGTTGGTTAGTTCAGGAAAATTTATAGGCATCCTGTATAAATAGCTCAATTTCAGGTCTAGCAAGAGCGTTCCTTTAAAAACGGCTGTACGGATTTTATTCAAACTCGCCATATTAACTCACTTTTAAATATCCTTTTATATGTAATTATTGTTTTCCGATCAATAATTGATTTTTTTTTTTTTTTTTTTTTTTTTTTTTTTAACTGGTATCTCAAAAAGGCTCAAATGTTTTTCTTGAAAATTGTTATATAAATCCATTTCATTCTCATGTATTACGTGGTTACTAGAGGAAAATTAATAGTCATCCTGCTTAGGTAGGTGATCTTCAGATCTCGGAAATTTGGGTTTCAAAAAATATCTCTAGCATTTTTTTCTCTTATTTTTTTTTACTTCGCTATATGTAAGCTTCGTTTTATATGTCTTATATGTGTATAAAATTTCTCTTACTGTGAAAATTTTATGTTTCTACTTCTTTAGGTCACTTTTATGTTTTCTGATCACATTATCTCTCCCAAAAATGCATATAATACGTGCAATAGTGGGTAATGGAAGTCGTGTGGTTCTTTCACACCAGATTTTTTTTTTTTTCTTTAATAGCAATGCAATTGCTGATATTGTTAATTATTAAAGTAATTGTTAATTCAACTTACTCCATTTTTCTCAAATAGAATAGGGTAATGAAATTAAATTGTATCGTCATGTTATCCAACTTGATTTTTATGCAATATTTCAAAACAATAATAAAATAAATAAGTAACCAACTAATAATTTTACTAAGGCAAATTAATATACAATAACATATAATTTAATAAATAATAACTTTACTAATAAAGCAATAGTTTTAATAAATTGGTGATAAAATAGAGACCAGTTATAAACTAAAAATATATTTTATTTTACAAAAGTACTATTTATCGCGTACTGGTTTTAAAGGATATTTAATATGAAACTTTTGTATAATTTTCTAAAATTGGGTATATTTGTAGATTGATAAGATTTTGTTAAAAATATTGAAAAGGAATTAAAAGGAATTTAAGCTAAAAGCTACGAGTTATTAGTGGAAATTATGATTGATATCAAGACAAAGAAATAAAAATAGATACACAACAGGTACATTTTTAACTGCCAGTGAAAAGTATTAAAAAATGCTTTAGTATAACGTTAACCTTAACAGATATAAGTGTAGCACAGATTTTACCTTTTATGGAATCTAAAATTTAATTCATATGTAGTACCGAATATGTAGTTATGTAGTACCGAATTATAAAATCTTCGCTTAATATTGATTAACAACATATTTCTAAAATCTACATAGATTTTTTTACTGTTTTAATAGAATTTTACTCACAAAAATTATAAAAAATGAATAATTACAAGATAAAAAGAACTTTTTATATACCATGTTTTTAAATTTTCTGTTGAATCATATAAACGCTGGCGAAGGCAGAGGAAACCCGGAACAATTGGCTAAAAGTATTAAAAAAATTCATTGCTATCGTATTTTGAGCTATTATAAAAGTTTCAGATGGCTAGGCTAGCCGGGAAGTTAGTTAAAAATCGATTGTACTGGTAACGCAGCCGAAGACAGCAGGGCCCCGAATCAGTTTATCCGTTTACCCCAAAAAAATATTTTAAAAAATGCATTTTCACCGTGTTCTGAACCATTCTGAAAGTTTCATATGACTAGCTAGTCGGAAAGTTAGTTAAATAAATTTTCTGTTGAATCATGTAAACGCTGCCGAAGGAAGTAGGGATCAAACATTTGACTAAAAGTATTAAAAAATATATTGTCAACATGTTCTGAGCTATCCTGAACGTTTCAAATGTCTAGCTAGTCGGAAAGTTAGTGAAAAATCGATTGCAAGCTTAGTACTGCTAACGCTGTCGAAGGCAGCAGGAAACCGAAACAGTTGGCTAAAAGAATTACAAAAATGCACTTTTACCTTGTTCTGAACTATTCTGAAAGTTTCAAATGTCTAGCTAGTCAGGCAGTTAGTTAAATGAATTTTCTATCGAATCATCTATCAATAAACGCTGACGAAGGCAGTAGGGACCTGACACAGTCGACTAAAATTCTTTAAAAAATGTATTGTCACCGTGTTCTGAGCTATCCATGAAGTTTCAAATGTCTAGCTAGTCGGGAAGTTAGTTAAAAATCGGTTGCTGGACAAACAAACAAAAATTGAATTTAATAAAAACATGGTAAAAAAGAATAAAATTTTATCACTTTTTTTAAAATCTCATATATACACTGATGGAAAAAAAAATCCCAACACCAAGAAAAAATTATTGTACAGTAATGAAATTTCAACAATACATTTGTCTATGTAACATATTTAATTGATTAAAGTTTCAAGATCACAGGTAGAGCCATTGGCGAGAAGAGCCATTTCAAATGTGAAATGTTGGTACATTAGTAACCGGTGTAACCGCCAGAATTTTGAATGCAAGCATGCAAACGTGCATGCATTATGTCGTTCAGGTGTCGGATATCAGTTTGTGGGATGGAGTTCCATGCCTGTTGCACTTGGGCGGTCAATGCAGGGACGGTTAATGCTGGTTGTGGATGACGCTGGAGTTGTCGTCCAATGATGTCCCATACGTGCTCGATTGAAGAAAGATCTGGTGATCTAGCAGGCCAAGGCAACATGTCGACACTCTGTAGAGTATGTTGGGTTACAACAGCGGTACGAAGGCGAGCGTTATCCTGTTGGAAAACACCCCCTTAAATGCTGTTCATGAATGGCAGCACAACAGGTTGTGTCACTAGACTGACGTACGAATTTGCAGTCAGGGTGCGTGGGATAACCACGAGAGTGCTCCTGTTGTCATACGAAATTGCTCCCCAAACCATAACTCCAGGAGTAGGCCCTGTGTGTCTAGGCCGCAGACAGGTCGCTAGCAGGCGTTCACATGGCCTCCTTCTAACCAACACATGGCTATCACTGCGACCAAGGCAGAACCGGCTTTCATCAGAAAACACAACAGATCTCCACTCCGTCCTCCAATGAGCTCTAGCTTGACACCACTCACGTCGCAAACGGCAGTGGTTTGGAGTCAGTAAAATGCACGCTACAGGGCGTCTGGCTCGGAGCTATCCTTGAAGTAACCGATTTGTAACAGTTCGTTGTGTCACTGTGGTGCACTGTGCTCTATGCCTTTGTGGCCTGGGGGTTTTCAACCATCCGTCGCTCGTAAAGTAATAGGTGATGTGTTATGTTGCGGGTGCCTTGGTGGCACGAGGCGCCAGGGTTACTCTACTTGTAATCTGTCACCTACTCTTCACCGCCAGGCCTTGTTCCTCTAATAGGCTCAAGTGGATTTTCCTGGCACCCGGCCTAGCACACCCGCCGGAGAGCAGCTAGTTGCTCAATGCGAGATTTGTGGGTCTTCCCTTCCCGCGGACTTTTCCCGGGCCCGTGCCCCTGTCCGCGGGCTCGCTGGAGAGCTAGATAGTGTTTTGGCGGGGGGGGGGTGGCCTTTGGTCAAGACTCTAAACCGAAAGGTGAGTCGCCCCTCTTGCTGGTTCTCTCTGTCACTGTGGTGCCAACTGCAGCTCGAATTTCAGCTGCAGACTTAGTACGATTAGCCACAGCCATACGCCGAACACGGCGGTCTTCCCTCTCAGTAGTGCCATGTGGCCGTCCGGAACCCGGTCTTCTTGAGACAGTACCTTCCCTTGACCACTGCTGCCAACACTCATGCACAGTGGATACATTCCTGCCAAGTCTTTCTGCAATATCGCGGAAAGAAAACCCACCTTCTTGTAACCCTACTACACGACCTCGTTCAAACTCAGTGAGCTGTTGATAATGGCTTCTTCGTCTTCTTAGAGGCATCCTTGACTAACATTAACCCACTACGTCAAATCTCAACTGTAAATAACGATCACGAACCTTACAGCGCTTATTTAAATCAAACATCATTTGCATGTTCATAGTGTCGCAACTAGCGCCACACTTATACGCGTAGCTCGAAATTTGAATCGACGCCATCTTTCAGATGTATAAACACGCCTACCAAATTTCGTTTATCTAGCACAGCTCCTTCCTGGTTTTGGGATTTTTTTTTTCATCTGTGTATATATATATATATAGATAGATAGATAGACATTTTTTTTTTTTTCATGAAAACAGGAAAGCTAGTATCCTATTGTTAATAGTAAAAAACATATATAATAATTATTTCTTATTTTAAAGCAGTAATTAATTAAAAAAATACAAAATCTATAATTAGAGGCATGAGGGCAGTAAAACATATGAAGTTAAACGCGTGTTCGAAAAGGCATTATAAAAAGTATATGTTTCGCAGGTAAAAAGAGTATCACAAAATGTTTAAATGCATAACGAAGGCAATGTCTGCCTAATACGAAAAAAGATATGTTTACGTAATATATATATACGACATGAGTCCTTTCTGGGTTTAGCATCCTCAAAGATATAAAGCGTACCCTCCTCCCACCACAACTTACAAAAATTTTACACCCATATAAAATAAATAAGTAAATAAGTAATAAATAAGTAAAGATAAGATGAATAAAATAAATCAGCATTTTTTTTTTTTTTTTTTTTTTCCCCCAGGACCTACATAATTATTGTTAACTAGACAACAAATCACAGATATATTCGTCCGGAATAATAAGTCCTTTCTCGCCTGGTGTATCATTGTTTATTTAAGAGCTGCCGTCGTCTAATCTCATAATCTGATTGCCTTTAATCACAAGCATCCATTAGTTAGATGCTTCTTATTTATTACGCGACGGAGTAGATATTGTTTTGTTTCTTATAATACGCTAAATTATTCCTAATAATATGTAATAAAGTATCTTATAGAGCACGAATGTATACAAACTCATACCCATATTAAGAATATAATTATTGTTCTTGTATTTATTTAGAAGTAATCATAAATATATATATATATATATATATATATATATATATATATAAACCTCTTTGAAGTTTTTAAAATACAATAAAAGTTTTGTATATCATGTTAAATTAAAATGTATACCAATTTTAGCTTGAATAATAGGAAATAAATATTATACATGAAAATAATAATAATAATAATATATGTTTCTTTTAATTGCAAATTTTTATTACTTTGAGCTATAAATATAGTAAATTCGTGTATAATTGATTCTTCAAAATCTGATAAAGAGTTTATATATATATATTCATTTATTATATTTATTGTTTTAACTTTCTACATTTAAATATATAAAAAGGAAATGTTGACCCTCCTCCCCCCCCCCCAAAAAAAAAAAAAAAAAAAAAAAAGGTACTATATTTATATAAATTTATCGTTGCCTAGATTTAAACGATTTAAACGAAGATAAAAAACTGTTAGTAGTAAAAAGAAATTTCTAATAATTGTACAATGTAAAAAAAAAAAAAAAAATTACTAGTACATGCCCGTGAAAGACATATATTTATAAAAAAGAAAGGATAGAAATCCATACAAATGTAGAAGTTAAACAATTTCCTGTAAATTCAATTAAAAAAGATATTTAATTTAGGGAATAAAAACTCAGATAAAATTTTTCTTTTCTTTTAAATGTGCTTTTAATGGTTTCAAATATGTTTTAACAGAGACAGGAATGTTCATTTGCTTATTGAAATATTGATGGATAACATTATTGCCGAAACGTCAGTAGAGGCCTTCACGTAGAGACTCAAAAGGTTTTTATGTTCTGTCTGTGTGTTTGTGTGTCTGTCTGTATGTCTCGCGATAGAGGCTGAAAAAATCAACCTATTGCCTCGCAAATCGGTACACACATGCAGAAACTACGCAGAATTAGTTGTAAAGTTTTGGGTGTGTATACTCTTTGTAATTCGTGTACAGCGACACACCAAAGTTTTTCTTACCATTACGACCTATAAACAGAATTTGAATATTGTTCAATTTAAAAGTGTAAAAGTGTGTACACGCACCGAAATTCTTGTTAAAGACAATTTAGACTTAATTATTTTTAATTATGTAACTCCTTTTTATTTTCATTTAATCTGTCGTCTTATTTCATTTTACCATGCTTTTATTTTATGCGCAAAAATATTTCATCGAACAAGAATATATAATGATCTTTTAACGAAATTTTATTCATTTATATTTTACTAAATCGCACTAGTGTATTTATTTATTTTATTTTATTACTAAAGAACACCTACAATACCAACAGCATTGTTTTATAAATATCAAAATCTTACATAGATAGAAGCCTTCTTTAATGTTTTCATGCTAAGAATCTGGTTTCTTTTATTAAAATAATGGACTGTAGAATGGTAACAGCTGGTTGTACAATTTTTAAACTCCTTTTTTATTGATGCGTTTTAAAAAAGTCTCTTTATATCATACGAAAGGTTTTATATTAGATACAGTTTTTATTTTCTTTTTATCTTTCACAACCTGGTATACATGGTTTGTTTTTAAGTATATTATGAGTGTCCGTTATTTTATTTTATTTTTAATTTTTTATGAATTTACATTTTAATATATTTAGAAATTTTAAATGTAACGAAAATAAGTATAATAGATTGATTTTATAAAAGATATAGGTTCATATTTAAAAAAAAAAATGCAATAATACACAGTTCAATGTTACATTACAAAAAAAAAAAAAAAAAGAAAAAAAAAGTTATTTTTGTATGTTTGTATTTGAGGTATCATGAAGTCATTTTTGCTATTTTTTCAATGATAATATGTATGCATGTTCGTAAGTTTATGTGTATCTTTGTATACACATGTGTACTTAAGTAATAATTTTTAAACTGGTATTAAATTTAAAAAAAAAAAAAATCATTAATTATGATTTTCTTCCAGTCAGTTGATTGTGATTTTAATAAAAATGGTATTAATTTATTTTTAAGTACGTTTTCAAAAGAATAAAATTTAAATAAATTTGTAACAGAAAACTTATTGATGGAAATACACATGCTTCCAAATGTTAATTTAAACCCGACTTTTTTTATCCTGCATGTACTGTTTAAAAAATGCAACTTTGGTGCCAGAAATTCTCTGTAATTTGAGAAAATAGTCGTAAATTACCGATAAATTACGCTGACAAAACGTATTTTTCTGTCATTACAGAGAATTTCTGACAGCAAAGTTGCATTTTTTTTAAGAGTGGCAAAAATGTTTTCCTAAGTTGAACAAAAATTTCGCACAAAATAGCTCCAATCATAATACGGTGAAAACTTTCGCTATGATTTAGTGCATTGTTCAACCAAAGAGCTGATACTATAGTAACTGCAACCATGTGAAGGTGTGAAATCTTTTAAAATGAATTTATTTATTTATTTATTTTTTTGTCAAGAAACATCAAATTATAGTAGAAAGTTTCGCCTCGCATGGTTGCAGCTATTGTACAGTGGTGGAAAAAAGTTTAAAACCACCGTTGAATTTTTTTGTTTGCATTCAAAAATTAAAATCTCTTTCTAAGTTACTTTACATTTTATATATAAAATGTAAGAAGTAAAAAAAATATGAATTTAGAATTTAAAATACATATTTGTTTTTTTCGATATAAAGTGAAAATGTGTAATATAATCAAATGGAAAAAAACTGCAAGACCAGTTTTAAAAGGGATTGCTTGTATAATGAGATGACGTAACATTTGCACAGTTTTGTGCGGGATAGTTTTTAGAATGAAAAGAAACATTTTTTAATCATTTAGCTGAGTGTTGAAGCAACAGATTATGGGTAGAAGAAAATTACTGAGTGAAATTGAAAAAGGTAAAACCTTGGCATTTCGAGAAAGTGAAATGAGTGAAAATTAAATTGCTATCGAAATCGAGAGGTTTAAAACTGTAGTTCATCAATTTCTCGCAGATCCATGCAGATATGGTACAAAAGATGGAGGAGGAATGTCCTTAAAATATCAGCCAGAATGATAAGAAGTGTTATAATAATGGTTGTAAAAATGCATATTCTTCAGAAATAAAATCGGCTCTAAAGCTTCAAGTAACGGTTAGAACTGTTTGAAATGTCCTGAATCGTGCAGAAAACATCCAATATTTAAAATTAAAAAGCAAACCTAAGCTTGAAAAATGGCACATTGAAGCATGATTGGAATTTCCAACATCTAATGTTTTAAAACCCAATTTTTGGCAACAAATAGTGTTGAGAGATATAAAGACAAGATAAAAAAAAAATTTAACCTAAAATATCTCATGGTTTACGAAACTATTGGCATAATTTAAGAAAGAATCCTACTTATTTCTCAAAGCAAGTGCAAAGGGTCATAATTCGGGCAAGTTTTTGTGCTAGAAGTAAGACAATATTGTATTCACTAAAGGTAATATGAACTGTTTTGAGTATCAAGATATACTGGCTAACAATTTCGTTCCATTAAAAGATGAGATTATGGTTCAAAATTTGATTTTGTTGCAAGATAATGCGCTTGAGAAATATGCTTCAACCATTTCTTGGCTAACTGAAAATAATGTAAGTTTTCTGAAGTTTCTGTCCAAAGGTTCAGACTTGAACCCCATAGAAAAATTGTGGGGTAACCTTGTACGCAAGGTATATTAAAATTTTAAACAATACTATTCGGTTTCTGAGTTCAGGTCTGCTATTTCAAAGTATGGGAAGAAATATTCATTATAACATGCAAAAATCTTGCAAAATCCTTCCAAAATTGTCTTTTAAAAGTAATTAGAATGGAATAATTTTAGTTAATATTTAACTTGTGGTCTTAAAGTTTTTTCCACCCTTTTATGTTGGAAAAAAAATCACTTATAATATGTAGCACTCGGATATAATATGTAGTTTCAACCATTCTTTTATAAAACTATGTGAAGATTTATTATTTTTATTATTTTTATTTTGTTTATAGTGTTTGATGTTTCTTTTTTTTCAGTAAAATTAAAGCATTTATAATTTCACATGTGTTCTTAAAGATTTTTTATCACTGTAGCACCAAATTTTTGTTCAGTCTTGAACTGGAATTTTTAACAATATGTATTCACCGTCCTTTTATTTTCTATAAGCCATTTTTTGAGAAAATTATAATTATATTTTTTAAATTATGAAAATGGCTAGAATATCAAGAATGTCAATAAATATTTTTATAATAAACATTTCATTCAATTTTCACGTTTGTATATATCTTTCGTAAAACATTACTCATATGCAAAGTAAAGAAAAATGAATGGAGGATATGATAATTCGATTTTCATTTAGCATCTAGAGACATGTGGGCATTCTTCAATCTGTAATGCATCTTTAACACGTTTTCGCATTTAGATTGGTTTTCTGAAAAATTTACAACTTTATATTACGTTCAAAACTTATTTATACGAAAAAATGAATTAATTTAAGATTAAAAATTATTATGTTTTTTTTTAAAGTTATCAAAAACTGAATAACTTGAAAATGAACATGCCATTCAAATTTTACTTTCAAATGTCTGATTGTTTAAATGTATGCGCACAAAAATAAGACTTTTTTTTTTTTAATAATAAATTATTTTCTTCAAGATAACAAGTTGTTTCTTTTCTTTTCTTTTCTCCAGTGTGGTCATAAAACGTATAATATCGGTCATAAAACATAATTAATATAACTATCATATTTCAAGTTTTATTTTTGTTTATTTACTGAATTATGCATAAATTCAACTTTCTTTAACGCTTGTTATCTATAAATTTTCCAAAAGTGTTATAAATTTTAGAGTATCTCAAATTTCATTTCTTAATTTATTCGAAAGAAAGAAGAGCTTTCATCTATTTATAAGTATGTTTTTAAGCATATATATATATATATATATATATACATATAAATGATAGATATCGTAATAAAATTTAATTTTAAAATTTTAGCAATTTATAGATACAAAACAATACCAACACAAAGTAATAGAAGGAATTTTAACTTAGAGGAATGACTGATACAAAATGGTTGCGATACAGATTAAGAACCAATAAGAGACAAAAATAACTTAAATTATTTACGCCGACATGAATGATAATAAAAAAAGGGACCATTAAACTTAATGGCAGAGAAAACAAATAAATGACCACAGAAATAATTGGATACAAATGCTTAAAATTAGAAGTAAATACTCATCAGGGGGCATGTACTTCATAAAGCTGTGAAAGCTGCAATATGTATTTTTTTTAACCAAAATTAATATGAGAAATAGTAGATTAAATTTTTTATTATAAATTCAAAACAAAACCTGTTCCCAACTCTCAAAATTTGAAATGAGTTGTAATATAAATTAATAAGATAAAATTTAAAAATGTAAATGAATAAATACGTCTGTGGAGGAAACCAACTTTAAATGTCATTTGGACTGTCACTTATACAATATACATATACACGTATCATAATACATCTATATATGGATTTTTCATTACTTCCTATGATATGTTTGAAAAAGTTTTCAGAGAGAAAGGGAGAAGGAGAGAGAGAAAAATTGCACACATACTTATATATAAATATATATATATTCTGTAGATTTTTGTTAGAGAGCCTGAATCAATTTTTAAAAGAGTGAAAATTAACCAAGCCAGCATTCGTAGTTCTGTGACTAATTCACTCAAACCGGTCCATATCTGACAACCAGTATTCCCTCAAAAGAACATTGGGAATTTTCATATAAATACAGATGCGATCTTACACGTAAATTTATTTATTCATTTAATTCCTAAATTGCTGGAAGGCAAGGAATACCTAAGATAGTAAACTGTAGAAATGTATAGTGATAGTATGTAAATGTATAGTGATAAATATATAGTAAATGTATAGTGATACCCAGTGCATTTTGTGTATCAATTTGTGTGAAGATAGCATGTTAAATAATGGATATATAAGCATTTTTTTTATTTTTAACTCCAAAATAAATCAGCATGATTATTATTCATAATATACAGAGTTTTAAATGAGAATTATTCCCAGTTTCAGATAACTTGAAAATATACTTTTTAAACAATGTACTGCAATCGGATTACAACTAGCTTAAATAGCATCTCATGAAATATGACCAATTTTATGAAAAACGGATTCATTGCGCATGTGCGGAAGATAAAAAAAAATTATTACATAGGTTGAAAGCTAAATATATTGAGCAAATTTTATAAAAAGTTCATTTGAATAGAAAATCTAAGCACATTGTCGGCAAAATAAAGAGTTAGATTTTAGTTACTCTCCAGGTGTTGAAATATCATAAGGAGTTTTTCCACATGCCGCGTAATCAATTTTAATATCCAGTTATTTCAACCACGCTCCGTAGCCATATAGATATTTAAGTAGTTTTCTCAGAAGCGGTTTTTACGGTCTAAAATATTAAAAAAAAAAAAACTCTGTGGAGGACACTCCATCCAGTTCTATGACCCAAGTGCAGTCAACTGACCTTAACACTTTCACCAACACAAACCTTATTATCTGGAACGATCATTGCGTGCAAATGATTTGGTCTAAGACTCCTATATGATAAGAGCTGACGCAGTGTCCGCCATTTTCTGGCCCGTCTGGGAAAGTGTTGGCTGTAGAAAAAGCTAGGTTACCTGATTAGCGTTGTTATCACATTTCAGATTCTATACAGATCAAATGAGCTAGAACTTCTCATCACGAAACGAACAAGTTGGCAATTATAAGAACACCGCAACATTCTTAAAACTGCAACCCTTCACGTTAAAAGAAATGTAATTTTAAAGTTAATTTTAAAAGAATTTAAAAACAATAACTAAAGAAAACAGTACATTCATATTTGTCAAACAACTTTGAAAATTAAGTGAAATAAGTTGAAAATAAGGGAAATCTTTCGCTACAAAGTTGTACTCTTGCTCAGGATATCCGCGAGCTACATCTGCAATTTATAATCCACTTTTTCCTTCTCTCTGGATTAGAAGAAAATATAAACAGGCGGTGCCCTATTCTGGAGTTATTCGTGCAATTTATTGCCAGAAAACCAACAATAATAAATAGTTATCCGATCTTGTGAGCTAGAAAATGGCGAATGCGTCAGCCAATCAATGTAGGAGTTCTAATTTAGTCTAACAGCAAAAATCTTATATGTTTAAGCACAAAACTATATATTTAAGATCAAAATGAGATCAATTTATCATAAGCATAAAGGTTTGAGAAATCAGAAACAATCACATTGCTCTTATAACAGTCAGCAGCAAAATTACTGAAGCACATATCCACATTTTTCTTTGTTTTTTTTAGGTTGATCGCTAATTTTTATCATCAACTTAGTCTTTATACTGTTTATAAAAGAGTAAGATCATGACTCGACAAATATTTACTTAACAAAACAGTATTAGGTGCACATTTTTTTTAAATAGGATTTATTGCTAGCGCTTCAATAATTTTGCTGTCTACTGTAGATGTTGGCAAGTATGAACCATCGATGACTATGCGAAACCAGAAAGAAAGGGTGGATGAGTTTAATGTCGCGCCAGAGCTAAGCAATGAGCAATTGGAGTGGGTATATAATCTCAGAGTGGTTCGGAGACATGTCATCATAATTCTAATCCTCCGCGTAAAGAATCAAAAAAGAATTTAATATAAAATTTAATCACCAGATTCAGAATCTAGAAAATAAACGTTTTGAAGTTTTATTCGGATATGATCAATAGCACCGGAGCTATCAAACTCTGAATATCAACAGTTTAATTGTGAATGCCCTATATTTATAAGTTTTAAATTTGACAAAAGCAAGCACATGTAAGTATAAATAAACTATAAAGTATGTTGTACCTCATAATATAAACAATCTTTATGATTTTTTCCTTTAATGCAAAATCCCGTGCGACCCGTGACTTCACGTGGAAAGTATGAACCAACCATTTCAGTGTTTTGCTTATACATATGAAAATAAAACTTCATGAAATATATTTTCATACTACTTCTTAAATAGACAGTTATGGTGCCTAACAGTGACGTCTCGTAAATGACATTTTCTGTATGCTCCACTCGGGCAAATTAAAAACAGTACATTAAAGAGGATATTTAATCATCTTATTGGTTAATTCGCTTATTTAGAGAAACAATGTAAATATGACGACATATCAACAGTCAATCAGAAGAATGACTTTTTCGTGATAACCAGCTTTTCTAGCCACCCGTACAGAACATACCCAAGATATCACTCACGATGCACCACTGTGCGAAAATAATATTTGAGCTTGATATTTATTTATTTTTTCCATTTGAAAATAGGAATATACAAGTCAAATAAAGAGAGGTAATTTAATGGTACATACTTTTTTCTTTTCTTTTTTATAGAAATGAAAAACTATATTATATATATATATATATATATAATAAATTTAATAATAACTCAGATTAAGCTGAAGCGAATAAAAAAATAATCGGAAGATTTGATACAGACAAGCAGGTTAACTGGAACAGACCCCTCCCCCCTCGCCAAGTCCGTTATTATATAACACGTTAATCGCCATGTCAGTCATATGTGTCTGACGCATTTTTAACACGCATTTTTAACTATGAAATAACCCTAAAAGGAATATGATATATGCCGAGTAATTATTAACACGTTAATCGCCATGTCAGTCATATGTGCCTGAGGCATTTTTAACACGCATTTTTAACTAAATTGTCTAATAAAGTTACCATGGCCCATGTGAAAATTTTTCTGATATTATCGTGGCGATTAACGTGTTAAGTATATACTGTTCTACTAGTATTACATATATGCAAAATTTCAGTTTAATCAGATGAAGGGAAATGAGTTAAAATTACAAAACAAATTTTCGACCTGAATTTAGGAAGACATGTTCTATCGACCCATCCGAAGTCTATTACTACCTGAGCATGTCTTTTGATCGGAGTTTTACATCTATGCAAAATTACATTTTAATCGCATGAGATGAAGCGAGTGAAAATTTGAAAGCAAACTTTAAACTCGAGTTGGGGGTCCAGGATCCCAGAACCGCTTTTAAGTCTGTTAAGGCTTTATGATATTTCGACACCGAATTATACATGTATGTAAAATTACAGCTAAATCGGATAATAGGAAGTGGCTTAAAATTAAAAGAATAGATAAAACTTTAAACTTTAATCTGGATTTAGGAGCCTTCATGGGCATTTATGTCCGTTACTACTTGAACTTATTTTGTCATCACAATTATACACATGCAGAATTTCAACTCAAATGGGTGATAAAAAGTGGGTCAAAATTGGCTTTAAACATTTGACCCTGACAGACAACAAATGAAGTTAAATTAAAATGTATAATAATAAGACTGCATGACTTTTGTAAAATTTGATACGAATTAATATTTTAAAATAATTTTTAATACTATAAATTATGAACATTTCAAAATTGTACGTGAGCTTCATTTTAACCAGAGAAGTTAAGTGTGTGGAAAAAATTATATTTTAGAAATATACTATCATTTAGTGGAAATGCAGAAATAATAAAACATATTTAGGTAAATACAAATTAATAAATTTTTTACAATTACGTGTTCTGGAACAATTTTTATTTCTCTATGTTTTGGTAGGATAACAAAAATATTTAAATCAATGCATATTCGATTTATAGTATGTATTTTCCATGGAAAAGTAACAAAAATAAAACTTTGAAGTAATATTGGTATTTTCTTTTATTAAACAAAGATGTATCGATTGAATTATTCGTCTTTGGAAATTACTTATTGGTAAGAAGATTAAAAATTTTCTGAAAAAGAATAATTAATACATTCTGAAACATTTAAATTTATTTTTTTTATCATTTTATTTATTTTTTTTTTCAGTGAGAAAGAAGTATACTTAAATATATTCGGAAACAAATATCTCTATCCATTGTTTGAAGTAAGTACAAAATAATTACGTATGACTATTCAATAAATTTCTTCGCTATTTCAAAAGTAAGTCTATCTCGAATAAGATGATGGTTTTTCAGAATAAAATCAACCTTTCTAATTAAAATTAGTTGGAAGGAAATCTTTATTTTTCGGTAGCTGGAAAAATTCTAATTGGGAAAGATTCATTGTTAAAGTTTTCTAAAAAAAAAAAAAAAATTAAGCTAAATATTGCTATATCTTTATAAATAGACAGCGTATCAAGCATTGCGTAAAGATTATGCATTGATTTGAGACTTTAAAGAGTTTTCTTTTTATTCTTTTGAAAGCATAATTTAAACTACTCTCTGATTTTTTTTTTTTAATTTTCTTTTTGATACTCGAGTAATATTTATTTTCATTTAAAAGCAAATTCACTTGGGAGAAATGAAGAATTGCATGAAACATTTCTTAGAACGTTACCATTAAAAAAGTGAACTCTATTAGAAAATTTAATGATTTGAGTTTGAAGAAAGGAATTCTTCCTAAATAGATATTAGATTCTAAAAAGTTTTTTTTTTTTTTTTTTTTTACTTTTAATCTGTCGAACGAGCTACGTATTAATAAGCATCACAAAATAATCATTAAAAAAAATGATGATCTATAGGAAATAAATATGTAAGTACAGGATAAAAAAAAGTAATTTTAGAGAAATTATGCGGTTATTTTCAATATATTATACTTTTTGATTATCGGACTACCGTAGTAACAAAATTATTGTATTGAATCAAAAAATTCGATAACGAATTTCCATTTGATTTATAGGTTTTAAGGTGTTCCGAGCCCAAAATAACTGCTTATTGGAAACTGCTTATAGTCAGTGTGTGTGTCAAATTGGTACGTGCGTGTATTTTGTACGTGTGTTTGCGTAAGGGAGGCGGGGGAAGAGGACTTCTCATATCATATCTCAGAAACTCTAAAGAAAAGAACAAATAAACTTTTTATTTAGCCGAGTCTGATGTATAAATAAGTTTGACAAGTTTTGGTTAAAATTAAAAATCCAGACGTGGGACATGTAGACGTACAAATATTAGCGAGAGTCAGTATCTCAGAACAGCCACTTTCAAACCTTTCTTTAAGGTCTGTCCTCGAATGTATTAGACGGATGTATATTTTACTGCAGTAAATTTGATAAGTCTCTTGATAATGTGATCAGTTTTAAATCTCAGGAGTGACTTTCAAAATATCTCTATTAATTTGTTTTTTAAACACGCTTTGCTAACTCCCTTTTAAACGTCCTGTTGTATGCACTAATTTATATCCGATATTTATGTCATATCTTAGTAAAGTCGAAAGTCGGTATATCAAGAAGAGTTCTAACGTATGTTTCCACAAAGGGAAATTTAAATACCACAATTTTTATAGAGTAAAATGTTTTTACATATCAAAAGATAGCGACCCTTAGTCAAGTTTAAAATTACATTAAAAAATAGTAGTATTCAAATTTTCTTTTGGAAGAGCACTAGTTCTAACATACGTCTTCAAATGTACTATATAAACCTCTTTTTAGATGTGATATCTTACTGAGTAAATGAAATAATCCTAATAACCCTGTAAACCCTACAGAAAGATTATAGAGTTTCTGGTTTAATAGGTAAATCTTAGGTCTCGGCAATGGGTGTCTCAAATAGGACTCTACAGATTTTTTTTTTAACTTTCTTTTAGATGCCCTTATTACCAGGGCCAGATTGTGGCATGGAAATATGGGGCGCACTGTCCCAGGACCTCCAAATTTAGGGACTTCCGCTCCAAAAACTGCGAAGTATAAATTTTCAGAGATATAGCTAATAAAAGCAAAAAATTTATTATTATTTTTTTTAATACTACATCATAGACTTAAACACATATCAAATTTTGTCATCTCTTAAACTAATATAGCATTGATTAGATTGGATGATTAATGTGCTGTAATTTTTCGGTTTTCTTGAACATACAATTGATACTTTTATTATAAACTTGATAAAAATTGAGGAAACAGACGATTTAATCAAACGAGATATTAGAAACAAAAAATCGTTGCATAAATTGTTTCAAAATCGAATTAAACTTCTGTAGTTTCTTTTTCACCAGGATGGGGCCGTTTTGACGAGCCCTTCCGATCAAAGGGCGGTCTTCCAAATAGCATCAGTGCACCGAGTCTTCAAAAAGCATAGTCGGTCCAAAGTATTCACTGGATACTACCAGAAAATTGGAGTCTCATGATTAGTTAAGTCAAATCTAAAAAGACTAAAACAGTAACTATAAAAAGAGTTTATCACTCTTATATAATATCACTCTTATTATTATTTTATCTTTTAGATTTACGTGAAATATTTAATTGTTTACACGGAGTTTGCTCTTTATTTTTTAAATTCTTACTGTAAAATATAGCCGAATTTCTACCACTGGATGATACTAATTTAATTTAATTAACAATCTTCGATTGTTTATAATAAAAAAATAAACATAATTTATTTTGCGTAAATCATAACTTCTATTCATTTTCCCCCCCCCTTTTTTTTATCTTTTCTCATGAGCGTTCTTGTTGAAGTTGAAGAAATATGTTGTTTCTACAAATGGTTTAGATTTCAAAAAGGATAAACCACTAACGTATTTTGAAAGAATGAAGTACAATTAATTATTGCAAAATCGATTTGAAGAACCTGAGTTTTTTCCATATTTATAATAATTTCTAATCTTAAATTAATTGAATAAAGATATACGAGAGTTATTTCAGTAAAATGTTTAGTTAACCTTTTATATCTTGACGAGATTTTTAAATTCCTTTAGATTTAAAAGCGTTTAAAATCGAACTTATTTAAGGAAGTGTTAAGGATATTTATTAAAGGTCGATTACACAGGTCTTAAATAAGTAAATAAATAAAAAACCTTTTTTAGCTGCAATGAGTTTAATAAACTTTGTTTTCGAGGACTGTGATTCTAAAAATGATCCATTTTTGCCCATCACTTTTTTTTTTTTTTTTTTTTTTTTGCAAAACTGCAGTAGTTCAACAGAAAAAAGAAACCACTCATACCATTGCATCAAGCTAAACATATTCTTTCTCGTTGTTAATTAAAAATTTTCTTCATGGTACATTTATCATTTCTGTTCATTATTTTTACCTGTGAGACCTTTTCTTTTGATTTTTGACCCCTACCCCACTTCCGAATGCGCTTTCATTTTCACCCTTTCTAGTGCCCCCACATCCCTTCTGTTTTTCTTTCTTTCTTTCTTTAAAACAATATTTTTTGAACTAAAATAAATAAAATAAGAAATAAATATTGGGCATGCTTTCATAATCAATTATAAAATAATAATTTTTATGATTTTACGCAAAATCCAACTAAAAAAGTACATTTTATAAGCAAGCTAGAACGTTTTAATGTTTACTTTGGTTTCAAAGTGTAAAATTTTGTGAGAAACGTTTGAAGCATCTGCAGATTTTTAGTTTTGAAGCCGTATTAAGTATTCTTTCTCACTCAATAGCACTAGATGCCACGTGAAATCCTTTCTGCGCAATAAAGAGTTTTATTGCCAGCTGTTGCACATTTTAATTGCCATTTTTCATGTTCTTCACGCAGTGTTATAATTTATTTATATACTTTCTAAAAAATCTATCATCAATTTTAGAATATTTATATAGACATATGATTTAAAAAAGAGTATAAGGAATTAATTTTCCTTCCTACACAGTTTCCTAGACATAGTAAAATGTAGTTCCATATAACATTAAATAAATAATACTCATTCATTATTTAAACTGCCACTAAATATTCAAAATAACCCAGACGCAGTGTGCAACATAAAAAAACAATCGTCCATGGCCACAGTGCTGAAATAGTGTAAAATCCTTATCTGGGATGAATGCACTATGGCACACAAACATTCGATTGAGGCGTCGAACAGGACATTGAAAGATATAAAAAACAACGACAAACCATTTGGCGGCACTCTGTTACTCTTTTCAGGTGATTTCAGACAACCACTTCCCGTTATTCCGCGTTCAACATACGCTGATGAGATCAACGCGTGCTTAAAATCATCGTCATTGTGGCGTAATGTTGAAAAAGTACAACTGAAAGTAAATTTGTGCGTTCAAAAGCTTCAAGATCCATCCGCTGAAACATTCTCAAAACAATTGTTAGATATCGGCGATGGAAAAGTTACTACAGGTGAAACTGGATGCATAAAATTACCGACCGATTTCTGCACAATCATTGATTCTCAAGATGCTTTTATTGACCAGATATTTCCCGATGTACACAGACGATACACAAATCATGAGTGGCTGGCAGAAAGAGCAATTTTAGCAGCAAAAAATGTGGACGTCAACGAATTGAATCTCAAGATACAACATTTGTTACCAGGAGACTTGGTGTCATACAAATCTAATGATACAGTTTGCGATGCCACCGAAGCTGTAAATTATCCAACAAAGTTTTTAAACTCATTGGATTTACCAGGCATGCCACCGCATATTTTACAACTGAAGGTTGGATCTCCGGTTATTTTGCTTCGTAATTTGAACCCACAACGGTTGTGCAACGGCACGCGATTAGTCATAAAAAAAATTAATGAAAAATGTTATCGAAGCCATCATTTTAAATGACAAATTCCGAGGTGAAAATATATTACTACTGCGAATCCCTATTATACACACAGATGTGCCAATTCAATTTAAACGCCCTCAATTTCCAATTAGATTGGCATTTGCAATGACTATCAATAAGTCTCAGGGCCAAACGATGTCTGTCTGTGGCTTAGATTTGAGCACATCATGTTTTTCACACGGACAATTATACGTGGCTCTCGAGTGGGCAAACCATCCAGTTTGTTTTTATTGGCGAAAGATGGGATAACAAAAAATATTGTACACTCTGTTGCATAAAGGGATTGATATTGTTTTTTAGCAGTATTGTTATAAGTAGCGATATGTATATAATTTTAAAGAATCAATTTTAATAAATTAAAAAGATAAATGATTGGTGTTTTGTTATTTTTATATTCTTTCACCGTTCACAGCGCTCCATACATCTTCCACTTATATACCACATCCTTACACACTTACAATAAGTTAGTTATTTTTTTCTAGCAAAATATTCTCTAGAAATAATTTATATGACAAAACAACGTTTGTCGGGTCAGCTAGTATATATATATATATATATATATATATATATTAATAGCCCTGCATGTATTCTTAAAATTATGTAGACACCATTTTATGTACTTAAATATATAGTAATACCATATAGCATACTTTAAAATGCAGTTCCAGCAATTTTCAAGTATAGTCCCACTATATTCCATTGCTTTTGCATAGCTCTGTAAACGAATGGTGAATGTTTTTTAGAACATATTCTACACGAAACATGTTTTTTTGCATATAAAAAATATATATTCTTTTCATTTTATTACGTGTAGACTGTAGGTGTTAAACTGTACCTACTAGACATTTCGACCACCGACGTATTCAATAGATTGTTGTATTTAAATTCTCTTGGATGCCCCTGCAGACGAACTATTTGCTTGATCTCAATGAAATGTTTAATGTAGCATCATTATGTGAAATAAATTCAAAATGCGAAATTTGTACTTCTTGCTAATTTTCTCTTCTGGTATGCTTATACGAAACAGACACACAGACACAGATCAATCGCTAAAAAACTGTTTTTCGGAGTCAAGGGACCTCAAAACTTGTAAAAGAGATAAAACCACACGATTTCGAAAATTCGACTCGAAAATAATACTTTTTTTACGATATATATGGATAAAAGAAAGTAAAAAAAATTATGTTCGAAATAAACTTTTTGTTTCTTTAATAATTTGAGATAAAGTTATTATTATTTTTTTTTTTCTAATTAAAAATGGATTCCCATTTCAATACATTTTTTGATATATTTTTAATATATTGTTTTTTGTTAAAAATTAGGCACTTTCATAATATATGTGTTGAGGTTTTCGAGGCTAGTTGACAAAAATTTTGGTTTTTGATTTTTCTAACTGAAATGATAAGTTTAGAAAAATATATATGTATATATAAATATTTAACGTCTTAAAATTCTAACTTGTTCTTTACTTTTGACTTTCGGAAACATTGCTTTGCGAATTTTTTCGCCTAAATGTAAGAATAATTTATTTTAGATATAAGCAGAATCACTGGAACCGTATAACCAGATGAAAATGATAAACTGCTGTGATGTTGACTTATTTACCGCTTAGCGTGGCCTTATTTATTTAAGTCGGGAGTTCAATAATCCGATTATGAGATTACGTATACTCACGAATATCCATTAGTGGAAATGTATATATATATATTAAGAAATAAATTATATTATTATATATTAGTAAATATATATATTAAGAAATAAATAATATATATATATTAAGAAATAAATTCAACATATGTTGGGACTTGTGTGCGTGTATGTGTGAATATTATATACTTACTAGCAGACTACGCCCGCTTCGCTGGTCACTATATTTAAATGAATCACTATAGTCAAGGGATTCTCAAAATTGCATTAATTTTTATCATACGAAAAAGAAAAAAAAAAAAAGAAAGAAAGAAAGAAAAGAAGGAGAAAGAGAAAGAGAAAAAAAAAAAATCTGATCGGAAATAATGCCGCACCGGTTCCCCAGTGCCTTCGGCAGCGCAGGCCATTGTGAGCTGCGCGTGCATTTATGTTCAACACTCTTAATGAATCACTATATTATCGTAAGAGAAAAACATAAATATGAAATACAAAAAAAAAAAAAAAAAAAACTCCATTCGGTGGAATAATCGGTCTGAGCCTCCACTGACTGCGGCAGTGTATACAGGCGCACGTTCCTTTCACCTACCGTTCCCACCGCTCCTAATTATTTTAGACTTTAAAAAATACTCGCAATCGTTCTCTCCGGCTTTCAAACTTAATATTACTAATTTCCAACATTCTATCTGAATTTCTTTATTTTTACCCCTGCGCCCACTCCCCTTCCTGCCCCTCGTAATATTTCTGTAATTTCGAAAATATCCGCAATCGATTTATGGGGCCTCAAAACCTAACAACGCTAATTTTCAGCTCTCTAACTCTTATTTATATATTTTTGCCCCTTCTCCTCTCCTTCCCGTCTATCCTAATAATTTTACAAATTCGGAGACATTCGCAATTGATTTGTAGGTATCAAAAAAACTCCATGTAGCAATTTTGAGCGACCTAACTCTATTTTTATTTTTATTTTTTTGCCCCTCCCCCCCCATTCCCACCCCTCCTAATAACTTTGCAAATTCGAAAATATCCGCAATCGATTTGTAAGTATCAAAAACCTCTATGTACCACTTTTGAACGACCTAACTCTATTTTTATATTTTGCTCCTTCGCCCCCTCCCCCTTCCCGTCCCTCCTAATAACTCTGCAAATTCGAAAATATCCGCAATCGACTTGTAGGTATCAAAAACCTCTATGTACCAATTTTGAACGGTCTAACTCTATTTTTATTTTATTTTGCCAATCCACCCCTCCCTTTCACCCCCTCCTAATAACTTTACAAATTCGAAAATAGCCGCAATCGACTTGTAAGTATCGAAAACCCCTATGTACCAATTTTTAATGATCTAACTCTATTTTTATTTTTATTTTTTGCCCCTCCGCCCCTTCCCCTTTCTGACCCTCCTATTAACTTTACACTTTCGAAAACATCCTCATTCGACTTGCAGGCCTCTACAACCTATCTGTACCAATTTTGAACGGTCTAACTCTATTTCTCTCTCTCTCTCTCTCTCTCTCTCTCTCTATATATATATATATATATATATATATATATATTTAAAAAAAAAAAAAAAGAAAGAAATTGGCCCCATAGCACCCCTTTCCCGCCCCACCTCGGACGACTTTGTAAAATTAAAAAATTAATTTTTATGTATTTGTGGGAGCTATATTTTCTATAAAATCTCACATATATATTTTTTTCTGTTTGTGATATAAAGGAATTTTTCAAATCACGTTTTGCCCCCTCTCCCTTCCTCTTGGGGGCTGAATTTCTAAATTTCCAGAAATTGGTTTTTAGGTATTTGTATTAGCTTAATATTACAGCAAAAGTTTCACGTATATCTTTTTTTTTGTTTGAGATATATAGGAGTATGTGAAACCACGTTTTGCGCTTAAGTGAAATGCCGTTTTGCCCCCTTTTCCCTCTTCGGGACCGAATTTCTAAAATTCCAGAAATTGGTTTTTAGATATTTGTGTTAGCTATATTTTAAAGCAAAAATTTTACGGATATCTTTTTTCTTTGAGATATGAAGGTTTTTGTAAAATTCTATTATTCCCCCTACTCCCCCTTGGGGAGCGAATTTTGCAAAATCGCTTCTTAGGGAGTGCTTACACTATATGTTCTATAATCTGACCCAGTTTCGAATCAGTAGCTCCAGTAGATTTTGCTGTGCGTTGATGAGTCAGTGAGTGAGTGAGTGAGTGAGTGGAAGTACTCTTTTATATGTATAGATTATTACGAATATAACTTTTAAATCATTAATTAGATCTTAAATAATATTAATATATGTATGGTTGTTTACTCTTTCAGGATGAGCCCTACAATAATGTGGCGGGTGATTAATATTTTCGTAACCCTATGTTTTTGTCCTTTTAACAGTAAGTTCCATCTGTAGCCAAAGCCTTAGCAAAGTGACGATTTTGGAGGTTCAAACCCCTCTTTCTTGAAATTTTGGAGATTTTCCAAAAAAAAAAAAAAATTGTAGTTATATTTAAATTTTTAGCACTCAACTTTATGTACTAAATTTTGAAACCCCATCAAAAAAAATTTTTTTTTGGCTACAATCTTGCCTGTGGGCGTTATTCTTGCAAGTAACGGTACTTTTAGAACTATGTTGTAGGTAGTTCCATGGAAAATACAGCGACAACCACACACAGAAGTATTTACGCTTTCAGCAATATTTTAACTGACAATAAGCACTTCAATGGCTTAAACTGCACAAAGTATACGATAAAGATTTCTGTATAGAAATAGTGGTAACAAAATAATGATAATAATAATATACTTCTGTGTGACTGACGTTACCTTTGCCATTGAATTATACCGTACTATATTCATATTTATATTACGAACGAAATCAAATTCACATAATTTCTAATTAATGTACAGGGTGATTATAAATAAAGTTACGATTTCAAATCGCTATAATTTTAAAACTATCCATCAGAGCGATTTAATATTTTACCACAGAAATCGTGAGACAATGAAATTTTCTTTGGGAAAGGAAAAAAATAGTTCCAACATGTTCCTCTAGAGGGCGCTGTTAGGGTAATTTCGGGGAAAACGCCTAAATGGATTCATTAAAAACAGAAATGTTGTAATAACACAATGGAATACCAGGAAACAATAGACTTAAAGTGTTTACTACAATTCATTCAGCAAAAATACAAGAATACGTGTTGACGACGGAAACAGTCATAATGAAAAGAGAAAAAGTGGAGATTGATGAAACAAATACTTTACTGATAATTAACGGCACATTTTGGAATTATTTTTGGTTTCTTTGCAAAAAAAAAAAATCATTGCCTCACGATTGCTCTGGTAGAATGTCGAATCGCTCTGATGTAGTTTTAAAATTATAACGTTTTGAAATTGTAACTTTAATTATAATCACCCTGTATTTTTAAACATAGCTCATTGGTTGTACAAATCTTTATATATATATTTCTTTTGTGCGTGTGTATGTCACTGAACTCCTCCTAAACGGCTGGACTGAGTTTAATGAAATTGTTTGTGTGTCTTCAGGTGGATTCGAGAATGGTTTAGATTTACAAATGAAAGTTGTAACTTAATTAGTTCTTTCTTAATTAATTTTTAACCAAATCTTTCAACAACTTTTCCACCTAAATGGCGTGAGTTGTCGTAAACACGATGTCAGAATTTATTTAATGTTGAAATGAAAAATGAATTTTTAACCGTATCTCAAGAAGTGTTTAAAATATTTTTTCAAAATTATTATTTTCAGAATCGTAACCGTATCTTACGAAGTGTTTAAAATATTTTTTCAAAGTTAATATTTTAGAATCGTAAACACGATGTCAGAATTTATTTAATGTCGAAATGAAAAATGAATTTTTAACCGTACGTGTTTAAAATATTTTTCCAACGTTAATATTGTTAAAATGTTAAAATTAGTTAAAATGGTATATTCTTATAAAAAATTCGTCAATATCCGACGGAGTTATTTTATGTTTAAATGAAAAATGAATTTTTAGGCCATTATTATTTGTGCAGATGGAAAATGTACTAAAAGTTTTCCGAAAAATTTCACGATCACAAATGTTGACGGATATCCAATATATCGTCGAATAAATTCCGATAATGGCGGACAATCTTATCATCTATGGCGGTCATCTATGTCAACAACATAGATATTGACATTGATAACCGTTGGGTGGTCCCATATTCGCCTCTGCTGAGCAAAACATTCAATGCCCATATTAATGTTCAGTTCTGCAGTTCAGTGAAGAGCATCAAATACATTTGCAAGTATGTGAATAAAGGCAGTGATATGGCTGTATTTCGAGTTGAAAATACCAATGTGAATGCTCCTCTGGTGAATAACAACGATGAAATAACACTTTACCAAATTGGCCGGTACGTCAGCTCCAATGAAGCTGTTTGGCGTATCTTTGGTTTCCCAATTCATGAACAGGATCCAGCAGTTCTTCATTTAGCCGTCCATCTTGAAAATGGCCAGCGCGTATATTTCACGAGCGAGACAGCGATTGATCGTGCTATAAATCCACCAAAAACTACACTCACCGAATTTTTTGAATTGTGTAATCGTGCGGATGCTTTTGCACGGACATTACTTTATTCAGAAGTACCACGCTATTTCACATGGGCTCCAACAAAAAAATGGATGCCCCGCAAGCAAGGCACGCCGATTGATGCACGTCCCGGTTTATTCAAATCAAACACCTTGGGACGAGTATTTACAGTCAATCCAAGGCAGACTGAGTGCTTTCATCTTCGACTGTTATTGGTTAATGTCATCGGCCCTTTGTCATTTCAAGATTTACGTAAAGTGAATGGACAGCAGTATCCAACGTATAAAGATGCATGCCTTGCACTCGGCTTGCTGGAAGACGACAACCAGTGGGAGTGTATGCTTGCTGAAGTAGGACTGAACTGTACAGCAAAACAAATTCATCTACTATTTGCTATAGTGTTGACTACATGTTTCCCGGCCCGAGCAGAGACATTATGGGATAATCACAAAGATTCAATGACTGATGATATATTGCATCAACATCGTTCACGGTCCAACGATCTAACAATAGTATTCAGTGACGCTATGTACAATGAAGCATTGATTGCTACTGAAGATCTTTGCATTATCATTGCCAACTTACCACTCAGTCATTTCGGTATGCATTCAACAAATCGAAATGCATCTGATTTAATAAGCACTGATTAATTGAATCGTGAACTACAATACAATACTGTAGAAATGGCAGCGATTATTGCTCGCAATGTCCCACTAATGAATGAAGAACAAAGAACCGTTTACGACCGCATCATGCTCGCAGTTTTGGCAGGACACGGTGGATTCTTTTTTTTTTTTTTTTTGGGTGCATCAGGTGGAACTGGCAAAACATTCCTTATTTCGCTAATTCTCGCCGAAATACGATCAAATAATGGCATCGCATTGGCTGTTGCATCATCTGGCATTGCGGCAACTTTATTTGATGGAGGCAGAACAGCTCATTCATTATTTAAACTGCCACTAAATATTTAAAATAACCCAGACGCAGTGTGCAACATAAAAAAACAATCGTCCATGGCCACAGTGCTGAAATAGTGTAAAATTTTTATCTGGGATGAATGCACTATGCCACACAAACATTCGATTGAGGCGTCGAACAGGACATTGAAAGATATAAAAAACAACGACAAACTATTTGGCGGCACTCTGTTACTCTTTTCAGGTGATTTCAGACAAGCACTTCCCGTTATTCCGCGTTCAACATACGCTGATGAGATCAACGCGTGCTTAAAATCATCGTCATTGTGGCTTAATGTTGAAAAAGTACAACTGAAAGTAAATTTGTGAGTTCAAAAGCTTCAAGATCCATCCGCTGAAACATTCTCAAAACAATTGTTAGATATCGGCGATGGAAAAGTTACTACAGATGAAACTGGATGCATAAAATTACCGACCGATTTCTGCACAATCATTGATTCTCAAGATGCTCTTATTGACCAGATATTTCCCGATGTACACAGACCATACACAATGGCTGGCAGAAAGAGCAATTTTAGCAGCAAAAAATGTGGACGTCAACGAATTGAATCTCAAGATACAACATTTGTTACCAGGAGACTTGGTGTCATACAAATCTAATGATACAGTTTGCGATGCCAACGAAGCTGTAAATTATCCAACAAAGTTTTTAAACTCATTGGATTTACCAGGCATGCCACCGCATATTTTACAACTGAAGGTTGGATCTCCGGTTATTTTGCTTCGTAATTTGAACCCACCACGGTTGTGCAACGGCACGCGATTAGTCATAAAAAAATTAATGAAAAATGTTATCGAAGCCATCATTTTAAATGACAAATTCCGAGGTAAAGATATATTACTACTGCGAATCCCTATTATACCCACAGATGTGCCAATTCAATTTAAACGTCCTCAATTTCCAATTAGATTGGCATTTGCAATGACTATCAATAAGTCTCAGATACGCCAAACGATGTCTGTCTGTGGCTTAGATTTGAGCACATCATGTTTTTCACACGGACAATTATACTTGGCTCTCGAGTGGGCAAACCATCCAGTTTGTTTGTATTGGCGAAAGATGGGATAATAAAAAATATTGTACACTCTGTTGCATTAAGGGATTGATATTGTTTTTTAGTAATATTGTTAAGCGATATGTATATAATTTTAAAGAATCAATTTTGATAAATAAAAAAAATAAATGATTGGTGTTTTGTTATTTTTATATTATTTCACCGTTCACAGCGCTCCATACATCTTCCACTTATATACCACATCCTTACACACTTACAATAGGTTAGTTATTTTTTTCTAGCAAAATATTCTTTAGAAATAATTTATATGACAAAACAACGTTTGTCGGGTCAGCTAGTATTAATATAATCTTAAGAATTTACGTGCAAACGGTAAAGAAGTGTCTACTATTGGAGTTACGAGCATCAGAAAGAGTTACGTGCTTGGTTTGTGAAGGACGAAACTAATTATTTTTGTATAGATTATGTATATAGGATTTTGCATATAAGTAAATCTTCAGAGTTCATACAATTCTTTTTTCTCTCAGTCTTCTACTATTAATTTGAAACAGAAATTTCTCCTTAAAGTAAGTTTATAATTTAAAAAAAAATACTGTTGAATAATAGTAGTGGAAGATTCAAGGAAAAAGGCAGATCCATATGAACGTTGATCATTAAATCAAGAAAATTTTATTTAAAAATAATAAACAATATTTCAAACAAAATAAAATATAGAAAAAAAAAATTATTAAAAATTTTGAAAATAATGATAATAATGATTTTTTAATCTTAGATATCTTAGAGAAAAGTTACTGAGAGAATACAAATAAATGTTTGTGATTTTTGTCTTTGAATTCAGGTATCTGAAATTTTACATATTTTAACAGAAAATGAAATAGGATTTCGCAATTTAAAGCTATAAGGATTTAACGAGGAATGGAACGTCAGTTACTTTCAGACGTTTTGCATTAATTAAGCAAACTTTGAGGAAATATACGTCATCCCTTTAACTAAACTCAAAAGTAATTCATAAACGCATGAAATACGTTTCAGTTTGCTTATATTTATGTTATGAAATACCTGTTATATTTCTATAGCTTTTCTAATTTCATATGCTATTTCTAATTCCTTTTTGTAACTAAAACACATGGGAAATAATCGAATCATAGCAAACAGTAAAACAAAGTAATCTAGAGGTGCCAAGTTATTACGGATTGTCCGTAACCTTCATACTAGATTTATATATATATATATTCTATGTTTATAAATACGGGTTTATAATAATATGTTTATAATACGGGTTCTATGTTTATAATGGGGAGTGGTTTTCAATTTTCCATTTTCTAATGACTATTCCAGTTTGTCCATGTATGTATTTATATATTCTTGTATTTTATATTGATGTATTATATTTTGTGCTTGATTTCTGAATTTAATTGCATTTTATACTTTGTATTAATTAAAATTCGTTTGCTGTATGGTCTTGCTTCCATCTGTGAGAAGTTGGGGGCTAGAAGCATGTTTTTTGGTTAAATAGCCAGCGTTTCGTCAGAAACTTCTCATATTTCTTTCCCTACATGGAGACCTCCCCTGATGAAGGCCCTCATGTGATTTGGGATTAATTTTTCATCTGGCTTTAATTATTTTGCATATATATATATATATATATATATATATATACATATTTCTGAAATAACTATCGACGATTAAATAAATTTAATTTTACTATTCCTAAATAGAGGTATGAAACTTACTTTCATTTTGTAGTAACCTGGCACACCTGTAAATCATGTACTTTTCGTATGGAATCTGATTTTTTTTTGCTGAGTCTTCCCCCAGTATTTCGGAAGAGTATTTTTTTTTTATTTATAGATTTACTTTATGACACAGATTGCTGTTCAAAATTAACGTTGGAAAAATGTCAGGCTGAAAATAGAAACTGTACGATCAATGATGTAAGGCACATTAATTAAAGAAATATCATTGTATATTAATCCTGTTTCATAATAGTAGTGAAATGATTTCTACACTACTGTCTAATTATTTGTTGTTCCATTTTGGAGACCATCTTTTTACTTTAGACGCATATGATATATACAAATAAAAACGCTTTTGATTATTCATAATTGCGAAATATGGACAAAAACAGAATTGTTCAAACCTACTGACGTAGTCAGTGTTGCCAATCTGAAAGATTATGAAGAAGAAATAGTACCTAAATATAAAGAAGGTTCCACTCAAAAAGTAAGTAAATAAAAAACTTAATTTTTATATAAACTGCATCAAAATAGTTGTTTCTTAAATTTCATTTTAAAAATTTGTGGACTTAATTCAACAATGCTATACAAATTGTTGTTTAATATAATCATAATGTTTATTCCGAAACCTTTTACGCCTGACGTTAAAACAGAATTGTTCAAACCTACTGACATAGTCAGTGTTGCCAATCTAAAAGATTATGAAGAAGAAATAGTACCTAAATATAAAGAAGGTTCCACTCAAAAAGTAAGTAAATATAAAACTAAATTTTTATATAAACTGCATCAAAGTAGTTGTTTCTTAAATTCCTTTTAAAAATTTGTGGGCTTAATTCAACATTGCTATAGAAATTGTTGTTTAATATAATCATAATGTTTATTCCGAAACCTTTTACGCCTGACGTTAAAATAAGAAAAAAAAATCGCTGCCTACTCAGAATATCAGGATTAATACGACTTCGGAGGTTCATAAGTAGATGATATAGAAGAACCACAGATTAGAAAACCATATAATTATTTGTGCATGATTATAGGATTCACAAATAATTTTAGGGAATAAGAAAGGCGGAAATTCCAAATGTTTTGCCGTACTATAAAGATGTTTCTGAAAATATTGCTAAAATTCTTAAAACTGCAAATATTTCTTCATCATTTGAACATCAAAATCAAATACGTAACCTTGTTCCCAATTTTAAACCCTTTTCACCCCCCCCCCCCTTTAAGAGTATAGGTGTTGTATATTGTATTCCCTGCAAAAATTGCGAAGCTACCTAAGTTGGAGAGACATGTCGTTCAGCGGATAACCGTATCAAAAGATACAAACGTGCATATAGAAACGGTGATATTCGATTGAGATTGGTAAAACATGCAACTGCAACGCATCATACACCGGACTTAGAAAGTAAATATCTCAGGCTCAGAATGAATCTGAGAACTCTGGAAGAAGTAATCTTGAAAATGTGCTTGTGGAATACGTCAAAGACAAATTCAACTTACGAAACTGTTCTTAACTGATGTTGAAAGAATTGTTCCGATTTGTACATTCATTCATGATTGCATTCAATCAAAGATCGAAAGCATGCCATCACAGTAAAAAAAAAAAAAAAAAAAAAAAAAAAAAAAAAAAAAAAAACCTTTTTTTCAGATACACAATAATTGGTTGAATGCTGGTATAGCTTTAGAAAATTTTGATTTATGCAGCATAAGTCGAATATTGAGTGTACAGAAAGCTGAACGACGTCCAAGAAAAATTTTGAATAGAGTGAAATTAAGTCTAAAACAAGGAAAGTAAAACCACTTGTTACGGAAAGTACACTAAGCGAGTTAACTCTTGCTACCCATATTAAATTAAGACAAAGTGGTAATAGGGATGCTACTACAGAGTTAGATGAATTGGTTTTCAAGTCCCAAAAGAGCAACCAAGGTTAAAAAAAAAAAAAAAAAAAAAAAAAAAAAAAAGTCTTCAAAAAGACAGAGAAAGAATTACTTAAGTATGCGCCCGAAAAAGCTTTAGCGTTGATAACTGCAACAAACTAACTAATTATTAATAATTAATAGTATATAATAATAATAAATAATAATAATAATAAAAAGTAAGAATTAAATTCTTTTTTTTTTATATCCCTTTCCGACCGAAAGCATACAATTGTACAGGTTAGACATCCACGACATCCACTCACATGTAAAGTACAATTTTCAATCAAAAATGTTGGTTATAGTCCATATTATTCTATGAGTTTGCAAAAACAGAAGAATGTAATGCTTTAAGGTAAAAATGTCCCCAGTCTTAAAGGGATATATAATTTTGTCCCTCTAGATTTGCAATTTGTCGCACTGTACGACGATCTGGGATTCACCTATAGGAGTGGTTCCAACGCATGTTATCTCAATTTTGATCTTCTAGCTCGATAACTCAAAAAGTTATTTATCTTGAAATAGGGAGAACATTGCAAGCCACGAATGGTTTTACGTACAAACATCAACATTAATACACTTAAAGATAGAGTGCGAGTGTGTTTCACACGTATGTTTTATGAATGTTAATTTAATTTCCCAAAAAAATAAAAAAGAAAAGAAAATAGAAATAGAAATATATAGGGGAGAAGGGGGTACATTGGGACACGGGGCACATTGGGACAAAGGCTTTTATCCCTTTATAATTGCAAAATAAAATTTTTAAAAAATCACACTAGATGGCACTTAGTAGTACACCTTCATATTTGTGATTTCAACTCATTCATTCAAGTCTGCTGCCTGTGAACAAGGTTAGTTTATTTTATCATATGAAAAGTAATTTTTTTCAAGTAAATTAATGTTGATTTTTTAGGTAATAGGAAATAATTATTTTAATTTTTAAAAGTACTATGTGTTTTTATAAACATTAAGCTTTCATTTCCACTATAGATCATTAGCCCGTGTGCTCTAGAAAATTAGGCCTAAACGTTTTTTCTGAAAATGACCTGATGGGGTACATTGGGACACCAATGCATGGGGCACATTGAGACTGCTCCAATGGTCCATTCATTTCTAACACCAATATATTTTTATTTATTTACTTATTTTTTGCACATATAAGCTAATTGTATTCATTTTTTTTCTAGGTATTCTTTAAATAAATAGAAAATGATTAGAAATTATAAGCCAAAAACTGAAAGAACTAAAATGTCAGAAGAAAATATAGAAAAGGCAATAAATGAAATAATCAAAGATAAACTTTCTGTGAGGGAAGTTGCAATTAAATATGATATACCAAAATCTACATTATTTAATAGATTGAAAAAAATGAGAGAAAATAAGATTGAGTGTGTACTACAAATATAAATTATAAGTTTCAATCCAAATATACATCTTAACAAATATTCACAGCTGAACAAGAACTCTTGTTGAAAGATTATTTAATATCATGTTCTCAACTTAACTATGCCATCAACACGATCCTAAGTTTTGTGTAGACTTGCAGGGTTTTGATGTGCGTTAAGATATGAATATGCAGTAATGCTTCATAACAATTTCATTTTTTCATAATTACCTACTTTATTATTATTTGTTATTGTATCAAATTCATTGTTTTGAAAGCCTTTCATTTACTTTAGCAAAATATTTTGCAATATTGTAATTAGATAAATAAAAAGATGGTTGTCCCAAAGTGCCCCATCATTAAATCAGTGTTGTCCCAATCTGCCCCTGCACGGGGAACATTGGGACACTTTTGCATAAGTTATGTTTTAATTATTTCTGTTTGTAAAACACATTAAACAATGCTCATTACACATTTAAAAGGTGACCAATAACACAAATATTTAAATAAAAATGCACAAAAGCATTAAAACTTTTATAAATTGGAAAATAATATGCTTTTATAAAAAGTGTCCCAATGACCCCCCTCTTCCCCTAATAGAAATATAATTTTGAATTTAAAATAATTCATTCAATTAATTAAATAGAATTTCCCATTTTCTTTGAAAATCAAAGCTGTTTAATGATGCACTTCATTTTCTTTTATTAAAAACGTACCATCCTCCGTGTAAAATAAAGCAATATTTATATTAGGGTTTTTAATTCATAGTCTTTCTCTTAAAGAATTAAACTGTTATCACTATAATTTATTTATGATGGTGTACTTTCAGAATAATTACCAACATATTTCTAGCACATTTCAGCATAAATAAAACAAAGAAATTTCTGTTAGGAATTATAATGCTTCTGTTCTCTATACATTAAAAAAAAAAAGTTACTGTCACTGGCGTCAATTTTTTTTGTTTGCGACAACATCTTCTAAAGGAGGGCAGGGTCCTTCGCGTCATGAGAGGCATCAATGTGTTCCGAGTACTCCAAGGCAGAGATTTAAGCCACTTAGAAATTTCTATTATTTAAATTGAAGAAGTTATTAACTAAAAGCAATAAATTTATGAAGGTACTCTATTTGCCATTTTGAAAAAAGTTTCTCCCAGTGACGTTGTTCTTCTGTCATTAAGTCATTTTACACGAGAAAATTAAAATATGATCCATGGTTGTACGTAGGTAGGTTGGTAGGCTGCTTGGATTTAACGTCGCACCAATACTGCGCTATGGGTAATTGGCGACGGTCTGGGACGCACCCCTAGAGTGTACTGCGGCCCGAAACCATGGGTGTAAAAAACAAAGAAAATAAATATCAACTTTTTTTCTCTACTTTTAGAAAATTAATCTTCTTACACGGGAAAATTAAAATATGATATATGGTTGTAGGTAGGTAGATAATTAGGAAGGTTGTGATTGACGTCGCACCATTACTCCGCTATGGATAATTGGCGACGTTCTGGGACGCACCCCTACGGATGTTCCGGAACATGCCACCACAGTTTTGGTCCTACACGAAGGGGATAGCTCCCCAGCTTCGGTGGCCCCCAGATGTATAATTTTGGTGGGAACACGGAGGATATTACAGCCATGACATATTTTACGTGCACCAGACCCCGTTAGTGTAAACGACGGTCTTTGGTCGGCTGGAGAACCGAACCCACAATCTTCCAATTACGAGCTCGGAGTTCTACCGACTGGAGTACCGTGATCCGGATTTAAGGTTGTAAAAAATAAATAAAAAGGGTCATATACTAAAGCTGTAATGCAAAATGGTCTAAATATTATGATTTTCTTTCTATTAAATATATATATATATATATATGTATAATATATATTTCAATTTGACATTGAATATGAAGATTTCCATAATATTTTTCTGCTTTTGTCTTGTAATATGCACTATTAATATTCCTTTTCAGTGAAAGAAAGCAGCGAAGAGGCGGGCAGAGTTCTGCATGTGTTAATAAGCAATGTGAGTCGGGAAGGAGGCGAAGCCTCCTTCGGAGGTGGTGAGCGGAGCGAGCAGGGGGCAGAGTCCCCTAGTTTTATAAAATGCTATTAACATTTCTCATCAAATAGATGTGTTTCTAAAAATAGATTTTTAATTTGTTTAAAGACGACTGGCTGGTGCTTATGATTTGCCTTTTTCTAGTCTGCGTCCGTTGTTTGATTGACAGGTAGCATATTTTTTTTATGCCACATTAGTTTGACTTTTATAAAGGCCAGATTATTTTCAAAATTTTTGTTTTAAAATGTACGGGCACAGAGAAACTGTTTGGCATTTTTTTTGGCTTAATTTTAACTACACCAGATTTACGGTTGACATCTCTTTCTCTCGAGTCGTAGAATTCTCGCGGACTTCTCCTCTTGCTTACCTCTTGTTAAGATCCTTATTTTTTGCCAGACACCTTCTCCCTCGCCACCAGGTGCTGGGTGGACTATTCATCCTTAATATTAAATTACATTAATGCGGAATTTCAGTACTATCTCCTCATTTTAAAATGATATCTTCTTTGCCTGCTTAATGACTTTTTCCAAGAAATAGTTTTGCTTTACCTGCAGTTTATTTCCTCTTCATCAACACATTTAAGCAGTGCGAGACGGCTCCGACTAACAGAAAACCTGGATGTGCTTATCTTATTGTGCCATCATCATTAATATACTTAAAGATAGAGATAGTTTTATTTGGCAAAATTAAATCATCGATTACAACCGAGTTTCATTTGTTAAGAAAACTATTTTGCAAAGTATAAAGTTTTATTATTATTTTATTTCTAAATTATTATTATTTATGCTATCTGCTCTAAAATATATTAAAATATATTAAAATGTATATAAATTTTAATGTGCTTAATGTAATGTAAATGTATATAAATGTAAATAAATTAAAATGCAATATAAATTTGTATAGAAATAAGTTATTGGTGATATTATTTAACTGTAAATTGAAAAAAAGAAAACATATATATGTACGTGTGTATAACCGAATGTAATAAATAAATAATTACACAAATACAATATATAAGTAATATCTTTAGCAATTTGCTCTATGTGTTTGATTTTCTTTAAACTGAAATATTACTAAATGGAAGAAGAAAAACTGAAAATATACAATCACAAATTTCGAATAAATTCATTTATAAATGCTTCAGTCTATTTCGATATAGTTTATATATAAGATAATATTCTTTATGTGGAAATTCAGTTCAAAGCATTGAAACATTTTTTTAGAAAGCTTAGTTTAGTTTTGGGTAATAAAACTCCGGGAATTTTATATTAGTTAAATGATGCGTAAAGATTCTATGTTCTTTCAGCTCTTGTAGTTGAAAAGTTAAAGTTTAAGTCATTCATGGCAGCATTTCTGATTTTAGCAGATTATAAGGAAAAACAGAAAAAAAAATGTGGAAACGAACTGAATTTAAAAATTGCTGAACATTATATAAATTATAGATTTAATTATTTTTAAATGATATTTTTCATAATTCTTATTTAAATAAAATTGTACATCTAAAAATTAAAATTAAAACAAACATAAAGGTGCAAGAGAAATAATTTTCTCAGTTGCATAAAAAGGAAAGCAAATATAATTTTTTCATTTAAGGTAAGTTTACCAATGTCAGATTATGTAACAGCAGGGGAGATTTTTAAATTAAATATTTGGAATAATCTTTCAATGTTCTTTTAAGATTTATATTACAATCCACTATTTTTAATGTCTTAAGTAACTATAAAGATTTCAAGCCATCCATTCTAGAATAAGATCAGTTTAACGCAAACACTTCTAATTTTTTGTGGTATGATTTTTATTTCTTTAAGTTTTGAATAATGTAAGACAAAATTTGTTTGCTTTGTATGTAATAATTTTGAGTAACGTTTTGTAACCCTTTTCCCTATTACTAAAATGTGTATATATAACGGATTTATTATGTTTATAGTTAAATTTTTACATAATATTTTCATGAGTGTCCATCATTTTGAACTACAATAAGTCTACTATTGAGTCGGTTCATTTTGTGGGACAGAACCTGCAAAAAACGCAGGGCTATTTTCTGCAAATTCTAAAATGCGAAATGGGAAGGAAATGTTTTTCACAAAATATGAGATCGTTTTGTATCTACTAATTCATAGGAAGAAGCTTTTCGTTTTATATATTTATTTATTTTGGATTGACAAGAGAACTCCCCGCATTCTATTTAAAGATTCGTGTTAACATTAATTAGTTCATTACATTTTTTAATGACAATTACCCAACAGGTGACGCTGATATACAGCGATTTACGCAATTTAGAGGAAGACAATGTATCAGGTTCTATTGCGCATAATCGAAAAAAACTTGATATATGAAAACGCCATTATGAGACATTATGCTGATTAAATTGGTTGCATATTCCACCGATAGGTTTTGATGCTATACTGTAATTTTCCATGAGAATGGGAAGGATGCCATCTGCGCGGTAAAAAATTACTTTCGTTGAACATTGAGTATAATACCTCGCTGAGGTGAAAATCGTCGGCATTCATGATGGCTGAAAAAATAAAAAAAAATTGTAGTGCGTAAATTTGTGAGGGAAAATATAGGATTTTTGTCATAGCCACAACGTGCTAGATTTTTTTATGTTACTCGAAAATTGAATCCCTATTAACACTGCAGTAGAAATTCCTTCAGTTGGCTTTAAATCATTTCATGCAGTTTTATTTTTAATTAGGAATTATAATAGTATTATATGATACGAGACATTTACTTAATCTGTGGCGAATCTTCATAGCATTTTATGTACAATTTAGATGAAAATTTAGAATACATTATATGTGAAAGGAATTGCATATTAGGTTTACAAAAAAGTAAAAAAAAAAAATAATAATAAATAAATGGAAAACAATTTTTTGCGAAAACAATATTAATATTCACATCCTAGATTCCTGATACTATTTCAATTTTGTTATAACGAACGTTTTGGCATATTTGTATTATAAAATATTTTTTCATTAATGACTGTTTCATACTTTTTAGTATTTCTGCAAATCTAATGTTTTTAAAAGTGTAATTAACGTAAATATTATATTTTATTAAATATCCAAACACAAATTAGTTCTTAATATATATTATTATTATAATGGTCAGTATTAAAAATTATGAATATTCGAGTAAATTTATATAAAGAAAAAGAAAAAATATCTTGTTTATTATAAAATTGCCGAATTAAAATCTATGTGAATTAAAACCTATGTACAGTAGAATTTTTTACGTATGTTACATTTTTATTTAAAAGAATGTCGACTAGTGATGTTTCAGATTGTATCTTTAGTTAAATGAAGTGGCAATAGCAACAAATCAATAAATTACACTCGGAAATATTTTCTTCGGATTGATTCTGCTTTTGTTTCGTCTGTTTAATTAAAACGCGATATTTGAAATCAATGAAAATAAAGGAATTGCTATTCAAGTTACGTTTAAGTTGTGAAACAATGGAAGTGAAAATAATTCGAATTCTTAAAGAATGTCTTTGATGAAAATAAAAAAGGTATGCAGCTCTACAAAAATGAAATAATTATAATTTTTAAATAGGAAATTAAATATTTGCAAATGTAAATAAGTATTGTATAAATTTTTATTAACATTAAAATAAAAATAAATTAAAACAATTTAAAACATTACTATTCATTAGCGATTAAAAATGTGGCCTCTGTATATTTTAACAGTTCTTAAAAAAAAAAAAAAAAAAAAAAAAAAAGGAAATGAAAAAGAAAAGAAAAAGGAAGAAAGGAAAGATAGAAAAATTTTGAATTTAAGAATTTGTAACGGGTTTACAAAAATAATATGTGAGCAATTAAGATAGCTTTTAAATTAAGCCATCTTCCCTAATTTAATAAAAACAAATCTATGTCCTTGCCGCCATTCCAAATATTAGGGCAAAATATCAGATGATATTTCCCATTGTTAAAGAAAAAAAAACCTGAAGTGAAGAGAGTTAACTCTTAGTTCATAGAGAATTGCGTTGTTTAATAAAGTGCGAATAATGTCGTGTGTACATCTACAAGGATTATTATGATACCTATAATATTTTTATGTTTGAATATTAAAAATTTCCATAAAATTTCTACATTTGAACATAAAAATATTTTTTAAAGATTGACTTATCAATCATCCCACAAAGGAATCCCAAAAATTGATTAGAATATATCAATAAACTATAATAATATAAAATCAAGTGAAAAATTCAAAATCTCAATCGCAGGAAGCATTTTTTTTTTTAAATTAAAATGTAAAAAAAAAAAAAAAAAAAAAAAAAGTCTTATTTTATTTTAAATAGTTTCCGAGAAATTTTAATATATTTTATATTGATACTTTTCAGTGTATGTGTATGTAAACATTCATAAGTTTAAGACTGTAATTATAAAGACTGATTTTCAATTTCTACCATCCCCTTAAATGTGTTATTCAACAATTACAACATTATTTATTTAACTTAATAACGAAAAAACATTTTTGTTTATAATTGTACTTTTAAATTGTATATTTTGTGTTTTTTAAAATTAGTAAATATATATATATATATATATATATATATATATATTATAAATACCAGCGCAACATTTGATGAAAAAATACCTATGTATAAAAGAAATAATATTTTTAATTAGGCAAATTATTATATTCTTCATAAAAATTGATCTGGTGTGTCCCTCACGCGACTTTCTCTTACTCTGAAATTTAGTACTATAAATACAGGTTGCAGATCAAGAGGTAAGATAACGAGTACTGTTATGTAAACCTGTGTTAAACAATTCAAATTAGACTTCGGAAGAGATTTATATGATAATTAATTCTGTGTGAGGGGGGATACCGCCCCCTCAGCCCCCCTTTTCATAAATGCAGCTACATTTATATAGAATTTAATTCGGTTATTAAAAAATAATTCTGTTTAAAAAAAAAATGATTTATTAAAATTATTTAAAAAATATATATATTTTATGATAATGCAGACAATTTCCATATTAGAGAAGTAGTATAACACTAAATGTAAAAAAGTTGAATTTATTCTCTATATTACTTTTTTTTTTTTTTTATGAAAAAAATCGATAACTTTATTTTAAATTATTGCAGATCGATGGTTCAACCATTCGTTTTAAAAATATTGGCGATCACTTTTGAAAGATATCCATCATGAAAATTTATTCCCCTCGATGGTGGACTTCCCCCCCCCGCGCCAGGGAGAGGCGGGGTTCCTACATACACAACATTTTTTTCGCAGTTGACTATCTCTATTACAGAAAATATATATTCGTTTCATTTGGTTTAGTGCAGTCTATAGGTGTTAAACTCTACTTACCTGCAATTTTCCCCATAGACGTAATGTATTTGAATACTTTTGAGTGTCCCTGTAAAAGAACCATTTTCTTCATCTCAACGAAAATCTTTCTGTAGCATCCCTTTATTATACACATTTAGAATACCGAGTTTGGAATTTCTGCTACTATTTGTTCTTGAGATATTCTGATAACAGACACACAAACATCCATCCACACAGACAGACAGACAGACCATTCCTTAAAAACATGATTTTCGTATTCAGGAGACCTCAGAACATGTAAATATAACAAAAACTCACTTTCGAAAATTTGACTCTAAAACAATACTTTCTCGACCCTACGGGTAAGAGAAAGTAATTACAGCTGCATATTCTGATAAACAAACATAACAGAAATAGCTTTATCGTACAAGCTAATAAACTAACAAATTTCTTTACTGGTTGTATCTAATAAAAACATACGTTATTAGTGCTTGTCATGTCTCAAGGGATAGAAGAAAAATTTTCTTACTTTATGATTAGTTTCCTGTGACTGAATGAGATTTTAAAGGAGACATAAAAGTAATATTGTAATATCTAACTTATGCTTAAAATTATTTAGTTGACAAACATTAAAATTCCAATATTAACGTTTAAATATATTTGATTTTTTTTTAAATTAAAAATATATTATAATTTGTTATGTGATATATATATATATATATATATATATATATATAAACTACAAAATTTAATACTTAAAACAGTATCATTTGTTGTAACGAAATAGGTTGCGATTTTCTAACTTACCCTCTTATAAATTTTAATTTAAAATTTATCCAAAACCAAAAGTCGAAAAATATTTTGAATTTACAATTTTTGAGACGTCCATAATACGATTCAACTTGATTTTAAAAAAACGTCTGTGTGTGCATGTGCGACCAAAGTTTTCTACTATCCGTATCTTAGTAACTAATGCATAGAATTTGATAAAAAATTATATTTAGTTGCAACTTGACATAAATTGGTACGTATTAACCTTTGACGCATACCTCTTTTGAGATGTCGTTGTTATCGCGTATTTCATAATAGGGTAATGTATTAGAAAATTTCGTATAAATGTGCTCAATCAGAATTATTTCTAACCATTTTGAAACCATTATTTATAACAGTAGTAATCAACTAGGAAAAACACTTTGTATATGTTGGACCAACGTTTTTATCTGGAGGGGAGTAACCCTCACAGAGTATGAATTTTCAATATGAGTAATTATAAAAGAAATCATCAATAATTATAAATATTAGGTGTAAGCGAAAGTTCTGTCGTTTTTGAACACGTGCACTTTTATGCGTTGTCGATTATCGACTGAAATCGGTTTAAAAAGTTAGGTTAGAGTATGTTTGATGATTTACAGGCCTTTTTTCGTATTTTAGTCGGTTTTTTTTAAATTGTAGAACTACCACCATGGGTGAAGAAAAAGTGCACTTAAGACATTGTATGTTGTACGAGTTCCAAAACGGAAATAACGCGATGGAGGCAACAAAAAAACTTGTGCGACGTGTTTGAAGAGGACGCAGTAACAGCTCGAACATGCCAAATATTGTTTGCGAAATTTCGTTTGGGTGATTTTTCTTTGAAAAATGAACCCAGATCACGTAGGCCATCAGGTGTCATTGACGAAGGGCTACAGTATGAACGGGACAAATCCCATGTTAACTTCCACAGAAGTGGGCTTCGAGCTTGGAATTCATCAGACTACTGCTTTGAATCACATTAAAAGGCGTGGTTTCGTGTCCAAACAGAACTTTCGCTTTCACCTAAACGAATTAATAAACGACTGATCATAAAATTCGTCAGCATTCATCATAGAAAATAATTAGCATAAATATTTTTTACTGCGAGAGTTTGCATAGAAAAATATAACATTTTTGCGGCCATATGATATTAATTTGCTTTGAATGGCATTGCGCAATACTCCTTTTTATCAACATGTTTAACATAGTGTTACATTAGATTTGAATACTGATATTCTCATTTCCTTCTTTTATACCAGCAATTGTGAGTAACACATAAATGCATAAAATATGAAAATAAGTTTATATTTTACCTTATTTTGATATAATTAATATACGTCAATAATTTAACTTCGTTTGTTAATGAATAGTAAACTAAGAAAAACTACATTTTGCAAACACGAATTCGCAATTTAAATTTCTAAATTCCTTACTAAATAAAAATATTCTTAATAACCTAATAGATATATGCAAGAAGCCCGCTTTTTTTTAAATTTTTCTACATATGAAAAAATGCATACGAGTAGATTAGTTTGTAAACCTTTATAATATATATATATATATATATATATATATATATATATATAAATAATCATATTAATAAATCTAGTTAAAATGTCTTGAAGGAAACTTGAATCTTAAGATCTAAGAATTAAATAAAGAGATATGTCTGAAAGCTATTGAAAAGAAAAAGTAACAAATTGAATTTAAAGAGCAAATTTAATAAGTGAATAAAGCAAAAGGTTTTAAATTTATTACACTAAAATTTCAATATGACTGTTTTCTTTGCAGACTAAGGGCGAAACAGAAATAAGTATAATTCTTTTCTCTTAAAAACAAAGCAATAATTTAACGCTATTTTTCCTTTTTTTAATTTCATGTAGTCTTCTTATAGCCTAAAGTAATTTAATTGGAAAAATTTTTTGTTAAGTAATTAACTATTTAAAAGTTCTCCCAGCTTTCATTTTCATTTATATTTTTTTTTTTTTTTTTTTTTTTTGCAGTTTATTTATTTGTAGATGTTTAACTTTTTTTTCATTAAGCTCGATTGATTATTTTACACGATTGCTTTCATAACATAGTTTTATTTCATTTACTAAACAATAAATTGATCAGTGTAGGTTGTTTACTAATATTTTAACATCATAAATAAATGTATACGATATATAACAATCATTGTATGATCCACCACGAACAGTTTCAGCACTAAATTCTTGTGAAATGTTTGAGTTACAAATGAATGAGATTTGTTCAGTTGGTTAGTGCAGCAGTTCCGAAAAAACAGCTTGATAAAATATTCAATGTTTCAATTACGAAGAAAGAACTGTTAGTTTTACTTCTTGAATTTTTGCCTCCTTAATGCTTGGTATATTGCTCAAAAAGAAACGTATTATTCATTTCGCTCATAATAATTTATATTCCACAACATAAATATTTACATTTCATAATTATTTACATTATGCATAATTATTTACATTCTACATCTATAAATACACGTATTCATAATACACATACGGTAGCTATGCACGTTTATTACTATCCTTTTTTTTTATGAAAACGTGTATTTAAAGCGACTTATTTCAGTATCAATACAAATTTCCACCAGTACGGTGAAATGGAAAAAACCCCATGTTTTTCATCGATTTATTCTTCCCACTCTATATTTTTCTAAGATTTGGTAATGGCTACGAAAATATTGTCTTTTGTTTATAAGAGACTTTTATATCATCTAAGATCTCTAATAATTTCAATTTTAATGCAATTCAACTATTTCTCATCCCCTACTAACATTTTTTTTTTTTTTTTTTTTTTACCATGTTCTTTTTTCTACATGACTTTTATTAAAATATGAGTACATGTAATATTAAATTGTGATAATTAGCTTGTGATATCATACAGCATTTTTTCAGGATGCAACGCATGACTACAATGTTTCAAAAGTATATAGTGCTTCTCAAAATTATATGGACAGGTGGCTGTTTGAAATAACATTTAAAAAATGAAACAACAATTATGGGGGAAAAAATAGCATACAGAATCATAACGTAAGTTTATTACAATGCAGATATATCATGTTTATTTTACAAATATCACGTAAAAAAAAAAAAAAAAAAAAAAAAAAAAAGTACAATTTAAACTAAACTGTCTCGCAAATGTAAAGACAATTAAATGATTCGCTTTTATAACTACCATAACAAAACATAATGCATATTCTCCGTTCCTTACATGTAACGTAACCATTTTTAAATTTTAAATTACTGAACGTTCTACAATTTTCAAATAACAGGAAAATACTCCGCAAAATTCAATTCTCTGTAGCTAATATGGAAAAATTTCAACATCTAAAGGCTCAAAATATTAAAGATTCTATTACTGGTAAACAAATAAATCATTGAAAAACCTGAAATTTATGAAATTCTGTTAAAAGATGACAATGGGATTAAAAAAAAAAAAAAAAAAAAAAAAAACAGGGCAGTCATTAGGGACTGCCGATAGAAGTGAAAACTAAGTAACTTGTGAATTGTATCGTCGAGCTATGAGATTATTATTTTTGAATTATTTTTGGTTTGTAAAGAAGTGTTAATATTGTAATATGACTAAAATAATTTTCTTTTTTTTATTATTATTTATTTGAAACTTTGTATTGAAAGCAAAAAGAAGAATATAACAGTCTGTATAAAAAAAACGTGCTTGTACTTTGTGAACTATGTATATACTGTGTAAAAAGTACATACATACATAGAGTATAAAACTAGAAAGAGAGATGCCAGTAGACAGTATACTACTCGTATTAGTATACATTTTATACATATATATGTGTGTATATGAGGCATGCCGCGCCGTGCGCAACATGTATGGATATATATGTAGAGATATATACTCTTTGTATATATATATATAATGTATACTAATAACGCACGGAGGTATATCTATGTACATATATACACAGTATACATATACCTCATGGGAAGCGTTCGGTGACGATGACGCGAGATCCACGATTTTTGTTCACCCAAAAAGTGCTCAAGGCCCCTAAAGAAGTTTTCACTTTTAAAAAAAGCTTTCAGGCAGACTAAGAAAGATGTCTCAGAAACAAGATAGAGCAATTTGTCCAGCAGCTTCAACCCAAAATAAGTCTGTTCCTGAAATTGCGAGGATTTTAGACGTTTCTGTTTCGAGATCTACTGTTCAACGGTGCATAAAGGCACAAATATTTCAGGAATATCGAAGAATGTGTCAGACACCTATGCTGAAATTTCACCTTAGAAAGGTACGCATTCTTTGTGCTAAAAACCACATTCGTTGGACGGATGAATATTTATTTATTTTTTTTCTTCAGTAATGAAAAATTGTTCAATTAATTTGACTGTAATGGTTAGAATAGTATTTTCTTGGTCTTCGTGAACTTTTTAGTCGGCAAAAGAAGGGGTTCTCTCATGATGTAGGGCGCATTCTGTTTGAACGGAATAAGGAATATTGCTTTTCACAACTGTCGATATTGCTCTGAGGTTTGCTAAAATATCCTTAAAAGCAATCGACTTCCAATTGGAAACATCTTACAAGGGAAAACTAAAATTACAAAACTCTTCGATATACATCTCCTATCTAACAAAATCTTGTTAATGCAGAATTAAGTGATTGTTATAGACTTGCTAGCCATCCATCGAGACTTTAATCCAAAGGCAATTGGGAGTACTTGCACAAGAAGTGTATGTCCACGGTCTTCAGTTTTCGACTATTTAGGAATAAAAGCAAAGGGTAGAGCAGAGTTGGGACTCATTAAAGCAACACAATCTCCAAACACCAGTTCTAAGCATGCCTGATAGGATTTTCGAGATGATTCAAAGGAATGGATCCAGCATTTGAATTTAAACACAAAATATTTGAAAAATCCATATATTTTTTTGAACAGTCTATATTTTGGATTTGCTTTTATTACACCACGCTGCAAGAAAAAAAAATCGAACTCTGATACCATTCCTGCTGATTCTTATGTAAAATGACCTCCTGAATACGAATAGAACTCCATTTTGCCCCATCACCCACCGTTTTCTAGGGACGTCACTGCCTTACCCCATTTTTATCCCTCTTCGATAATTTTATGGCCATGAATTTGATTTGGAGAATAGAAAATAATTATTTGAACTCTTAAAAATAAAAAAATATGTTGTATAATAAGTGATAATAAAATGTGATTAATGAAAGATAATAAATGTAACGTATAATTTCAGTGGCAAATCCCCCTAAATCTTCCCCTTGCTGCAAATGTTCATGTTATGGAATTTTTTATCTCTTTAGGCCCTCAGAAGTTACTTAAAAGTTAAAATATTTCTTTTGTCTACTATAGATCAAATTTATAGCCATAAAATTATCGAAAAGTTGGGAAAATAGGGGGCGTCCCAAAAAAAGGTGGGTGATAGGGTAAAATGTCCGTCTTATTCGGATTCAGGAGGTTATTTCAGATAAGAATTTGCAAAAATGGTATTGGCGGCCGTTTTCATGCCGAGCAGTGTTATTATTATTTTACAAGTTTCAACTTACACTATATTTCTTTTTTGTAATACACTTAATATTCTGATTTTTTTTTTTTTTTTCGTGATTATTGCTACATTTTTTGTAAGCTTATTTCAAAAAATCACATGTCAATGCAATTTTGTGATGCAATAGGATGTTCATAAAGAAAAAAGGTAGGAGTGGGGAGTATTTTACTACATTTTAAACATCTTTTTAACTGTGCAATAGCATTTTAGCTGTATTGTTGATACTGATTATAAAATATTTTAATAAAATAATATGTGTAAGTTCCGAATTGAGTTACAAAATATTAGAACTTTTTTAATGTATTAAACTCTTATTAATCGATTCCTAATGCTTTTCAAAAACCTTACTGTTTTCAAGATAACTTCAGTATGTTTCGTTGTACTTTTAATTACAGCATATATAATTTATTCCCCTTTCATAACTATATTTTAATGCAGTATTAATGACACACATCTCTTTTCAAGCACTTTATATTTAATTACCATAATTACCAGTGATTGCTGGAATTTAATTATGATAAAATAGATGATTATGTTAGAGTTGCATTTGAATTTATGGATGTCATTATTTTAATAAACTGTTGGAGAAATTTCTGAAATTCAGTTAGCAAAAGTCACGCACTTTAAAATAGGAAGTCTGAAGCAGTTTTATGTAACTTTCCTTGATTTAATACATTTGTTATCATAGCCCAAAATTTTATTTAAATTTAGCGTAGGTTTAGGCATAAGAGGGTAAACAATATTTGGCTTAGACTTTTACAAATTATATTCTAAATTGACTTTTACATATAGGGTTATTAGAGAGGGGGGGAGGGAGTAAATTATAAAGAAAAAAATAAAACTTTAATTTTTACTTTAAATTAAATTTTAATCTTTGAATGCTCAAACACACACACAAAAAAAAAAAATAAAATAATAATAATATAGACAGTTTCTATGCTTTCTACAGCTATAAAGCTGATTTGTTATTTTTTGTCAACTGTTAATGTATGTTACGTTTGTTAATGTACGGTTTTTTCCCTTACGAATTTTATTTTTCATACTTCAACTAATCTATTCTAAAACTTGGATAAATATTTTGAAAATTAGAGGTCATATTTTATCGAAAGGCTCATGTGAAAGTAGTAAATGTATTTAAACTAAATCGGGAAATCGCAGAAATTCTCCTTTAATTTATTTAATTATTGCATTTTAAATTAATTATCGGGACAAGAAATGTACTATAAATGGGGTTGTCTTTAAGTATTAAAATTTCACGAAAGCCAAAACAATAAAGTGTATAGATTCATTAATCCTCGAAATATTTTAATTGCCATTGTTAAAGTCTATTTAATCAAACATTAATCTTGAAAGCACAATCACAAAGCATCTAAATTCGTTGGAGATGATCCGGTTATGTTCAAATGGAGAGTTGCCAAGTTCTAAAGAATAAAAATGGGATAGGATATTGGAAATGCTCCAAACACTTTAATTTTTCTTAAAATAAATTAAATTTTCGGATAGCAGTTAAAATGTATTTCCCTCAATAAAACTCTGTGAAATATTTTACAGGCTAATATTTAAAATTATATACTTGATTAATAAGTTTTAATATTTTTCATAAACTATGTGACTTGAAAATTATTCTTTTATTGCCTTTACTAAGAAACTATAAACTTAAAAAATAATCTATGGCATAGTCATTCACTTTCAATAACCTTCTTCATTTACTGATGCATAATAATTCTTGTCTAAAATAAAAGATTGATGTAAGTATGCACACTATATAAATAAGTTTTTTCAGCAAACGTACCAAATCTCGCATGTTATTATATACAATCATACATCGTGTTGACACGTCAATTTAAATGTACTAATATAAATGTTAAAGTGCATTATATATAGTAATGTTTTTTAAGTCGTGACTTTTTTTTTTTTTTTTTTTCAAATAGAAACATGTTATTCAGGTTTCACATCAAAATATTTTTCAATAATTTATTTTTAAAGAAAACGTCCTCATCCTACTAAGGGTTTTCATTACATATACACACACATACATATATATATACATATTATTTTTTTCATTGCAATTATTTAAAATGCCAATATTTTATAAACTGTTATGTAAAATCTAATTTACTTAAATGAACGTTTTTTTCTTTCGTAAAAACCATTTATTTTGCTATTAAACTCCTTTTAACTACGTGTATGTATTTAAGTGAAGCACAGTTATTTTTGTATTTTTTGAATTTATACGTCGATTTGCGATAGCGCCAATCCCTTACTATCCCTTTATATTTAAAAAATGATTCATTTATACGCAGTTAAAAAACGAAAAAAATCCCGTAAGATTAGGGGGAAAGTCCGGCAGCAGCGATTCCAGACAAAGACCGTAAAAAAGAAAAAAAAAAAAAAAGAAAGAAAGAAAGAAATGTATTTTTAAGGGCATGTAACACAATTTAAGGTCATTATATACTTAATTCACGGTCTAAACGTTTTTTTACGGGCTTTGTCAGGAATCTCTGCTGCAGGTTTTACCCCGTAATCTTACATGATTTTTTTTTTTTTTTTTTTTACAGTGCACAGTGCAAATGTCGCTTTATGAGTCTTTTTACAGCGCTTGTAAAATTGTAAATTTTCTACCCCTGTTTTTATTTCTGCGTTTTACTGTTATTAGCTTTCTTAAATTTCGTTAGAAACTACATTTTATTATGTCACAGTAAATAACCAATGAACTTAAATTCATTGTGTGTATTGTGTCATTCATGTATAATAATGTATTTAATACTAACAGCACTTCAGATGAAACGATTGTTAAAAAAATTCTTTATATTTAAATACCAGTATGAACAAAATATGCACAGTTCTGCAACAAAAAACTTGAATAAAGTGTTTTTAATATTCTTTATTGAATTTTTTCTCTCTTAAACAAACAAACAAAAAAAAAAAAAAAAAAAATTGCAAAAAAGTTCCCCCATGCCAGTTTTTAACAAATTAATTTAATTTTTCTTGAAAACATGAAATCATGTATCCATTTGTTGATTATAAAAATTATATTCAATAACTATTTATTACTTTAAAACAATATGTATACGAATGAATTTAAAATGTAATAGGAAAAGGGAAATGAGAGTGACAGGTGGTGGTGAAAATGGGAACGCGTGTTCGGAGGGGCATCAAAAGTGGAAAAAAGATGTCAAAGCCAAATTTGTGAACACAGAAAGGAATTGTTTGTTCAGTTTTAATAAAGAATAATTTTAACTCAACGTTAAAAACCTAGTGATTTGTTTTGTAAACTTCCTATTATTTTGTATGAAAAAAGTATGCGATTGGAAAAAAGGAAGATCATTTTTAAATTCAACAACCTTGAAGACATAAAGCAGCTTAAATTTCAGGCATCTCATTTTTTTCTCAGACCTCTTCATAATTCAGATCTCTGTTCGTTATTTATTAATACTTAACTTAAACGTAATATAAATTAGAGTATTATTTAATATCATTTGTAAAATACGCAATCCTTAATTTCACTTAATGTAAGCAATAAATACTTTATTCTTCTCTCTTTTGTGATAAACGTTTTCTTTTATTTTTTCAATATAAATGCTGCCATGGACTATCTTATAGAAACTTCAAAATTACCGTAATTTCTGGTAGATACCCCGCAGGTTATATAATCGAGTTTTGCACTAGAAATATCATTTGATAAATACATTTATATTTGTACGAGCTCTTCCTTCGAAAAAGTATAGATTTCTCTATTAAATAAAATTTCTGGTGGAGAAATGACACATCTTACTTGCGCGTTATCTACCAGAAATTACAGTAATACATAAAACTGCATGTATTCGAATCTAACTAAATTTTTAAGAAAAAACTTTATTAAAAATTCCTTTTTACGTCTTTTTCGTTATAGGTCATATTTTGTCGGTCCCTTGAAACATGCATAAACTGTTTTTTATTGTATTTGAGGAGCAAAAATTCAAATCGTGCTTTTTCCTTCGGATACAATTTTTCAAACAACACAAAAACTAATAAATTAAAGTATAACTAAACTTAAAACCTAATTATCGCTTGTTTAGATGTATTACTAGATACTAGGAAAACATGTAGACATTTCTAAGAAGTTTTATCTTTGGAGAAAACATGGTTTGAATGTTTGCTCCTCATTTATGAAAAAAAGAATTTTTAGAATAAATATAAATCGGGCACATAAAAAAAATTTCGAAGTGTTCATTTTTATTACAAATTATTATTATTTAATTATTGGGTATAAATTTATGTTTTCAAGATTGAAATAAAACGTATTTGAAAGGTATATTTTCTCCATGGATATTTTTTTGAATTAAAATCACATATTTTCCAAATGTTTGCAAGAAAATTGTTTTTAAATAGGATTATGAGAAATCAACGTTAAGGCATTTTAGTTCATTTAAGTGGAATATGAATACAATTCAATTGTAACCATGAAACACTCTGGAAATGTATTTTTTTTCAAGAAATTATTTTCTTCCAACTAAAATTTTAAGAGATTACAACTTAAATCAATAACTTTTTAAAATAATAATTTGAAATAAAATTATTTCAAAAGATGAATTCGAAGTTTCTATTTATTTCTTTTTTATTACAAAATTGGTTGCATTTCTTTTTAACGGTGTAATTTCATTAGATGATAGAATATGTAAAATTTAGAAACGATGTCATGTGTTAAATCTCTTTAAGCGAATTAATTCAACAAAATGCTGTTTATTTCTATTTAATTCGCCTTAGCTTGACTATTTTTAAAAATATATTAGAATTTTTATAATCTTAAAGATATTTTAATTTTCTAGTCGTTACGTGTGCCTAGTTCACCGCTTTTTGAACACATTGTGACAAAAACTGTGTCACACGCTTCTTTCTCGTTAATACATAGATTACTATACTATGAATTTTTCAAATTTTCAAATTTCCTTTTCCAGTTTAAAGTTTTATGGAAAGAACTGTCTTTTTTTTTTTTTTTTTTTTTTCGAATTAGTATTTATAAATTGGTACAAAAAATACATATTAATTATACCCAAAGTAAATTTAGCGTACATCTGAATTTTTTATTTAGATGTACGCAAGCAGCACCGAAACATCCTCTGAATATCCAAAAAATTTTCTACATCTACGTTTCAAGAACAATCAAATTGTTCGTGCTCAAGAACGTTCAATATACGTGTAACTTTCCCCGTTAGTCTACAGAAACGTTCTGAATTCCATCTGCACAATTTCATATTGATTTTTTTTTTAAAGTTTTGCACGTTCTAAAATGTTTTTTTTTTTTTTTAGTTTTGCACGTTCTAATTTTCCATACGAAATATATAATGATATAATTAAAAAAAATTTGTAACTATTTAAATTTATAAAGTAAGTTACATTTTTTTAAAATTACTTTCAATTTGTGTGCATATCGACCAGCAGGCGGTGATGCTAAGCTTCAATTTTATCCGGTTTGCGAGAACTCAATATCTCAGATTCTATTTTATGGAAATGCACCAAACTTGGTATGTAAGAAAAAAAAATATATATAAAAAAAAAAAAAAAAAAAAATTATATTGATTCAAGTCGGGCGTATAGCGACTGTTATTACTTTTTTATTTTGCACATGGGTATATTTCAGCATCTATTTGTGAAATTTCAACCATAGAAATAATGTTATTTTCGGGATACAATGTTTATTAAATTTTAGTGTAATTTAACTGGTAAGCGGCCACAGCATACTAATTTTATAAATTTAAATTTTAAAAACAGCCACTTAACTTTTTATGGTGGCATAAAATTATATTTATTAAAATAAATAATTTAAAAAAAATATTAAATTAATTTTTAATAAGATTTAATAGAGAAAAATGGAAAAAATATTCCCTGGAAATTTTTACTAAATTTAACAATATAAAATTTAAATAAGATCATAAACGGATAATAATTATAGTTTAAAATTATGTAAAAACAAAACTGGGGTTCAACATCATGACTTCCATTTTTATTACTTGGCAAAATACTATAAAAACTAAACTTTTTTAGAAACAATGTTTCCAGAAGACGTAAAATTGACCAAAGTAATCAGAATCAAACAATTTTCCTGCAGTAATAAATTAATGTATAGGACGTTAAGACATAAAATGGAGAGTATATATAGCGAGTTTTAAGAAAATGATAGGGCTGTTTTTAAAACATCTGTTTTCGAGATCCAATACTGGCCTACCTTATTAAGACACCTGTGAATTTCCCTGTAATCTATATTTCCCTAACGTGGACCAATTACAATTATATTTTGTGGAAACGATACGATAGTGACAATATAATACGCGAGGATAAAAAATAATATACTAGTAATATAGCACGCGGAGTTAGTTCAGTAATACAATAAAATAAATATAAATATAAAATAAAATAAAATAAACGACATTTGTCCGATTTGAACATTTTAAAGAACAATTTATTTTTAAAAGTTGCTTCTTTACAATCTCTGAAAGCGTCATTTTAAACCGAGCAATACTTTAAAGATAGAATGTAAACATAAATGTCTTAAATTCAGTTTAAAAAGTGTCTTAAATGGATGGTCATTTTTTAAGCGAAAAAAATGTCTTACTTTTTAAGACACCTTTTTGCATCAGAAATTAAGATATTGCGTCTTATAAGGCCGCCATGTTTTAGGCTTTAAAACACCGCCGTGTTAGGCTTAAAAATACTACCGTTTTTAAGACTTTTTAATAAATATATAAATAAATATGGCGTGAGATTACGTTTTTCTGTTAAAAATATATTTTAAAATTGTTTAGAGCATTAATGAAATATTTATATAAAAAAAGAAAGAAAAAATATGTCCCATTATCCGGCATTGGGATACGAACTCACAATGTCTAAGGAAACCAAAACCTCGAGCCAAGCATCGTCGAAGCGAAGCATTTACAAATCTCGCTACCGTCGAATACAGAAATACATGTTTTTACAATACAATATACTGCAGTATTCGTTAAACTAATCGCAGTGTTATGGATTATTTGTAATTTTTTGCCATAAAACTATTGATAGTATGGTATCTTGTATCTTAAACTTAACAAATATTATTATCTTAAATTTCATATTTAGAGGACCAGAGTTTTTTAATAATGCATAACAAGTATGTGAAGATATCATTCCTCGATGACAACGATTTCTTTCCTTAAAGTGATATTTAAATAAAAACGAACTGTAATCATGAATACAGGAAAATTTGTAGTGTTACATTTAGACGTAGGTGAATTTGTGAAAGAAAAAAAATTTTAAATGAATAATAATAATAATAATAATAATAAGACAAAAAAAAAAAAAATGCACCAATTATTCATGATTGTTCACTTATAAATTCGCTTTCTTCTCTACAAATTACTTGCTACACCTGTCTTCACACTTTTTCTGTTAATATAAAAAAGCTTTAAAGACAAAGATTTTTTTTTTTTTTTTTTTTTTTTTTTGAACAAAATAAGCTTTGTGTCTAAATATGTTGTTTATGAATTGTGTTAAAGATAATAGTATGCAAATATCATTCACATCTCTAGAGTATTATTCCATAAAAATATAATTTCATAAAGCTACCATAATTTAAGTAGTTTAACTGCTTATTATATAAAATAATAATGTATTTATTGAATGTGGAAAGAAGAAGTATAAGCATATTTTTTTAAAAAAGATTGCATATGAAAAAATTTCTAAGTACTGCAGGTGTCTGAATTTCTAAAATGTCTGAAAATTCAAACGCGTTTTGCTGTCTGAAAATTCGCGTATTTACGTTTTTCAGACATTTTTGTGTCTGAATTGATATTTCAGACATACTTCTGTCTTGAATTAAAATATCTGTAACGTCTAAGGTACAGTCAGCCAAAAAAAAAAAAAAACGCCCCCCCCCCCCACTTAATTTCGTTGTAAATTATCATAGAAACATTTGACTGGTACCGATCGATTTGTAATAACGTCTAGTTTATAACGGTATAGTTACATTTTGCCTAGGGGGTCTTCTACATATTAAAACTGGCATTAACTTCATTTTCTTCAAAGGCAACTCCTATTTTTGACTTCATATTCAGATTTCTGAGATCAAGGCGGTTCGGAAAACATACCTATTTATATACTTTAAATCAATTCTAAATAGAGTTACACGTGAAATGTATTAGGGGTCCGTCTATACATTTAGAAAATATAAATCTTGATCTACCACCCAGTATACATTATTTATTAAGTTTCACACCGGAAAAAAATTTCAGAAATGTTAATTATAAAATAAAAAATGAATGAATTAAAAGATTTTTATTGTTTTCTATTGATTAAACATCAAATAGTGAAATAGTTCACTTCATACGAAGAAAATTAAATAGCTTGAATAGATATTAAAATATCTATCAAAAAAAAAAAAAAAAAAAAAAAGGTAAAGGGTTTTAAATTTGTTTGAAAATTCAAAACTATTTTAACTCAAGCTGCCGTATAATTGTCTGAAACGGTGGCACTCAACCTGGTTCCCACGGCTGTTTCACAGTGACAATGGGAGTTTGTTCTGATACTGCAGTACTTTCATTTTCTTTAATTTAATTGACTTTTTAAAAATATTAAAACAGAATTTTTTATTTTTATTTATTTATTTTTTTAATTATTATTCTATTTTTTATTTTTTTCATGTCATTATTAAAAACTTTTACATAAATCTCCACGATATTCTTTTGCTTTAATATTTTATAATGTGTAACAAATATGCAAAATAATAAATCCTACTACTTAATGGGATGTTCTAAAATTCCACTCTTAACAGAGATACCGAAGTGGACGGTGGGTGTAGAAAGGCTGACTACCCATAATATAAATCTTCAGTTGAAAAGGTCAAAATTAAAAAAGGAATAACAGTGGGCTAAACATACCCCGGAATAAATTAAAATGTTGTTTATTCTGGTTTTAGTCAGGTGATATCACTTGTGCTAAATAGCTGGATCCGCCCTCTCTTAAGCTCAGGTTCAGCTCATCATTAAAATATTGTTTTTAATATCTGCCGCACCAAAATGTTCAAAACACAAATGACAATTTTCATATATTTTGAAACCTTCCCGTTTCAACTTTAAAAGCATTTAGATTAATTTATTTTATTTTGAATTTTTAAATTTAGACGATTAAAGTCTTTTAAATGAAATTTCAGGATTCTGTAAGATCAATATCTATATTTTGAAAGTAATAAGACTATTTCTTTGTTTTAAATTTTTATTCCATAATAACTGTGACTTTGATTTCTTGATTAGGAAATTGAAAATAAATACTATTGAGCTATGTTCCAATAATAGATCTTATAAACTTAAAAAAAAAAAAAAAAAAAAAAAATTTCACTATTTGATTCTGTATTAAAAAACTTTTAATAGAAATTTGATATTTTATTATGTTACATTATGGGATAAATTTTAAATAACACAAAGCTTACAAACGGTACAGTAACCAAATGCAAATATGTCACAACAAAATTTAAACAGAAAATTCATGGTAAAAAATCTTTTTAAAATTATTAAATATTCATAATAATAATAATAAAACGATTGTCGAATGCATAATTGCTGTTTCATGCAATCAGTTTCGCTGTACCGTGTTTTCTAAAACATGATATTTAATTAGAGGTGTACGTACTCTTGAATACTGAAATGCGAAAAAAAGTGTAACAGGGTTAAAATAGAATTTTAGCAGCGAAAAACTAGAAAAAGATATTTAATACTTATAAAGAAAGACTTAACATTTTAGGATCGGTTATATTCCTCTCTTGTACCGTAAGCCACGCCTTTTCACAAATTTTCTAAATCTTTATAATATAAAACAAAATAATTTTGCATATTTGTAATTAAATCATTTAAGTTTTGTCTTCAATAATCAATGTAGTAAATACCATTGTGATTTATGCATACCAGCGTCACATATAGAGTCAAATAGGAATATGCAAATTTCAAATCTTTTTTTCAAAATAGTGTTTCAGCGAATCAGAGAAAAAATTTCTTTTCTTTTGAAATTCTTTCACAATCCCTCGCCTACATTGTGTTAACTTTACAAAAATATGCCAATTTGTACAATAAACATCGAAATATTGCTTAGGAAACAATAAAAATAACATAAAGGTAAATTAAAATAGTTTTCCGTCAAATTATATAAAAACATTTACTTATAGAGGATACAGATTATAACAAGTGACGGCCCCCTAACAGGAATAAAAAGTGAAATATCACTGTAACTCAAAAAATAATGTTAGGAACGAGCTGTAAATTTGGAAACCCATGTTTTTGATGATGCCCGTTCTATTCGTGCAAAAATTAACATAGGTCATAATTCATAATTTTTTCAAATATGAATTTATTAATAATTTTCATAATTCAAAAAATGTTTTTTTAGCAAAAATTTGCATGGAATATGTTTGGGTCACTTCATTCTAACGAATAAAAAAAACAGAATTTAAATATCATAATTATTTCGGAAGATATGATTTAATGTTTGTCACATTCATTTAACATTAGCATCCCCAAACTTTGACAGCTTATAACTCTATGAAAAATTGAGCGAAATATATAAACTATACCATTTTCCGTGATGATTTGATCCAAAGAATTCAAATAAATTATAAAAGAGGGGGGTTACCATTGAAAAAAATGAAGTTGATGTCAGTTTTAATATGTAGACGACCCCCTAAGTAAAATCTAACTATAACATTATAAACTAGACGTTATTACAAACTGATCGGTACCAGTCGCATGTTTCTACGATAATTTACGGCGAAATTAGGTGGTGGTGGGGGGGGTGGCGTTTTTTTTTTTGGCTGACTGTACATTTTAAGACATTTACGTGTCTTAAATGCCGTTTCAGTTGTTTTTATGTCTTACTTTAAGACCCTTTTATTTGCAGTGTATAAAGAAAATATGAACTTTTTCATAAATTGACTGAAAAACACGATAATAAAAAGTATAATCAAAATTGGTAATAAGTGCTTTTTAACAAAATCAAATATGCCAAAAAGAATAAATAATAATAAAAAATAAAAGAGATCTCGCCAACATAGCAGCAAAAATTTAAAAGTCGCTATAGGGGTCCTTTATTAAAGCTGTCTTTTGCATGGTAAAATATGAAAACTGTGGTGTCAAACGTGAATCTTATTTTGTAACTTTTCTTTAAATGATTTGGTTTAACTATTATTAGCGTTTCATCACACAAAAACTAATAATAATTTGGCGTCTGGTGAATTAAAATTTTTATTGAATGGTTGAAATTGGTATAGACTTATACTTTTGAAAATTTAAAAGTAAATAAAGAAAGAAGAAAGAAACTGTGATAATTTCGTATGGGCCTGCTAGTAACTAAGAAATTTAATATCAAAGAACATCTAAGGAGGAGTTTTTATAGCAAATTTGCAGGAAACGTTAGATCTGTTTTTGGGATACCGTCTTTCATTCCCATTTCAGAATTTCCTCAAAAATGATAAACCTCATCTCTTCATCGGAAAACAACAATTAGATACGAATGGGCATTTAAAAGAGAGTTAACTGTGTGAGTCTGAAGAAAATCCGAAGAGTTTGAGGAACATTAAAAAAAAAAAAAAAACTACTTGGGATAATTTAGTTTTGCGATTCATTGCAATTTCTAACCTAGACATAATAATAATAACTCTGCCGAAAATAAGAAATGAAATTCACGACGAAAGAAAAAAAGACACGAATTTATAGTAAAAAATGTATACTAAATTAAAGTAGTATACTATGTATACTAAATTAATGTATACTAAATTAATTTAGTTTAATTTAGTATACTTTTTTTTACTATTTCATTAAAAATTTTATGTTAGTGTAACTGCTTAAAAAAATCCAAAAAAAAAATTGTTTTGAGATTCGTTGGAAACTTCGTACCTTCGATTTGCCACCACTGAAGGTTTCATATAAAAGCAAATACTTCCATTTAATATTTATAAATTGAACTATAATAGATTTGCTGAATAAAATATATATTTAGGAAATAATTCTTGTGGTTTTTAACCATTTGCGGCGCAAGACAATTTGGATCATTTAAATTATACTGCCACCGGAATTCATGAACTAAATTAAACTAAAAGAAATTTTAAATTTTAAGGTGAAAAAAATCCGGCTTTTTCACTGTAAACGTAAATGTCGGGGACTAAGACGTTTTCGACTACTGAAAAAGACTAATATTTCACCATTATTTGCAGCCCTGTATCTCCTTACACGCTTAACAAATCATTATAATTTTTTTAATGCATGTTTAAAACACATTCAAGAATATCTTTTTGATAATTAAAAAACATATTATTGAAAAATATTTCTCATATGACACAATAAAGAGGATGATGAATTTTCTCGAAAAAAAATACTATCGAACACTTTGGTACACTTAAAAAAAAAACTATGTATCTCCTTACCTTGAAATCTTCCATGATTATCCAAAACACCCTGCTTGATACAGTGAACCTGTTTTTATTTTATTTTCAAAGATAATTTAAAAAAAAAAAAAAAATTATGAACTTCTAGATTAAAAAAAGCCTATATTTTCCAATAAACATTGACCATCACAAAAAAATATACAATGTTAAACTTTTAAATTTTAGGTTCACCAGTTGGAATTTTATATCATAAATATCTCTGTAAAATTTCAAACTTGTACTGCTGGTAGATTTTTTACAAAATGTACCTAAACATTGAAAAAACACAATTTCAGAAAAATGAAAAAAACACTTTGAAAGAGTATTAAAGATCAGAGCTGTACATTTAAAACATTCCTGGACCGTAATCAGATTGAGATTTCATTTCTGCATTATCTAATTGTTTTTTTAGTTTCTTTTTTTGTTTGCGAGCCTCTTTTGATAGTTTTTTAAGTTTCAGTTCTGCATCAGAGATTCTACGAAAATCTATTTTCCTCAAGGATTCACACATATTCTGACCCGGAACAATTCCCATGCTTTTAAAAACATTTGCCCGACTGCTAACACCATCGTTAAAACAGATAACAGCATCCATCACTCCCATTTTTAAAGTATTCATGCCAATGAATTTAGTTTTTGGCAGTCTTTTCCAAATGCAGCTGTTGAAACTTTCTTTCGAATGTTTCTTTCTGTGAGTTGTTGGAAGAAAACACACAGCTTGGGGTGAACATTATCAGTTAATTATAGTGAAGAACCAGGGAGTCTCCTAACCATGGTACCAGTAAGAAAGATAAGATATCTAGTCTAGAACTGGAGGGCAACCTGCTTTGTTTACACTTTTCGAAGCTCTTTAAATGGGCGTGGTATGTCCTTTTAGCTCTTTAAATGGGCGTGGTATGTCCTTTTAGCTCTTTAAATGGGCGTGGTATGTCCTTTTAAATTTATTTATTCTAAATTTATCAGTTTTTTTTTCATTGAAAGGGCATAAATTATACATTTTTAGAAAGAGCAGAAAATACGCTATTTTTTTAGACAAAAATTGAAAAATCCATTTTTTGAAGCTGTTTCATGTCTTGGTCCCCTTAAATTCAGTTTAAAAAGAGTCTTAAATGGATGGTCATTTTTTAAGCGAAAAAAAAAATGTCTTACTTTTTAAGAAACCTTTTTTCATGTGAAATTCATATATTGCAAGTGTCTTAAAACGCCGCCATGTTTTAGGCTTAAAAACACCGCCCTGTTAGGCTTAAAAATACTACCGTTTTTAAGGCTTTTTAATAAATATAAGAATAAATAAATATGGAGTGAGATTATGTTTTTCTGTTAAAAACATATTTTAGAATTGTTTAGAGCATTAAAGAAATATTTATATAAAAAAAGAAAGAAAAAATATCCCATTTTCCGGCGTTGGGATTCGAACTCACACTGTCTAAGGAAACCGAAACCTCGAGCGAAGCATCGCCGGAGTGAAGCATTTACCAATAACGCTACCGTCGAGCACAGAAATACGTGTTTTTATGATATAATATACTGCAGTATTAATGAAACTAATCGCAGTGTTATGTTTTATTTCTAATTTTTTGCTATAAAACTATTGATAGTATGGTATCTTAAACTTAATAAATATTATCTTAAATTTCATATTTAGAGGACCAGAATTTTTTAATAATGCATAACAAGTATGTGAAGGTTTTATCCATCGATGATAACGATTTCTTTCCTTAAAGTGATATTTAAATAAAAACGAACTGTAATCATGAATACAGGAAAATTTGTAGTGTTACATTTAGACGTAGGTGAATTTGTGAAAGAAAAAAAATTTTAAATGAATAATAATAATAATAATAATAAGACAAAAAAAAAAAAAAATGCACCAATTATTCATGATTGTTCACTTATAAATTCGCTTTCTTCTCTACAAATTACTTGCTACACCTGTCTTCACACTTTTTCTGTTAATATAAAAAAGCTTTAAAGACAAAGATTTTTTTTTTTTTGAACAAAATAAGCTTTGTGTCTAAATATGTTGTTTATGAATTGTGTTAAAGATAATAGTATGCAAATATCATTCACATCTCTAGAGTATTATTCCATAAAAATATAATTTCATAAAGCTACCATAATTTAAGTAGTTTAACTGCTTATTATATAAAATAATAATGTATTTATTGAATGTGGAAAGAAGAAGTATAAGCATATTTTTTTAAAAAAGATTGCATATGAAAAAATTTCTAAGTACTGCAGGTGTCTGAATTTCTAAAATGTCTGAAAATTCAAACGCGTTTTGCTGTCTAAAAATTCGCGTATTTACGTTTTTCAGACATTTTTGTGTCTGAATTGATATTTCAGACATACTTCTGTCTTGAATTAAAATATCTGTAACGTCTAAGGTACAGTCAGCCAAAAAAAAAAAAAAAAACGCCCCCCCCCACTTAATTTCGTTGTAAATTATCATAGAAACATTTGACTGGTACCGATCGATTTGTAATAACGTCTAGTTTATAACGGTATAGTTACATTTTGCCTAGGGGGTCTTCTACATATTAAAACTGGCATTAACTTCATTTTCTTCAATGGCAACTCCTATTTTTGACTTCATATTCAGATTTCTGAGATCAAGGCGGTTCGGAAAACATACCTATTTATATACTTTAAATCAATTCTAAATAGAGTTACACGTGAAATGTATTAGGGGTCCGTCTATACATTTAGAAAATATAAATCTTGATCTACCACCCAGTATACATTATTTATTAAGTTTCACACCGGAAAAAAATTTCAGAAATGTTAATTATAAAATAAAAAATGAATGAATTAAAAGATTTTTATTGTTTTCTATTGATTAAACATCAAATAGTGAAATAGTTCACTTCATACGAAGAAAATTAAATAGCTTGAATAGATATTAAAATATCTATCAAAAAAAAAAAAAAAAAAAAAAAAAGGGTAAAGGGTTTTAAATTTGTTTGAAAATTCAAAACTATTTTAACTCAAGCTGCCGTATAATTGTCTGAAACGGTGGCACTCAACCTGGTTCCCACGGCTGTTTCACAGTGACAATGGGAGTTTGTTCTGATACTGCAGTACTTTCATTTTCTTTAATTTAATTGACTTTTTAAAAATATTAAAACAGAATTTTTTATTTTTATTTATTTATTTTTTTAATTATTATTCTATTTTTTATTTTTTTCATGTCATTATTAAAAACTTTTACATAAATCTCCACGATATTCTTTTGCTTTAATATTTTATAATGTGTAACAAATATGCAAAATAATAAATCCTACTACTTAATGGGATGTTCTAAAATTCCACTCTTAACAGAGATACCGAAGTGGACGGTGGGTGTAGAAAGGCTGACTACCCATAATATAAATCTTCAGTTGAAAAGGTCAAAATTAAAAAAGGAATAACAGTGGGCTAAACATACCCCGGAATAAATTAAAATGTTGTTTATTCTGGTTTTAGTCAGGTGATATCACTTGTGCTAAATAGCTGGATCCGCCCTCTCTTAAGCTCAGGTTCAGCTCATCATTAAAATATTGTTTTTAATATCTGCCGCACCAAAATGTTCAAAACACAAATGACAATTTTCATATATTTTGAAACCTTCCCGTTTCAACTTTAAAAGCATTTAGATTAATTTATTTTATTTTGAATTTTTAAATTTAGACGATTAAAGTCTTTTAAATGAAATTTCAGGATTCTGTAAGATCAATATCTATATTTTGAAAGTAATAAGACTATTTCTTTGTTTTAAATTTTTATTCCATAATAACTGTGACTTTGATTTCTTGATTAGGAAATTGAAAATAAATACTATTGAGCTATGTTCCAATAATAGATCTTATAAACTTAAAAAAAAAAATAAAAAAAAAAAATTTCACTATTTGATTCTGTATTAAAAAACTTTTAATAGAAATTTGATATTTTATTATGTTACATTATGGGATAAATTTTAAATAACACAAAGCTTACAAACGGTACAGTAACCAAATGCAAATATGTCACAACAAAATTTAAACAGAAAATTCATGGTAAAAAATCTTTTTAAAATTATTAAATATTCATAATAATAATAATAAAACGATTGTCGAATGCATAATTGCTGTTTCATGCAATCAGTTTCGCTGTACCGTGTTTTCTAAAACATGATATTTAATTAGAGGTGTACGTACTCTTGAATACTGAAATGCGAAAAAAAGTGTAACAGGGTTAAAATAGAATTTTAGCAGCGAAAAACTAGAAAAAGATATTTAATACTTATAAAGAAAGACTTAACATTTTAGGATCGGTTATATTCCTCTCTTGTACCGTAAGCCACGCCTTTTCACAAATTTTCTAAATCTTTATAATATAAAACAAAATAATTTTGCATATTTGTAATTAAATCATTTAAGTTTTGTCTTCAATAATCAATGTAGTAAATACCATTGTGATTTATGCATACCAGCGTCACATATAGAGTCAAATAGGAATATGCAAATTTCAAATCTTTTTTTCAAAATAGTGTTTCAGCGAATCAGAGAAAAAATTTCTTTTCTTTTGAAATTCTTTCACAATCCCTCGCCTACATTGTGTTAACTTTACAAAAATATGCCAATTTGTACAATAAACATCGAAATATTGCTTAGGAAACAATAAAAATAACATAAAGGTAAATTAAAATAGTTTTCCGTCAAATTATATAAAAACATTTACTTATAGAGGATACAGATTATAACAAGTGACGGCCCCCTAACAGGAATAAAAAGTGAAATATCACTGTAACTCAAAAAATAATGTTAGGAACGAGCTGTAAATTTGGAAACCCATGTTTTTGATGATGCCCGTTCTATTCGTGCAAAAATTAACATAGGTCATAATTCATAATTTTTTCAAATATGAATTTATTAATAATTTTCATAATTCAAAAAATGTTTTTTTAGCAAAAATTTGCATGGAATATGTTTGGGTCACTTCATTCTAACGAATAAAAAAAAAACAGAATTTAAATATCATAATTATTTCGGAAGATATGATTTAATGTTTGTCACATTCATTTAACATTAGCATCCCCAAACTTTGACAGCTTATAACTCTATGAAAAATTGAGCGAAATATATAAACTATACCATTTTCCGTGATGATTTGATCCAAAGAATTCAAATAAATTATAAAAGAGGGGGGTTACCATTGAAAAAAATGAAGTTGATGTCAGTTTTAATATGTAGACGACCCCCTAAGTAAAATCTAACTATAACATTATAAACTAGACGTTATTACAAACTGATCGGTACCAGTCGCATGTTTCTACGATAATTTACGGCGAAATTAGGTGGTGGTGGGGGGGGGGGTGGCGGTTTTTTTTTTGGCTGACTGTACATTTTAAGACATTTACGTGTCTTAAATGCCGTTTCAGTTGTTTTTATGTCTTACTTTAAGACCCTTTTATTTGCAGTGTATAAAGAAAATATGAACTTTTTCATAAATTGACTGAAAAACACGATAATAAAAAGTATAATCAAAATTGGTAATAAGTGCTTTTTAACAAAATCAAATATGCCAAAAAGAATAAATAATAATAAAAAATAAAAGAGATCTCGCCAACATAGCAGCAAAAATTTAAAAGTCGCTATAGGGGTCCTTTATTAAAGCTGTCTTTTGCATGGTAAAATATGAAAACTGTGGTGTCAAACGTGAATCTTATTTTGTAACTTTTCTTTAAATGATTTGGTTTAACTATTATTAGCGTTTCATCACACAAAAACTAATAATAATTTGGCGTCTGGTGAATTAAAATTTTTATTGAATGGTTGAAATTGGTATAGACTTATACTTTTGAAAATTTAAAAGTAAATAAAGAAAGAAGAAAGAAACTGTGATAATTTCGTATGGGCCTGCTAGTAACTAAGAAATTTAATATCAAAGAACATCTAAGGAGGAGTTTTTATAGCAAATTTGCAGGAAACGTTAGATCTGTTTTTGGGATACCGTCTTTCATTCCCATTTCAGAATTTCCTCAAAAATGATAAACCTCATCTCTTCATCGGAAAACAACAATTAGATACGAATGGGCATTTAAAAGAGAGTTAACTGTGTGAGTCTGAAGAAAATCCGAAGAGTTTGAGGAACATTAAAAAAAAAAAAAAAACTACTTGGGATAATTTAGTTTTGCGATTCATTGCAATTTCTAACCTAGACATAATAATAATAACTCTGCCGAAAATAAGAAATGAAATTCACGACGAAAGAAAAAAAGACACGAATTTATAGTAAAAAATGTATACTAAATTAAAGTAGTATACTATGTATACTAAATTAATGTATACTAAATTAATTTAGTATACTTTTTTTTACTATTTCATTAAAAATTTTATGTTAGTGTAACTGCTTAAAAAAATCAAAAAAAAAATTGTTTTGAGATTCGTTGGAAACTTCGTACCTTTGATTTGCCACCACTGAAGGTTTCCTATAAAAGCAAATACTTCCATTTAATATTTATAAATTGAACTATAATAGATTTGCTGAATAAAATATATATTTAGGAAATAATTCTTGTGGTTTTTAACCATTTGCGGCGCAAGACAATTTGGATCATTTAAATTATACTGCCACCGGAATTCATGAACTAAATTAAACTAAAAGAAATTTTAAATTTTAAGGTGAAAAAAATCCGGCTTTTTCACTGTAAACGTAAATGTCTTAAATTCAGTTTAAAAAGAGTCTTAAATGGATGGTCATTTTTTAAGCGAAAAAAAAAATGTCTTACTTTTTAAGACACCTTTTTTCATGTGAAATTCATATATTGCAAGTGTCTTAACACGCCGCCATGTTTTAGGCCTAAAAAACACCGCCCTGTTAGGCTTAAAAATACTACCGTTTTTAAGGCTTTTTAATAAATATAAGAATAAATAAATATGGAGTGAGATTATGTTTTTCTGTTAAAAACATATTTTAGAATTGTTTAGAGCATTAAAGAAATATTTATATAAAAAAAGAAAGAAAAAATATCCCATTTTCCGGCGTTGGGATTCGAACTCACACTGTCTAAGGAAACCGAAACCTCGAGCGAAGCATCGCCGGAGTGAAGCATTTACCAATAACGCTACCGTCGAGCACAGAAATACGTGTTTTTATGATATAATATACTGCAGTATTAATGAAACTAATCGCAGTGTTATGTTTTATTTCTAATTTTTTGCTATAAAACTATTGATAGTATGGTATCTTAAACTTAATAAATATTATCTTAAATTTCATATTTAGAGGACCAGAATTTTTTAATAATGCATAACAAGTATGTGAAGGTTTTATCCATCGATGATAACGATTTCTTTCCTTAAAGTGATATTTAAATAAAAACGAACTGTAATCATGAATACAGGGAAAATTTGTAGTTTTACATTTAGATGTAGGCGAATTTGTGAAAGAAAAAAGTTTTTAAATGAATAATAATAAGAAGAACGAAAGAAAAAGAAGTATGCACAAATTATTCATGATTGTTCACTTATAAATTCGCTTTCTTCTCTAAAAATTACTTTCTACATCCGTTTTCACACTTTTTCTTTTAATATAAGAAAGCTTTAAAGACAAAGATTTTTTTTTTTTTTCTTTAAACAAAATAAGCTTTGTGTCTAAACATGTTGTTTATGCATTGTGTTAAAGATAATAGTATGCAAATATCATTGACATGCCTAAAGTATTATTCCATAAAAATATAATTTCATAAAGCTACCATAATTTAAGTAGTTTAACTGCTTATTATATAAAATAATAATATATTTATTGAATGTGGAGAGAAGTAGGATAAGCATATTTTCTTAAAGTAGATTCCATATGAAAAAAATTCTAAGTAATGTCTGAATTTCAAGAATAGTAAGAGAATAGTAAGAGTATTTTTTCAGAATAGTAAGTGTCTGAATTTCAAAAGTGTCTGAAAATTCAAACGCGTTTTGCTGTCTGAAAATTCGCGTATTTACGTGTTTCAACATCTTTTGTGTCTGAATTGATATTTAAGACATATTTCTGTCTTAAATTAAAATATCTATAACGTCTAAGGTACATTTTAAGGCATTAAATGCCGTTTCAGTTGTTTTTGTGTCTTACTTTAAGACCCTTTTATTTGCAGTGTTCTGCTATGTTATAAACGTAAATTTTTGCTAAAAAATTTCCGGAATGAATTTTTGCAGCTGGATCTTAAATTTTGCGTCCTGGCAGCGAGGACAGCGCGCGTTAGGGGATTAATATATCATTTATAAATTTGAAATCTTTAAATTGTGTTTTCTCAGTTCGCATTTTTTCATGAATTCATAATTTTCAAAATGCTAAAACTTCAACAGATATTTAAGTAAAGACTTAATTATTTTTTAGGTGTTTTATAGAACTTAGTTAAAAACAATTAGGGATGTATTTTGCAATTTCTTTAAAAAAGAAAATATAAAAAATAAAATGAAATCCTGTTTTTAACAAATTTTTACAAAATCAAGGGCTTTTAATTATTTCCCAAAATCTAATTCATAAATTTCAAAATTTATCCCTAATTCTTTTAAGTAGGTTTTATTGAACTTTCAAAAAATATGAAGTCGTAAAAGTCATTTTAAAAATCATGATTTCATGAAAAAAATGCAAACTGAAAAAACGCAATTTAAAAAATTCAAATCTGTAAAAAATAAAACAAAAACTATAGGAATTATTGCCTGAGTATATATTTTATTGAACAAACCTAATATAGTTTTTCGAAACCCTTATACATTTTACGAAATGATATTAAACGCTTTTAAAAGGTTATTATATAGTTAGAACAAAGGATTGGTTTGTTGGTTAAATTCGTAATGAATAAGGATTTTTTTTTACTGTTATTGTTCACTGAAAATATAAATAGAATGTCATTAGTGTAAGAATTTTAAAATGGTAAAAGCTTTATTTTAGTAATAATAATAATAAAAAAGATCAGCTTTTAATATTAATAAAATAATGAAAAAAGAACTAATTTTAGTTAAATTTAATTTAATTTAATTGTAATACATGATTTTTGCTTTGAATCAGACACCTCGTTTCATCACATATGCTGTGTTTCATCTTGCATATGCCTTGTATATTCCTTATACAAAGCTACATCTTTCAACTAATCGCTGTGGATATTTTTATAATTATTACCACTTATTAATAACTAATGTCTTATTTTTCAGTTCAATAAGATAATTAGTTCAAATACTGTATAAAAGGGCCCCTATAGCGAAATTCAAAATTTGGTACCAAATTAGTTCGGAAATTTATTCCAAAGGTCTTTACTTATGCAATTGCGATAGACATTTTAATTCATCGGCAAAACGGCAACAAAACTTTAAAAATAATCAAGGTTGTTCTATAGTAAATCTGTAACAAAGAAGTTTTAAGAAACGGATATATTAACCGTTGCTAAGGAACGCAAAAGACAGTTGTCGCATGTCTTTATATGAAATAATAGACTAATAAAATTTTATATATATTGGTTAGAAAAACCAAAATTAATTTATTTTCAATACTTCATAATACATATAATTTAAATTTACTGTTTCCTTTTATATATGTATGTCCTAACAAACAAACATAGTAAAAAAGCTTTTATCATCTGAGCTATAAGCCAATATCAAATTTCTTTGTTGCATCTAATGAAACACACGATATTAGTGTTTGTCTTTTGGGACAGGAGAAAGAAAAGATTTTGTTACTTTATCACGAATTTCTCACCCTGAAAGTATTTTAAAAAAAGAAATAAAAGTAGTATTTTAATATGTCTAAAAGTATTTGGTTGAGAAAGAGAAAAAAAAAGAATCAGCCCACTTTTAATGTTAAATGTATTCCGCGAATTTTTCAACTTAGATTATAAATATTATCATTCACTATTCCAATTAAAAAAATAAAACGGTTTGCAAAATTTTACTCTAAAAAATCTCAGTGATTTGTTATAACACAATATCCAGCTACTTTTAATCTTTTTCTATCTTATTTCGAAATACACAATTTTATTTATTGATATTTATTTTATTTTTATATTTTGTGTGTGAGAGAGAGAGAAAAAGAGAGAATGCCCTACATTTTTTGGTAAATTTAGTATAATTTAGTATATTAGACTTGAATGGTAATATTCTGGATTCTTCCTTTGAATATCAGCAATAATCAGTGAATGATATTTGAAAATATGTTAATATTTTATCTTATTTCGAGGAAAGGAAAAATGCCCTCGCAACAGAATTTTGCGATTTAAATTTTTTAATTTTTAGTCATGAAATTATTAATAAATGTCTTCATCGGTTACTCTATTTACAAAAAAACCGATGTTATGTTTCTCTACATATATGAAAACGTATAAAAATGAATTATTCTGTAATCTATTTAAATGCAAAAAAGAACTCATATCAATAAAGCTAGTTTAAAAAAAATTGAAGACTCGCCAAACTTCCACTTTAAATATTAAATTAAAAAATATATTTTAATGTTCTTGAAATAATAATGTAGCAAATCGAATTTAAGAAAGAAAATAATATAAATAAACTAATAAGGTATTTTTTTTTAAATATAGAATACTGCAAATTTACAGTGATTTTTTACAGGCTAGGGTAAACAGAAATAAAAAATACTTAAATTTTATTTTGAAATTTTATATAGTAATTTATCCTTCTCATGCTTTTTTTAATTTTAGTAAATAATCGTGTATTTTAAAAGCACTTCTTTTGTTAGTTAATTTATTACTCGCACATTGCCCTTTTTACTTTCTGAATATATGCTATGTCTAGAAAGTATTGCAGTCTTGAAAGAAACTGTCTATGTAATTTCAGTTTATCTGCACGTTTTGTGGTTACTTGGATTCATTTTTGCTATTTTTCATGCTAATGTGTGAATGTGTGTGTGAATGTGTGTGTGAATGAATATGATATATGTTTTATATGATTGAGTTTAAAATGTGTATAGGTTCCCATTGCATGAACTGTGTAAAAATTGTCATGAGTGTAGAACATACATATATATATATATATATATATATATATACATACATACATATTTTTATGGCAGTCATAAAAATTCTTTATCATTACGAGATATGAAATCATGCTTTTTCACATGCGCTATTATCTAAACTCTAGATTCGATTAAGATTAAACAAGGAAGGTCTCTTACAGGTACTATTGGAAAAAATATACACATTTTTATGAGTATAAGATTTATATATATATATATATATATATATATATATATATATATATATATATATATATTTATTTATTTATTTATTTTCGATGCGATACAAAGTGGGATACCTGTATATAACTGTCTATGGAATTAAATAATTTAAAGTGTGTTATTTGTAAGGTTAAATTTAGTAAAATGCTAAAACCTGATATATGTTATTTTCATTTTCAAACATAGTATATTTTCATCTTCAGGAAAAACCGACGATGGTAACCCACTATCTGCCTGGAGTAAAATATAACTGAAATCTGGTTTTTCAGGAAATTACTCAAACGATTTAATTATAAAATTCGAGAGTTTTTTTTAAAGATGATAGTTCGATTTGAATGTTTACTGTTAACCGCGCTCTGCACGTGACAAAGGAATTTGTAATACATTTCCAAAAGCAAATAACAGCATTTAAACTACGAATGATTTTTACACTGGGTTAATTCATTGAGTGAAATTCATTCATCCAGTGAGGTACTAGTTATAAGTAGTAATAATCATCTTAAGATATTTTTAAGAGCTTTATCAAGAAACGCATCTGCTAAAACATTGAAATGCCTCATTGCATTGTTTTAAGAGTATATCTGGTGATCACAGTATTAAAACTAGTGGATCTGCAGGTCAGGAGCCTCAGTCCTATTTGCATCCCGCATTATTCAATAGATCATTTTTTTTATTCCTTATTATATATATATATATATATACACACATACTGATTCGATTGATTTGCTACATAAACAGAAACGTTTCTGAGGGGGCTGCCGCCCCCCTCAACCCCAGCTGTATCTCTTTCTATAACTATCTGAATACATATATATATATATATATATGTTCCTAATAATTCATTGTCTTGTATTAATTCCCTGCAATTCATAAGTACTTGTACCGAATTTCATGCAAAATGATTACACAACATATCGGAATTATTTTCTGTAACCCTGTAAATGAATTACCAATTCTATGCAAACGCTTCTCCACTGAAAAACATTCTTTTAAAATTCAAATAAAATGTCATTATATTTAACAAGGTGTAAGCATGTTAAAATAAACTTTTAAGAAATACCGACTGCAGGCGGTAATAGTACGAAATTCTTTTATGTATCCCAGAAAAGATGCCACAGTAATTTTTACTAAAAGAATACACCTATTTAATTAATTATAATTCATTAATATTTCAACCTGATTTGGATGACTGCAGTATGTCATCGGAATTCTCTTGTGAGGTCCCGTAAATAAATTATTTAGTCTATACATATCTTTTTTCTAAGAAAACCTGCTTTTAAGCATATTTATAATGTATGTTAAATCCATTATGTTAAATGCAGCATAAGCGCATTAAAATGCGCTTAAATAAAAATTTGTTCAAAGGCTCTCATGTTACGAATTTCTTTTGTGTGTCTCCGTAAACTATCCATAAACACTGTAAACGCCAGTAAAAATTATTCAGCTTGTTATAAGGTTTTCATGTTGGCTGATTACATTGTCAGAAAACTTTTGTATTGTCCTGTAATTAAGAAGCCTAAGAGCACATATTTTCTGAATAAAACATAAGTTAAAGCATCTCAGTAATGTACGCTAATTTCATTTTGTTGATAGCAAGGTATTGATGTCCAAATGAGTTTAAACGAAATTCACCCCATATGGTGTAATGGTAAGAATCTTGACGTGTCCCTGAACACAATGTATAAAAATGTACACATAAAAAAATTATATACTTATTTCTATATAGAGCCTGAATGTGTGTGCCAATTTGCAAGTCAATCGAAGATTTTTTGCGGGCGCTATTTCGGTACATACAAATTTCTGCCCATAACGCGTAATGGTAAGAAAAAATTTGGTGTGTCCCTGTACACAAACTACAAGAGGAATACACATCCAAATCAATAAAGCTAAAATTATGTGTGATTCATAAATATTTGTACCAAATTGCAAGCCAATAGCTTGATTCGTGCGGTGGCTATCTCGGTACATAAAAATACTTCCCATAGGCCGCAATGAAAAAAAACTTTGGCGTGTCCCTGTACACAAACTATAAATGTAATACACACCTAAAACTATACAGCTGATTCCGTTCTGCTCATGAATATGCGTGTGTGTGCATGTGTGGAATTGAACACGATAGAGCCTAAACGTGTTGTTCGAATGAGCTGAAAGTTAGTCAATACGATAAAAGCCACAATAGCACGAACCCTATTGATTTTGGTGAATAAAGGACTTATAAGTTTTTTACAGGAACACACACACAAAATAAAAATTTCTTTATCATTATGGCCTACGTCCCCGAATTTTTCTTAGTACGATAGCGTCTAAACGCTTTATTCATCTGAGCTAATATATATATATATATATATATATACATACATACATACATGTTATAAATAACCGTCCCATTTATGTTATACTAGCAGGCTTTGCCCGCTTCGCCGGTCATATTTAAATGATTTCTTTGTAACTGAATATATTTCTATTGGCGACTATTTTCGTCACAGCTTTAGTATGGGACCTCCTTGGCAATATCAAACATTTTTTGAACTTCTCGAATCTGTACAACAAAACTATTATTAAAACAAATATTTTCGAAAACAGTCTAATAGCAGGTGTTAATTCTTTGAATATTCTGGAAACAGTTGAAGCTGTTACTCGTACAGTATAAGTCATTATTCGATACATGTTCTGGGACAGTCCAAAAAATAGTCACTTGTTCCACAGGAGTAAAGCAAATAAAATCAACTACACCAGCGCAAAAATTTTCGCTCACTCTCGAAAAATGTCCAGTCGCTTGGAGCTCAATCCCTAAAGTGCAATGACTCAGAATAGGTCTCTAAATAACTTTGGATCGCAGTGACTACATACTCTTTCGCAAAAATCAACTCACACCTACTTATAACTTTTGGCGATGGGGCTTGGAGATGACTTCATCGAGAATCCCTTGGTAAGCTCAAGGTCTATGTTCCCGTGTGTCGGAGAGCTTCGAAACATAGGGAACCCTAAACTACCATTTTTCACCAAATTTGGTCGCCCACTCGCCAAGTTTGTCGCCAAGACTATGCTTTCTATTAAACATATCTTTATTTAGTTATTTAAATATTAATTTGAATTAATCAAATATTTTTCCCGACAGCATGCAAGTGCAGTCACACACAGCAGCTCATTTATTTGTATGTTAAATTAGCGTAGTGATTGTTATATTAAAAAATAATCAAATAACTAAACATTATCGTGCTACACAACTTTATTATATCTCTCCCTTGGCGGCTTTTGAATTTTTGTCGCCATATTAGCGATTTTTTTTTTTTTTTTTTTTTTTTTTTGTATAATTTCTTGCATAAAAATAGAATGTGTTTTATCGGACACCTTTTCGTTAACATATAAGAGCCCTTCATATTCTGTTTATTTTATTAATGGTTTTTAGGTTTAAAATAGTGCTTGATAAAATAAATTTTCTATTTTTAAAACTGCACTTTTTTTTCTATAAAATTATCTACTCAGATAAAAATAGATCATTTATGTGACTACTATTTCAGTTTATTTTTTTCGTTTTGTAATATTTTATAAATTTTACATTTTTCTTGAACTACCTACATTAAAATCGCTGTTGCTAAACCTCTTGGCGAAAAATGTTCGGTGTACTTCAAAGCAACAATTTAAAAAATCACCCAGGAGGATCTATAAATAAAACTGATTTTAGTACAACATATATTAGCACTTTATCAATGTGTAAAAGAAATTTTAAATTAAAAATGACGTCAATTTTTGTGCGATGCATAATTTATTTTTTTTTAAATTTTTTATTGTTCACGTTTAGATAAATGTATTTATTTTCCTGTTCAAAAAAAAAAAAAAAAAAAAAAAAAAACCTCGTTTTTTTTTTTTCTTTCTTTCTTTTGGCAACAATTAAATTATGGATAAAATTTAAATGGCTAATTTTTCGCTATTATTAGCTTACAAAATTGCTATTTTATGCATAAAAATCACAAAAACAAAGTTTTTATTCGGAATAAAAGGCAGCCATCTTTATAAGTTAGGGTTTAAGCTATCTCCATTACAAATTTCATCGAAATCCGTCGAGCAGTTTTGGCGTGAAACTCAGTCAAATAAATTCACAGACATTCACATTTATAATATGTATAAGATTATGTTACGTTATACTTGTAGTTTTTTTACAGGGACACAAAGAAAAATTCTTTATCATTATGGTCTAGGGCCAAAATATTTTAAAGTGCGATAGCGTCTAAACGCCTTACTCTTCTGTGCTAAAAAATTATACACATGTTATAAATCAACGTCACACAAAGTGTATAGATTTTTGTGAATCTAGCACTTATAGTTTTTAGAGGGATACAAAGAAAAATTCTTTATCATTTTCGTCTATGTGCCCAAATATTTTAAAGTGTGGTAGCGAGCGTTTAAATGCCTTATTCGATTGAACTGAAAATTTATACACATATTATAGGTAACAGTTGCATGAACTATATAAATTTTGGTGAATCTAGCACTTACATGACTGTAAAAAAAAAAAAAAATTACAGTCACAAAAGTTCAGTTTTTTACAGTACCTTTACTGAAAGTCGCCAAAAAGTATAACAAAAACTCAATTTAAAAACTTGATTCAAAAACAATATTTTCTCTACTGTATTTATGGGTAAGTAAAAAAAAAAAAAAAAAGAAGAAGAATCTAACTAATATTTAGCGTATAATGCTACATTACGCTAAAATATAAATAAAATTTTGAATTATGATTACAAATTTTATAAATTTAAATAAGTTATATAAAACTGCTAATCTGCTATTTTAACGTGCGTGACTTCTGTTAACTAATTCTCAAAATTTATCCTACATTTAATTAAAATAATGGGCCATAATATAAAACCATTCATAAATCCCAATGCGACTCGTATATAATAATCCATTTTATCATAATTAATTTTCAGGAATTGCTGGTAATTATGGCAATTAAATATGAAGTACTTACAAAAGAGATTCAAGTCTATAATACTGCTTTTAAAATGTTATTAAGAAGGAAAAATAAATTATGTTAAGTTTTAATTAAAAATTACAGCGGTGCATATTGGACATACATCACTTTAAGAGTATTTGAACTCGATAAATAGGAATTTAATACTTTAAAAACCTTATTTCTTATAACTGATTTAGAAAATTACGGATTAAGTAGTTTTATATACTTCTCTTCTGCTCAGTTTCAATAATACTGTTAAAATATTATTAAATACTTAGAAAATTTTCTTTCTAATTTAGTTTCATATTAGTTATTATTATTATTTTTACTTGCATACTTGGAACCAAACCAGTAATACACTGCATTCGTATAACACAGACAGTGCTTTCAGTTATCTCAAGATAATTATCATAATTTGATATTACAATATCAAATATTGCGATATCTTGCAATAAAGACACAAATTCAGGAAGTGAAATTGGTAGTTTTTTTTCCGTGATTGAAACATTGTATATTTTATTAATCTATTTCTATGGAGCTGCATTCAGCTACTTAACAATTCTATTGCGTTTGTGGCTCGTCAATTTTGTGCTGGGAACATGCAATCATTCCTAAGCATTTTATACATTTATGTATTATGTTGACATATTAATTAACAGCTTACAACTAATATCTTATTATTTAATAAATGGAAAACAAAATAGTTTACTAAAAAAATAATTAATTTTCCCAGTTTTACGTAAAGAATAAATAAATAAATAAAAAGACTTAAACAAAGAAATTGCTAAAGTAATAAACAAGGGTATGTGTTGCATAATAAATTAACTATTAATTTGTACAATGAAGCTGCTTTTACAAAGCACGAGAACTAAATTCAATTTAAAAATGCATCACAGTGATAAATTAATATTTGCATTTCCTTTATAAGAAAAAAATATATATTTTTATATTTATGCCTTTCCCTAGCACGTAACACAAACAGACACATTAAAATTTTAGTGTATTGTACTAAAACACTTTTTTTTTTCCAATTCACGTATTAAATTTCCTCTTTATTAAACTCAATTTGGTACTTAGCATTCCCACCTACTTCTTATTTTGATATTGAAGTTTGGACATTCCTTTAAGACATTTAGACTAGCTTTATTAATATTTCGCTCTCAAAAGGTTTACAGAATAACCTACTTTTATGTGTTTTTGCAAAGGCATAAAAAAGAAAAAAAAAACAGGTTTTATGTAAATTAAAAAACTACTAATAATATTTATCAATGATAATACTAAGAAATTTTTCAGTAAAGCATAAAGATATATAAATTGAAAATCTGTTATAAAAGGTATTTTTTTTTCTCGTTTTGATATTCATATATTATCTCATAAAAAGCAAAAATATAAACGTATTTCCATAATTCATGTATTGATAATTGCTGATATTATAAGGAAGAAACTGAAATATTAGCACTTAGATGTAATTTCATATTTTGTTAAGCTTATCATGAAATATAGAGTATTTCCGAGGAAAAAGAAAATATGTATTTCGAAATAAGATGATAAAAGAAATAATTCAAAATAATTACCTACTAGGTTTTTACAAATAATTCAGTTTTCTAGAGTCAAATTTCGAAAAAATATTCTATTAGTTTTACATCGAAAATAATGAATGATAAAAATTATTATTTAACTTTAATAGTTCGCAGAATACATTTCATGTTATTTTTTCCCCCCAACGAATAACTTTTAGGCATAAACTAAATATTACTTTTATTTCTTCTTATAAAACTGTTACACATTCTTGAAAATCGTATTTCATCGTAGGAAAGTAATGATAAAGTAACAAAATATTTTTTCCATTCTATCCCATGAGATAAGACAAACACTAATATCGTGTGTTTTCATTTAAAGGAACCAGGAAACAAATTTTGTTATTAGCGTATAGCTTCGATAATAAAAGGCATTTTTCCTATGCTTGTTTATCAGAGTCTTTAGCCTTTTTTTTTTTTTTTTTTTTTTTTTTTTTTTTAGAAAAAAAACATCAATAAATAAGTGAATAAATAAAATTAAATATTTCTTAATTCATTATTTTATTAATAAAATTTAAACTAGCATTTACCAAAAGAAAATTTGTACTGTATTTAAATTGCTACACTAAAGACACTATTTACATTTTCCGCGTACAATGACAGTAAAAAATCCTTATTTATTACAAATACGACCAACAAATTAACACTTTGTTTATCATTATCTAATAGCAACTTTAAAAGCAATTAATATCAGTACGTAAAATGTAAGACATAACACTTAATTTTTCCAACACTTTAACAAATCTCAAAACAATATTTTTGGACTTCTTCAAGTAGTTATTCTAATATATGTTTTTGTTTTGTTTTATTCTAACTTTTACTATGTATTCATGTAACATGTCACTCGATATGAATATCATTTCTTATTTTAGGAAGTGTCGTTTAAAAAAGCTTGTTTTCTTACAAGACTGAGGATAAATCGAAAAATAAATAAAATTTTGTGAATTCTTTTTAGAATTCGCAAAATCAAATGGTAACACATATTAAAATGTTTTCTTTTGTGGCGAATTAAGATATAAGAGATTTTTGAACGTAAGATATAAGAAAATTTTTAACGTAAGAAAAATAAGCTATAAGTAAAAGATGCATAAATGCCTTGCATAATAAATGCCAATCCACTTTAATAGCTTGTTATAGTATTATTACCGACAGTGCCGATTATCCAAACACGTCGGGACAGACCTTAGTTCTGATAAGCAAAAGTTCGGATAATTGGACAGGCTATTTAAGGAATATTGTGACATAAGAAAAACCTTCACACTTTATCCAGGCTTAGGACTGGAAGCACCAGTTTGTGCTGTCGTGTTTATTTATTTAATTATTTATTTATTTTAAATCTAGAGATTGTAATTTAATTATAATTTAAGCAAAAAAGCTTTTGGTTGTTGCTTGCTTCAAAGAAGACATTCTTTTCAATGCTGCCATATCTCGAATTCTTCTTAGACATGTTAATTGGATAGGATCTGCGTCGTTCTGGCGTTCGAGATATCTGTTTCCAACCATCCAAAGGCTTCGTTATATGAATGACGGATCATTTTCAAAGCATTCGTTTTCATTTTCTTCATTTTCTTTTTCACCTTGAATCTCATCCACAATCTCATCATCATTTAAAATGCCCAGTGTCATGTACGTCACTATTTAACAATTCGTTAATTTCATTTTCTTCATAACTTAGGATTCTTCCCATCTCCTTTATTGTTTTACATTCCTCATTACCTTTACTAGATTTTTCTAATCCCCTATCTTTTTTTTTTTTTTATTTAAAATTGTATTCCAAGCCTTTTTTAATGTTGAGGATTTTAATAGATTTCAGGAATCAGCAGTCATAATGCAACAATCTTTCAAATAAATTTAGTATGTTGGGAATCAGAATCTTCTGTTTCTTATGTACAAAAGAGCTTTCTTAACATTTGCTTTCTGTAAAGTCGTTTGAATGTCTCTATCACACTTTGATCCATGGGTTGGATTAGAGATGTAACATTAGGTGGTAAGAACTTTACCCGGAATTTTCCATTTTCACTTTAAGGGTGCCTTCACACGAATGTGAAGGTGCATTATCGAGAATTAATAGCACTCTACCTGTTTTCTTCTAATTTTCATGATGCTCTTTAATAGAGCAAGAGCCCACGACGGCCAGACCTTCGTTATTTAATAAAAGCTGAAAATTCTTCTGTGCGTGTCCCCTATACAGGTAAGAACGACCAGGGACTATAGAGTTTGGGTAGTGGTTACTTGGGCAGGTAACAGGTAGTAAAGGTGTATAAAATAGTACCTTAAATTCGTTAAAGTATAAAGCTCAATTTTTTTATATTTTATTAGGGATAACTTTAGAAATCTCGTCATCCATTGCCGGACACTTATGACAGTTGCTACCCCCTGCCAGACACCCCTAAATTTTAATAAATTATAATTATACTTTCGTTACAGTATAAAAGCTAAATTTTATATATGTTACTTGGGAACCTATAAAAAAATGTTACCTCAATAGCCGGACAGTTTTAATGGTTTTTACATCTTGCCAGACACATCGAAAGTCCGCTGTAGGTGCGAGCGCGAGCACTTAGTCGATTGCGATCTTCAAAAATATCCAATAAAAAAATTATTTTATTACGTTCATAGTCAGTTTATATAAAGTAAAAAATGTAATTTTATTATTATAATATACAAAAAAAAAAAAGCATTATTACATGTAAAAAAAATATTTATTCGTTGTCGATATTTTCATTTTCTTCGTCACTACTCGCCCAGTCGATGTCATGATCGTCTTCAATATCGCCTTTTTCGTCAGTTTCTGAAAAAAAAAAAAAAAAACAAGATTATACAATTATGAATAATTAAAAAATTATGTACTATAATTTGTCATAATAATTACATACCTGATTGAGTTTTAAGCGAATCACTAACATAACTTGGTAGTTGATCTCCTGAAAACCATTTGAATTGGTATTTGTCATTTTTCAATACCCAGCCGTTATTGTCTGGTTGATATGTAGTTGGATTTTTCAGATGAGCATTATTCCAAATGGTACATATATAATTTGCTCGCAGAAATTGTTTCAATAGCTCGCTTTTGCAAGGTGGTAGATTGCTAGCGTCAAAATTTCGCAACTTTTTCCGGTCAAAAGCTTCGTTTACATCGGAGACTGTATACGAGTCGATGAATAATTGCAGTCTAGCGTCATCAACACCAATAACATTAGGGACATTGTAAACATTGCATATAAATCTCTGAATAATATCGAAGATGTTTCGTTGAAAATCTAAATTTTCAATTAATTCGCTGTTGCCGAAGTTCTTAAAAGCTTCCTGGTACTCGGGATTTTTTTTTAATTTCTTGTATGGTATTGATTTTCCTTTTCTGAAAAATGCAGGGTTAAAATCACAACCTGTGATGGCATGAAATCCAGGTAAACTCTGACAAATTAACTGTCCCAACTCTGCATGTATTTTAGTTAGGTCCACATATCTTAAGTTATAGCCAGTACCCGTAAGCATCCGAACAACGGAATCACTTTTAAGATGATGCATGTTACCAAGCATTATAGCCGCAATATCAGTATCAGCACTTCTTATTACTATTTCTGCTGGTTAGTTGATGTTACATGCATGGTATACTATTTTCGTATCTGCTTCCTCGTGTGATGGGCATGACAACTCTTCATCAACCCTTGAGATAACTTTGTTGGAATTATCAACAGTGAAAGAATGACATTTTCTGAAATTGATGTTTATCGTTTTGTTGCCAATAAATGACACCACTTCATCAGTAGCCCAATGTGAAATAAAAAAATTAACCAGAGCCTCTTTAAAATTTAAATTTTTTAACTCTTTCGCGAAATCACTTGATCGAATTTGTTCAGGCCCAGTTATAGAGTACTCCAATTGCGCGGATTCTAGCCGTTGGGAATGCTCGTAATCTTTGATCGATGGAGTAAAGTATTGATCAAAGATCACATCAATTCTCGATGCTTGAAATTGAGTAACCATTTGCAACAATTTTTTTTAAATATTTCCAAATGTTTTCGGAGCATTCTTTATTGTATGCAACAGGAAGAAACCGTCAATTATCATAATATCTATATGATGTGGTTGCTCATGCTGGACCTCTTTCTCTAGACATTTCATCAGAGCAGATTTATCTGTCTTACAAATAGCGCCATCCAAATGGTACATGGACAATGGCACTGAGGTAATTGGGTAAGACAAAATCTTTGAAATGTCTACCTTAAAATCCATTGAGATACCCAGCATGCGTCCAAATAAATCTCTTTGGATTTTAATTTCTTGAATTTTACCACCTACTTGAACTTTTGTCTTCTTCTTATAATCGATAGAAAAATTGTCAAGGGAATTTTTTTTAATAGCTTTTTCAAATCTGGTAATATCTGAAAAACATTCGGAAACAAATGTTTTACGAAGATTATCTCCATTTTTTTCAATATTTAGTAGGAATGTCTCTACTGATAGCGATGCGGATTTTCCAGATGAAATATTTAATAGTTGGTCTTTCGGTACTTCTGAACTGAAGGGATTAATAAATCGATCAAAAGTAGCGATAAATTGTCTCAATTGTTTGGAATTCTTCTGGATATTATGAAGATTTAAGTCTGTTGAAACATCTTGATGAGTTCGCAGTCCTAGTTCTAGATAAACTTGACTTATGGGGGAACAACACAGTAAAATTTTCGAAAAATGAAAAAAAATTTTATTGTATTTTTTGATAGCTTATACTTTTAAGATTATAATGCCAAAATATTAAATTGATTTTCGTTAAAATGTAGAAGTTACAGCGTAATACGTAAAGCGCGTCATGCGACTCGTGACGCGCTTCAACATGTACGAGCGAGTGAACTTGTTCGCGCGATTAATTGTTACATTTGCTCACTTTTATCGAAACGTTATAGTAGAGTAACATCATTTTAACTGTTTTACGTTTTAACTAAATTAATTCGTTAATTATTTAAACAATAAAGTGTTGATGTGTTTTAATACATAGTGATGTGTTCATTTAATAGTTGAAATTGCAACTTATTCAGCTGTAATTGTTTTCAACGAGGGTTGCAAAGGATTATTGAACGTTATGGAACAACTGGAAATAAGTATAGGCCCAATATCCAAAGAATACGCTGACAATGAAGATAATCGCAGAATTTCGGCTGCTACTCTAAAAGCATATGAGGCATCATAGGAGGGTAGAAAATCTAGAAAAATCGCTGAAATAGCACGTGAGACTGCTAAAAATAATGAAGAAGAAACATCTTATGGACCTGGTATAGATGCATTGTAGTATTGTAAGCATTTTATAAATTATAAACGAATGATTTTTCATAAAACTTTAAACGTGTTTTACTCGAAACCAAGTTTTTCAAAATGGCTGTCGCTCTAACTACTGTAATTTTTTACCGATTTGCTTCAAATTTTGACACCGTGTTCACAGTATGTTTAGTTTTCGTTGCACGTAGGGGTTTTTTGATTTGATTTATAGTTTTTCAGTAATCCAAGAATATGTACTCCTTTTTTTGAATATTTTTTGAGTTTTTTTTAAACACTTCGCCATTTTGTGAAAAATTCAAATTTTCAAAAAAACCTACGTGCAACGAAAACTATATTTATATAGTTTAAAAAAATCTAAACAGATTCAGCTTCGCATTCTTTTTACTCAAGTTATGCATACAGCCAATTATCGATAATTGCAAAACACAGTTTCAAAGATTGTGTTATATTAAAAATATCTTTTTTGATTTTTGTAATTTTTACATTTTAAAATGAAGATTAAGGTAAGTAGAATAAGACAAAAAAAATATATAATGTTTTATTTATCTCAATCATTGCAAAATTCATTTTAAAAAAATGTATTTTACAAAGCTTCTACTGTGTTGTTCCCCCTTATTATTGAGGACCTAACATCATGATTACGAGCCCACCGTTGACGAGCCGAAATCGAATTGGTAAAGTGTATAACACCTGTGAGCCTTCTAGCAGCGTCTGCATTTATAGTTTGCTCTAACACCAGGTCAATTGGTTGTCTAGAAAATGGTTTGGTGGTCCGTTTGATACCAAAGCAACCTTGTTTAAATCCTTCGTATAAGTCAGGATGAGTTTCTGCAACTTTCTGCAAATTATCATAATATTTTACGGTCCACCGTGCATAATTTTGTTGGTTGCACATAAAAAATATATTTGTAGTCTTAGGCAATGTTGATATAAAAAGCTCAAAATCCCCCGTACGAATGCTCCGTGACAAGTCCAAGTAATGATGTATGAGATTTATGTAAATTAAGTAAAATTGTGAAGTTTTACCATGCTCACCACTGAGACATTGTTGCTTGAAAATATTGTAATTATTCATCAATTCTTTCAGTTCATCATTTTCAATGTTGAAAGACGATATTTCGCAGTTTTGTAGTCTTTTCACTTCCTCTATCATATCATCTGTTAGTGTTGAGTTGTCATGTTGTAAAAATGATTCAAAATGTAGAACCTCCAATCCCAATGCTACCAAAGGATGCAATCTTTTGCAGCGGTTGAAGTGCTTTTCATCGAGAAACCCATTCACAGAACCACTTGCCAGCAAACTACTCTCAACCATAACATTTGTTAACCCACAGTCACTAATTACTTTACCGACTGCTTTAAAATAAGCCACCATAATGTGAAACGGTCCGAGGTGTATGAATAAATTATCAAATTTGGGTTTTTCCGTAGACTGTATTTGAAATTTTACTTTAGCTATAGCAAGATCGTAGGTTACCTGGATGGAACGTTGATGTAAATCTTCAGCAATTTTTTTACTCTGTTCCATAGTTTCTAGCACTATAGATGTACTAGTTGGTGATGCATTGATTGGGGTTAAATAAGAAATAAGTTGTTGTGAGACAGCATTATTACAAATCCGACTATTGAAACCAACCCACATAGGAACGTCAGGTAACTGCAAAACGTGACTGATCATCCATATATTGTCGATTTCGGTGTATAGCTGCGAGTTTGTAGGGCGTATAATTTCTGTATTATCAATTGTTGATTGTAGTTCACTTGTCATTTTCGGTTTTTTAGGATACGGAATCTCTTCTGTAGATATGGCTTCAAAAGTTCTTCTTCTTTTTACCGTTGTATTTGGTAAATTAATTTCATTATCTGTAATCGGCGCTTCAGACATGTTAAGTTCTTCGGGCATCTCAGATTCTTCGGTTATATTGGCCTCAATGTTCTGGTATATAATTCCTACGGTGTCATGTAGGAGTATCCTTTCCGTTTGTAGTTTCCACAAAACGATCGAAATTATCATATGCCACACCAGTAAAAAGGTCAGGATTTCTTTTAATCGTTTCTGGGTATAAACTGGATTGTTCAAAAGAAGTATACGTTGTCTCAGTCTCTAGTTCTTCGATACCCTGATAGCTAATACAATGCCCATATCGATTAATAATATCGATAATTTTCCTACTGCTTGTTAAGCTCTTTAAAGTTATACCTAACATGATGTGCTTTGATGTTTTTACACGGCCATTATAGACAGCATAGATTACGTCTTGAGAATAAGAACGCACTTGACGAGCACATTTCAGGCTTTTTTCCGTTTGTTATTTCATCCACATAGAAGAGTAAAGTAAAAGTCCAGTAATTGCGGTGGTATCGAAACTTCTCCTGACATTAAATGCTCTGTTGTTAGATTTTTTATCGGTAACTTATTTTTTTCCATTTGTAGTATTAATTTTCTTAAAATTAATGCAGCTTTTTGTAAAGTATTTTCGGTTTGTAAGTTTTCAAATATTGTATCGTCTATTGTTTGTAAATATTTGGGTGCTATAATTTTTTTATTACAAATAGTAAAAAATTTAATATCTTTAGAAATTTTTTTCAACATTTTTTCTTCGAGATGATGTGCAGTAAAAACAGAATTCACTTCAACAGAATTTTCTTCAAATATTCTTTCCAATACATCGGTGTACATTTCATGCAAATATACTAATAAATAACAGCGCCCTTTTTTAATTACGTCTTCCTCGATGATGCCACTTATTTCATTAAAAGCTAATTGTTGATATTCCCGATGAAAATGCCAATCACTTTTACTGGATGGTTTTTTAGAAGATGATATTTCATTATTGAAACTAATTCTACATTCTGTATGATATGATATTTTTGGACCAGAAAATTTTTTTAATTTATTCAATAATTCTGCATACTTCTCTTGACCTTCGATGTTGGGTAGTACGCTAGATTTAAATTGGTTGGTATCAGCTTTATGAAGTGGAAGCATTCGTGAACGTTTTTTTTTATGTTTCCTGTCACAAAACACACAAACAATTAGGTAGTCGATATTATTAGCTTCCTTCTCGGTTAGAATATTTCCATCCTGAGTTAAATCATTATCTTCACTAAGATCTGGTTCAAAAACTTCAATATTTTCTTGAGAAGTTGTAGATTGAAGTCCTATTGATTCAGACGTTAAACTTGATTGCATTGTTACTGAAGATTCTGTAGAGGATGACTGTAAATGAGATGGTTCTGTGGTCAACTTAGGTATCAACGACGAGGTTGTTGAGGTATTGTCTGTAGAAACACTGGCTGATTTTTGTTTTTCACTGTTTTTTGTCCAATTTTCAGGTTCAGAAATTAAGTATTTTTTCATAAGTCCTGTAAATGCTTTATAACATCCCCGGTGGTAACCATTTTCTGTATACTCATCAGGCAGAATAATGTCTTTATATTTAAGGTTATGTTTTTTTCTGATTTTCAAAACAGTTTGACATTTTTTTAAAGTTTCCTCCGAGAACAATATTATCTTACCATCACTTTTATTACACACAAAACAAATTAATGTGTCTCCCATGATAACACTTTTTACTAAAATTACACTTTTATTTCACAAAAAAACGACACAAATATCAATGGTAAAACGTGGTTGTAGCTACACATAATTCTTCAATACATCACTAAAAGACAGATGATGCGCAGTGAAAGATCGCAGTCGACTAAGCGCCCTCCCAGACAGCACATCGCTTCTCCAGGATATCTTCAAGATGTCTTCTGGATGAAAAGACATCCCAGAAACGTCCTTAAGATGTACTGTGGATACGTTAAGCCTAACTGTGCTGTTAGGGCTATCTCACTCGCACCCGCTAGAACAGTCGTTACCTCGCGCTCGCACCTACAGCGGACTTTCGATGTGTCTGGCAAGGTGTAAAAACCATTAAAACTGTCCGGCTATTGAGGTAACATTTTTTTATAGGTTCCCAAGTAACATATATAAAATTTAGCTTTTATACTGTAACGAAAGTATAATTATAATTTATTAAAATTTAGGGGTGTCTGGCAGGGGGTAGCAACTGTCATAAGTGTCCGGCAATGGATGACGAGATTTCTAAAGTTATCCCTAATAAAATATAAAAAAATTGAGCTTTATACTTTAACGAATTTAAGGTACTATTTTATACACCTTTACTACCTGTTACCTGCCCAAGTAACCACTACCCAAACTCTATAGTCCCTGGTCGTTCTTACCTGTATAGGGGACACGCACAGAAGAATTTTCAGCTTTTATTAAATAACGAAGGTCTGGCCGTCGTGGGCTCTTAGGCTATAAACTTTAGGAATGAAAGTGTTATCGTACCAATCAATAAAAATGTCCATATTCATCCAAGTCTTTTTCTGAGAAATGTAAATAACTGGTAAAGTTTTCGAATTTCTGACGCATCGAGGCTTCTTTGACTTTTTTATCACGAACAGTGGCATTCGATGATTTCCTGTTGCATTTGCACAAGTGAGATTTGCGGTAGAGATCTCCAAACCAGTCTTATCTGTATTATAAATGAATTCTTCTTGATACTTTTCGGCTTCAATAAATTCCGTAAATTCTTTCATGCATTTTTTAGTGACCACCGTAGGAGCAGACAATTTTTCTCTAAATAATCCGACTTCTCGTACACAGTGGCGTAACTTAAAATTTCGAATCCACCCAGAACTTGCTTGAAATGTATTTTCTCCATTCAGCTTAAAACTAGTGCCTTCTCGCATAATATTGGATGACCAGATGAGCGTTTTTGTAAAAACCACATGTACAGAGCTTTATCAACTTCATCATCGTAAGATCTTTTCATAGATTTTCCTTTTAAGCTTCCTTCCCCACTTTCAGGTGCCGTTATAAAATTTATTATGGAAACTTGATTGTTTTTAAATTTCTGATATCGTAGACTTTCCTACACCACACTCCACTGCTGATTTTGTACCTTCTTCGCTATTTTTAAGCCTTTCCAATATCTTTACTTTTTCTCCCAATGAAATATCATTTTTTTCGCTTGCCAGGCATCTTACTTTCAGGTTAGTTTTAAATGAAACGAACCAAACTGTATCAGATCACGAGTGCAGTTAGTCAACTCTTCCAAGAAACCTGTCTTTCAATAAGCTGGACTGTAATGGCTCGTGGGGGTCCTTCTTTTGCATTGTTCTTTAAACTGGTGCTTTTCCGGGAGCAACATACCCATTAGAGCTTTCGATGAACATACCTCAATAGTTAGATAAACGAGTACTGAAATTTCTCGAGTAAAACGACTGAGAACATAGACGTTTCCTTCGACTGTTCACAATTCTCAATTGCTTAATCCCATCCATCACTATAATCCTCCACGCCCTACGATTTTAATGCATACGGCTAAAATCGAGTACGGCTAAAATCGTACGGCTAAAGTCCAGTGTTAAAATAGGGGTGATAGGTAGTTGAGAGAAAATAAGCTATAGAGAAACGCCGAATGACTGGATGTTTACCAAAATCAAACCTATCAATCCATTTGTCACTCCTCCAAGTCTTTCGAATCTTCCTAAATGCAAGGCGTGGAGAAAGTTATTGCATTATACTCAGTTCTAATGAATATTGGCAGATTTTAGAAAGTCATTTTAGGCGCAGATTTATTAATTTTTTCAGCATCATTTAGATTTTTATTTCTTTTAAGCCACATTGGGTATAAAATTGATCAAGTTTTACTCTAACATACAATATTAGAAAATTAATTACGAAAACTTCAAAAGAAATTTTTGTGAGCACAAATTTGCTTTTTCTTTATTTCTCTTTTTATCATAGGTAGGCTCAAACAATTGATTACGTATATTAGACATTTTAAACTTACTGCCAAATCCTTCACTATAAAAAACTTAACTGCCATAATTTATCAATAAATTTTACAGTGAGCTGTGACTCTTACTGCATTTAAGGTAAATAAATCATAAAAAATATGATTCATCCGCATAATTTATGATTAAGTCTTGGCAGTGAAATTTTAATTTTTTACAGTGCGGTGAATTTGTTCTAATGAATGTGGAATTAAAAAGTGGTCAATTAAAAAAATATATTTTAAATTATTTTCGATAATTGCTTGGAATTTCAAAAATTTATTTATTTTTTCCTTGATTCAACCCTAAATAAGTAAGCATTTGTTTTATAGAATAGATTACCTGCGCCTGCAAATTTTGCAAATTTAAAATTATCCCTGTTGAGCTTACTTCATTTCCCTAGAGTGCAAACGCTAATATTTACCCCTTCCTAAAACGTTAATTTTTACCCACTTCTAATTGAAATGTCATGCCTTCTTATCTCAAGATACACTAATTTGTTTGAAATAAATAAAGGGAAAATAAGACTATACTTGTTTTTTATTCGTAGTCTAGGAGTCGAATGATTATTTACAGAATAACACTGATTAAAGTTTTTCTAGGGATGAAAAATCATTAATCAATATTAGAAATTAAACGTTTGTGAAGCTATCAAAAATGAATAATATAAAATAATTTGCAAAATCCAACTATCAATTCACAGTGCGATTGGCATGAAAGCTAATTCAGCATTATATTAAAGAGCTTTACTTATTGATAATCCTGTGTAATATTTTTAATTTTGATGCTGAAATAGATCGGACGTTTTTCGCCAAAACACTTCACTTTCGCAAAAGCCACTTTAAGCCAAGTAGCGCACCAAAAATATAAATAAATTACAAAATATTGAAAAACAGAAAAGAAAGAAAAAGAAAATAAAAGAAAGAAACAGAAAATATAATCCCATAATTTATGTAATTTTGTCTATATTGGTGATAAAAATTCAAAAGTCGCCAAAGAGAGCGATATTAAGGCTGTACCATGATATGGTTTACATATTTCATTATTTATTTTTCTATATACCAATTATATATACTACTAACTAACTCAACTACTATTATAACCACAAAAATTGTCTCATGCGATAGACGTAGCCGATCGTAGCAGATTGTAACATTATATTTGGCGTGATATTGTTGTCAGTTTATGGTTGATCGTAAAAATTAAAAAATATATAGAAAATAACGTGATATAAAATATTATGTACACCACGTATAGTGTTGTTCGTATATAACTGGGATTCAAATATAAAATTGCTACTTCAATTTTTTCGATACTGTCCGTTTCCAAACTGTGATCTTATAAGCAACCGAATGGAAGCCCACTGGTAAGCTATTGTCACAGGCAATAGGAAGAGGCAACCGAGAGTATGCGAGAGTCGCTGCCGAAGGCAGCGGGAAACCAAAGCGGGCTTTAGAGCTATTTCATGATTATTTATTTATTTCATTTCATTTCATTTCATTTCATTTTGTTTATAAAGCGATATATTTGTTGATTTCATGAATTTAAAAAGGACATCGTTAACAAACTTGGATCTATTGGCACGCAAGCAGCATCAGGCCGAGTTTTGTACATTATGAGTTTGATTAAAAAAATTTCGAACATTCGAAATTCGGTTCGTTCCCTAACCGGAGCATTTCTAGTATAAAATAATGTACAAAAGTCAATTCTCAGTATTATATATATACTGATATTACAGTAATAATTATAAAATTATTTCGTCAAAAGCAATAATTGTTACCAAATTGTAACAAACTGAATAATTGTTATAGACAACATTATAGTAATTAAATGCATTTGTCAAAAATTCTGAAAACGCTTAATTTAATTTTCCTGTTTCATAAATAAAAGAAAACTTATTCAACAAATAACACAAAAAGCTTTATTTAATTTATTTTATCCCCAACTGATGCATTATCATCTGGGGATATTGTAGTACAAGCTGAAAAGCTAGTGTTTTTGATAAAGCGAAAAAGAAATGCTTGGTAATCAAAAACACATAATTAGAAGTAATTCATTCGGTAAATAACTGTAAAATTGCTTTTATCTAGAAAAGAAAAAAAAAATGTGCGGTTTCGCTTTGAAAAAATATTTCATTAATTAGGTATAAAAATAGATGTATAGTTTTCAACTATGACTTTAATTTTTTAACAGTTCTTGTTATGATATAGTATTATTCAGATAAGGACAGTTATTATTATTTTACTTTCTGCACTTACATTATGTAAGGAAAGTGGAATATATAAAATAAAAAATCAACTATTCGATTTTTATATATCCATACATTTTACAGTAACTTAATTGAATTTTTGCTATTTATGTAGTGTCATGTCCATATATGTGCATATGTGAATACATATATAAAAGAGAAGCATGGAAGGAAATTCTTTAAATATGTTCATAAATAGGTCATCATCACATGAACTATATAGATTCCCATAGGTAACAGTTTTTTCTTTATTAAGAAAGTGTCATATACATTGAGGTATATGACAAGTCGTCATTGAGTCGTTAAATACTAGTATTTCTACGCTTTTTTATATATATATATATATATATATATATATATATATTTCTGGTTGGAGGCAAAAATTATTTACGTTTTTTGCAGTAAAAAAAGTTAATAAATAAACTGGAGTGATAGTTATGATAAGTTATTGAAAAATTATTTTATTAAATTAGTATGTCATCATCTTGACATCAAGAGACTGGCAAAAAAAGACATGAATTGAAAAGGTGTATAAGAGAATATTTAATGAACAAATTTATTTCTTACAAATTTATTTAAATTCAAATGCAATTTCATATAATAAGGTACCTGTACCCATTATGGACACCATAAGGAAAATGTATTTTTTTCACCCCCGTGTACACATCATAGGACTCCAAAAATGTATGACCACTATCCCTGGACTGTTGACTATCATTATTAAAATTAGTGACCTTATAATTATTCTGGTTTAATTTAAATGCTAAAAACAAAAAATGTTTACAAGTGTCCATATAAGGAACCACCTGTCCCTATTATGGACATGAATGTCCATATTAGGGACAGGTGGCTCCTTATTGATCTACTACACAGGGTGTATGGAAGAGTCACTCTTCCAAGGGATTTTAGAGGAGAGGGGATAAAGAAAATATATCTTAAAATTTTCGGCGGGAGGGGGGGGGGGCACAGTAAATATCTTCAGAATATTCACTTTAGAAGGGGGGGGGGTCATTTTCGGTTGTGGTTCTTCGAAGACCCATGCAAAGCACCTCAGTTACTACAAAATACTATGAAATAATATAGTTGCTTTTGCTTAGCTTTATTGCATCTGTCTGCAGAATTTACATCTGTTATTACTTAGTCCTCACAAGATGGACAAATAAAAACTTCTTCATCATGGACACTAAGTCCCCCACAGTTCTCAGTGACATATCTATCGTATTTGATGCATGGCCGCATGTCTGCAACAGCATCAATTCTGCATAAGAAGCAGTACCTGCTCACCTTTGTTGAGGAAGTGATACCGCTGGTACCTACTATTTCGCTAACAGATACCCTACTGAGGGGAGGCTCCTTTTGATTTTTCTGCAAGGGCTTTTTGGAGGATTTTTTTATTGGAGGAGGTTTCTAATAGGATTGTTCAGATGGCATCTTGTAAAACAAGGAGTTTACCACTTTGATGCCTTTTGAGTTTATCGCCTGGCGACGTTGTGTCTTCTTCCTTCTTACAGTTGGAGTCTATAACACGCTGGTGAAAGAATTTTCCATGGAAAATGTTCTCGCAGGTGATGAAGGAGGGTCAATAACAGGAGAAGGTATTTTGTTAACAGGAGCTTCCACAACGGTTGCAGTTTCCAAATTTTGTGCATTTTCTTTCCCTCCTTCTGCTGCTGGTTCCGGAATTGCAGTAATGTCACTAAACGCGAAGGTTTCATGTGGAATTATAGTTGGATCGAAAGGAAAAATTCCAGTTGCCTGAAAACCTGAAGCTATGTTCGACAGAGTCATCGAACGATTCCAAACCTTCCTAAGGATTTCCCCAAATCTAGGTTAAGTGATCTGTCAATTAGGGTGATGAGTGAAATGGAGTAATACCCATATAACAGTGATCTTCCCGCTTCGCTCCCTGGGACTTCCCGGAAGAATCCAGGAGGTCCCAGGGAGCGAAGCGGGAAGATCACTGTTATATGGGTACTTCATCATCCCAGTATGATTCAAAAGCTTTAAAAAAAGCTTTGTCCAAGGGCTGCAAGTCGTGTTGCTGGGCAGACAGTAGAGTGTTACATTGTACTCGTCTGCCTTTGACACGATTTTTGCGTCCAAATGAGAACTGGCTTCATCAAAAACAAGAAAAGTTGGGCCTTCAGTTTTGAACTTAACGAAATGTTCCAACCAAGTGCAGAATACTCAGTGGTCATACTGTCTTTAGGGGTCATCATAACTTCTGTTCCTGGAGGCATATTATCCTTCCATTCTTGTTTCATCCTCTTTCCTTTGAAAAGTGCCATGGGAGGAATGCTGTGGCCGAGGGCACTACAGCATGAAACAATTGTTACATTTTCTGTATGCTCTGGTGCAATAAAATGCACCCTTTTTGCCACTTTTAGTGCAAGAAATGTCTGTTGATATTGAATAGTAAGCCGGCACCCTTTTTCATCCATGTTATAAATATGCTGCGGTTGATTTATAATATCCAATTCTTCCAAGCATGCTTGCAGTTTCTGAAAATGATCAGAAACAATTGCCTGGTTTAGCTTCTGGGCTCTCCCTGGATTGAGGTTCTGAGACTTCTTTTTAGCAACAAGTGGGTTATTTTTCAAGAAAGCTGCCAACCACTTCCTTCCATCCATGTGTGTTGCTTGGCTGAAATTGTGCTTCAAACCCATCTTCTCAGTATAGGTGAAAATACTCCATCGTAGTAATCTCCCAGTAATTGGCATGCCAACGTCTGCTAGTCTAAATATTCTTGAACAAAGTTCAGCTCTCTGCTTTTCTGTGAGCATCAATTTGCGGTCCAACTTTGGCTTTCGGATTTGATCATTCACCTGAATAGTCTTGAAAATTCTCAGAGAGTTGTCCTTGGAATCCCTGCTGCTTTAGCTGTACATTGGCAAATGATGTTCCGCTGTGTACGGCTCGAATGGCTTTCTGCAATTTTTCTTCCGCCCACTTGCCTCTTTTTTTCGGCACCATAATGAGCAATTTTTTAAAAAATCTGAAGAAAAAAAAACGGTGAACACATAAAAAGGAAAAATTTGACAGTTTATTCACAGGTAATTTGGACGACCTTTATTTTCTCTTTTGAAAAAAAAAAAAAATAATAATGTTTTGCCTCCCCCCTCCCTTCTTAACAGGTCCCACCTCACCTTAAAAATTAAAATTTCTCGATGTAAACTTTTTAAGTTACTATCTCAGCATCGGGTTTGAAACATTTTTGCAATTGAAAACAAAAATTAAGTAACAGTGATTAAGATTAAAAATACATATAAACATTAATTTATTATGAATTAGCTAAATAAAATAACATTAAACAGATATTTTACAAATTTGTGACTCTGAATATTCACTTGCTGTACTTCAAATGTGGATATAAAGTGTCCATATTGGGAATCGGGCGTAGTTTTACTAAATCTTGTAATATATAAACAAAGATCACATTTTTAAGCAATATATGCAACAGCAATCGAAAGTGTTTTATCAGCTTTCTAAAACACTCCACTTTTCATTATTTAATGGAATTTTACCATATCCATTAAGAATTTAAACTTATCTGTAATTACGATCAGCACACCACGAAAAAACAAGTTTCCTTCAAAATGGCAAACAACGCGCTTTTTTGCACTTTCCAGGCTAAATTATCTTTTCAACTGCTTTTCTTCACGGAGAGGTAGTGCCATCTCTCGATCAAATTTGTTACTTTTAAAGATATTAGGGGTGTCCATATTGAGAGCACTGTCCATATTGGGTACAAGTATCGGGTACTCTTATGACGTCCTTTTGCACAGTGAAATTAAAATGTAATAAATGGTGTAAAAAATAAAATAAAATAAAAGTCTATGTTGCTATTAGTAACAAAGAAATTTCTCTTCTACAAATAAATACATGTAAGATATATATTTTTAATAAAAGAATATAGGATTGTAATTAATAGTCTGCACATACTTTTATTCTACTTTTAGAAAATTTTCACACTGGTTATTTCTTATGCTGTTTATCGAATTTTTCATATGTTTCATTTTTCGTAAATAATCAAATAGTGCTTTCAGGTAAGTGTTTAAAATGGTGATATTCTCGATATTCACTTTTCTGCTATATCAAGTTTTTATTGAAATTATTAGAGTAGTGTAAACATATAAAATTTGTCGAGATTTTAAAAACATTATTCCGAAAGTTAATCTAGAGTAAATGAATATTAGTTTATATTTTATTTTATTAGAGCTTCATGCAAAAAAAAAAAAAAAAAAAAAAAAAAAAAGATTTAGTAATGAACATCGTGATTAAGTTATACAACTATTGCTACAGCGTTTTAAGTTAAATTCAGAAAGTTTTAAATTGAAGTTTAAAAGAATCAATGTAGACCAGTTTAGATAAACTTTTTTTTTTTTTTTTTTTTTTTTTTTTTTTACTCAACACATATTTAAACAGTTGGCAAAATGGCTACAGCTTTAGTATGGGCCCCATTTAGCGAATTTCAAGATTTAGTGGTGCAGTAGCCAAAGTTTTCATTTCCGCAATCACGTTATCCATTTTCACTCTAGCCCTGTATTAAAAACATAGCTAAATAATAAAATAATGCAAATGATGATAATACTTATACTAATAATAATGAAATACTTACGATATTCACATGAATTATTTATTTTCAACGTGTCTGCTTAGATCATACATTTAAAAAAATCATATAGAAAATATGCATTTTTAAAAATTGCAGTTTTACTTCTGAAAACGCCATTTAAAACTTAGAAATATATAGAGAATAGTACATTTTGTTTTTAATTTAAGTAAGTGCATAGGTTCTCAATTTTTTAAAACAAGCAATAAAACCAAAAATTCTGCATTAAATTGTAAGAAAAATTTAAAACTCGCCAAGGGTTCGTATACAAAAGCTGTAACGTAATATCTTCTTGATATTACGAAACTTTTTCTATTAATATATAACTATATATATACGTGTGAGTGTGTTTGTATAAATATATATACTGATTTTTAACGTAATATTTCCTTAAAAAAAAAAAAAAAAGGGTGGTATCAAATATTATGTATTTCAATTTGTAATTGTATATGAGGATTTCTATAATATTGTTCTGCTTATATCTTATGTTCTGCACTATTAATATTCGTTTTCAGAGAAAGGCAAAGCAGTGAATAGGGGAAATAGCCCTCTAGTCTTATATATATATATAATCCATTTGATAATAATAGAAAAGAATGAGAACGAAGAATAGTCAGTCAAATAAATCACCACAGAAACATACACAGACCAAACAAAGTAACTAGTTCTCTTAAATTAATTTATTTTTAAAAATCAATTAATAATATTAAATACTTTAATTTTCAGTACAATACTTGATAAAATATAATATAGAATCATTTTATTTTTTTTTTTAATTTTTTTTTTTTTTTTTTTTTTTTTTTTATGCTGAATAAAAGATGGATTACTTTACGACAGTATTTTAAGGGGAAATTCTAGAACTTTTATTAATGAAAAGAACCTTTTTTTTAGATCAGCAAAAGAATTTCGGGCCAAAGCAAAATAGGATTGAATTTTAATTGAAAAGCTAAAAATGCTATCAATTGTTTTCATGTATTTTATAAGCATTTTAGCAAAATGTCAAATGATAGAACGAACCTACAAGAAAAATTACCTTGAAATGAAATAAAGAGAGAATGTATCCTGAATTTTTGAAATGTTAAAAAAAAAAAACAAAAGTAACTTGAACCTTCAAGGAAAAATAAAATCATAATATGAACCTTCAAGAAAAAATTATCTTGAAATGAAATAGATGTAATAAAGACAGAATATCCCTTTTTTCTGAAATATTTTCCAGATTTTTTTTTTTTTTTTTTTTTTTTTTGAGAATACTTTTAACTGAATTCATACAGGTATTTTGCATTGCATTTAATCTAGGTAAGATTTATTTATTTTTAATTATAATTGATCTATATTTTTAACTGTTCTAAAACAAGCATTGAATATTTGAATAAAAATCAATGCAGCAATCCTTCTTTCTTTTTTTTTTTTAATAGTTTAATTCATCATCCCACCCACCCACCCAACCACCTTAATCAAACATTTTCCAATCCATCCTCCATCTTTTCTATTGTCTTATATATATATTTGACTTTCTTTATAAATATTTTATACGCAAATTCAATACGATTATTAATATTTTTATTTATTTAAAAAAAAAAATAATTACTAAAATGATCAGAGGCAATGTTTAAAATTGTTATAATTTATTTTTTTAATACTAATAAAAATCTGCACACTAATTATTTGGATAAACAATTATTTTTATTTAAAACGAAATTATTATATTTATTACATTTTCGTTAAAATTTCAAATATGTATTCCTTTTTGTTTTCAGCACAGGCATTCTTTAAGAATTCAAGCTATTTCACTTCCTGTGTTTTCAACTAAAACGTAACTTGAACAGTGATTCCTTTAGTTCATTGATTACAAATACTGGACGCGGAACAAAATCACAAGCAATTCAAAGAGAATATTTTCGAGGACTATTTATTGATTTATTGTTATTACTGCAACATTTAACAAAGGATGCAATTTGAAATATAATTAATGGATACTCATTTAAATAAAATTATAGCACACAGAAAAATTGTGCTATATGCATGCTTTTTAACTCAGATAATTTCATTACAAAACTGATTTATTTCATGAAATTACTCCAATATTATTAAACGTTTTCAGCACTCATATTATAATAATTTATAATTGTTGGTTATTTTTTGCTTGAAAATTTAATTAAATATAATATGTAAACAAGCTGTACTTTAAAAGATAATAAATTTTCAAAAATATTATAAAAAAAAAAAAAAAAAAATCTACAATAAAGAAAACTGTTTTATAATACAAATCTGAGAAAAATCGCCATTTATGAGTGAAATTAAACGCTGTTACTATTTCAGAGAATGGATATTCTATTGTCTCTATGAACAATTCTTTCTACAAATAGTTTATTTATTTATTTATTTATTGAGGTTTTTATATGCTTAAATATGAAATATTTACGATACATTATCCACTTTTTAATTTACTTGATTTAATAATTAAATGTTTTAGAAAATTGCGGATTAAGTAGCTTTATAAACTTCTCTTCTAATCATACTGTTACTCATACTCTCTAATAATACTGTTAAAATATATTAAACTGTTAGAAAATTTTTTAAAAATCTAGTATCAAATTATTTATTTTGTGTTTTTTTACGTGCACCGCCATATATTTTGAACCAAACCAGTAATACACTGCATTCGTATAACAAAAAGTTTCTCTGAGGCAGTGCTTTCAGATATCTCAAGATAATTATCACAATTTGATATTACATGTACTTCTTTTTAAAGGAAAAGGCATGCAAGAAAGGTAAAAAAAAAAAAAAGTGTTGGTGGGTTTTTAAAAAAATATATGAATTTCTTAAAATATTAAGGTACTTATTGGAGGCTTTAGATGATATGAAAATATTTATATAATCAATAGACATTATTTCCGGGGCCATTTTAATTTTTTGGAAAACTATAAAACTAAACATGTCGTTGACAAAATTTCAACTCTACTATACTAATGAAAATTTTCAATAATATTAAACCAATCCTTTTTCATTAGAGGTTATAAAAAAAAACCTAAATAATTATATATATATATATATATATATATAGATAGATAGATAGATAGATATGCACTTAATTGTTTACAATTATACATTAAAATAATAATACGCTTCTCTTTATGCGATATCTTGCAATAAAGACACAAATTCAGGAAGTAAAATTGGCAGTTTTTTTTCCCGTAATTGAAACACTGAATATTTCATTTAGCTATTTTTATGGAGCTGCATTCAGCTACTTAACAATTCTATTGCGTTTGTGGCTCGTCAGTTTTGTGCTGGGAACATGCAATCATTCCTAAGCATTTTATACATTTATGTATTACGTTGACATATTAATTAACAGCTTACAACTAATATCTTATTATTTAATAAATGGAAATCAAAATAGTTTACTAAAAAAATAATTAAATTAATTTTCCCAGTTTTACGTAAAGAATAAATAAATAAGAAAGTTTAAACAAAGAAATTGCTTAAGTAATAAACATGGGTAAGTGTTGCATAATAAATTAACTATTAATTTAATCAATGAAACTGCTTTTACAAAGCACGAGAGATAAATTCAATTTGAAAATTCATCACAGTGATAAATTAATATTTGCATTTCCTTTATTAGAAAAAAAAAATATATTTATATTTATGCCTTTCCCTTGCATGGAACACAGACACATTAAAATTTTAGTGTATTGTAAACAATTTTTTTTCTAATTCACTTATTAAATTTCCTCTTTATTAAACTCAATTTGCTACTTAGCATTCACACCTGCTTCTTATTTTGATATTGAAGTTTGGATATTCCTTTAAGACATTTAGACAAGCTTTATTAATATTTTGCTCTCAAAAGGTGTACAGAATAACCTATTTTTATGTGTTTTTGCAAATGCATAAAAAAGAAAAAAACAGGTTTTATGTAAATTAAAAAACAATAATAATATTTATCAATGATAATACTAAGAAATTTTTCAGTAAAGCATAAAGATATATAAATTGAAAATCTATGTTTTTCTCGTTTTGATATTCATATATTATCTCATAAAAAGCAAAAATATAAACGTATTTCCATAATTCATGTATTGATAATTGCTGATATTATAAGAAAGAAACTGAAAATTTCATATTTTGTTAAGCTTATCAAGAAATATAGAGTATTTCTGAGGGAAAAATAATGTATTTCGAAATAAGATGAACAAAAGAAATAATTCAAAATAGTTACCTATTAGGTTTTTACAAATAATTGAGTTTTCTAGAGTCAAATTTCGAAAACATATTCTATTAGTTTTACATCAATTAATGAATGATAAAAATTATTATTTAAGTTTAACAGTTCGCAGAATATATTTCATGTTAAAAATTTCTTTTTTTTTTTTCTCAACAAATAACTTTTAGGCATAAACTAAATATTACTTTTATTTCTTCTTATAAAATTGTTACATATTCTTTAAAATCGTATTTAATCGTAGGAAAGTAATGATAAAGTAACAAAATATTTTCTCCATTCTATCCCATGAGATAAGACAAACATGTGATATGACTAATATCGTGTGTTTTCATTAAAGGTAACCAGGAAACAAATTTTGTTATTAGCGTATAGCTTCGATAATAAAAGGCATTTTTACTATGCTTGTTTATCAGAATGTATAACGTTTTTTCTTTTTTTATTTAAGGGGGGAAAAAATGTAGTGTGAATAAATAAGTAAAAAAAAAAAAAAAATATATATATATATATACACATATATATATACATATATATATATTTCTTAATTCATTATTTTATTAACAGAATTTTAACTAGAATTTATCAAAGAAAATTTATACTTTATTAAAATTGCTACACTAAAGACACACTCTTTACATTTTCAGCGTACAATGACAGTAAAAAATCGTTATTCATTACAAATATGACCAACAAATTAATGCTTTGCTTATCATTATCTAATAGCAACTTTAAAAGCAATTAATGTCAGTACGTAAAATGGAAGACCAAACACTTAATTTCTCTAACACTTTAACAAATCTCAAAATAATATTTTTGGATTTCTTCAAATAGTTATTCTAATATATGTTGTTTTTTTTTAATAAAATGGTTTATTCTTAACTTTTACTATGTATTCATGTAACATGCCTCCCGATACGAATACCATTTCTTATTTTAGGGAGAGTGGTTAAAAAAGCCTTTTTTCTTACAAGACTGAGAATAAATCGAAAAAAGTTCGCAAAATCAAATGGTCACATATATTAAAATGTTTTCTTTTTTAAGAGATAGAAAATTTTGAATGTAAGAAAAATAAGCTATAAGTAATAGATATTAGCTCCCTGCATAACAAATGTCAATCCGCTTTAACAGCTTGTTACTTTATAAAGAGGATTCATCTTTCTATTCTTCAATCACGTTTCTTGCCACGATGTGAGCCTCACGCTAATGCTGACTCAACGAGCCCAGTGTTAAAATAGGGGTAATAAGTGGTTCAGAGAAAATATAGGGGAAGCCGAACGACTGGATGTTTACCAAAATCAAACATACAAATCCATTTGCCACCCCTCCAAGCCTTTAGAATCGTGCAATCGTGCAATAAATGCAAGGCGCGGGAAACGTTTTTGCGCTATAATCATCGAATGAATACTGACAGAATTAAGCAAGTCCTTTTAGACGCAGATTTATTAAATTTATCAGCATCATTTAGCTTTTAATTTGTTTTAAACCACATTGTGTATAAAATTGATCAGGTTTTACTCTAAAATCCAATATTAGAAAAATAAATGCGAACACCCCCCCCCTCCCCCCCCCCCCAAAAAAAAAAAAAAAAAAAAAAATGTGAGCACGAATTTGCTTTTTTTTTTTCTTTTTTTTTAAGTAGGCTCAAATCTTTCACTATAAAAAACTTAACCGCCAAAATTTATCAATAAATTTTACTGCGAGCTGTGACTCTTACTGCAAATACAGTAAATAAAGCATAAAAAATATGATTAATCCATAAAATTTATGATTAAGTTTCGGCAGCGAAATTTCAATTTTTAACAGTGCGGTGAATTTGTTCTAAGTTCTAATGAATGTGGAATTGAAAGGTGATCAATTAAACAAATACATTTTAAATTCTTTTCAATAATTGCTTGCGACTTAAAAAAATCATTACTTTTTTCTTTTTTTATTTAACCCTAAATTACTAGGCATTTGTCTTATAGAATTGACTGTCCGCTCTTGCAAGTTTTGCAAATTTAAAATTATATCTGTTGCGCTTACTTCCTTTCTCTATAGTGCAAATGCTAATTTTTACCCACTTTTAATTGAAATATCATACTTTCTTCTCTTAAGATACACTAATCTGTTTGAAAAATAAAGGAAATATAAAACTATACTTGTTTTTAATTCGTAGTCTAGGAGTCGAATGTTTATTTACGAGGAAACACTAATTACAGTTTGTTTAGGGTTGAGAAATCATTAATCAATGGTAGAAATTAAATGTTTGTAAAGTTATCAAAAATAATTCGTAACAATAATGTACAAAAACCAATGATCAATTTATCAGTAGTATATATATTATATATTATGATATTACGATAATAATTATAAAATTAGTTGATCAAATGCAATTATTGTTACTAAATTGTAACAAATTGAAAAATTATTAGAGAAAATAATTATACTAATTAAACGCATTTGTCCAAAATTCTGAAAACACTTAATTTAATTTTCCTGTTTCATAAATAAAAGAAAGCTTATTCAACAAATAAACACAAAAAGCTTTATTTAATTTATTTTATCCCCAACTGATGCATTATCATCTGGGGATATTGTAGAACAAGCTGAAGCTAGTGTTTTTGATAAAGCGAAAAAGAAATGCTTAGTAATCAAAAACACATAATTAGAAGTAATTCATTCAGTAAATAACTGTAAAATTTCTTTTATCTAGAAAAGAAAAAAAAATGTTTGGTTTCGCTTTGAAAAAATATTCCATTAATTAAGTATAAAAATAGATGTATAGTTTTCAACTATGACTATTTTTTTAACAGTTCTTATTATGAGATAGTATTATTCAGACAGTTATTATTATTATTATTATTATTATTATTTTACTTTCTGCACTTACATTTTGTACGGAAAGTGGAATATATAAAATGAAAAATGAACTATTCGATTTTTATATATCCATACATTTTAAAGTAACTTAATTGAATTTTTCCTATTTATGTAGTGTCATGTCCATGTGTATGTGAATACATATATGGAAGGGAAGCATGGAAGGAAATTCTTTAAATACGTTCATAAATAGGTCATCATCACACGAACTATATAGATTCCCATAGGTAAGAGTTTTTTCTTTATTCAGAAAGTGTCATATACATTGAGGTATATGTAGTCGTTCAATACTAGTATTTATGCGCATTTTTTTGAATATGTATATATTAACTAACATTTCTAACGACTTTTATTCCAATAGAATAAGGCGTTTATATGTCATCGCATTTTAAATAATTTGAATCCATATGCCCTAATGATAAAGAAATTTCCTTTGTCTCGTTGTAGAAAAAACAACTATAAGTGCTAGACACAGGAAAATTTGTAGAGTTTGTACGATGGTGACCCATAATATACATACCAATTTTCAGCTCAATCGAAGAGAGCATTCAGATGTTATTGTGTTCAGTCACATACATACAAATACATACAAACATCACCGTAAAATTAAAAAAAAAATAAAATGAACTCCGAACAAAACATAAAGATACACTAAATTCTCGTGATATTTGTTTTTTCTTCATTACAAAACTTCCCTTACATATATGTTCATAAAGTAAAAATAATAACGCTTACCATGAATGTGAGAAGTTCTGTTTGAGTGTCTCGGTTGTTTATTTTAAGTACTACTTATGATTCCTTAGTTTAAGTTCGAAATGAAGCAGTGGTACGAGTATATGATTAAGCATTAATAATATATCAGCATAATTAATAATAAATTATGTTTATAGAGATAGCCATCTAAATAAATAATGAATAAATAACCTTTATCAATCCTCTAAATGAGAAGAGTTGATTGTCTGTAAATATTAAATACATTATTATAAATTGAATTAGGTTCAATAAGTGTTTTTTGTATGACATAAAAACTGAAGTTTCCAACAAAAAAATGTAAGAAAATTAATAAGGGTACAACAGAGAAATGAGGGCAAATGTAGTATCTATGTTGCTATTAGTAACAAAGAAATTTCTTTTCTACAAATAAATACATGTAAGATATATATTTTTAATAAAAAAAATATAGGATTGTAATTAATCGTCTGCACATACTTTTATTCTATTTTTAGAAAATTTTCACACTGGCTATTTCTTATGCTGTTTATCGAATTTTTCATATGTTTCATTTTTCGTAAATAATCAAATAATGCTTTCAGGTAAGTGTTTAAAATGGTGATATTCTCGATATTCACTTCTCTGCTATATCAAGTTTTTATTGAAATTATTACAGTAGTGTAACCATCTAAAATTTGTCGAGATTTAAAAACATTATTCCGAAATTTAATCTAGAGGAAATGAATATTCGTTTATATTTTATTTTATTAGAGATTCATGCGAAAAAACAAAAAAAAAAAAAAAGGAAGAAACAGATTTAGTAAGGAACATCGTGATTAAGTTATACAACTATTGCTACAGCGTTTTAAGTTAAACTCAGAAAGTTTTAAATTGAAGTTTAAAAGAATCAATGTAAACCAGTTTAGATAAAAATTAAGTTTTTTTTTTTTTTTTTTTTTTTTACTCAACATATATTTAAACAGTTGGCAAAATGGCTACAACTTTAGTACAGCGAAATTTAAGATTTAGTGGTGCAGTAGCCAAAGTTTTCATTTCTGCAACCTCGTTAGCCATTTTAACTCTAGTTCTGCATTTAAAACATAGCTAAATAATAAAATAATGCAAATGATGATAATATTTATACTAATAATAATGAAATATTTACGATATTCGCATGAATTATTTATTTTCAATGTGTCTGCTTAGATCATACATTTAAAAAAATCATATAGAAAATATGCATTTTTAAAAATTACAATTTTACATCTGCAAACGCCATTTAAAACTTAGAAATATATAGAGAATATTACATTTTGTTTTAATTTAAGTAAGCGCATAGGTTCTCAATTTTTTTTAAAACAAGCAGTAAAACCAAAAAATTTCCATCAAATAGTAAGAAAAATTTAAAAGTCGACAAGGGTTCATATACTAAAGCTGTAACGTAATATCTTCTTGATATTACGAAAGTATTTCTATTAATATATAACTATATATATATATATATATTTATATACAGTGGTGGACATAATTATAAGACACCTATCTAATTTGACAAAGAGTGAAAGAAAACATTCAGAGCTCTTAAAAATGTTTTATCGAATACGTCAAAAACATAAATTTATTCTGTTATCATACATAATTATTTTATAATAATGATTTTTTCATACAATTTAATGAAAGAACTTAAAAATATAATGGACAAAATTATAAGACACCAACCTTTTTTTCCAAATACGGTGGTCAACATAATTAGCAGACATTAATGGTCTAAAAGACAATCCTCTAACATGGTTATTCATTATTTAGTGGAGCCGCCATTGTTTTTTATAACATGAAAGATCCAATTTAGCATCGAATCTATCAATTCTAACAAAATACCACAACACAGTTCTTTCAAAGCACATTTTATAGCATTCTTTAGGTCTTCGACACAGGTAAACTGCCTCCCATTTCGGTAAACTGCACGAGCTAAGATCCCCCACAAGTTTTCGATGGGATTTAAGTCTGGGGAGCGAGAAGGCCATGGGAGAACATTGATACATTGCTCTGAAAGCCCCTTTTTTTTGTTTCGTGTGATGCATGAATCGGCGCGTTATCGTGTTGGAAAGTGTAGTTTTCGCCACAAAGAAGTTCACCGTATATGGCTAGTTGATCTTTAAGAAGATTCTTATATTTTTCGGAATTCATTCTTGAATGCACAAAAACAACATCCGTTTTCCCATGAGCCGAAAAACCAGCCCAAACCATTACTGAGCCTCCACCCATTTGGCGGCTCATTAGTACATGAGGAGACTTAACGTAAATCATGCCAATATTGAAACCCGGCAGGACCATCCACGTTAAACTTTTTTTTATCAGAAAATAACACAGAGTACCATTTGGAGGTCCAGACCATAGTTTGTTTAGCGAAGTTTAGACGCTCCATTTTGTGCCGGCTTAGAAGCGGTGATTTTTTCTTCAATTTTTTATATTTCCCGTAGGAAGCATTATGCAACACCCTGCGAATGGTTCTCCTTGAACAATTCAGTTTCAAAGCATTTTTAATGAATGCAGTGGTCGTCTTATCCTGTGTAGCGAGCGAAAGCATATGGCGTCTGTCTCTCGAGGACAAGCAAGGAGTACGTCCAGATCTTTTCATCACCGATCCATTAATTCCTTTTTTCAAAACGTTTCTAATTGCACATCTAGAGCGTTTAATAATTTTTGAAATATTATTAATTGAAGCACCAGTTCCATATAATCTCTAAATTTCGCGAATTTCACTTTCTTTTAATTCGGTACCTCGTGGCATGTTTGTAAATGCGTGAAGTCGGTTACCGTCTGCTTTAGTTAACTGCTGACGCCATAACAGCGTGCAGAAAATTTGCATATTGCACATTATTTTCGAAAAAAGCAGGTGTTTTAATTAAAATGTTAGGGTGTCTTATAATTTTGCCCATAGTATTTTTAATTTTTTTTTTATTAAACTCTATAAAAATATCATTTCTGTAAAACAATTACGTGTGATAACAGAATAAATTTATGTTTTTGACACATTTGATAAAACATTTTTAATAACTTCTTAGTAACTAGTAGATAACATTTAGTAACTAGTTATCTTAAATTAATTTATTTTTAAAAATTATTAATATTAAATACTTTAATTTTTAGACTATAATACCTGATTAAATATAATATAGGATCGTTTATTTTGATGCTGAGTAAAAGATGGATTACTTTCGGACCAAAGCAAAATAAGATTGAATTTTAATTGAAAAGCTAAAAATGCTATAAGACGTTATCAAGTGCTATCTCCATACCATTGAGCAAAATAATGTAGGTTTTCTGTATTTGATAAGCATTTTAGCAAAATATCAAATGAGAGCACAAACCTACAAGAAAAAATTACCTTGAAATGAAATAAATGTAATAAAGACAGAATATCCTGTTTTTTTAAATAAATATTTTCCAGAAATGTTTGATTTTTTTTTTTTTTTTTTTTTTATTTATTTATTTATTTATTTTTTTTTTAGAATACTATTAACTGAATTCATACAGATATTTTGCATTGCATGTAATATAGGCAAGATTTATTTATTTATAATTTTAATTGATCTATATTTTTAACTGATCTAAAACAAGCATTGAATATTTGAATAAAATTCAATGCAACAATCCTTCCTTCTTTTTTTTAATAGTTAAATTCATCATCCCCACCCACCCAACCAACAACGCCACCCAACCTCCTAAATCAAACATTTTCCAACCCATCCTCCACCTTTTCTATTGTCTTTATATATATATATATATATATATATATATATACATTTGATTTTCTTTATAAATATTTTATACGCAGATTTAGTACAATTATTAGTATTTTTATTTCCCTTTTTTATTATTAATTACTAAAATGATCAGTGCCAATGTTTAAAACTGTTATAATTTATTTTATTTATTTATTTATTTATTTATTTTTTTAATATTAATAAAAATCTACACAGTAATTATTTAGATAAACAATTATTTTTATTTAAAAAGAAATTATTATATCTATTACATTTTCGTTAAAATTTCAAATATGCATTCCTTTTTGTTTTCAACTTAAATGCTACTTGAACAGCGATTCCTTTAGTTCATTGATTACAAATATTGGACGCGGAACAAAATCACAAGCAATTCAAAGAGAATATTTTCGAGGACTATTTATTGATTTATTGTTATTACTGCAACATTTAACAAAGGATGCAATTTGAAATATAATTAATGGATACTCATTTAAATAAAATTATAGCATACAGAAAAATTGTGCTATATGCATGCTTTTTAACTCAGATAATTTCATTACAAAACTGATTTATTTCATGAAATTACTCGAATATTATTAAACGTTTTCAGCACTCATATTAGAATAATTTATAATTAGGGGGCATTTTTTGCTTGAAAATTTAATTAAATACAATATTTAAACAAGCTGTACTTCAAAAGATAATAAAATTTCAAAAATATTAAACAAAAAGAAAAAAAAAGTCCATAATGAAGAAAATTGTTTTATAATACAAATCTGAGAAAAATCGCCATTTATGAGTGAAATTAAACGCTGTTACTATTTCAGAGAATGGATATTCTATTGTCTCTATGAACAATTCTTTCTACAAATAGTTTATTTATTTATTTATTTATTGAGGTTTTTATATGCTTAAATATGAAATATTTACGATACATTATCCACTTTTTAATTTACTTGATTTAATTATTTATTTTTTATCAAAATGAGCTGCTTCAATTTAACTTTGCATTACTTTTAAGCAAAAGTTTCTAATTATTTTTCGCAATTTTGGTAGGCTTCAATTTACTAAAAATTTCTAAGAAAATAATTCATTAAACTCTATAAGAATTACATGATATTATTCACGTTATAAATTTCAGTAATATTTATAACATAATATTATTAATTTCTTTTTAATTAAAAGAATGTCCACAATTTAGAATGTCCACAATTTTCGTAAAAAAATAATTCGCAGAAAAATGATTATTTTAAAATACGTGATTTTGTTTCATTGAAACAACAAAAATACAAATTCACCACATAATTTTTATTTTTTAAATAAGTATTAGAATAATCAAATACAATACTTTATAGTTTCACAATTAGTTTCTTTTAACATTAATAAAAATTAGCAAAATAATTACGGGAATTCCTAAATATTTAATTTTTATTAATTAAAAAGTTATAATTAAAATTTTGATATTTTTCACAGAATTATCAAATGTACGCTGCATTCCTTTTTGTTTTCAGCAAATACATTCTATAAGAATTCAAACTATTTCGTTTTCAGTGTTATCAAAACGTAACTTAAACAGAATTTCCTTTATTTCATTGATTACAAATATCACTTTTTAATTAAACAGACGGAACAAAAGCAGAACCAATCCGAAGAGAATATTTTCGAAGGCAATTTATTGATTTATTGTTATTACCACTTCATTTAACAAAGGAGGCAATTTAAAATATAATTACTCGACATTTATTTAAATAAGCTATAACATGAGTAAAAATTAAGCTGTATGTCTTTAAAAAAAAAAAAAAAAAAAAAAAAAAACTCAGATAACTAAAAAGTTTTATAATTGACAGGGTTTTCCATAAAGTTTGAATATTCTTAATTATATTCAATAGTGACTTAAGGCGTTAGTTACCTTTGAGCAGAGAAAACGTCAGCAATAAATGACCATAAATTTATTAATAACTACCAGGCTTTGTCCGCTTTGCTGGTCAGTATATTTAAAGAAATTATAAACAAAATCACTCTTTTTTTTATATACATATCGCTTTATAAACAAAATATAAAAATGAAAAACTATTGAAATTACTCAAAAGTTCGTTAAACGTTTCGAGCTTTTTCTGACCTCTCCTCAGTAATAACATCAGAAAACGAACGTTGAAACAAACAAAGAGAATTCTTTTACAAAAGTGAGGTTTATTTACCTGGAACTTCGTGTGCCTCATTAAGAAGGGAAGATTGAAAACCTGGAACATAAAAAAGAAGCAAAACAAGAAAAAACTTGTCTTACATTATTCAATACTAAAAGAAATGACGACAAAAAAACGACGATCATACGACGAAAAATTCACACAGTTTGGGTTAAATTGATCTCATTCTATAAAACTGACGACTTGAAATCCTTTTAGTTACTTAGAATAAGCCATTAATAAAAGAGGGTTGTAATATGAACCTTGAAAGATCTTGGAATACAAATTTTAAAGTGTAAACTTTAATGTATCCATTACAGGTACCACTAATAAGCTTAAAATAACTATTTGCATTCTTTTTGATTCAAATAAAAATATATTTGTATATTTAAATCTGTGTATGTACACATTGTTGTTTTAATTATATATTTTATTTTCTTGCATAGTTAGATGTGTACTAATTTTAATATTTACATTTACATAATATATACATTTTATTTTATAAAAAAGAATAATAAAAACTTAAAACAAGAATATAAAAAATGTTCAGTTTCTCAATTCAGTTAAATTCCACATTTTTTTTTCTTCTTTTTTTATAACCTACTAAAATCAGAAATGTTTTCATGAATGATGTAAAATTTAACTTTTCAACTACAAGAGTTGAAGGAACATAGAAACTTTACGCATCAGTTACCTAATACAGAATTCCACAAGTTTTATTATCCAAAACTAAACTGGACAACCTAAAAAAATATTTACAGTGCTTTGAACTGAACTGCTACATAAAGAATATTATCTTAAATGAACTGTCGAAATACGCTGCCACACTTTTAAAAGGATTTATTCGAGATTTTTGTAATGCATTTTTTCAGCTTTTTTTTCTTTTTTCTTTTCTTTTATATTTAATAATAATTTCGTTTAAAGAAAATCAAAACCTTAATTAGATATGTGTAAATATATATATATATCTTGTGTATGTGTAAATTCAGTGATAAATCTGCATACCATACATTATTCTTTAATCTAAACTTAATTGATGTCATCGATAACACATCCTTTCTAAATAAGTTAATATGATTATATATTACAATATTTCGCAATATATATCATAAATAAATAAAAAAAAACTAAAAACTTTATTTCTTTTTAAAATAGTTTTATTAATAAATGAAATAGTGTAAAGAATTTGGTTCTAATCAAAGATGTAATTTTTAAAAAGTAAAAATTCTTTTATTTTAAATTTATTCAAATTAGTTGAATTTACTTAAGAAATGCATTTATATAATTAGTTTTGTAATTAGTAATTTATATTTCCTGTTTTTGCTATTTTAAATTCTTTTTCCTTTCTTTCTTTCTATTTTTTTTTTTTTTTTTTTTTTTAAATAGGTAACTTGCTAAAACGGGAACAACTAATTATATTATAATTATAAGGCTTACATCTCTATATAAATTAATTTCATGTAATTAAAGAATGCATAATAAAAGACATATTAGATCATTCTTGCATCACTTTATGTTACTCAAAATGATTGAAAATCCTGCAGTTACGGTATTATAATGTGTGCGGAACACGTTGATTTTTTCCCTTTAGTCTATAATCTCTTGTACGTTTTGTGCAAAGTTTTACGCATAAAAATAATTTCCTAGAGGAAAGGGAGCAAATAAATATTATCTACCCTTTGAAAATATTATTAAATAATTTACCTTTAAAATGTTATCCTACTCATCCACTGAAAGAGACTAGCTTAAATGTTTACAGAAACAGTTGTTATTTAAGCGTACAAAAAGAAAGTTATTTTAACACTCTAGCTTACTATATATAATTGCGGACGCCAAATAAATTTAAAGCATACAAAAGAAGTTATTTTAAACTTCTAAGCTTTCTAAAAACTAAATAATTTCTAACAACAAAATCTATTTGCTGCTTTTATTCCACAGAAAAATTTGAATACTCAGAAAAAAAACAAACTAGATGCATGCACACGAGCATCATCTGAATAATCTTTTCTTTTTTTTTTTTTACAATAACAAAAATACATCACGTGAGTTAAAAATATAAAAATGAGAGAATAAAATAAAACATGGACAATATCTAACATCCTCCCAACTTTTGATTATATCTTATAATCAAAACTCTTCATTTTGATATTTCTAGTAGATTTCATAAACTTCATAAAATCAGTCTGTCTGGCATTTTAATTAGTCTTCCAGATGTAGTCTTTCTAATTTCTATGCAGGACTTATCCTCCAAAGACTTTTCAATTTGTGGTTCCTTCACAGCTGGATTAGGAAACGTATTTTCAGCACCGTCACTAGACGATACTTCTAGAGGATAGATTCTTTGTATTGGTCGAAGTATCTCTGAATGAGATGTTTGTAACTTTACGAGGCGCACTTTTCCATCTTTGCCATGAATAAGCTCTATGATGCGTGCTAATGGCCAGTGCATCCTTTTTTTATTGTCCACTCCCACCAATACAATGTCTCCTACAGAAACTGTCTGTTGGCTTCTTCTCACATTCGGTCGCTGAATAAGTAAACCCAAATACTCTGATCTAAATCGATTTCTTAAACTTTTCTGCAGTGCTTGTCTATATTTAAGCCTTCGTTTGAAAGAGTTTCCCTCGACTGCATCAATGTCTGGTACAATATATTCATGAATATCTTTCAAAAACATGGCAGGAGAAATTGGCTTAATATATTCTTGCTCTGACATGTAAGTCAAAGGTCGAGAATTGATAATGCTTTCGCAATCAGCCAATACAGTAATGATTTCTTCATAATTCAAGCACGCTCGCCCAAGGACTCTTTTTAATAGATCTTTCATCAGTCTGATGAGCCTCTCCCACCATCCGCCCCACCACGCCGCAGTTGGCGGTTTCAAATAGTTGGCTGCACCAACAAAATTAGAGCCATTGTCGCAATATATAATGGAACATCTTCCTCTACGAGATATAAATCTTCTTAAAGCCATCAAAAAAACTTCGGTAGATGCTGATGTAACAAGTTCAAAATGTACTGCCCGATAGATAGCACATGTGAACAAGATAACCCAACTCTTTTGATTGTCTTTCAGAAACAAAGGACCAGCCATATCAATACCAATGATCTGAAACACAGCTGCATCTTTTACTCGATTTTCTGGTAGAGAAATAGGCGAAGATTCCACGTTCTTAGAATTGAATCTTTTACAAGTAGTACATTTAGATAAAACCGATGTCACAGTTCTTCTTCCATTCAAAATCCAATATTTTTCTCTAATCAAATTTAAAAGAATCTGAGGACCTGCGTGACAATTTTTCAGATGAAAATTTGAAATTAGTCGTTTAACAACTTCATGGTTAGATGGTAGAACGATAGGTGTCAGAAAATCCTTCTTGTTTTGTCTATACAAAATTTTAGTTTTCAAGCGTATTATATCTTCCTCATCTTTGAAAGTCTCAAGAGTTTTCAATTTCTCATAATCTTTAGAGGAAAAAGCTTCTTTCTGAATCATCCACGCTATTTTCATTTCTGCTTTGTGAAATTCCTGACTTGTCAATTCTCCTTTCACTTTATCCTTTGGATTACAAGTATTATGTTTAAAACGGAGAATCCAACCCACAAGGCGAACGATTTTCTCATAACATGAAAAATAGTGATAGTACCAAGTATTCTGTGAATTTTCATCTACATTTATCAGTAATTCTGTAGATTTTAACTTTTCTCTTTCAACGTCTCCTTAATTTGTATTCTGGCAGATGAAATTCATATGTTTGTTGTACTCATATGGATTCTTAAGCCACGATGGACCCTTCCACCATTTCAGAGAGACAAGTTGTTTGGCTTTACAACCTCTAGAGGGTAGATCCGATGGGTTAATTTCACTGGGAATATATTTCCATAAAGAAGGATCAGTCAAACTCCTTATTTCTTGAACTCGGTTCCTGACGAAAACTGACCAGTTCTCTTCTCTGATTATCCATGCAAGAACTGTCGTGGAATCCCTCCAAAAATATCTTTCCATATTTTCCCAACTGAATGCTTCTGTTACTGATTTCGAGAATCTAGCACCAATCAAAGCCGCTAGAAGCTCCATTCGAGGTATAGTTGAACACTTTAAAGGACTGATGCGGGATTTGGCAGCCAGAAGGAACATTTTCACTTGATCAGCTTTTTCTATTCTCAAAAAGACAACGGCAGCATAAGCCTGATTACTAGCATCATAAAATGTATGAAGAGTACATTTTTTTAAATTATCTGGAGTGACTTGAATGTATCGCGGAATCACAATTTCTTCCAATATATTTAATTCACGAAACCATCCGATAAACTCGTTTTTTAGATCCCCGGTAATTTCTTCATCCCAGGTTAAACCAATTTTCCGAGTTTTCTGTAACATCATCTTGGGGCAAATCATGACTGGTGAAGTAAAACCAATTGGATCAAAAACTTTATGTGCCACTGATAGCATAGTACGTTTTGTTATTTTTTCCAGATTTACATCTTTCGTCCAGGATACATTGACCTTTAAAATGTCCGAAAATCTGTTCCAGTGAAATCCAAGTACAACAGCTTCTTTACCGTGTTCCGTGTCCTTTCTCTCTTCTGTATGTTCCCATCCTCTTAGGTCGAATCCGCCTTTAGACATTGGGTTTTTAGAGCATGTAATAAATCTCTAACTCTTCCTCCGTACGGACACTCGTAACAACATTGTCAACATAGAAGCTTCTCAACAATCTTTGCTTAAGTTCTGGGTCGTATTCTTCATCATTTTTAATATGGTATTCTATTACTGAAGCTGGCAAAAAAGGTGAACTCTTGACTCCAAAAACGACTCTAGCATGACGAAATATTCTAAGCTCACTTTGTTCTGGATTGCTCCACCAGAGGAAACGTAAAAAATCCCGATCTTCTTTTCGGATGCTTATTTGCAAAAACGCTTTCTTGATATCAGCTAAGACAACGAATTTATTTTCTCTAAATCGCAAAAGTATGTCAGGAATTAATTCAATGAGATTTGGACCGCAGTGTAGACATTGATTCAAAGATGGATGGTTTTGGATTCTTGCTGATGCGTCAAATACTGGACGAATTGGAGTAGTGCTATTCTCCTTTATAACTGGTCGATGAGGTAAGTAGTGTCCATAAAAGGACCTTTCACATTGAGGAACCTCTTCAATAATTTTGTCGCCAAGCCATCCTAAAAGTACTTCCTCATATTTTTCATAAATATTACTCGCAAGTAGTTTTTGTGTGACATTGGTTAACCTTTTCTTGGCTAAACACAAATTATCAGGTAAAGGTGGTTTATCTTCAGCCCATGGCAAGGATATTTCATAACGACCGTCTTTATTCCGTGTTACTGTCTGTAGAAAGTGTTCTTTTACTTGACGATCTATTTCCATCTTAGATAGCTTTTCGATTGGATCACTTATTCCAAGTAAATCTAATCTCCATAAGTCGCAAATTTCTGCTTCTTTTACAAACATGGAAGTAACTGTTAGCGCTAAATTTTCTTTAGATGAACTTTTTTGATGAACTTTTCCCATTAATGTCCAGCCAAAAAGTGTTTCCATTGCAACTAGCCCAGAAGACAACTCTTCTCTTCGACCTGTCAATAATTTACCGATTATATCGGCTCCAATCAGTACTTGAATAGATTCATCTGCATCGCCAACATCTGTCAAAACAATGCCTTTCTCGGCCAATTCTTTCAGCCAAGAACGTTTTCCCACAGGTTTAACATTTTCACATATAATATTTTGATCCAAAACCTCAAAATTGCATCTGAATTTCCCTGTCAAATCTCTTAATCTTATTTTATAAAACTTATGTTCATATTCTTTGGTTGAGACTCCGCCAAAAAGTGAATGTACAACCTTTTCTTTTTTAATGGCTGCATATTTCATTTCTTCTGCTAATTTCTTCAAAATATACGATCTTTGTGAACCAGTATCCAAAATTAGACGAATATCCTTTTCTTTATTATCTGAGACGACTTTTGCTTTGAGAGTTTGAAGAAATACCCTTGGATTTTTATTGAAATTTGCCATATTTACTTCACTTTCATTTGACTTTTCTTTCTCTTCTCTTTCATTTGTTTTGCCTTTATCAAGACTTTGGCACATCACGGTGGAATGTTTTCTATCACAGATAAAACACTTCAGGACAGCTTTACACTGTTTGGTAGTGTGGCCTGACCCCAAACAGAGGAAACAGCACTTCTTATCCTTTAGAACATTCTGCTTCTCATTAAAACTCATCTTTCGTGCCGTAAAACAGTCTGAACTCATATGCTTTCCATCACAAAACACGCAATTTTTCTTTAGATCCTGTTTAAAAGAAGTCGTTAATAAAGTGTAGGCAGTGGGTATAGGCTTAACAACATCAGTGTAAGTCCTCCTTTTTCTATAATTTCGGTCATCATTTTTCTTCCCCAGACCAAAACCGGCTACCGCCAAATTTATTCTTTCATCTCCTTCAACTTCACATTTGAGAAATTGCATCAAATTGTCCAACCGTTCTTTCGCATCAGAACTAGTAGAAACAATGTTACTTCTATTCCAAGCTTTCAAAAATTCAACTGGAAAACAGGATTCTACCATAGGATATAATATAGAAGCGCATTTATCAGTAGTGACACCCAACGTTTCAAGAGCCCTTAAATATGATTCAAGTTTATCGTACAATGAAGTAAGAGAAAATTTTTCTTTTGTATGCGCAACTATAATTAATTTTAATAATTCTCTAACGTACACATCAACTAGAAGATCATCTCTTCCATAACGAGCTTTTAGACTCTCTATAACTTTGGCATAGTTGGCGCCAGTTGGTGGAAAACTATCTACAACTTCTCGTGCTCTGGAACCAGCGACCGTTTCTTGAATGAGGTACTGGAATTTGTTTGCTGGAGAAATATCGTTATCTTTATCTATCTGCTCAAACTGACTCCAGAATGGTAGCCATTCTTTTAAATCCCCATCAAATTAGCGAAATTGTAACTTGGGTAAGGAAATTTTTCTTCTAGATGCATTATTTTCACTAACAGTTAAAATTGACTCACCCTGAATGTGTGCCGTGACTGTATTCTAGCTAATTCCACCTGTTGGTCTAATTCCATCTTCTTTATTTCTAATTCAAGTTTTTGTTGTTGAAGATCTTTTTCTCTTTCTTGCCTCTCAACAACAGCCGTTGATAGGATTTCTTGCACAAAACTGGGATCTTTTTTATATTCGTTGCTATTCAAGATAATTTCTTTCATGGTACCAATAGTACATTCAGGAGGAATTATTTCGCCAAGCTCTTCCGCTACAAACTTCAGATTGGCTTTTCTAAAACCTTTAATTGCTTGAAACATATTGTTTCACTTCGTCCTGTCGCGCAGACACCACAAAATGTTATTTAAGCGTACAAAAAGAATGTTATTTTAACTCTCTAGCTTACTATATATAATTACGGACGCCAAAGAAATTTAAAGCATACAAAAGAAGTTATTTAAACTTCTAAGCTTTCTAAAAACTAAATAATAATTTCTAACAACAAAATCTATTTGCTGCTTTTATTCCACAGAAAAATTTGAATACTCAGAAAAAACAAACTAGATGCATGCACACGAGCATCATCTGAATAATCTTTTTTTTTTTTTTTACAATAACAAAAATACATCACGTGAGTTAAAAATATAAAAATGAGAGAATAAAATAAAACATGGACAATATCTAACAACAGTAGCTTCACAATCGTAATTAGACCCATTTTCATCAGTGTCTGCTAACCACTCCACCGGCCACTGTAGTATGTGAAAGGCTACGTTTACCCCCGAGTTATCTTGGGATGGCCGAAAATTTTCTGGGATTCACACATTTCTCCAATAATACTATGCTTTTCCAAATATTTCAATTCAAGCTTTTGCGCATAATTACAGTGTGATTGTTCCTAGTAATTATTATTTTATTCATCATTTCCTCAGTTTTTCTGAATAATTTATTCATGATCGTTTCACCTAATTGGTTTATTTTTCGAATTTATCTTTCCATATCTATCCAAATGTAATCAATGGTATTTATAATGGTAAGGTGCAAGGCGGAGCATATCAGGTCAAATATGGGGGTACACGTTTAACTTAACGTTTTCTAATAATTCAACTTTTAACACATCTGTGAACTGATGAACATTGCATTTTGGTGCAAAATTAATTCAGTTTTTAATTTTTTTGGTTGATCACATCTATGATTTCGTGTAGTTTTTGTGTGACAGGCAGCGTGTTATCAATAACAATCACTATGATTTTTCGGTAAGTTATAGTTTTTCTAATTCCTATTTAAATATATATGTTTATTTGAGATTACTTGTACGTCATTATCGTTTTGCGTTTATTGGTTTTGCATATTAATTTTGTTTTTGGCAAAAATCTTATTCTCCTCACCCCACCTTGTACACAGAACAATAATTCGATGTGAAGCATTTTCTGATTTAATAAGAAATTTATTGTAAGAGAGAATTTTTTTTTCTCTTCAACTTAAGTCGTGTACGGTTAGTCTAATATCACTACAGTTAAATTTATCTCGTTAGCTGTTCTTTCTTAAATTTCCCTTTTTTTTTTTCTTTCTTCTTCATCTTCATTTTTCTTTTTTCTATGGGGATCAAATTTAGAATTGACGCTTTCTACATTGATTAGGATAAATTAGGACGCAGTGATCATCAAATTCATTCATATATCCAATTTAACCTATGAATAACTTCCCCCACTATTATTCATTACGCAATGTATACTTTTAAATAGCATTTCCCTTTTCATAAAATTTGTGACTGATAAATTAGCTCTTGTTTTTTAAAATCGATGTTTTTATTTATTTATTTTATTTATGTATTTATCTTTTTGAAGCTGAAAATCACAAAATTGTATTTGCAGAAATTTTGCATTTTACAGCTTCAAAACAAAATAATAAAAACTTTAAAATCTATTCTTGAGAAACTATTTATTTAATGATAATGGCTTTTCAAAATTTGTAAACGTAATTTAAAAATATGCTTTATATGATGAATAATAATGGGGAAAATTTCCCCATAGGTTAACATGGAATTTGAATGACTTTGACGAAACCTTTCAGTCGTTTTAGGAGAAACTCCGGCATTTTCATTAGCCTGTTTTGTAAAATGCGTTACCGAAATAATTATTCCACCATTTAATATTACTTTCCACAAAATCAAAGTTATCACAGTAGTGAATATAAATTAAAAAAAAAAAAAAAAAAAAAAAAAAAAAAACGTAAAGTATTAATACAGTTGGAACAAACCTTATATTCACTTGAACTACCATATGGAAAATAATTACTGATATTCTGAATCAAATTTGTATACTAATATTCAATTCAAACAACAAACAAAAACATATAACGATAAAACAACAAACAAAACTGCATCAGAGACAAAATTTTAGAAATACTTTTCTCAAACATTGCAGTCACCACTTTTTAGAATAGACTCATTTTTGTATGTTTTGGGTTCGAATGGCAGAACGGACAGTACAGGCAGAGTAAAAAAAAAAAAAAAAAAAAAAAAAAGGAAATAGTTAACAACCATACTTATTTCAATGAAAATGTTATCAACGATTTAAAAGTTGTATTTGTATTAATAATACGTATGTAATATTCAATTGAAAATAAAATATTGCATCAAAGAGTCACATCATAAGCAGAATTCAAATATTGTTTTAGATACAAGTAATAAATAGAATCTCCCATTAGGGGATATTCGTGAGTAATCGTAATCTGGTAATCGGATTATTGAACTCTCGCCTGAAATAAATAATGCCACGTTAAACAGTAAATAAGTCAACATCACAGAAGTTTATCATTTCCCTCTGTTGCACGGTTCCAGAAATTCTGTTTATATCTATGATAAATTATACTTGCATTTAAAAGGCAAAACTTGTAAGGCGAAGAAAAAGATTCTCAGAGTCAAAAGTAAAGAATAAGTTAGACATTTAGGATGTTCATTAATTTTTTTTTTTTAGTTTAAAATGAAAGAGTAAATTTTATTATTTCAGAATAATTCTAAGCATTTTTTAAAAATACAACCAGAAGCAAAAGAGTTTCATAAGCACTAATTTATGTGAAGATGCATCTACACGTTAATTTATATGAAATTCTGTTCAGTAGTTTCTGAGATACACTTGCCAAAATATGTCGCACAAACAGGCAAACATTTTCTAAAAATGATCAAATCTTGTTCCGGGGCTCTCAAAAGGAGTAAATCAATCGAAAATCGGAAGTATTGGGTTGTTCGATGAATAATGTCATTTTTTTCATGTTTTTCAAAGTGAATTTATTTATATAAAAAACAAACATTAATCAATGATATATTGACCATTTTGTTGGATGACCTTTTGCCATCTTTCGGTAAGTTGAAAAATTCCACGTTCGAAAAAGCCTTGGTTTTTAGAAGTGAAGGTTTTAAAAAACGACATTATTTATCGAACAACCCAATAGAATTTTTTTACGAATTCAATACTAAATGTAGGAGAATGTGACAAATACAAACAGGTTAACCATAACAAATGATTTTTAACGGAATATTCTAAAGCGGTCATAGAGTAGAATTTTTGGTTCATATACTGCATTCAAACTCATTTCCAAGTTATTTTAAAGTACATTCCACTAATGAATTTATGCACAAACATTCTGGTCTGTAAAACCATTTCATTAAAAAAGCCAAATATCAATAGATGGTTAATGTCACGAATTGAGAGGTGTGACATATTCAGTTGTTTTAACACTTCAAAAATAATTTGCGCATTTTGAAGTTTATTTGTTTCCAACTTAGGTAAATTTAGTGGTACTGGTTTAAATTTTGATGATTATGATTCATATAAACTCAGCCAAATATGTTCTTCATCTTAATAAACAAAGAACTTTTCAAGCTTAAAATAATTTCGAAGTTTGACGCAAACCACTGACGACAATCCAGATAGCGGAAGATTATCTCAAATCTTTAGCAGATATTTGATTAATTACGCAAGTTCTAAATTTGATTTGAAATAACTTAAATTTTTGTTTGATTATAGTAATATATTTAATCTTCCAAATATCAGAGTAGTGAATATTTCCTGATTTTTCACTTTTTAAACATAAATTTTGACTAACCCTGTAAAATTCATTTCACTGCAGGATACTCTATTATAATGAATGTTTTCCATAAGCCCTGATGATGGACATTTCTTAACGCATAATAACCGAGAAAAAAAGGAAACATACATCATATATTTTACTAGCTGACCCGTCCGGCTTCGCACTGATGAACAAATTTTAGTTAAAGATGGATTGATATGTAAAAAATCAAGAAATATATCAGTTTATATGTTATAGTCAGGTATTATTAACTGGAAAGTCAAAATATAATTTTACAATTATTTTTTTTAATTAGTTGTTAAATGTTGGCAATTTTTACTTAATGCTATTTATTTATTTATTTATTTCATAAAAAGAAACATTTCTTTACTCATGAATAAAAAATATTGAAAAATAAACCTATGACATGAAAATGTTTTTGATAAAATTGACGTCATAATAGCTTTAATTATTATTTATTTTTTCATTTCGCAAATATATTTAATTTTTTCCATAATTAATTATTATTTTAATAATGTATATTAAAGGAGAAATCAATAATATGAAACAATATTCGTACAATATATACTATTACAGAATCTGGTGTGAAACAATCACACGACTTCCATTACCCACTATTACACGTAATATATACAATTTTTTGGAGATATTACTTGCATTTTTTGAGATTTTCGAATAAGAGAAACTTGATACACGTATAAAGACACATACAACAGAGTTTGCATAGCGAGTTAAAAAATAAGGAAAAAAAAAAAAGACAGTTATTTTTTTAAACACGAATTTCCGAGATCTAAAACTGAACTACCTAATCAGGATGACCGTTAATATTCCTGTAATAAGCACGTAATACTTGAGAAAGGTTATCTAAATTGGATTAAAGAAAAAATTTTCAAGAATACGTTAGAGCCGTTTTTGAGATACCAACTTTTACCAAAACTTAGCATACTCAATTATTGACCTAAAAACAATAATTACATACAAAAGGATATTTAATAGGAAGTTAACATGGCGAGTTTGAAAAAAATCCGTACAGGCGTTTTTAAAGGAACGCACTTGCGAAGTCTGAAATTGAGCTGTTTATAGAGGACGCCTATCAATTTCCCTGATCTAACCAACCATATCATTCGAAAGGGCATCTAACAGATTATTTATATAGCAACTTTGAAGAAAATCATTAGAGGTGTTATTGAATATGGGCTTACGGTTCCATTTCTGGTTTTCGATGACCCAATTCCGGTTTTTCAATTTTCAAGAAAATTTGGAAAATTTATCTGTACACCAGACCTGAATCACTTGTGAAGTTTAGTAGTTCTATTTTTATTAGTTTTGGAGATATGACAGCCAGAAGATTACACACACACGTGCACATATACACACACACTGACCAATTGCCAAAACCTATACAATACTTCCACTACTTACGGTAGTAGGGTAAATGAAGTAAACACATACATCTCGTATTTACTACGATAATATAAAGATTTTCGTATTACGTTTTCGATCGCCAGATACAAAAATCGCCAATGACGATAGATATCAAATCTATGCTTTGTTTTCAATTAAAATATTGAAACTTTTAATTTAAAATTTATTTTACCAAAATTTATTATAGCTTCTAGCACTTAGAGAGAGACAGTGTAACTTTTGATTATTGAAAGAAAAAAAAAAAAAAAAAAAAAAATCGGCTTTTTAGTTCTAGCGATCGTTTTCTACATATGCATATAAACCTTTCTTCTTTTTATATTAGTATAGCTATAGAGCATAGGTATATTAAATAGGTTTCCAATCAACATAATGTAACTCAAATAATTAAGTGCTATTTACATTTCAGTAATGGCTGTATGCGCTATGTATATTGAGCTACTTGCCATAACTGTTAGTTGCTAAAAATAGTCGCCAAATAAATTTAAACATCTCAATACGCAAGCGAAGTGTGACATCACTGACCGCCCGTGGATGCAAGAAAAAGATTTTCCATGTTAATCGCTCATTGGATTTTTTTTTTTTTTTTTTTTTTAATTCTAGAAGAATTATTTTCCGATTTTAATCCTCATATTTGGGTATAGATATGTATTAGTTATTGTATGCATGCGTTAGATTGAGTTATTTTGCTGTCAAATTGACAAAATTTTAATTTTAAATTTCAAAACTGTCACCCTTGGCGTTTTTTGTATTTGGCGATCAAAAGCGTAATACGAAAATATACATGCCAGATGTATATTTTCGTAATATGTATTGTACGAAATATTGTTTCATATTATTCGTTACACTCTTAATGTAAGTTTTTAAAATAACCATGATTTTTAAAAGGAATTAAAATATATTCGCCTGATAATTTGGCGATATTTTTTTTTCTGCCAAGGATGACGGATATCAAATCTATTCCGCTGCAACATATTAGTATATTATATCAGATACTTTATTTAGACATTTGAAAACAAACTTGACTTCAAATTATGATAGAATATTTATCCTTTCCCTTTTAATTAGTTTATTAGTTGGATGTTTATTGTGTAAATATCATCCTTTGAAATGAAATGTTTATGTTTTCAATCGAATATGGAAATTTGCCCTTTTTTTTTTCTAGAGTTTTGAAATTTAAAATTCCAATTTTATCAATTTTACAACAAAAACAATTTAATCTAACGGATGCACATGATAACTAATACATATCTATATCCAAATATGGGGATTAAAAATGGGGAAATAATTTTCCTCGATCTTTATTATTTTTTTACAAAAAATCCAGTTCACTTTTTATATTATTGTTCGCGTGAAAATACAGGGTGGACAAAAAGTCACAAGTTTTTTAGGCATGATCACCAATTATTGGTTCCAGCAAGATGGAGCACGCCCCCACTCAACTGAAGAGAATTTGAAGAGAATTTCTGATGTCTTCCAAAACCGAATTATCGGTCTAGGTGCTCCCGAGAAAACTGGAGGAGGTATTGATTGGCCTCCGTATTCTCCAGACATAAACGTCTGCGACTTTTTTCTGTGGGGTGCCGTCAAAGATAAAGTCTATGCGAATCCAATACAAGATTTGGAGATGCTTAAGGATAGAATACGTGAGGAAATTCAAGCCATTCCAGAGACACAAATTCATGCTGCAATTGAGAATTTTTAAATGCGCATCCAACACCTTGTTGCAATTGACGGACGACATTTTGAAAACTTGATACATTAATGCCCATCATTTCGCAATAAAATACCTTTCATTTGGTTTTTCTATCTATCATGGTTGCTTTTTAATTTAATTTTTAAAAAACTTATGACTTTTTGTCCACCCTGTATATTTTATTATATGTCTAAAAATAAATTAATTCGTAAATCTTTTTGGCAACAATTATAAATTAAAATAAATAATATTATAAAATAGAATTTATTATTTTATTTTATTTTATTTTATTTATTTATTTATTTTTAAATTCCAATTTCGTTTACACACATCAGTTTAAACCACGGAGTAATAAAGACTCCGTGGTTTAAACATTGATGCTTAGATCATTATATTATATCATATCATATCAAATTAAATTATTAGAAAAATAAACACTTTTAATTCTATAATGACGTCAGATTTAACGTGTAAGTTTAACAATTAAAAAAGCTTTATATGAATTTCAATTTAATGCACGTGCAAATATATTTCTTTTCTTTTCACGTCAAGATATTTTAAAAACGAAATGAATATGTAAATGTTTCTTTTATGTTGGCAGCAGCTAATTTTTTTAATATTTCATTATTTCCATTACGGCTTCTATGGGGATTCTAATTAAAATGCTCAGATTTTAAACTAAAATTTATTTTATCAAAATTAAATATAGCCTATAACATAATGGCATACTGTAGCTTTCGGTCAGTGAAAGAAGTTTTTAAATCGGTTCAGTAGTTTCAGAGAATAACCTCCACAAACAAACAATTTTTTGCGCTTTATATAATGATATAGATATAGATTACAATAAAACTTTTAATATAAGGAAAGTTAACGGTTTAAAATAAGTAGTTTTTTCTTTACTACTTTTGGACATGAGTTGGCTTCAAATTTAAGGATTTAGTGTCTAAATTATTTTGAGCCTCAAGGAGAAATACCTAGAGGGACATATTGCATGGTGTTTGATAGTGATATCCACTTTGACAGAAATCAGATAATATGTCCCATTTTTGCTTGAAAAAATGCTTTTTTCTTTAAACATAGAAACAAAATAGTTGTGATTCCAATAAAATATTACTACTATAAGAACTATATATATATATATATATATTTATTTAAATACAGATAAGCAACCTGCAGTTATTCTACTAGATTTTCTGAACATTTAGTATATAACAATTGTTTAAATAAATTTAAATGAGAGAAGCGTTTGAGTGTTTTTTTCTAAATAAAATGCCATGTAATGAACTATAATGTATCCAAATTCTTTTGTGCATTCCCATAAAATAACTATAGCTTCTAAGCTCGCCATATCATATGATTATATGTTTTAAACAATTTAACAATAAATCGAACTTTAATTAGTTTGAGCGCATAGCGATAAAACCATTTTTTTTTTTTCATCTTTATCTAGAAAACACTGCAAGTATATCTAATAATAATAATAATTATTATTTTTTTTTTTTTAGTACATCATAATTTCATTAAGATTAATATTGATAAGAAAAGTCAAATATGAAAATATTTTTCTAACTGCATCTTAACCCAGCCACCCAAAGTATTTTCGAGCATTCGCTAATTCTTAGCAAGTATATTCAATAGGAAGTAGCAATAAAATGACAGTATTTTATTAGACTCCGGTATTATACACAACATTATCTTCAGACAAACATATGACTGAAAGCGGATATCTTTTATCATTAACATAGTAACGTTGAAAAATTCACAAAAATTTAAAATACTTCCATTCTAAAAAGAAAATTGATACTTTATTGAAGAAATTAGATGAATGATAAATAAAATTCATTAAAGGATTATTTAAATTATATATATATATATATATATATAATTCCTTTATAAATATTGGGAAATTCTGAAGTAAGAGAAAGTTTTAATGTATTCATGTAATGAACGGAATTCAAAACAACAAGTTAAACCGAAAGAATCATAAATCGTATTTGTTTCTCGAAAGTAATTTTTACAATAACTGTTCACAAGTACAGACACACACACACACAACCAAAATAATAATAATAATATTAATATTAATCTTCAATATGACAAACATTTTGACTTCAAAAATTATTATCATTTATTTATTTATTTTTTTTTTAATGAAGAAGATTTACAAAAATTTTCCTTTAAATATAAATATTGGCATAATAAATTAAAACTTATTTTCTAGTTTCATGTGCTTACTAATTCCTAAAATTTGAAATAGCAAATATATATATATATATATATATCTTGTACTCAAATAGACTCTTTAATTAAAGCAAATATTTGTATACATAAATTTGATTGATACAATATTACAAATAATTTCAAAAATAATTTTTTAAAATACAGCTACACATTAAGCAAAAAATCCTTTCCATTTTCGTCCAACAATGAACTACTTGGTTAAGCTTAATTTAGAAATATATAAAAATAAATTTAGAAATATATAAAAATTATATACTTATAATTACATTCATTAGTTATCAATTATTACAATCACTTTATTTATGAATTGTACCAGAGAAGAAAATCTTAAATAGTTTGATGCTGTGATAGCACCGTCACTGGGTCTCGCCCTGTATGAGAGTCGCCAACGAAGCCAAAAAGCGTGGTGTTCCAAAAATGGAGAAGTACCAAAATATCTTTAAATTCAGGGTATTTTAAAATATCTGGCACAAATGTACAGACAAGCAGAATACACTGAAATAAGGAGATTTAGTACAGGAATTTGTGTACGAAAACGCCGCATGTAAGTGCTTACAGGTAAGAAATATCATTAACAAATTATGTGTAAAAAGACAGGAAAGAAACATTTTTAGTGATTAAACTTCTTAAAACGGCTGATTTAAGATCGAGTACTATAAATGATACAAGATACACAGAAGCGGTGCATATATTGAAGTACATTTGTAAAATTGCTAAGGATATCACGCACATTTCCAAAAAGTGCGGCTAAAATACCATAATCAGACAAAATATGACTTTCGTATAACATGTTAAACTTCAAGAACAATAATATATAACAATTCATTATGTTCAAAAATCTGGAGAAGATAACGATTACTGTAACAGAAACATTTTTAGTTATGTATACTAAAAACGCCATCTCCCACCTCAATGTTGTATTTCTGTACACACATTATTGTATTATTGTACTGAATTTATTTATTTCGGCCACCTTTGCATTTATGTACAGTTTTTTTTTTTTTTTTTTTTTTTTTTTCAGAAATACTATGCATAAACAACGTTGTCCAAGTGGAAGGCAAAAATTCAGAGGTTATATTAATTAATTTATTGACTGTTTTTTTTTTTAGTTTTGAGTGCACTGTACAATGTTTTTATCGTAACCCTATTTTATTTATTTAATTTTTTTTAACCTGTTATTTTTTTAATAATAATAAAAAAACAAATAATATTTTCGTTTTATTTTTGAATGTAATACGGGGGGGGGGGGGGGGGGTGAAACATATGTCACATTTAGTATTTTCACATAACCTGTACTGCAAATAACAGTTCAATTGGTTTTAAAAATGAAATTCTTATGATTTGTTTAGTTTCAGTTAGCTGTGTTATTTGATAAATAAATAATTAGGTAATATATATACACAATTTTCAAAACAAGTAAATATATATATATATATATATATATATATATGTATGTTTTCATTAAAAAAAATCTGAAATGAAAAGGATGTATTATTAATTAAAACATTTTAGGTATGCATCAAGTTACATTTTACCTAGAAAAATTTAATTTGATATAAAATTTTTGTTTACAAAACTATTGCGTTCCTATGTGAATTTCTTTTTAGAATTAATTACATAAATTAGCGTATTTTTGTGTTTTATAATTTTAAGGTAACATGAACGATGCATTGATATGCACCAGAAAAATATTACAAATATTACAATAACAATTTTTAAACTAATTTAAATAATTAAACATTTGCATTCTAAATTTTTTTTTTCGTATGTGCATTTGTATAAACATTAAATTCGGCGTGTCTTTGATTACGAATAAATAAATTTTCTAATAATAAAAGGCTTTTTGATAGTAAGAAGATGTTAAAATATCTCATTTGTTGAATTCATTAGGCTGCGTACAAGAGCTACGCAATGGACTGTTATCAGTGGTTGGGGAATCCCGCTTAAATTGGTCTAAAGATATACGCATACATTTTTGGTCCTCCATTGTAGGAATGGTTCTCTCGATGTCAGTAATCCAAAAACCTGCTAAAAAATGTAAACATCTGTCGGTGTAGTACATGTTAAGGGGATTAAACACTGCAACGTCTTTGATCCTTTAGCTGGCTAGTCAAGAGGAATATAAAAATTCAAAAGACACAATAGAAACTCCAAAAGATAAAAAAGAAAAGTAAGAGGAAAAAGATAATGTAGACAATAGTGTGTTGGAATTAGGGACGATTGCCCGCGATTCCCAAACATGAGTGGGATATTTTCCGTGCAGTTCTTTTAAAGGGTCACTAGCCTGCATTTATGAGAGTTTTGGTGAAATCCACAAAGAACTTTGAATATCAAAGTCGAAAGCGTGACCTTGAATTTCACCCGGCGCTTCCAGCCTCACATCATCGAGAGCAGATTCTCTCGACCTATAAACACAGTCATAAGGACAAAATGAACCGAATATCTATCTTTAACTTTAATGGTCCTTTTTTTGTTATTATCATTCGTGTCGGCGTAGGTAATTTAAATTGTTTTTGTCTCTTATTGGTTCTTAATCTGTATCGCAACATTTTTGTGTCAGTCTTACCGAAAAGTTAAAATCAGTTCTATTTTTGTTGTGTTGGTATTGTTTTGAATGTTTTAATTGCTAAATTTTAAGGTTAAATTTTATTACGATATATATCATTTATATATATATATATATATGTATATACTACTGGCCATCAAAATTGCTACACGAAGAATGAATGATAATAACGGAATGAAATTTGTTGGACACATACATTATAGTAGGAAGAACAATTGATTAAAATTTTAAGAAATTTGGAGTAATATGTACTGAGAAAACAGTACATAAAGCAGCGACCTCTATGAGCAATAACAGCACATATGTGCCTAGGCATTGAATCAAACAGCGATTGGATGAAATGTACGGGTAGAGCACTTCATGAAATTTTAACACGATGCCACAATTCATCGATCGAAGTTACTGGTGAGTGGTGGAGGGCCAGTCGCTTTTCAACGGTTAAACAGTCATTTTCATTGGTGCGAGATCAGGAGAACCCGCTGGCTAGAGCAACAGTCAAACACATTCTGTATCAAAGAAAGTCCGGACAATACAAACAACTTGCGGTCGTGCATTACCTTGCTTAAATTTTGCGCTACGGAGGCCTGGAATACAGGGCAGAGGGGCGGGCCTTAACTCATAAGAAATTTAATGGCCGCTGTTCAGAATGCCAGGAATACGAACATGAAGCAATCGAGACGTGTATCCAATGAGAACCCATAATATCATTGCAAATGATGGACAGTATGATGATGTCGAATCCCAGCAGGCAATGTGCATTATTCATAATGCCGTTAAATACGGATAAGGCAATCTTGATGCTGTAAACAGGATTGTGATTTGTCTGAAAAGTGACTTCACGCCATTCCTGCGTCCAGGTTCATCGTTGATCACACATTAATGGCGACCATATCAGTGATGCAGTTTTGAGGGTAATCAGAATTTTGGTAGCCGCATACTGAGTCACCACCTGGATTGATGGTATGTGGTCCCATTGGATGCACGTCCCCGGTCACCTCTTGTTTTCATTCCCACCACTCTGAATACCAGTCATTACATTTCTCACGAGTTAAGGCCCATCGCTCTGCCCTATGTTCAAGGCCTTCGAAGCGCAACATTTAAGCAGGACAATGCACGACCGCAAGTTGTACATATTGTCTGGACCTTCATTGATTCCGAATGTGTTTGACTGTTGCTCTAGCCAGCACGTTCTCCTGATCTCGCACCAATGAAAATGACTGTTTAATCGTTGAAAAGCGACTGGCCCCCCACCAGTCACCAGTACCTTCAATCGATGAATTGTGGCATCGCGTTAAAACTTCTTGAAGTGCTATACCCGTACATGTCATTCAATCGCTGTTCGATTCAATGCCTAGGCAGATATGCGCTGTTATTGCTCACAGAGGTCGCTGCTTTATGCACTGTTTTCTCAGTACGTATTACTCCAAATTTCCTGAAATTTTAATCAATTGTTCTTCCTACTATAATGTATGTGTCCAATAAATTTCATTCCGTTATTATCATTCCTTCTTGGTGTAGCAATTTTAATGGCCAGTAGTGTATATATATATATATATTTAAATTGTTTTAGATAATCAGAGAGGCTTCACACGTATCAACCGTATCACCTCCTTTTTTACCAGCTTATACTTTATTTTTCGGAAATTCAGTATATTATGAAATATTAATGAATATCTATTATAATATATTTATATTATAAATAAGGAATGAATATCTTATAATAAATTAACAGTATTTTTTTTATTGAAGCCAACAAAACGCCCAAAATGTATGCATCTAAATCAGAATACCCCTTAAATCATCTTTACTACCAATATAATCTTTCAAATGATTTTCATATTCTATAATTGCTCATAATTCCATTTATATGAAACAATTTACAGATTCATCATTTAAGCATACACAGAATTTATTAATGTTATATTTACTTTCTTTGATATTTAATTATTATTGTTATTTTACATATATATATTTACATTCAATATTTTACTCACTTTTTTGTGTAATATCGATGAAAAAAATTCGAACGTAGCTTCCAACATAGATGAAAAATTTCCAACACAAACTATAAAATATGAATAACTTCGTGATAAATTGTTTGATAAAATTATTTTAATAGAGTCTTTCTTGTATAGTTAGTTTTTATGCTATTTTTTATTTATATTTTAAACGAAGTGCTCATCTTCAATATATTTCAGATACTGACTTTGCTTTCAAAGCAATATAGAAAGAAATATTTGAGTTGCTACTATATTAGATACTCTTGTAATAAAGTTCAACCTGTCATTAAAGTAGAACTCCCTGAATGGTAAATATTGATTCACAAAATCTTTCTATCGTGACTGAAGGCCATTGATTTATTTCTACGTAAAAAGTCATGTGGATGCTTTGGAAAATAAAAAAATAACTATTTGTTAAAGGAATATTAAAATATTTACAATACCCGTTCTTGTTTGTAAAACTTTTGATTTCAAAAACTCATATGATAGTGTTTGGCAATAATGTATGAAAATATATTGAACATTTCAAAATAAAAATACCATATTAATTAAAATATGACTGTGTCAGTTGAAATATAATTGTATTGCAGCAACATGCATAAAATATTAGCCTTATATAAAAAATTATAAGACCGTCTTGCTTTTAGTTTTGTTAATATTATTCTAATAAATGAATTTCACAAAAATAACAACCAGTTATGCCATAGATATTTTGATGGATTGGAAGAATCAATTTTTTCTAAAATAAAATGCGATCACGTCAGAAATCGAACCTGGGACACCTTAAGAATTGCCAAAAAACTGTAGCTGTATATTAGATGTGGTCTAGATTTAGTTAGATTATCAATTGGTAATTTCAGCGTAAATTTAAGGGTTTCAGATTCGATAGTTGGCCTGATGAACTACACATGTTCTAACGGCTGCTTATCATAGCGCTTCGCGTCATTGACAGTGCCTTCTGAATGCCTAATCAACGATTTAAAGTTTTTACCAAAATTCGTGAATTACAGAAAAATTCACATTCAGCCATCTGGCTACCTCCGTCAGTTTCTTTTAACTGCCTTCATTCTTTGAATGGCTCTTCATCGTAGTTTTTGAGCAATTGATGCTTTTAAGTCGTCGTAACGAATGGACTATCCAAGATACCTCATATAGCGATATCTCACTAATATAGAGATAGTTGAACTCTCACTCTCTAGCACGAATTCCTATGCTTCTCAAGAATAACCCATAAGTATTGCAGAGCCACTAATTTGTATTTTGCAATTTTTTACCTTTATGCACCTTTTATTTAACAACATATTCAAATTTAATACGGACTTGTTTAATTTTGAACCAGTTATCACTATTTTGTGATTTTGCCTTAATTTTTTGAAATTATTGAAATATATGATACATCTCATTAATTGTTAGAATGCATTATATAGCTATAGAGTATTTTTAGTTGCATGAGTGCTATTCTGTTCAATCTGTGATTGCAGTCAAAGAAAAAGAAGGTAATTGATATTACCAACAGAATATTTCATTATAACTCTTATTGCTCTTGCATGTGTAAATTTTTTATGTTTTGGGTTCGATTAATTTAAAAAGTATTTTTTTTTTTTTTTTTTTTTTTTTTTTTAAGGATATAGATGAAAAAAAAATTAAACATGTTTCTACTTGAACATTTTTTTTAAACTGAATTAATGCTTTCACATCATAAGAAATATTATAATTTATGCTTTACTCCTTTAATTACACAAGTCGACAAGTAAAATTTTGATTTTATAAATTTTAGCTGATCTTTCTTTCTTTGGTGTGCTGAATCCGAAAATGAAGCCAGTTTTTCTCCATCACATATATATTTTTGTCAATACAGGGTGCCTACCTATGCAATTTCTTTCATTACTCTTCCATCAATATAATTGTATGGTAAGTTTCATAGCATGTTTCCATGATTAATTAATCATGAACGGTTTCAGCACATCAAATCAAATCAAATTTTGTCAATATCACTTTTGTAGACCTGTGTTATATAACCTAAGCATAAACTAGTAAACACGCGTCTCAAATTAATTTTATGTATTACAAACAGTAAACATGAGCGCGAAAAATCAACACTAAACTATATTTTTTAACAGCAAATTTATTTAATATTTTTTATCTGTTAGTTAAACAAAAAAGATTTTTGTTCGTACATTTTGATTAAAGTGACACTGAATGAAAAATTATATTATTTCCAATGTAGGATTTCATGAAAAAAAATCAGGTATAATGCAATGATGAATAATTATAGTAAAAATTTCCATGAGAATTTAAAACATGGGTTTGTTTTATCAACTATAAAATACACAGCTAGATGAGAATAAAACTCAAGCACAGTAATGTAAACTATAACTATACGTAATTTTTTGAAATTAAATAATAGGACTTATAATGTAACTGTAAATAAAGTAAAGATAACCGTCATATTTTCAAAGTCTTGCACCGAAAGAAAACAATTTTACACATTAGAATTCTTTTTAATTCAAAATTATGCTCAACGTATTTATTTCTTTGATTAACATCAAATAAAATTTAAAATACATATTCTGTTAAAAATATTATTTATCGCTCAATTAGAAATTGCGCTTCATAAGCAATATTCTAAAAGTTATGCGTTTCAGTAATCCATTAATTATTTAACCGTAACGTAAACATATTTCTGATATTTATTTTCTGTATTACAGGAAGTAAACGTCGGCAAGAAAAATCACGGGTCAGCAGTTATTTTAAATAGTTCAATTACGATGCATATGCTGCATTTCCCAAGATACTCATTAATTATTAAGCATAAAAAGAACTTCATTATAATATAATGGCGGGATGATAAATACTATTATCTATAAAAGCTTTACGAAAGTCCAGGCATTTGCTTTAATCTCTAGAGAATGATTATTAATTTGGCAGATGGTGTCTTATTTATAATATACGTTCTCCAATTTATTATGAAAATGATAATCTGCTCGTAATCTCTATGAATTTGAGGAACAAAATTTATGATAAATGTATTCATACATTTAGAACGGTATGGGCAACGTCAAAAAACATTTTTTGAAAATTACTGTCATAGCGTTATAAAAATTTTCATACAGGTGCATTGAAGTATGACAATATCAATTAAATTTTTGATAATTATTTGAATAAAAAATCATAAAATTTAAATATATATATTTTTAAAGTACTTCTTGCTAGATATTTATTATTTTCAGTAGATATTATTGTAGTTTAACAATATATTACAAACATATTTAGGGCTTTGAGGATTTATTGCTAAGTTAAATTTTTCAAAATATATTTTTGTGTTAGAATGCTTAAATTACCTGCTAATTGTTAATATTTTTAAGAAAAAAGTTTTAACCTATTTTATTCATTTAAATAATTCCAATAATAAAGAAAAACTTACATATTGGTAGTATATTTTGTGGATTCAGTGATATTTAGAATATATTGTTAAACTATAATAAATTAAAATCTGAGGGAGAATTTAAACTAATTGGCATAGGTGGACTTTGCTCAGGTCCTTATCATATGTTTGTTCTCATAAATTTGTACTATAGGACATAATTTCTATTATAATAATATTAAGAAAAAGGAATTTCACCGGCCACTTGACATGGTGAATGCTAAAATGCCCCGACTAATAAACTACTTACCCTTCAGTACAATACATTTACCTATTCCAATTCATTGATTAATTTTATTGAGGTTAGTTTCATATTTTAGTTTTTATGCAAGTTCATACAACACTGTTCAAAACAAACAGAGGATATTGTAAATCTTATATAAAATAACGGTATAAGTGAAAGTTTGTTTGCAGAAAAGTGAAGAAGAGAGTCACAAATGCCCATTTTTCTCCTTTTCAAATTTTGCAGTAAGCAAATTTTGAGTGTTACGACAAAAACGACTCTTTACCAGTAGCAAATGAAAATTGGCCTTCGTCTTAATGAAAGAATGGCTGTTCAGTAAGAGCGTTGTTGCGATGAGTACGATATCTCAACGAAGTCATTTATCGTATTCAGAAACTTGGAGAGTTAGTACCCGGTTAGAGGTGGTGCCAAACACAAGCCGAAGTAGCAAAAGCCACTAGAGTTTCACAAAGTGGGAATTCCAGGATCTGGAAACTTTTTCTGGTGATTCGAAATGCAAGCCAAAGACCAGGACAAGATCGTAGATGAGGAACAATGCAAAATGAAGATTGATATTTGACACTATTGGCTTGGAGACACCGAAATATGAATGCAACTCTTCTTCCAAAACACCTTCGCTTGGCTACTGGCACCAAAGTTTCGGCTCAAACTCTCCGGAACCGGCTCTAACTGTAGCAATAGGTCTGAGGATCTCATTTTTATATTAGCTACTGGTCAGTGCTACAGTGACTGGTCGGTGCGCCGATGAATGGAGATTTCCTCATGGACCACCAACCTCTCCCCCCAAATCTGACACTTCCATGAATGAATGCCGGATTGTTTCTAAAGCCACGTTCCTTCCAGATGAAAATACGTTCATTATCAGCATGAACAGAAAAACGGGACTTGTTATTGAAAATCGTTATCGGGCCATTCATTTCTCCAGTTCACAGGCTGAGTTGCCTCCTCCCTGCGATCGCGACAGTGCCTTTATATGGACTTAACACATACCATTGGTCAGCGAGCATATATACCTGTAACGTGAAGCCGTTTCTGACATTTTTAGTTGAAATGTGGTGCTAGTAACAAAGCGAAGGTGTTGCTGAAGAAGATTGGAATTCATATTTCGATGACTTCGTGTTTTTACCGTTAAATATCGATCTTCATTGGGCATTTTTGCACATCTACACACAGAAAAATGGAAAAGCGAATCTTGCAAAGAGTATTGCCATTTTTGTGACACTAGACGTTTGCCAAGTACATTGACAAATTTGCACAAAATTTTAAACAATCAAAACACTACATGTCAATCCTAGTTAGTCATGAGACACAAAAGTCGTTTTATTTTGCTATGCATCTTTAATAATGTTTCGTCTGATGATCAGTATTGGCTCTAAAACTTGTCAGACGACCAGTTTCCTTGGTACAGTTTTCATTTTCTTCAGATTTGACTGGTTAGTCAAATGAGAGGATAAAAATAAAATGTTCCAATCTTGTCGATAGATTATGAAGAATTTTTTAAGTGTAGATTCTGACTAACTTACCTCGTCTGGTATCTGGGGTTGTTGACTAACTCTCCTGGTCAGATAATTACCATTGTCGACCTTCTTTTTATTCCTTCTTCTCGAATTACCTTCTTTTTCCGATAATATTAACCTCCCTAGTCTGCAGTATTATTTTGGAGAAAAATCAACTAAATACGTGTCATAGTAAGAACGGATGGTGCTGTGGTAGCGTGTTTGACTTCTGATACGGACGTCCTGCGTTCGGGTCCCCGCAAGGGCGTTTTGTATTTTAATTTTTTTCAAGTGTAGATTCTGACTAACTTGTCTTGTCTGGTAAATGTGGTTGTTGACTAACCTTCCTTATCAGATAATTATGATTGTCGACTAGACATCTTTGTCTGATAATATTAACCTTCTTAGTCTGGGTTATTGTTTTGGAGACAAGTTCAGCTAGTACAGTTTTTAACTGAAGTTTCCTAGTCATCTGTTTAGGTTAGTCAATTCTGTATTGTCAACTGAACACTTTGCCTGGTCACTGAGACCAACTTTTTTTTCTGTGCGATAGACGTAGCTCTGATCTTGATCTGCATTTGATGGTCTGCATTGATGGTCTGATTTTTTTTTTATATATATATATATATATATATATCTTGAATTAAAGCGTATTTTAATTATTAGGTACGTGAAGGCCTTTAAATTGGTTCTCCAAGGATAACATTTAAGCGAGGGCAAATATAAAGTCGAGGTTAGTAGGTGATTGTGGAAACTGAGAGGTGTTAGCCTCTACAAAATTTAGAATGCTGGTAAAGCAATATGCTAACTTTATCTTCGTTGTGAGCGAAGGTGCATTAATTTAAATATGCTAAATCAGTTAACAATGCGTATCCTTATTTTCCTACCTTAAGCCTATACAGCAGGAGAATTGTGGAAATTTATTATACTTTGATAAGTTAACCTCTCAAATTCAGCGAAAAATTACTAATATTAAAATGATTTTACGCACATTTTCAATAATTATATATTAAAAAATTAATTATATATAATTTTTTTTAATTTAATTTGAAACCTCCAAAGAGGAAATATTGGATGACAGAAGTTTAACTCCCAAGTGCAAAGATTAATAACACACACAAAAAAAAAAAAAAAAAAAAAAAAACCTCTGTTCTTTAGAAGAATTATTAACTGATATGGGCTGCGATAAATGTAAAACAACTAATCGTGAAAAAACAGTTCGATCATATATTGTTGTAAAAGTGATTCAGATTAATATATATATTGTTTTACTCATTGTTTTGTTATTATAATGTTAAGATAAAATTATTGCGGGAGATTATAGTACTGATTTATTTTATGACTAAAATGGAAACAGCAATGTCCAATATTCATTTTATCGTTATAGTAATGAATGTTGAACTTCTAACCAAATGCTCTTTTAATCAGCGTTATTTATTTTTAAAAATAAAGGGCATATTTTCTATCCAAAGATATAATTTCTTTGAATTAAATCCTTTCGTAAATACTGAAGTTTCCGTTTTATGTTATTGCGAAAAATATTTTGAATTCATTCATACTTAAAAAAAAAAAAAAAAAAAAAAAAAAAGAAAAGTTTATCATGTTTATATTCTTGTTATTTTTATTATATAAATGTTTGTTCCCCAATAATGCGCATACATACTCACATTATAAGAGATTTCTACAAAGATTTCTTGTTAAAATAAAATTATTGAGAAAGTATTAGTGTGTAGGCAATATTTATGATGTTACATCAGATTATTAGTTTAAATAATTTATTTTGAATTTTTCAACTGAATTTTTCAACTGCCTGTTCATTATAATTTTAAAAGCAAACATAAATTTTCAAAATACAGAACATTATTCTTTCGTTTTGTAATAATTAAATACATCTTCTCATTCGACGAAGAAAAGAAATAATAAGTGAAATATAAATTCTCGCTTTATGGTGCATTTTTTTTTTTTTTAATTAACGAAATTTTGATTAGAGCGAAGTCAAAATGTGTTTCGTATACATGCAATAATTCTTTATAGTTTTTTAAGCCTTTCTCTCTAACTGTTAATGTAGCGTGAATTTTTGCAAAATGAGCGTGTATTTACAGTGTGTTAAGGAAAAAGAAACTATCCAAAATTTAAAATATCAAAATATATTCTTTTTATTTGTTTTGCCTAATCATGTTTGTTATATATTTAATATATTTATTCTAATATTTATAAATCAGACAATATAATTTTTTTTTTTACATATATGTATTCAAACATGAGAAAATAAAGCGAATATAAACTAACTTTATTTTAACGGATTGATTTATTTATAAATTTAAAAATTTGATATTTTTGTAATTCTTATTTAAATAGTTTTCAGTAGGCTAAGAAAACAAAATATGTAGTGACTCAATTCGATTTTCGGAACGTTAATTTATTTAATCAACCCCTAATTACATTGAGCTGAAGAAAAAAAAAAAAAAAAATGAGCCCTGATATAATTTCTGCTGGGGATTATGTAAAATGACCCCCTGAATCCGAATATGACTCCCCATGTTTCCAATTCACCCACTGTTTTCGCGGGACACCACTCCCTCCCCTAATTTTTATCACTGTTTGGTAATTTTATGGCCATGAATTTGATTCAGAGAATGAAAAAGAAATGTTTTAATGCTTAAAAACAAAAATATATCATGTATAATAAATAATAATTGATTAATTAAGTATAGTAAATGTAACTTATAATTTCAGTGGCAAATCCCCCTTTTAATTTTCCCCTTGCTATAAATGTTCTTGTAACAGAATTTTTTCAGAAGATATTTAACAGTTAAAATAATCCTTTCTCTCCCTACAAATTATATTTATAACCATAAAATTACGGTACAGAGATAAAAAAAAAAAAAGTGGGTGGTAGGGTAAAATTGGACGCCGTATTCTGATTCAGGAAGTTATTTTACATAAGATTTTGCAAAACTGGTGTTAGGGCCGATTCTCATGCACAGCAGTGTTATTTAAAGTAGGAGAAGTCGTTAATAGTGAAAAGAGAGAGAAATTTATGTAAGGGTGTTTCAGTAATTTCTTCCAAATAGTAGGCTGTTTATTTTAACACAATTGTATTTCAAATAATTTCAGCCTATAGACCATCATTATCAAGAATATTTCGTTATGTCCCTGTAAAAATCCATAAGAGCTAGATTCCTCAATATCTATGCAGTTCGTCCTAATAATAAAGAAATTTCCGTTGTGTCCCTGTAAAAATAACTATAAATATTATACTTACGAAAATATATATAGTTTGTGCTACAGTGACCTTTAACATGCACCTAAATTTTCAGCTCACTCAAACATGGCATTTAAACGATATCTCACTTTACATAATTTGAGCCGAAAGACCATAATGATATAGAATTTTTCTTTGTGACACTGTAAAAGAAACTATAAATGCTAGATTTACCAAAATCAATACGGTTCGAATTATAGCGACCTTTAACTTTCATACAAACTTTCAGCTCATTCGAACAATAGGTTTAGATGCTATCGTTTTCACATACATGAATTCACACATACGCATACATTGCCGTAAAAATAGCAAAAATGAGCTCAGGGGACTTCAAAACATTTCTTTACATTGCATAGTGGTGCGGGCAGGTTGAGAGAGTGTCGCAACCTGTCACACAACTATGTAATCCAGATTGGCCCACATGGATCATTATCATAATGTAACTCTCAAAAATTAGACTTAGCAGCACAATGCATTTTTTACCATAATTATTTTTATGAAACTCCATATTTTAATTACCACGTACTCACATTGTAATATTTTATACAATGAATTTGTTTATGAAATCTCCCCAATATTGTAATTTTGAATCTTTCAAAACAAAGAAAATTCGATTAATCTTCACCTGCTAATGTGAAAAATTCCAAATTACACTGACGTAGACTGTACTGCACTGTCAAAAAAAGTTTTATTTGCTGCAGTTTACTGCCAGAAATTTTCTGTAATCCAGAAAAATACGTTCTATCAACGTAATTTTTCAGTTGATAGAACGTATTTTTCTGAATTACAGAAAATTTCTGGCAGCAAACAGGACTTTTTTTTGACAGTGTGTCCACTATGAAGTCCTAAGAAAAAAATTCCTTTTACAAAATCAAAACTGAATTTTAAGGTGTCCCAATATGGAGTAAAGTTATAAGCAATAGGATAATATGGTTCAATCCCACTTTCAAGTTTTCTACCTCTACCGATTGAATTTCATTTGCGTAAAAATTTGGAGCTACTATATATCCGCTCACAAGAGAAATATGAATCAGTAAAATTCCTATTGAAACCAAACTAAGCTTAAATTAAAAAGCGTAGTCGAAAACATAGGGTAAAGTGCAAATTTTGTGTGCCTCAACCTAGAAAATTTGGTCCATTTCCTTAAAATAAACGAAATAGAATTAGTGGGAAAGAAAGTGTGGCACAGTGCCAGGGTGTTTGACTTGAGACAAGAAGGTCTTGAATTCGATTCCCGTCTCGGTCGAACTTTGATTCTTTGACATAAAACTGCCAAATCATGGTAAAAGGTTAAACCATCGGGTGTTTGCAGGTGCTTTAGTACCAAATTTTGGTTGAAACTAACAACAGTGTATATATTTTAGAACATTTTGAAACGGATCTGTTACATGTTTCTAAAATGTATTCAAGCATGTTTTCTACTTAAAATTGTATTTAGAAAAATCCTATTTGCATGCAGGGTCTCTCAAAATTACTCGTGAACATTACAATTTAAGCGGGGTATCTCGTTAAGATATATTTTAATATAACTCTGAGTAGAAATTATGAAAACTACCAAACATTATCAGGATGTACGTAAGAAGCTTTTGGTTAGAATAGGCAAAGTTATCATAAACGATTAGCATATAAGAAAAAAACAGATTTCTAGATATATTTTGGGATATAAGTTGAAATTTTTGGAAGTGCACATTAAGAGCTATTGCGGTTTTTTTTTTTAAACTTACAGTATTTTTAAATCCAAAAATAATTTTAACAGCAATAAAATATTTTAAATGAATTTGAATAATAAATTTAGTTTCTTTCTCATTTTATGTTTATTCACAGTGTTTTTCTTTCGGAAACTTTATTTCTATGTCGTTATTGGTCCTATTACCAATTTTGGTTTAATTCCTATTACAGCTGATGTTGAGTAATATAAGTTAAATAAATAAAAACACCATAAGTTCAAACTTTTCCCCATTTGGTTTATGTGTGTAGATTAAAAATATCTTTTGATCTGCTACACCCTAGTACATAACGAGCAAATAATACAGCTTTTCAGGCGCATTGCCCTTGAAGAGTTTCAGACTTTTCTTGGAATCGAAAACTGTGCTCAGTAAAATGCTAAAAACTATTAAAATAAAAGTCCAATAACAGTTCAGTCCAATAATTAACATAATTAACTGATAATTTTTATAAATTTTTGGCCAATTAAAGTTTATGAAAAAAAAAAAAAAAATCCTTAATGTTTTTTTTTTTTTTTTTTTTTTTTTTTTCTCCCCCCAGACCTTCTGATTTTTAACCTGCTTTAAGTAATTGTTTCCACACTCTTTCTGAAGAAAGTATATTGTTGTACACTTTTTCTTTAAATCTTTTTCAAGTTCTGAACATGATACAAATTGAATTTTTAAACTTTTGTTTAACTTGCGGTCATATCGTCTGGATGAGCAACAAGGCTGCCTCAAGCCAAATTTTCAGATTAAACAGCGAAAAAATATTATTACCAATATTTCATTAACATTTAATTATTTTGACATCTCACATACTAAAATATCTTTTGATTCTAATTATAAAATTAATACTTTTTAGGGCATCGTTAATTGCCATTTTTTTGCCATTTTTGAAATACTTTCTAAAATTACAATTTTCCTTACAATTGCTTTTTGTTTTTAACACTAGGTTCAATCCTAAAGTTTACGTGGAGAACGACGTAATAAAATCTATCCGAAAATTTGCTTTTTAAACGATAAATTGGTGGTTACAGAAAGAGAAAAGGAAAATATTCAAATGCGGATTTCTTTCTTTCTTTGTCTCTTAGTGTAATTATAAATTAAAAACTCTGTTATAACAAATTTATTAACTAAAGTTATTTAAAATTGATTTAGTCTACTATTTTAAAGTGCGTGATTTGTGTTAACTAATTCTCAGAATTTTACAGAAGAGATTTGTGTCTATAAGACTGTTTTAAAATATTATAAAGAAGTGGAATAAATTATTTTAAGCCTTAATTAAAAAGTATAACAATACATACAGAGGAATATACTGAACACTTTAAAGCATCTCTAAAATATTAGAACATCACGAATAGAAATTCAATACTTTAAAAGGTATTTTGTAACTCTTTTCGTAAATAAAAGATAGTGTAGTTTAATAAACTTCTTTTCTTACTAGTTTTAGTGAAAATATTATTGCATATTTACGAATTGTCTAAAAGCTAATTTTATGTAACAAAGTTTTTTTTTTTTTTTTTTTTTTCTTTTAGCTTTACACTTTTGATACAATCCAATAAATATCCAATGATTTTTTTCTGTAGTGTAACAAGCATTTCCTGATAAAACGCTTTAAAATATCTCATAGGCATCTAGGATTTGTTCAACGGTTATACCATTGCTGGTGGGTATGAGAAATATCTGGATTTCTTAAAAGTGCAACCTAATCACTGGAAGTTTTAGATGACCTAAAAATGTTTTATATAAATCAGAAGACAATATTTTCGTAGTTATTTGCAAATCTTCGAAAATTATAAACAGAGCGGGAAGTTTAAGCCGATGACGCAGAAAGCTTTAACATTTTTTTAATTTCACCTTTCCGATGACAATTTGTATTTTTCTACTCTATATACATATACCTTTTAGAAAAATAAGCAATTTCTTTGTTACCAGATCTGGCAAACAAAACTTAATTTCTAAGCATAATTTGGCCTTCCATTCACCAAGTCAGCATCGCAATTAAAACTTCATGGATTCACAAATAGGAGGTAAAATGAGAAATAAACTGTTCTAATCGTAAAATTGCGCAATTTATAGGACATTCATTCGCATATGTTTCTTCCACATGCGTGCGTAAAGATTAACTATTTGTCATCGACAAAAAATGTAACTATATTTTTTTCTTGAATCTTCCGCCCCCCCACCCCCCAAAAAAATAATAATCCCCCTTCCCCCCTAATAATAATAATAGCCCCTTTATATAGATATAATTTTTAGAATCATTGATTAAAATTATACTCATTTTGTACATTTATCCGAAATTTTGTTCTATGATGATACATTATTATTATTTTTTAAACACTTTACGAAAGCTCCCCCTGTTGAGCTATGTGCACCCAAAACTAATCAACATCATTTTCAATCAAAGTGCACCCAATATAAACTAATAATGAATTTCATCTTTTGGTTCGTTCGTTCACAAAATTTTCGATGTACACAACACAGACATTATCTAAAAAAAAGTCAAACCTTGTTCAGGATATCTCATAACGTGTAAATTCATCGAGAAATGGCTCGGCTTCGGGAAATTTTCCCGAATCCATTACTTTCTTATATTATATGCATAAAGAGATTTCAACAGCTTTAAATAAGCAAATTTCTAAAGAAAATGAAAAACTGTAATTGTTGAATAGTAATGGAACTAACAATTTGCCCAATGAAATAGATTTTAAATTACACGAGAACTACATGAAATGAAAAAGCCCAACAGTGATAATATGTTTAAAGAAAAAAATATGAATCTTTTTTTCTATGTCTTATCTCTTCACCTAATCTGTAAAACAAATATTCTCATTGAAATTTTAATGTAATATATTTTAAAATATTTTGCAATATTCGTTTATTAAATTTGGTCTTTAAATTCAATTTGCTACTTTTTCTTTTCAATTGCTTTCAGACATATATCTCTTAATTTAATTCTTAAAACTTAAGGATGAAGATTCTTTCAAGACATTTTAAATAGACATATTAATATGAGTTATTTTTACATTCAAAAGTTTTAAAAAATAATTTATTTTTATGCATTTTTACAAATATATAGAAATGCCGAAGCGGGTCTCTTGCAAGCAAAATAACTACTAAAAAGGTATATGAATTAGATTATTAAAAGGTGTTTATTATTATTAAAGAATTAGTAAATTTAAATTTCAAATTCATGTACCGGATAACATTTGTTTCTTCGTTTGTGATTTCTATATTTTCTCAAAACAAGATAAAATATTAACTTATTTTTATATCCTGTATATATGTACGATTACCAATTACTGATATCCAAATAAAGAAAAGAAAATATTAGTATTCAAATCTAATATAAAATTATTATGATTATCGTGATAAGAAATGGAGTGTCACGCAATGTAATAAATACACGTAATAGTATTTTAAATATTTGTTTGCGGTTTCAAAATTTATTACTTTTTTATATATATTCATTCAAAAAATACCTAAACAATGTCAAAAATTAAACACTTATCCATATACTAAAAATGCACAAAAATTCTATTCTAATGTATAAAATTTATTTACAGGTTCTCATTAACTGATAATGCAATAATAATTATAAAATTAGTCGTTCAAATGAAATTACTTTTATCAAATAATAACACACTGAATATTTATGAGAGAGAACTCTTCTACTAACTAAACGCATTTATTCAAATTCTGAAAACCCTTAATTTAATTTCCCTGTTTCGTAAATAAAAGAAAGGTGATTCAATAAATAACAAGCTTTATTTAATTTATTTTATCCCCAACTGGTGCATTATTGTCTAGGGATACGGTAGTGCAGGCGAAATATTATATTTTTCTGTAAGCGATAGAAATGCTTTATAATCAAAAACATATAAAAATATCTCATTCCGTAAATAACTGTAAAAATTCTTTTATAATATAGCTTAGATATACGGGAAAAAAGTTTTATTTCGCTTTGGGAAAAAATGAATAATTAATTAAATACAAAATTAAGGTAGTCTTATATTATATATATATATATATATATATATATATATATATATATATATTTACATTTTCTATTAGATAATGTAAAGAAAAGTCTTTAATGAAAAAATATGAATATGGTATTTTGCTATGTCTATACGTTTTAGGGTTTCCTAATTTCATTTAGGAGATATTTTTATAATGATGTATGTAAACACGTTTATATATATGTGTGAATATATGTATGTTTTGTGTGATAACATGATAGTGTCAATCTGCATTCGAATGAGCTCGAATTAGAAACGCATGTTGAAGCAATTTCATGAATTTTAGGTATAGAGATGCCAATCTTTTTAAGCCCCTTTCTGCATGAGTTAATTTCTTGTAGTAAATATATATATATATATATATAGGATTTTGAGGTTAGTAGACCTCAAGCAATTTTGAAAAAAATATTTTCCAAAATATAAGAAAAATAGTTTCGCATATTTCTGGCTCACCATGAATATAAGAGAAAATATTGCTATCGGCTGTTTGTTCAGTGTTTTTATTACTATTTTGCTATGCAACAAAACTACGATTTTACTCATGTTCTCCAGTGGCACACGAAATACATGAATACTCTTTTACTCATAGTGTATGGAGCATTATTAATCAGTTTCTGTCCTTTGCTTCTTATACCCTGAACTTTATTGCTGTGGTCCTCTACGTCGTTTGACAGGCTATTTATTTTGTAGAGACCACCTGAAACTGCTGTTTTGAAGTAATCGCATGTCATGGACAAACCTGTCTTGAGTGGCTACAATAGCTAAGCACTTACCATAGCCATACCAAGCAGATGATATATTTTCAAATACCCTTTCTTAGATCAAATCTTCATAAGGTAGTAGCCTAACTCTACCTAGATTTAGGTCAAAAGATATTTGTTTGTGCCTTCAATCCTATTGCATCCCAAACCATTTACGAAACAGTTGGTTTATCACTTGCCCTTCGTCCGACTTAGCTCAAAGTATCGAGAGTCTACTATACACCAATACATGTATAAACCTGTTAGAACTGATACGTATTAGCATGCCTTCTCCCACCGGGTGCTTGAAAAGCCATGCATTTATAAATTCTTTATTTGTATACGTGCAAAACGTAAAAAAAAACAAAAACAACCCGGGCTGCATAAAAGGACAAATATGAAACACACTGTTTAACATTTTTGTAGTATGGATGCATGAAATAGCATAAGTGTAACCTATTTTAAATTTTTGGTTTATACATAAAAGTAAAACTATTATTATCAGAAATAATGTATTATTCTCATTACATATACAATTTTTTAGTAACTCGAAGTATTTCTTGAAAAATAAATAAATTAATTAAACTCGCCTTTGTTTCTGAAAACTACATTCTCTATTACTTGCTTATTATAAACTGCACCCCCTTCGTCGAAACGGCCAGGAGAAGAAAGCCCATGTCTAGCGCAAATTACTAGAAGTTTACATATCCTCCAACGTGCATGTTAGGAAAATGCCTTTTCAAGCCTGTCAATACACAGCAGTTTTTCGGTTTGTTTCATATATAGACCGCTATGTAGAAACGGGTTAACAAAGACGGCTGTTTGTACATAAAGGCCTGTGAGTTTGCTTACCGAATTTTTATTCATTAGTTTTCAACACCAGTACTTCTATGCATTTTATTCAAAAACTTCGCAACTTTCGTAAAAACATGATTAGAAGCGGAAATTTTGTTCGTTTTTTTTTTTTTTTTGTTTTTTTTTGTTTTCCCAGAAAAATAAAATCTGAAGTTTATAAGAGTCTTATTCCAACTTTTTAATGAAAAAAAAAAAAAAAAAAGAAAAAAAAGAAAAAAAAAAGAAAGAAAGAAAGAAAGAAAAGAAGGATAATTTATGAAATCAAGGATCGTGTGACCGTGATTAAATCCAGCTTTATATTCTTATTGATTTCTAGCTTTAGTTGTAACTGACATTTTTTAGAAAGAAGTTTTTCATTTTAAAATTCAAGAACACACAAAGCCTTTATTAGCCTAGATTTGAATAAAAAGCAGATAATCAAAACATTTTAGAGATTATGCATTTGTGGTTGGGAAAATGGCAAATTTTAAACCGTAATGCAATTTCATGTATTCAATTATCTGACACAAATGATTTGTAAAGGTCGCCATAAATTGATTTCTCGGAGTGTCCCCTGTTATAGTCGGGGATTGGCTGCTAATCATATCATCATATGATAGTTTTCGTATCATAATAATGTCGTCAGATAACACTTTCTTCAATAATAATAAGATTATGTTGTATTAAAGGGGACGTTTAAAAGAATATTTTTTATAATTGTATCGAAAAATAAATAAATAAAAAGGCTTAATCTGAGATTTTAGTTGAAAATAAAGAAAAATTTTAATATTTGAACTTTTAAAACGGTGACTAGGATTAAATACTTTCTAAGGGATTTTTACACCAAATTTTTTTTAGTACAAAATCTGCTCTCGCTTAATTATGTGTATATATATATATATATATATATATATATATATACACACTTTTGATAATTTTCAAATTTTCATTATTATTAAAATTATTCATCTTTCAAATTTTTTATATGCAAAATTGGTCGCAACCTATGGTATTTGGCTTAAAATCGTTCTTGTATTGTGAAATATTGCATTTTGATGATCACTGAAGAGATGGGAGACACTGAAGATTAATCTCTTTAGTTTTCAGTGATTTTCAAGTTTTTCAAATTTTATTAAGATTTATTGATCCATTTTGTTTAAGTCTGATAAGGATACTCTTATCTATTAATGTGTAATTTTTCACTCACATTTTCAATCACATCCTCATTTCATATCTTATACTATTAAGTGAGCAATATTTGTATATTTCACTGTTCTCGAAAACGGTAGTTCGGACAGTCACGAGATTTAACACAAAGGTGCCCCCCGAAGGATCATTGTGCACACCGAAGTCAGAATTTCAAATTTTCGTTTAGTTTTCTTTTAATTAATGAAAATATCAAAAGAATAAGCTAATAATAGCAAAAAAATAGCCAGTTAAATTTAATCCATGATTTAATTGTTGCAAAAAAAAAAAAAAAAAAAAAAAAACCTTATACTATTAAGTGAGCAATATTTGTATTTAGATTTTATCCATAATTTAATTGTTGCCAAAAAAAAAAAAAAATACGAGTTTGTTATTATTTTCTTTTTTCAACAGGAAAATAAATGCATTTTTCTAAACATGAACAATAAAAAAAAAAAAAAAAAAAAAAAAAAAAAAAAAAAAAATATGCATCTCACAAAGATTGACGTTATTTTTTATTTAAAATTTCTTTTACTCATTGATAAAGTGCTAATATAGTTTACGATGCTAATATATGTGGTACTAAAATCAATTTTATTTATAGATCCTCCTGGGTGATTTTTAGGTTGATTTCTTTAGAAATCGACCTATCCACGTTTGTAATGATCGATAGATGGCGCTTTTTCAGCCTTTGTTGCAAAGCACGTACAATAGTAAGCAGCTCAACTCCTATGGAGATAGATGTCCTCCCAATGTCGGCCATTACGGGCGGCAAATGTAAACAAACGATGTCACACTTTATGGTTACCGGAAAAATCTTGGCGCAGCGACTTGGCGTATTCGGTTAATATCATGAAAAACGGCAGTTTTTTGAGTGACGCAAGCGGAGGGACAAACGGGACGCTGCGAACTCATATATACGGCTAGTTTGACATCAAAGAGATTTCTAAAAGCCGACACTTAATATCTCAGCAAATATGCCATATTTTGTTCTCATCTTTTCAAAATAGTCTTTTATCTTCGGTCTTAATCTATCCTGAAAATTTTACATTTCTACATGCAGTATGTTTTGAGACCTGAATCTCAATTTAAAGCCAAAAAGGGAAAATGTGTGATGTAACGATGTAAGGATGTAATGAAAAATATCTCTAAAACGGCTCAAAGGATTTTCATATAATTAATATATGCTGTTAATAGGATCTATCTGAATCTAGTAACGTTTTCGTTTTTTTTTTCAGGAAAACTCTTGTTTTTTATATAAATCGCTTTAAATATGGAACTATATTACTCCGCCAATTACATGTGTTTCTTCGGGTGAAAACGCTGTTATGCGGTTATTACTTGTAAGGTATGTGGGTTGGTTTGTTGACCGACTTGAATGCAGCCAATGAATTATTTAGAATTTTTTTTTTTAACGCAAAAGTACTTGTTTAAAATATTTATTGTATATATACTAAGTCAAATTCACTTAAATATATTTTCTCTTGTGTTATGAAAAAAATATTTTTGATTTCAAAATTTCATATTTAGTCAAAAAAATATTTAGATAATATTTTAAATAAGGAAGTATTTTGTAATTTTAGATATTCCATTTTATCATATTAATGCTGAATTTACAATTTTTTTAATTGAAAAAATTTTTAATCATTCACGAACATCGATTTTATAATAACTCAATGATTTGCGATTCCTATTCATGTATCCTTACGCGCCGGGAATGAAAAAAAAAAAACAGCAAATAGAGTTTTGGCGCCATCTATCGTTTTTATTTAAAACATACTCTTTCGTAAATATATACATATATATATATATATATATATATATATATATATATATATATATATTTCTTTTTAAAAATTAAAAATCTCTTTTGAAAATACAGTTAGAGTTTATTCATTTATTTTTCAGACTTTAAAATGATACATATTTTAAATATTAACATAATCAATTTTTTTTTATTATTATTGAAAGCAATAATGACTAGGGGATGAAACACTGTTTACACTGTTTATTAGAAAAAACAGTGTTTTAATAAACAGTGTTTAAACAGTGTTTTAATAAAATTCATTTTTCATGAAATTTATTAAAATTCATGAAAAATGTGTCAAATAGCAATTATTAAAAACACGTCAAAATAAATAAATAAAATCTTTACTTTGAAACCCATAATAATTTATTAAAAAAAATTATTCTTTTTTTTCTTTTTTAATTAATTAATTTGTGCATGAAAAATTCTATTTCATAAATATATTTACAATTACAGTAAACAAAAAATCCGCCTTTAATTTTAAATAACTATTTCTACCTGTTTCTAAACAAGTTTTTTTTTAACGATCAAAAAAATAAAAAAGTTAAATCTGTATATATATGATTTGAATATAAACTACTAGATGGCGCCACTACATTTAATTTATTTTTCTTAAAAAAAAAAAAGAAAGAAAGAAAGAAAAAACTTTTAATTGCTTCGAAACATGTAGAAATAATTATTTAAAATTAAAGGAAGGTTTTTTGTTTATTGTAGTTGTAAATATATTTATAAAATAGTATTTTTACGCAGAAATTTCATTTTTTTTTTTTTTAAAGCTTAACTTATATTTTCCATGAAATTTTTCTCCAGGTGATTTTATCTTATTTTTAAAATTATAGAAATGTAAAGCTTAATTTATATTTTGTCTTTTTTTTCCCCCAACCGTTTTATATGAAAATGTATAGGAAGTAATTTTTACCAGCACTTTTGATGAAAATTTAAATTGTGAATATTGGAGCAGTATACTTAGCCTCAAAAGGGGAAAGAAAATATATAAAGTTCTATTTTTAACATTTACTTGATTTTTTTTTTTTTTTTTTTAATTGTTTAATTTGTAATTCTCTAAAAAGAAATTTGCAAAATGTAAATTACGTAATTCTAACTTAAATTTGAAAATTTTCACTTATTTTTCTTTCTTTCTTTTTTTTTTTTTAAGAGTTTGAGAATCCCAGTCAATAAATTTTTCTAGTGCGAAGCTTCTCCATTTTGTTTCCAAGTGGCAGGCTACTTGAAAATTTGTCAGTATGATAACGTTTGAAATACTGAATTAATTCACACTAAATTTGTAGTGTAGATTTATCTCAGAAATGTGTTTGATATGTTTATTTGCCAACTTAATCCACCCTTTTGTTTCCCTGTGCCAGCACACTGAAAATTTCAAATTTACATTAGAAAGGTTTTATGAACCGATTTGCTTAAAACTCCATATATACATAGCCTTCATTTATAAATCCACTAAGTCCATTAATAAATTGTAGCTGCCATTTTGAAAAAAAAAATGGTGACAACTTCATAAGAAAAATTAAATTAGTTTACCCTTCCTAGAAGCCAGAAGGACTTGTTTTAATTTTTTGATTAAAAACCACTAAAAAGTAATGATATCAGTACAAAAAACCCTTAGCGGCTTAAAAGTTTGTGACGCCGCTACTTTGTGGCTATAAGAATTTGAAATATGAGTCTTAAAAATAATGATATTAAATTTTAAGTGACGCTTTGCAATTAGTTAAAATATACATAGATTTTCTTATTTGATCATTCACATTTATCCTTTATTTATATTTATAATGCAAACGTAATATTTTAACTTGAAGATCAGACAGATATATAAAATACACTCACTGATGCTTTTTCATTCGCATTTCAAATTCAAAATAACAGTTTTAAAAGGAGTGATATAAAAATTCCAGTGGAGCCTCGGTGTTATTTTAAAAGATTTGTTTTTAGATTCCATTAAAATTACTTTTGTTTCGTCTAATAAAGTATATTTACACATTTAAACAGTGCTTTTAATTTTCAAATATACTGTCAAATAATTATACTTTCACTGAGTTAGCATTATAAAGTAAAATTATTTATTTCAATAAATTGATTTATCTTTTGCGTCACGCTATCCAAAACTGCAGTAAAATTTGTGTAAATGTTTTCTTTACGTCACACTATCTCTTTGAGCAAATTTTCACTTAGTTGGACACTATGATACTATGTTTTGGATAGCATGATGCAAAAGATAAATCAATTTATTGAAATAAATAATTTTACTTTATAATGCTAACTCAGATAAAGTATAATTATCTGACAGTATATTTGAAAATTAAAAGCACTGTTTAAATGTGTAAATATACTTTATTAGACAAAACAAAAGTAATTTTAATGGAATTTAAAAACAAATCTTTTAAAATAACACCGAGGCGCCACTGGAATTTTTATATCATTCCTTTTAAAACTGTTATTTTGAATTTGAAATGCGAATGAAAAAGCATCAGTGAGTGTATTTTATATATCTGTCTGATCTTCAAGTTAAAATATTACGTTTGCATTATAAATATAAATAAAGGATAAAAGTGAATGATCAAATAAGAAAATCTATGTATATTTTAACTAATTGCAAAGCGTCACTTAAAATTTAATATCATTATTTTTAAGACTCATATTTCAAATTCTTATATCCACAAAGTAGCGGCGTCACAAACTTTTAAGCCGCTAAGGGTTTTTTGTACTGATACAAGTTTACGTTTACATTGTTTTGATTCGTTCTGTTGTTCAGTTCTACGTTCCATCCGAAGCAAATTCTATATGGGCTGCGTTTTTCTTTTGCAAATTTTGGTTTAGTTATTTCAATTTTTATAAATATTTTCCCTTTTTTTTGTGTGTAATCTATTATGGAGCGATACAAACCTCATAGTCGACCACATCGCTATTGTAAATTTAAAGGCTGTCAAAATACAGACATTGATGGATGTAGAATGTACCGATTTCCTGGCAATCAAGAGAGGTAAGTTAATTTTAATTCTGCAACTCAATTAGTAACTAAATTATCAATTATTTTAATAACTATTATGATAAATAAATACACATTTCTTTGTATAATTTTCTGTTATATCTACTGTCGAATATCACCATCTTTTAAAAGGTATAATTTCAAGTATTCTGTGATTATCTTTTCTATTCTATTTTCTGCTCGCTTTGCTACCTACCTACCTACCTACCTACCTACATTACATGCGTTTGCTCATTTTTTTTTATTTTCTAAAGTTTCTTTTATTTTGAATGTTGGCTTTTCACGACGTAGAATCAAAATTTTAAGGATTTCATATTAAAACTGCAGGTAAGTAATTAATTTATTTTTGTTAAGTATGAATGTATATATTTTTAATGCAGTATGTACGTATATTTACAATTTATTTTATATAATCAACAGATTTATCGTTTTTCCTTTAAAATGGCGTATCTGTTTAAAAAAAAAAAAAATACGTAGAACGAATTTTGAATCAGTAGTAATTTTCTATTATACTAATGGTTCAATCATCAACATAAATAGCAGGTAATGAAGCTATTTATTCATTTGTTTAGTTGCTGATGTATCTTCTGTTTCCATATTATGTACAAATAACTAAAAATATTTATTTAATCTGTGCTTATATGCAGTGTATAATCTCATATTATTATTTCTATATTTGCATAACCGACGAAAAGTTTACATATATAATTAACACTATATTATTTTGTATTAAGATCTCAGAATATATAAAATAAGTGTAATAGTATTAAAACTTATTTCTATATTATTTTCTGCTAAAGATGTACATTGTATGAAAGTTTTAATATGTCTGTTTTTCCCTCCCTGTCTTTAATGACTTATCTATATTTAATTGATATATGAAATATTTCAAATGCTGCTTAAATTTGCATTCAGAGAATCAACTCTAATAAAAAAAAAAAGGAATTTCTTATATACCTAAAATCTTTTATTATATAATGAGACATGAAAAGAATAAAGCTTATTTTTGGTAAGTATTATTTTAATTTTTTGTTATTGATAATATGCTGATTCTTCAAAGGCAAATCAGTAAGTATTCTAAGTGAACACGTCAGTTTAGCCAGGATCTAATCAGATGACACACCTGAATCTGATGCGAAGAAAACACTGAATCTGACCCTGAAGTTTTAATAACGTCTGAATGAGAATTGGTGTATTATGCCAGTTTTAATATATTAGCGTAACATATTAAGTTCTCTTTCTGATCAATTGTTTATTCATCTAAAGGGAAGAAAACATTGAGGGAGAATTGAAACATTGAAAGGAGAATTTGACATGTAAATTTTGTAAGTACAATTTTGCTTTAAAATTTTGTTTTTCATTATTAATAACATGCTCATTCTGTAAAAGGAATCAGACGAGTATTTTAAAATATTTGCATATCCTTTAGTTTTGAGCCAAATTAAATAAAGGTAAGTATTACCATTTTCATAATATTACATTGAAGTAATTTTGTTGTAAATAAGTAATTTAGGGATACTTACTTTTAAAAAATAGTTTACAAGAATCTAATCATGTAAGTTTTAATACAATTCCATTACAAGTTAGAATTTATTTCATTTCATGGATTTAATTTTTTATTTTCAAAAGATGATAAATAATTTATTTGAAAAATATTGCATTCATATAATGAATATGACACAATCACCACCACTGAGTAGTATGTTTACATAATTTTATATATATAATCATTGAATAAGGCTTATAATAATTCTGATAAAGCTTATATTGCTTCTAAATTCTTGTTTACTTTTAAATTTGCATTTTTGGCTGCAATTAAGTTAGAGGTGTGCTGTACTTGATTAATTTGCATATTTCACATTTGTGTGAGTGTACTAGTTTGCCAGCTTCAATATAGGGCTCCCACTGCTGATAAGCTTGGACAATTTCATTTAAAAATGAAAAGTGAAGATTCTTGATGCATTTTCATTGACACGTACTGACACTTTTTTGCATATCGGAATTTAATTTTTGCAATGGCCATTCGTGTGTGTTTTATGGTAATAGAGAGAGAGAGAGATTTTTTTTTTTTTATTATTCTTTTAATGAGTGTATATTTAAAATCATTTTCCATATTTCATAGTTCTTGCATAATAAGGTAAATGCATCCAGTTTTTTATTTTATTTTTTTAGTAATACCGATTTTCAAGGCTTTACCTCTGTTTTTAAAATTTTGCCCCTCCTTGCTCTTCCTCCAAATAACTTTACATATACGAGAATATCTGCAATTGATTCCTCACACTATAAAACCTAATAATACTATGGTGCTACTATTCTGCATATTTGACCATTTAAGTGAAGGCTGTATCTCATCTTCTGTTGAACATTACAGTATTAACAAAATGTATCACTTGCTCTGTTTTTGTTACTCAATGTTAAAGTTTGTGTGGATGCTGTATAAAAGGTGGAGCTGTTATGTTGTAATTTTCCTTATTTATAAATAAAGCTGTATCTCAAAATCTAATGTACTTAACTATACCATTTTTAATTTGTATTTTTAGTGAGTGAACATTTGTTTAATTTACACTTTCGAAAGTATCCACAATTGTTTTCTTACATCCTAAAACCTAATAATACCATGGTGATACTATTCTGCATATACTATCCTCCAATATTTAGGTAGAGCCTATATCTCAACTTCTGTTAAACATTACAGTATTAATAAAATGTATATTTTGCTTTATTTTTGTTACTCAGTGTTTAAAATATGGATGTTGTCTGAAAAGTGGTGTTGCCATGCTGTAATTTTCCTTGTTTCTGAAAAAGCTTTATCTCAAAATCTAATGTGCAGAACTACACCATTTTTTCAGTACTTTTGTTTAAATTTATGCGAATATTGGTCAATAGGTGCTGCTGCTATGTTGTAAATTTCTTTGTTTCTGAAAAGCTTTATCTCAAATTTTAATGTACACAACTACATCATCCCCCCCCCCTTACTCTTGTTAAAATTTGTGTGTATATTTGCCAAGAGGTATTGCTGTTATACTACAATTTTCCTTGTTTCTGAAAAAGCTGTATCTCAAAATCTAATGTTACTAATTACACTATATTTTTTCTAAGTCATGCTTAAATTTGTCAGTATATCCCTATCGCCTGAAAGGTGGCACAGCTTTTATGAAAAAGCTATAGCATAGAACCATATGTGCATGTATTAATGAATAACTTCGATAAATTTTAGACTAAAATAGTTAATCCAACATGGAAAATTACCAATTTCTGTTTCAATGCGTCTAAAATTGGCAAAATCCTAAATTACTTTTCTTAAACTTATAGTCAGAACAAACTTTTTTAAATTTTCTTACTAGAAAGTTTAGGTGGCGGCCAAATACTTTTAAATTTGTTGAGGCCTGCTTCTGGTATTTGGAAATATTATTAGAAAATTATTTTAAAATTTTTGCATTTTTTACAGATATTCAATTATTATTCATATTCATAACATAGAATAACTTTTTTCAATTCTGGAGGTAATTATGAATCACCATGAATTACATATGTACTTATCATAAAATTATAAGTATGCATGAAATTGTTGGTTTATGATAACATATACTTGAAAAGTTCAATTTATACAGAATTTATTCATGTTATGTCAGGGGTTATTTTATTAAGGCCATTTAGTTATGTCTTTATAAAAGTGAAATTCTTAAGAAGGGCACTTTCACAAAATTTCACTTTATGAAAAGGATCCCACTATAAATTTATTCCTCCTCCCAAAACTGTTTTCAGCACTTATACTAAATGTCTATATAATTGGAGCTTGAATGAAATGTTATTTTGGGAATAAATGAACATAAAATATGAAAGGTAAATATTAGAAAAATACTAAAGGCAAGAACCCTACATAATTATTTTTTTAAGAAAAGGTTGTAAATAATTCATCATTCGAAAATATTAGTAAATCATTTTCCTTAAGCACGTTGGTTGTTTTTCTGATTTCCCTCCCCTGACCACACCACCTCATATTTGGATAAGTTATGCTTATGAGTAAAGCCACTTGACTTTCTGCACTAGTTACAAGATGTTTAAAAGAAATTTGAATCAGTAAATAAGCATAAGTAAAAATTATAATATGATTTTAAGTATTTTTTTCCCAAGTGATGAATCGTTAAGTGATGAATCGAGTTTATGTGACGAATCGTTAATGCATTTGAATTATTATGTACAATTCTGGGAAAGAAGTATAACATGTATTCATACGTAACGCTGCACTAAATTATCTTATGTAGGAAATTTTTTATGTAATGGACGATTATATGTATCTAACTCATAGTATGAAGAGATTTTGCGAAATTCCCTCCTCCTTCCCTCGTTTAAGAGCGGAGGGAGAGATTTAAAAAAAAAAAAAAAAAGTTTTAAAGCATAGCTCAGCTTTAAATAATTTCAGGATCTCAATTTTTTTATGTGTCGGTTAGGTATGTGTATGCAACATGCAATATAAAGTAATTTTGGAAATTTACCCCCCCCCCCCCGCCCTTCCCCTTGGGGCGGGCGGGGAAAAAACCACATTTTGAAGCTTAAATCCGTCCAAATTACCTAAGAATGCCGAATTTTGGTGTGTGGGTGTTAATTAAGTGTGCGAAATATGCACTTTGATGAGATTTTGTAAAACTTTGAATTTTAAAACCAAGGGAGGGGGAGTAAAAAGCAGGTAAGGGACTGCCGCAGGCATTGGGGCTCCAGACTCGACTGTGGCTCCAGACTCGAATACCGCTACAGAAAGTAGCAGGAACTTAAACTTAAGATTTTGACGGATTTCATTGATTTTTTTTTTTTTTTTTTTTTTTTTTTTTTTTGATATTTTATTATTAATGATATGCTGTTTTGGGGATTCATTTCAATATAATGGCCAGCGAAGCGGGCAAAGCCTGCTAGTTACGGTTATTGGGGATAATAGACAAATGAGTATGTTTTATTTTCGTATCTTTACTAAAACTATTAATGGTTACTTTTGTTTTATTTTATTTATAAATTTAATTGGTTCTTGCTTATAAAGGTGTTATTTCATACTCTGTTTTCTTGCATTCTGTTCTTCGACCACATTTCATGAAACCATGGAAGCATCTGCGCAAGTGCTAACTCAACGAGTACAATGGTAAAACAGGGGTGACAATCATCTAACTCAGAGAAAATGAGCAATAACAGAGCGCGGAATAACTAGATATTTTCCAAATTTCAAACTGTCGGTCACGCTGGCATCCCTCCAACATTTTGGACGCGTCCTCACTGCTAGTTTTAGGATATGTGGCCGCACTGCACACACACACACACACACATACATACATAGGTCAGACATCATCATAAGTATGTATATATATATATATATATATATACATACATATATATATATATATATATATATATATATATATATATATATACATAATGTATATATATATATATATATATATATATATATATACATTATTGGCCTATTTAAGCATTGCCAGTAATTTAAAAATTACATACACTTTCTTTATAGCTGCAAATGCGCTTAAACATTTGTGTATTATTTCAATTTTTAATCCAAGTAATAATTACTTTTATTATATATGTATATATGAATAAAGATATATTTTCTACGTGTTTAATTTATTATAATAAATTTCCATTGCATTTTCTACAATTAAATAGAATAAGATTTATTTTAAAGTTCATATTGGTGATTTCTAATGTTGCTGTAAGAATATATATATATTTTGCTTGTGCTTATAAAATATTATTTTTGTTTACCATAAATATAGTCAAAGTGTCATGATAAAAAATTAAATATTCACAAAGGGCGTTAAAAAAAAACGGGGAGAACAATATGCGTTAATTCAGAGATTTATCGCTATCATATATAGCGACGTAGTTGTATAACTGAGTACATTTATGAAAAAATAAATAAATAAAAATAAATAAAAAATAAAAATTATACAGACACGACATTATTTCATTATTTAAAACATGAAAATCTGACATTGACAGATTTTAATTTAATGCCAGAGGCCTACTGCTAAACTTGTTAATATCGACAAATTCTTCTTTAGTTAATTCGTGACGATCTAAATTCCATGATAAAGTTTTCATTAAATCAAACCAATGTGTTTCAGCTGCAGATATTGCAACAAATAACGTTGGAAGTCCAAACTGTCTTATAGCCGCAAAACAACGTTTTTTCTCTTTTTCCCAATGAGGGGGAGGTGTGCCTTGGGGGGGGACTCATCTCAAAGTTGTACCTTGGGGGGGACTCATGTCAAAGTTGGGCCTGGGGGAGACTCGTGTCAAAGTTGGGCCTGGGGGGGGGGACTCATGTCAAAGTTGGGCCTTGGGGGGACTCATGTCAAAGTTGTACCTTGGGGGGGACTTATGTCAAAGTTGTGCCTTGGGGGGATTTCATTCAATAAATCCCCATTCAATAAACCGACTGAAATAGGCCCTTAGCACTATTAAGAGTGTATTATAAAAATTCGACAACGCTGTACCGACTGAAATAGGGGTACCTTGGGGGGGACTCATGTCAAAGTTGGGCCTGGGGGGGGACTCATGTCAAAGTTGTGCCTTGGGGGGACTTCATTCAATAAATCCCCATTCAATAAACCGACTGAAATAGGCCCTTAGCACTATTAAGAGGTGTATTATAAAAATTCGACAACGCTGTACCGACTGAAATAGGGGTACCTTGGGGGGGACTCATGTCAAAGTTGGGCCTGGGGGGGGGACTCATGTCAAAGTTGTACCTTGGGGGGGACTCATGTCAAAGTTGTGCCTTGGGGGACTTCATTCAATAAATCCCCATTCAATAAACCGACTGAAATTGGCCCTTAGCACTATTAAGAGGTGTATTATAAAAATTCGACAACGCTGTACCGACTGAAATAGGGGTACCTTGGGGGGAACTCATGTCAAAGTTGGGCCTGGGGGGGGGACTCATGTCAAAGTTGTGCCTTGGGGGGGACTTCATTCAATAAATCCCCATTCAAAAAACAGACTGAAATAGGCCCCTAGCACTAATTAAGAGTGACGTATAAAAATTCGACAACTGTACCGACTGAAATAGGCCTCTAGCACTAATAAATAAATAAATAAACGATAAATATACTAATATAGGTTGAAATATACTCAGTGAAGTGAAATTAATTATAAATTAATTGTATTTGGATGAAATGATTCACATGACGGATTCTCACGCTTAAGTTGGTTTCTAAAATTTACAAGATTCTAATACCTTAGAAAATCAACCAATAAAAGTAAATTTTTACCAAAAATAAACAAATTGGAATGTTAAATTAAATATGAATTTTTTAAAAAATAATTTTAATGTTATTTCATATTCTTTTTAATTTACTGATTTGTGTTATAATCCTTTAACACTAATATATTTGATAGAAAACAATGTCTTGAATAATTTATATTTCCATAACATTTCGTAGTTAGAATTGAATTGCATACACATTCGAAATCAAATGAACTGAAATACACAAAAGTTGATTTTTCTTAATCCCATTTAAAAACAATTTTCTGGCAGACATTTGGGAAACATAATCCGATTTTACACCACAAAAATTTCTAGAGGAAAAATGCCTTTAATTTTTTTTTTTTTCTCGAACATGAAAACAAAAATTCATAAACAATGCAAAATGTTTTTTGTGATTAAAATAACGCATATTTTAAATTCATTTTCTGCACCCAACTCATATTTATTCTCTGTAATTATTTTTTCCACATAAATACAGTTAACTCACTCGTATTTACGTTTTCAAGAGACTGACAAAACAGGACATATAATTTAAAATACGTATAACCGAATTTTTAGAAAACAAATTTATTTCTTATAAATTTTGGAGATTCGAATGCAGTTTTATGCAATAAATTTAAACCTTTTTAATATACTGTTTGTTAGTTTATTATGTTATGATAGTATTTATATTGTAAAAATATAAAGGTCTGAAAGTGAGAACAATCGTATACATACTTCAAGTACTAATTATGATTTCTTATTTTAAATAAGAATATACATCCAATCTTGAACAGCACAATGATTTACATTGCGTATTTTAAGAAAAATTAAATAAACAAAAATAATTAATAATCAGTTATGTTCATACAAGTAAGTACTTAAATATGCAAAATAATAATAATAATTATTATTATTATTTAACATAGTTAAAATTAAAAACTACTGAAAGTTTAAAATTTGAAAGCGTATCACGTGTACACATATCATATAAAAAGTATAAAATCACTTTGAAAACACGTAGATAATTTTTTTTTTATTAAACCCAGACACAAAGCTTTTCGAAGCTTTGCTATTTTGATAATAGCGAAAAGCTTTGTGTCTGGTTTTAATAAAGATATTTTTATATACGTCTTTTTAAAGTGATTTTATACTATTTTATATAATAATTTAACAATTGTCTAAAGAATTCATTGTGTGGGAATATTAAATACACAGTTAGAAATAGAATGAGGTTCACTGTGTGTGTTTTCTTCAATGTTACATAACACAATTGAAGATTATAACGAAATTCAAGAAAATTAATAAATGTACAACGAAGAAATAAGAACGGTGCCGAAAGTTTACGAATTTTATAAAGATGAGAAAATATTTCAAAATTTGCGTCCGATAAGCGAAGCATTTTTATATTAAAATAAATGGGATTCAATAATTAGGATTATAAATAAGATATGTAAAGAAAGATAATTTACTGTAAAAAAATGCATATATGTAGCTTTTGAATCGAACGATACTAGAAGAAGTTTAGTGAAATTAAACAAAATAAAAAGTAAAAGAAACTTTAATATCATTTCAATAGTTGTGACATTATAACAGTTAAAAACATATTGACATTTCAAGTAATTTTAATGTAATATAATAATTACCCATACGACTTTTTCTTACCCTGCATTTCAGTACAAGGACAGATAGTAAATTAAGACATAAGATCAATGAAGTAAGATAATAAAGTTTAATCCAGTTTAAAAATTATCTAAAATATGTTTAGGAACAGTTTTATTTGGCACATAATGCGGTGTGAGAGGGGGCAACATCTCTTCTGTTATATCGCCTATATTCATTTTAAAAATAAAATTCAAGGCTGTTATTAATTAGCCTTAAAACGTGTTAATCTTGTTCAACTTTTCAAGTGACAACTTCAAAACAAACAACTTTAATTTGAATGTCTTCCGGTTATTTATTTTATTATTTATTTTTTTAATTATGCTGATAATATATATATATATACCTACAGATCAATCACTAAATATTTGAGTTTGTATCAAAGGGACCTCAAAACGTGATATTATACTAAAACCAAAGTTGATAATCGATCTTCAAAATCTACTTTGTTTAAAGTCTGGGTATAAAAAAAAAATAATTTTATGTCCTGTGCGAGCAGTGTTCGTCGACATAGTTAACACTTTCAAGGGTGGTGATTCCACTGCAGCATCACCTAATTTTAATTTTCAACTGCAAAAACTCATCCCGGAAATTTTTAGCAAAATTTTACTTTTATAACATAGCAGAAAAGTTTTTTTTTTTTTTTTTTTTTTTTTTTGTTCGGGAATTCCGGTGGCAGTGTAATTTAGATGATCCCAATTAACTTGCCCCGCAAAGGGTTAAATCTAGCAAAGAACTGCCTTCATAAGTTACATTCAATAGAAAATAATGTTTAGTTTAATTTTTGATAGCCCTATATTGTCTATAAATTATATACACATCACAATGTGTACCTATTTATGTATACTCTTATACGCAGTACACATACTACAAAATCAAATACACTTACAGCAATTTCCAAGTATACCCTCAATATATCCAGTTACTTTGGGTAGCCCTGTAAGCGAAGGATGAATTATTTTCATACCACACTTCATAAAATATGCTTTTATGCAGACAAAAAAAATATATTCTTTTCATTTTGTTTAGGGCAGCCTATAGATGTTACGCTGTACTTAAGAGAGATTCTGACGATAGACGTAATATATTTGAATTATCTTGGATGACCCTGTACACAAACTTGTTGTTTTATCTCAATTAAAAATTTAGTGTAGCCTCCCTATATGACACAGTAGTAGAGTACCGAGTTTGGAATTTCTGATACTATTTGTTCTTGAGATATGCTGATAACACACATACACAGACAGACAGACCCACACAGAGACCAGGCGGTAAAAACATGATTTCCTTATTCAGAAGCCCCCAAAACGTGTTAATAACAAAAACTGACTATCGAAAATTTGACCTCAAAACAGTACTTTCTCTATGGGTAAGAAAAAATATAAAAGTAATTCTTTGATGAAAATGTTTGGCTTAACATGGGTATTTTCAATTAAGGGCACAGTGTTTTTTAATTCCCAAGGGCAAAAACTCATCCCTGAATTTTTTTATAGAATTTTACTTTTACAACATAGAGGGTATACTTAATTTGTTTCTTGCCTTCTTATATTGTTCTTCAATTCCAGTGGCTGTTATTTTAAATAAGCAGAATTACTCTGTGCCGGAAAGGGTTAAATAAATTATTGTATTTAAAATATTGATATTTTTAAACGAAACCTAAATAAAGTGATTTTATTGGTAAGAAAGAATAAAGTCATGTCTTAAGAAACTCTATGAAAAAATTTTACAGAAAGATATTAAAAACTTTTTTTATGGTTCACATTGCTTTACAATATAACATATATAACCCATAAATGTACAGTAAATTTACGTTTTTCATTTAATATTTTTATGTTAATTTTTTTTTTACATTTATGTATTATTATTTCTAAAATAAAGTTTATGCATAAACAAGAGGCTTATTTGTATAAAATAGTATGCATGATTTTATACTGATGATAAAAATGTTTATTTATACAGTGTGCATAAATATTCAATACGATAAATTTAGAGAAAAATAATTATGCGTGACTAAATGAAGAAACTTCTTTAAAATGAATGAAAATTTCCCAGACTAATTTTAATGTTGAATGTTTCTTTAAAAATGCACCACCGCCACCAAAGAATTATTATTGCTTAGAAAAATAGTAAAACATGTTAATGTCGTGCATTTATTTAAAAATTACTCTGTAAAATGTGTCACAGAATATTATTAAAGGAAATAAATTTTTTACTTCCATCCGAGAATTTAATCTATTTTAGAAAATATAAAGTGTTTGGAGCTTTTCCAACACCCTATCCCATTTTTATTCTTTAGAACTTGGCAACTCTCCATTTGCACACAACCGGATCATCCCCAACGAATTTAGATGCTTTGTGATTGTGCTTTCAAGATTAATGTCTGATTAAATAGACTTCAACAATAGCAATTAAAATTTTTCGAGGATTAAAGAATCTATACATTTTATTGTTCATTCCTGTATAAAACTTTAATACTTCAATAAATAAGCGCAGCGCCATCTAGAGCACATATCATGTCAAAATTACATTAAATTAAAATAACTTTAAAGTTTAAAATGTAGTAATTTAATAAAGTAAGAATTTCAGCAATTTTTAGATTTAGTTTAAGTACTTTAACTACACTTTCATTAACTCTTGATAAATAAAATAAAATAAAAAGTAAAATTGGATTTTGAAAATATTTAACCACGTATTAAAATACATTATTTAAAGCATGAAAAAAATTACAGTATTTAAAAAAAAAAAAAATCTTGGATGCCCGCAACATGCAAAAAATCTGAAGCGACTTGACTTAATCTTCCAAATATTTAGTAATTAACGGTTGTTTTTAATAAATTTGAATAAGAAAAGTGAAAGAGACAAAAGGGAAAATCCTAATAGGTGAGTAAGACAGTACGCCGTGCACTTATCAAAATCTATATAATATATGTGGGACAGTGACCTACAACATACTAACTTTCAGCTCTACCGGAAAAACTATTTAGACATTGCCATGTTCATTTACACTCGCATACATGGCTGTAAAATTGGCAAAAGTGAAATCAGAATTCAAAACGCATATATATGCCAATCTGCTATAGTCTAAATTTTTCAAGTTTACAATATTTCTTTTACATAATAATCGTTCGGAAAGTAGGAACAGCATGAAAAATCGATATGAACAAGCTTTAATTCATAAGGAGATTTTAAACAATTATTATTATTTTTAAAACAAAAGAATGTACTACGCCTAAAACAAATTTCGTATTTTCAGACACTTAACATTTCAGATACTTATGTCTATATTTTTTTAGTAAGAAAAAATTTTAATATGTAAAAAGAAAATGCCATCACAATTTGATCCTCTACGAAAGAGATGGCTCACCCACTTCGATGACCCCCCCCTACCCCCCCCCCCCCAGAGGTATAATTAATTTTTTTTGTATTAACATTCGCAATATTGTATAAAATATACTGCCAGAAGTACATACATATGTTTTCCAATTTTAAATATTTCTGTTTTGATTAATTTAGGTACGTGTTAATTTCAATGAATCAAATTTTAGAAAGATTTAAATATTTTATCGTCTATAAATTAATGTAAGGGCACATAACCAATGAATTAAAAATGTAAATGTTCCATGGGGTAATTCCCAGATTGTCGCCAGTTATGTAATGCGTAGCTATAGTGCGGTGTTAAAACTCCTTCACTCACAATATAATATCATGTAATGAAATATAGAAGTATTAATATCTCTGGAAGTTACCGAGTGGGAGATCCATTTCCTCCACACATGATCAAAATTTTAACATTATGTCTCCGTACCACACCTAATTGCACAAAGGTAGCATTAGTGCAACATAAAACCCATTCACTCACTCAATCTTCCGCACAACATCTAGGGGTGAATTCCAGACCATCGCCATTTTCTGAGAGCGTAGCTATAGTGAGACTATAAACTCATTTATCACATTTTATATTTTCTTTTAAGTTCCTTGGCATCACTGAACGAGAGTTAATGCTATTTGGCTATGATTGTTTCGTATTTGGCGTTGAAAACATAAAATTTAACAATTTTTTGTGGCTTTTCTGTTACAATTCAGTATAAAATTTTTTACCAGTAAATTGAGTGCAATGTGAACTATTTCCTATAAATGTTTCAAGAAAATTGGCAATTAGCGCTTGAAAGGATTTTCTTGTGAGTGCAATTTCATTTCGGTGCGGTAGTTACGAATAACGATTATCTACATAAAAAGTAATAAAAATATGCAGGAAAAATTGTCTTCGGATAGAAACAAGGTAAGAGTAACGAATAACATTTATATTTTTGCATATGCTGATAAATTTATGCAAGAAAAATGTGGCTTTTTTTTCATAACGTAGAAATACGTCACTGTGTTTTTGAAAAAAATCTTATGTGGATTTTTTCACCATTAAACGCATTCATTTCCCGGTTGATTCCATATGCTATTTATTCGTACATTTAAGGGTTAAATTTTAAAATTATAATTAAATCTATTTTTTTTTTTTTTTTTTTTTTGTTAAATTATTAAATACAGGCTGTTCCGCATTTCTTTTTGTTTTTAGCATCCTTTAAATATTCAAACTATCTCCCTTCCTTTGTCTTCAAGCTAAATGTAACTTAAACAGTATTTCCTATAGATTATTGATTACAGATATCGCTTTTTAATTAAAAAGCCGGAACAGAAGCAGAACCAATGAAAACAGAATATTTTCGAGGGCAATATATTGATTTATTATCATTACTACTTCATTTAACAAAAGACGCAATTTGAAATACAAAGAGTCGTTATGTATCTAAATAATAATATAACATACCTAAAAGTTGTGCCATATATAGAGGAACAGTATTTGAACATGGAACAGACTGATAAAAGGAAACATTATTATATCTCACCTGTACGATGCTGTAATCCAGTGGAAGCATGACAGACGTTTTCTCTGGGCTTCGAATATGAATGATAGTTTACCTTGTGTCAGTGAGGAGGGCAGTTTATGTGTCATACGATTTCTTTTGTTTATGAAGATTTATAATTTTTTGAAGGTAAGTGTTCGAATTCTTTAATCTGGTTATGAAGCAGTATAATGAGTCAAAACCTAGTCTCCTTTCCGGCAGGTGATTTGAGTTAGTTAATATTCTGATTTCCAAGATCTCTACCAACAGGTGGTTGAGGTTGATATATATTCCAAGATGGTGATTCGGGAAATGTGGAAAACCAACTACTAAAGTTGAATGTTGATAATTTTTTTTTTTAAATTCAGTTTCTTTTTAATTATAATTTCAAAAAATATGTTTATATTGCATTTTTTCACGAGTTTCTGTAAAAATACATTCCTACTCCATATTAACTTATGAAAAATTATACATCTGGGGGTCACCGAAGCGGGAGAGCCATCCCTTCCGTGGAGGATCAAAATTGTGATGGCATGTCTCCGGACCACCTCTAGGGGGTGTGTCCCAGAACGTCGCCAATTGCCCATCTGCGCAGCACCAGTGCGACGTAAAACCCATCCATCCATCCATATTAACTTTTAAGAAAATGAATATTCCATATTTTTCATCATAATTATTACCGCTTGGTCTAATTAGCAAAAAATAGCTTTTCTTTTTCTTAATTAAAAAAATTTACATGTAAACCCTACTTTTTGCTGTAAAAAACCACCAAAACACATTAAAAAAAGTTTTTTATAGTCGAATCTACAATAATCCAAAATACATCATATTATGGATAATTCAGATGGAAATAGTATTCCATGTTTGTCTATTTTCCTCTATTTTTTCAGTCAAGCTACAGAGTTTTATAATAAATGTTTTTTTTTTTTTTTATAAATTTACACTGTAAAAAAAATCTGTAGTTTTTACAGAAAACATCTGTATTTTTTACATTAAAGAGCTGTTTTAAAGAAAAAACATATTTTTTCTGTTTTTTATCTTTTTTTTCTGTTTTTTCCTCCCCCTTTTTCTGTTTTTCTCTCTTTTCTGTTTTTCAGCACGCTGAAAACAAAAAATCTGTATTTTTTACAGAAAAAACTGTATTGTTTACAGAAAAAACCAGTTTTTTTTTTTTCTTTCTGTTTTGCGGGTGCAAAAATTTGTAAACTGTAACAGTAATATGAAGTCGTGGCACCAGAAGGGGGTGTGCCCACAGAGTTAAAAGGAATACGCCAATTTTCTTTTGTAAACCAGAAATCACATTTTATGTAATCGGTTTATGTCAGAATAATACAGATATACATTCACACATACATACATACATGCACACATATAAATTTATAGGGTATTTGATAAGTCTCGTTACACCAAAATTTCTCGAAAGGAAAGTAAATTCGCTGAACAGGTTAATTTCAAAAGTTTCTTGGATTCAAATAATGTCACATGAGGTATCACAAATGGGCCCCCTGGTAACCTGAGGGCCCCACGTGACACAAACTCCATCTTTTTTTTTTAAGTAAAACATGTTTTTTTTTTTTTTTTTTTTTTTTTTACAGAAACGTGTCAAGCGCAAAAAATCTGTTCAAAAAATCACGTACTGTTTTTTTTATTTTGCAGCGTACGGGCCCCTCTGGCCTTTCAAAAGTTTCGTGCATTCGAATAATCTATAACTTAAATTATCATAAATTATCATAAAATGTAGAAAAGGAACGGGAGTTTCGGAGAAAACAACGAAAAACCCATAACGCTTTTATTCTTTTATATTTTGCAGTTTCGAATTCTGATACTCCGTTCACATTTCATACTAAGTATTTTTAACAGTATTTAGCCCGGAATTACGCAAGTTTCGGAGAAAACCACGAAAAAGTCAGACATAAATCTTTTTATAACGTTATTTATATTATTTTTGTATCTCAGCTTAATTAGCATAATTTCAAAATTAATATATCATTTTAGAACTTATTTGAATTGGATTTCAAGAGTAGACGTCGCAAATCACTGTCGCCAGTTAGCGCTTTGATATTTTAAAATTTCAATATCTCCAATTCCAATTATGATTAAATTACTTGGGTAGATTAGATCGTAGCCGCCACCGGATTGGGGGTTTGCCACGATAATAATTTTCAAGGGTCGTTTGCACGAGGAACGAATAGATTGTTTCATATCATGAAACGCAGAGAGGCGTCGCAATCGCCATAGAGCGGATATTTGCAACAATTAGAATTTTCAAAGGTATTTGCACTATGAGCGAGCAAGATGTTGTAGGTTCTAAAACGGGGAGAAAGCGCCGCAGGCGACACCAAGATGAACTTTAATATGGTGAGATTTTTCAAGGATCGCTTTCACGGTGAACGGATCATGAAACAGAAATACGGCGCCGCAGGCGCTACTAAGTGGGAATTTGCTATAGTTAGAATTCTCAATAAAGGTACTTAACAATAAGCGAATAAGATGTTGTATGTCCTGAAACGGGAAGAAGGTGCCACAGACGCTACCGAGCCGGACTTTTCAAGCATCGCGAACCAGCTGGTCGCTGAAGGCGGCTAGTATACAGCTTTCTTGTACCATTTTAAGTGCTAAATATTCATGCACGTTAATGAATTTTGGTGTTCTGATATATCTGAATGTCTTGTTTATAAATACAATACAAAACTTTCTACCTAAGGGGGAAAAAAAAACTACGTTTAAAAAGGTAAAATACAGCGTGACAGACATGACAAAAAGGCATATTTCAGTGACTCATCTTTGTCATTCAGTTGCTCTAAATTAAGACACATCCAAAGTCCAGAAATTTTAATTTATACAAACAGGCTTTTCACCCCATATGCAATTTTTAAAAAAGTTCTTAAATTAAAAAAAAAAAAAAAAAAAAAAAAAAAGTAAGTTTAATTATGTGACAGAAATGACGTAAAAAATTTTTGAATTATTTTCTATTTCAATTTTTAATTATTTGCTGCTTTTTATTGTTTTATTTTAAAATTAATTATCTATATTTTTATAAAAAATGTGCTCTATTATTTGATAGACTTTTTTTTTTTTTTTCTGAATCAAGAAAAATTAAGTAAATGGTGTTTGATATTTTTGGTTTTCTTTTTCTTTTTTTTCCCCCATATTTTAAGAGTCCTAATCCATTGCTGAAATCTTTGAATTGTTGGACAATGATAGAAATTGTTTCTATAACCAGAAAAATAAGAAAATGCAGTGTGAGTGCCCCACCAGATTATAATCAACAGAGTACCAGTAATTATTAGAGTACTATTTCCTTAATTCACTTGTTATTATTATTCACAACACCATTTTTTAAATTAGTTAATTTTCAAAAGAAAATATATTGTGAGCTTTAAAGGGTTAAGTCACTTTTTGACACATTTTTTTGTTATCTTTATCAACTCTGTCACCATTTTACACTTATACACCTGCCTTTCTTTTTATAAACAAGCAAGAAAGCACAGCAGCGCCACCTGCTAGGAGGTTTACTCCCAAGTGTTATTAGGATAAATTCTCATGAAGGTCCAACTAAATGTGAAATTTTGCGAAATTATGCGCAACAAAAGATGATATATAGCTATATGGGGATAATTTGCATCAGCGCCACCTGCTGGGCATTTACTCCAATTACAATCAGCATCAACTCATATGAAAATTTAAAATTTTTCGGAATTCCGGCCATTATGTAATGAGATACAGCGCCCACAGAATTTTGATAAACCATACACAGACAGGCATGCATTTTTAAAAGTGGTCTAATCGTTTTCATGACTTTTCAAAGCGTATAAATGCATCGAAAACCAGAAGTCAAAAATTTTCACGAATTTAATACTTTTTTCTTGTGAATAGAAGAAAAAAATGATTGTTTTTATCACCTTTATAATTTCAGATAGAAAGTAATCTAAACTATATTGCCATTTTTTTCTTTTTCTTTTTTTTTTCTTTTTTTTATTTGAGATAATTTTAAAGAATATTTCTTATAAATTTTTCGCTTCAACAACTTCAAATAAGAAAATTATTCCTGAATTCTATGTAATGTTGCCGAAGGGAAAAAAAAAAGTGAAGGAATATTTAAAGCTAAAATTATTCTTTATTTTATTTCATTGTAAAAAAGAAATGTTAAAATAATAATAATAATAATAATAATAACAATAATACTTAAACAAAAAATATTTCTCAACGTTTTTCAAGGATAAATCATCATGATTGTTTTAATTATTAACTAATTATCTTCCTGGTATCTGTGAATGAAAGATTAACATTGACCACAGAGATAGAACAGAATAATCTGTTCCGTTCCTCTTGTGACAAGCAGCGATGACGTCACGACCAAAGAATTTATCGCGTTCAAAAATCACCACGTGAACAGTTCATGAGTCATGACCGGCGACCCTTGCAAAGATCTATTTGTATTTGAGATTTGACCCTTGTGCTTGCTTGTGGCGTTTGGAAGGATGCAGCGGGTAAGTTCCATTTGATAATTATTGTTTTATATTTATTTCATCCAATTATGCTAATCGCTTTACTTATACAATCGAACCTCGTTAACATGAACTGTTTCCACAACCCACGTCAAAATGATAATTAGTTTAGTTATATGAAGATTAGCTACTGGTAACATGAACAAATTTTTTATCCCCGTTGAGATTGAGATTCACATTAATGAGGTTCGACTGTAATCGTAACATTGTAAGAAAAGATCGATGTTCTTTGAAAAACACATTGTTACAACGTTTTTATTAATAGAAAAAACAAAACTTTAGGCTTTTAAAATTTTATTATGAATTATTTCTATGTTCATTTAAAATATGCTGTGATACTTTTATATATTACTATAAAATTTATTTATAACTATGTTTAATATAGTATATTGTTGCGTACTTGGGGGTTCGTGAGTTGTCTGAGAATGAAAGGCCAAACGTACAAAAATTCAGTAATTTATTCACAGAAAATTCCAGAAAAATGCAGGTCTATAAACCAAGTATCAGCTTCAATTCAAACAGTAAACACAGCTTAAACAACAGCTGTCAATAACAAATCCACAGTACAAACTGTATACCAATAACACTTGAAGCAAGTCTCTCTCAAAGAGGCTCAAGAGCAATGCCAGCACTAGCGAAGCTCGCTGAGATCTGAACTGAACTGACTCTGACTGGCCTTGGCGAAGAAAACAGGCTTATATACTTTTCCATGGAATCCAGATTTTTCGAGAAAACTCTAGAAAGTGGTCAACCAATCAACTTACAGCTTCCATATTTGGTATATCCCATATAAGGATTTTCTCGCCAAGGTCGCCAAAAAAATCGCCAAAGTGGGAAAAAGTCGCCAAATTTGGCGCCAAATCCATTACGTGCATTACTGGGGCATTTTAATGCGTTTTCAAGGGAAAATAAGGCTATTTCAACGCTAAAACGACTAGAAATGCACAAAATTAGCACTTTATCAACTTACTAAGCCTCTTTGAAAGAATTTATACAAAAATAAACACAATTATTTACAATTTCGTAACACTGCCCCCCTCCCAAGGACTGCACGTCCCGGGCAGTGCAACCCTTGGTTAGGAGGCGAAACTAAACAAATTTACCCAATCTAAAATACAAAAACTAAGTTGCACATAACGATAACATAGAAATATAAATTAAGTGGGAAATATTTACAAAATTCACAAATATGTACAAATATTTACAGTGCGCATGCGCAAATTTTACCATTATTTACATTTAAAATTTTAATTTTACCGTTACTTGTGGTACTTGGCTAGCCTATTATAGTGCACCACCTTCGGTTTTGACGATGGTGTTTTAGTGATCCGCACCACTACATCATTAAGTCTTTTTAAGACTGTGTATGGTCCGTCCCAGTTGCACTGTAACTTGGGAGAGAGTTCCTTGCGTCGAACAGGATTCCACAACCAGACCTTCTCTCCTTCCTGAAACTCATGTTGCGTAGCCTTTAGATCGTACCTTGTCTTCATTTTCTCCGATGCAATGTGAATTCGCTCCCGAGCAAAGTTGTGAACGTCCTCAAATCGTGCCTGGAGATCGTGGATGTACTCCTCGGGCGATGAAGGCGCATCGGGTGGACAACCAAACAGGAGATCAGAAGGGAGACGAAGTTCACGTCCAAACAGCATCTGGGCTGGAGTATAGCCGGTGGTTTCATGGACAGCACTTCGATAAGCCAGCAGGAACAATGGCAACTTCAAGTCCCAATCTTGCTGGTTCCTTGATACTAGAAGGGAGAGGTTATTCAGAATGGTACGATTGAACCTCTCGACCATGCCGTCCGACTGGGGATGTAAGGGTGTTGTCCGGGTTTTGTCTATGCCGAGTAGTTCACACAGTCCTTTGAAAACATCAGAGGTAAAGTTCCTACCTTGGTCGGTATGAAGTTGTAGGGGCGTGCCGTACCTTGACACCCATTGCTGCACCAGGACTTCTGCGACTGTGCATGCCTCTTGATTGGGAATGGGATATGCCTCAGGCCACTTGGTGAAATAGTCCATCACGACGAGAATGTATTTATTTCCACTGGAGGTCCGTGGCAAAGGACCCAAGATGTCGATTGCAATCCGTTCAAATGGTGCTCCCACGTTATACCGTTGCAGTCTTCCTCGACTTCGCTTCTGCGGGCCTTTACGTGCCGCACAAGCATCACAGGATTTACACCATTTCTCCACATCCTCCTTTGCCTTGCACCAGTAGAAGCGTTCCCGAACTTTCTGCAGAGTCTTCATTACCCCAAAATGGCCTCCGGTAGAGCTACTATGCAGTTGTTCTAAAACAGCTGGAATTTTTGATCTTGGTAATAAAATCTGCCATCTGAAGCTTTTCCCATCATCAGATTCCCACTTTCTGTATAATACGCCGTTTCTGATATGAAGAGAGTCCCAAAGTGCCCAATAACTTTTCGTAATGGGACTAAATCTGGAAATATCCTGCCAGGTAGGTCTGTTGCTGGTCGTCTCCTTCAGCTGTAATATTGGCTTTACGTCAGGATCTTCCAACTGGGCTTTTCTAAATTCTTCGTCACTCCATGGGTCGGGATCTTGTTCTGATGGTGTTGCGACAGTAACTTGGCGAACAACTGGCTTTATTCTTTGGTGTTTATCCTCGGCTTTAGAGATGTATTTATGATCTTCAGATGGAGGCTTCCGCAAGAATGCATCTGAATTTTCCCGAAGAGCTCCTTTTGGGTGGCATACTTCAGAGACATTCTTGGTTGCTTCACTAGGTGTTCTTACTGGGCAGCTTCGTTTGATATGCCCATTTTTTCCACAGCCCCAGCATTTAGTTGTTGGAGTCTTCCCTTTTCCCTTACTCTCAAGAATGCGTAGTCTTCTATTAATATCTGGAATCATGTTCTGAATTTCTTTAAAATCATCTTGAGAACCGTTCACTTTGTCTGCTGTGCTGTTCTGGCGATGTTTACAGCAGGCTTGTTGGGCTGTCTCGAGCTTTAGGGCATACACCAAGGCTGACTCCACATCTTTCACGCCGGAGAGTCTGAGGGCTTTTTGAATATCTGGATCTCCGACAGCATCAATGAAATATTCTAGAGCCAGATCATTGCGTGTTTCAGGATGACAGTCTGAGAAAGCCAAATGTGAAAGCCTCTGGATGTTTGATGCCAGTTCCTGTAAGCTTTCCCCTGGTCTCTGACGACGGGACCTTAGCTGGAGTCGACTATATTCTTTAGACCATTTCGCTCCAAAACGTAGCTCTAGTGCTCTGGTTACAGCTTCGAAGTCATATCGCTGTTCCTTCGAAAGGGTCTCCAAAATACATGCGGCGTCGCCCCGCAACGACCCTACCAGATGAGCCGTCTTTACAACAGAGTCCCAGCCGTTAGCTTCAGCTACGATGGAAAACTGCGTCTTATATACATGCCAGGAGGAACTGCCGTCGTAGGTAGGTAGCTTAATCAATTCCTGATTCTGGATTCTTCTCTCTTTCTTTTCAGTTTCCTGAGGCATGGATTCTAACTTTTCTTCGAGGTTCCGAATCTTGCTCAGCAGTTCATTCCCTATTACTTCTCTGTTCCACTCTTCTTTCATTTTTCTTTCAAGATCTTCCTCCATTCTCTTAAACCTGCTTTCTATCTCTGAAAACCTTCTTTTCAGCTCTTGATCAAAGTTTTCTTTAAATTTCTCCTCAAAATTCTCTTCTATCTTCATAAATCTCTCTTCAAAATTCTTTTCCACTTTCAAAACTTTCTCTTCAAAATTTTCTTCTATCTTTATAACTTTCTCTTCTATTCCATCCATTCTGTTTTCCATGTCCGATAATTTACTTTCAATCACTTCCTTTACTGTCGAAAGTTCTCTCTTCATCTCGTCTTGATTAGATTTAATTTCTTCGGTCAAACTGTCTTTCAACTCTCTTTGCGATGTTTCCATTTTCTCTTGTGCTACCTTCATTTCTTCAGTCAAACCGTCTTTCAACTCTCTTTGTCCAGTTTCCATCTTTTCCAGTCCTGTTTCCATTTTCTCTATCAATCCGGTTTCCATCTTTTCCTGTCCGGCTTTCATTTCATTTATCTGGGTAGCTAAGGCTTCTAGAAGTTTTTTCATCTCTTGCTCCATAGCCCTCGTTATCACCATTCACAGACAATCCCACTTCTGACACCAGAAATGTTGCGTACTTGGGGGTTCGTGAGTTGTCTGAGAATGAAAGGCCAAACGTACAAAAATTCAGTAATTTATTCACAGAAAATTCCAGAAAAATGCAGGTCTATAAACCAAGTATCAGCTTCAATTCAAACAGTAAACACAGCTTAAACAACAGCTGTCAATAACAAATCCACAGTACAAACTGTATACCAATAACACTTGAAGCAAGTCTCTCTCAAAGAGGCTCAAGAGCAATGCCAGCACTAGCGAAGCTCGCTGAGATCTGAACTGAACTGACTCTGACTGGCCTTGGCGAAGAAAACAGGCTTATATACTTTTCCATGGAATCCAGATTTTTCGAGAAAACTCTAGAAAGTGGTCAACCAATCAACTTACAGCTTCCATATTTGGTATATCCCATATAAGGATTTTCTCGCCAAGGTCGCCAAAAAAATCGCCAAAGTGGGAAAAAGTCGCCAAATTTGGCGCCAAATCCATTACGTGCATTACTGGGGCATTTTAATGCGTTTTCAAGGGAAAATAAGGCTATTTCAACGCTAAAACGACTAGAAATGCACAAAATTAGCACTTTATCAACTTACTAAGCCTCTTTGAAAGAATTTATACAAAAATAAACACAATTATTTACAATTTCGTAACAATATGTTAAACTTAGTTATGTGATACTTTAAAAATATAGTTGTTTTTAAATAAGCTATAAGTATGTTTTAAAAGGTAAACATATTAATGTTTTTGGAGAAACATTATTATAACATTTTGATTAATATAAAAACAAAACTTTAGGCTTCTAAAAATTCATGATTTATAAATCATTGATAGATAATTTTGATCGATAAATCATTTTATTTGCAATACAACATTGTATATTTCAATTTTTTTAGTCTTATGTATTTAGTATTTAACCAGTAAAACAAAAATGCATAGCCTAATATTTTGTATTTTAATATTTTATAGAAAAATAGAACTTTTTTTTTCTTTTTAATGACTGTTGATATTGCAAGTTTTTAAGAAAAGCAATAATTCTGAATGTTAAGCATGTTTGAATTGTGCCTGAAATTCTTATAATTACCATGAGACAAGAGAAACATGAATGCAGTCTGGACATGTATAAATTGTAATAAATTTAATATTTACTCTTACAGATTTTTAAAAAAATTATTATTCTAAGCTGTAGGGCCCATCAGTGGCGAAGCAGTTGAACGCTCAAAGCTGGTAGATGTGAGGTGCCGGGTTCGATCCCAGTGCGACACGTTGTCCTAGCCGTTCAGAGTTTTTTGTAGTTTTCTCCGAAACTTGCATAAATACAGGCTAAGACCCTTTAGAAAGACCCCCACTGAGGGCACTCCCCCTTAGGTCTTAAGACCCTAGAGTAGCCAATCAGCTTTACTCCCAAAACACCAAACGTCCAAGCTATAAACAGGTACAAGTATTTATACAATTAATAATAATAAATAAATAAATAAAAATTTATTAATAAATGATACAGTGTAATAAATATAGATTATAAATATAATTATTTTCAAATTCATATTAATTTACTGCCTGCATATATTATGTTTTACTTAAAAAAAAAAAAAAAAAAAAAAAAAAAAATCCAGTATTCCTGTGTTTTCATGGCTTATGTTAAAATTCATAAGTAACTTTGGAATTTTAGATTTCATAAATATTAATATAAATAAACATAAACATACAAAATATGTTTATGCATACTTTGTATATATTTCTTAGGTTATAAACCAGTATTTATTGAAATTTAATTTTTCCGACTGAGTGAAAATAATGCCTGGACCGGGACACTCAGTCGGAAAAATTAAATTTTAATAAATATGATTTTCTTCCACAGTTGATTGTGTGATTTTATTAAAAAAATTATAAACCGGTATATTTACCTAAATTTGTATAAATTATTTACAAATTGTTTTAAGAAAAATTTTATTTTGAGAAACTTATTTATGTGATACTGTTAAACCGCAGAAGGATGATCCCTGGCGTCTTCTGCGCATGAGTGAAAAGGATTGGTCCATTTATAAAATAGGAATGTCCGTAATACCTAGGGATGTGTTTGTTTATCGGTATGAAAAAATTATAAACTCACTGATTGCATTTCTTTTCCTTCTTTGAACTGATTCTTGAATATCTGGTTATATAAATATTTTACGATTAATTAAAAGAAAGAAAAACTGATAATATTGTTACGAAATTGTAAATAATTGTGTTTATTTTTGTATGAATTCTTTCAAAGAGGCTTAGTAAGTTGATAAAGTGCTAATTTTGTGCATTTCTAGTCGTTTTAGCGTTGAAATAGCCTTATTTTCCCTTGAAAACGCATTAAAAAGCCCCAGTAATGCACGTAATGGATTTGGCGCCAAATTTGGCGACTTTTTCCCACTTTGGCGATTTTTTTGGCGACCTTGGCGAGAAAATCCTTATATGGGATATACCAAATATGGAAGCTGTAAGTTGATTGGTTGACCACTTTCTAGAGTTTTCTCGAAAAATCTGGATTCCATGGAAAAGTATATAAGCCTGTTTTCTTCGCCAAGGCCAGTCAGAGTTAGTTCAGTTCAGATCTCAGCGAGCTTCGCTAGTGCTTGCATTGCTCTTGAGCCTCTTTGAGAGAGACTTGCTTCAAGTGTTATTGGTATACAGTTTGTACTGTGGATTTGTTATTGACAGCTGTTGTTTAAGCTGTGTTTACTGTTTGAATTGAAGCTGATACTTGGTTTATAGACCTGCATTTTTCTGGAATTTGCTGTGAATAAATTACTGAATTTTTGTACGTTTGGCCTTTCATTCTCAGACAACTCACGAACCCCCAAGTACGCAACATTTCTGGTGTCAGAAGTGGGATTGTCTGTGAATGGTGATAACGAGGGCTATGGAGCAAGAGATGAAAAAACTTCTAGAAGCCTTAGCTACCCAGATAAATGAAATGAAAGCCGGACAGGAAAAGATGGAAACCGGATTGATAGAGAAAATGGAAACAGGACTGGAAAAGATGGAAACTGGACAAAGAGAGTTGAAAGACGGTTTGACTGAAGAAATGAAGGTAGCACAAGAGAAAATGGAAACATCGCAAAGAGAGTTGAAAGACAGTTTGACCGAAGAAATTAAATCTAATCAAGACGAGATGAAGAGAGAACTTTCGACAGTAAAGGAAGTGATTGAAAGTAAATTATCGGATATGGAAAACAGAATGGATGGAATAGAAGAGAAAGTTATAAAGATAGAAGAAAATTTTGAAGAGAAAGTTTTGAAAGTGGAAAAGAATTTTGAAGAGAGATTTATGAAGATAGAAGAGAATTTTGAGGAGAAATTTAAAGAAAACTTTGATCAAGAGCTGAAAAGAAGGTTTTCAGAGATAGAAAGCAGGTTTAAGAGAATGGAGGAAGATCTTGAAAGAAAAATGAAAGAAGAGTGGAACAGAGAAGTAATAGGGAATGAACTGCTGAGCAAGATTCGGAACCTCGAAGAAAAGTTAGAATCCATGCCTCAGGAAACTGAAAAGAAAGAGAGAAGAATCCAGAATCAGGAATTGATTAAGCTACCTACCTACGACGGCAGTTCCTCCTGGCATGTATATAAGACGCAGTTTTCCATCGTAGCTGAAGCTAACGGCTGGGACTCTGTTGTAAAGACGGCTCATCTGGTAGGGTCGTTGCGGGGCGACGCCGCATGTATTTTGGAGACCCTTTCGAAGGAACAGCGATATGACTTCGAAGCTGTAACCAGAGCACTAGAGCTACGTTTTGGAGCGAAATGGTCTAAAGAATATAGTCGACTCCAGCTAAGGTCCCGTCGTCAGAGACCAGGGGAAAGCTTACAGGAACTGGCATCAAACATCCAGAGGCTTTCACATTTGGCTTTCTCAGACTGTCATCCTGAAACACGCAATGATCTGGCTCTAGAATATTTCATTGATGCTGTCGGAGATCCAGATATTCAAAAAGCCCTCAGACTCTCCGGCGTGAAAGATGTGGAGTCAGCCTTGGTGTATGCCCTAAAGCTCGAGACAGCCCAACAAGCCTGCTGTAAACATCGCCAGAACAGCACAGCAGACAAAGTGAACGGTTCTCAAGATGATTTTAAAGAAATTCAGAACATGATTCCAGATATTAATAGAAGACTACGCATTCTTGAGAGTAAGGGAAAAGGGAAGACTCCAACAACTAAATGCTGGGGCTGTGGAAAAAATGGGCATATCAAACGAAGCTGCCCAGTAAGAACACCTAGTGAAGCAACCAAGAATGTCTCTGAAGTATGCCACCCAAAAGGAGCTCTTCGGGAAAATTCAGATGCATTCTTGCGGAAGCCTCCATCTGAAGATCATAAATACATCTCTAAAGCCGAGGATAAACACCAAAGAATAAAGCCAGTTGTTCGCCAAGTTACTGTCGCAACACCATCAGAACAAGATCCCGACCCATGGAGTGACGAAGAATTTAGAAAAGCCCAGTTGGAAGATCCTGACGTAAAGCCAATATTACAGCTGAAGGAGACGACCAGCAACAGACCTACCTGGCAGGATATTTCCAGATTTAGTCCCATTACGAAAAGTTATTGGGCACTTTGGGACTCTCTTCATATCAGAAACGGCGTATTATACAGAAAGTGGGAATCTGATGATGGGAAAAGCTTCAGATGGCAGATTTTATTACCAAGATCAAAAATTCCAGCTGTTTTAGAACAACTGCATAGTAGCTCTACCGGAGGCCATTTTGGGGTAATGAAGACTCTGCAGAAAGTTCGGGAACGCTTCTACTGGTGCAAGGCAAAGGAGGATGTGGAGAAATGGTGTAAATCCTGTGATGCTTGTGCGGCACGTAAAGGCCCGCAGAAGCGAAGTCGAGGAAGACTGCAACGGTATAACGTGGGAGCACCATTTGAACGGATTGCAATCGACATCTTGGGTCCTTTGCCACGGACCTCCAGTGGAAATAAATACATTCTCGTCGTGATGGACTATTTCACCAAGTGGCCTGAGGCATATCCCATTCCCAATCAAGAGGCATGCACAGTCGCAGAAGTCCTGGTGCAGCAATGGGTGTCAAGGTACGGCACGCCCCTACAACTTCATACCGACCAAGGTAGGAACTTTACCTCTGATGTTTTCAAAGGACTGTGTGAACTACTCGGCATAAACAAAACCCGGACAACACCCTTACATCCCCAGTCGGACGGCATGGTCGAGAGGTTCAATCGTACCATTCTGAATAACCTCTCCCTTCTAGTATCAAGGAACCAGCAAGATTGGGACTTGAAGTTGCCATTGTTCCTGCTGGCTTATCGAAGTGCTGTCCATGAAACCACCGGCTATACTCCAGCCCAGATGCTGTTTGGACGTGAACTTCGTCTCCCTTCTGATCTCCTGTTTGGTTGTCCACCCGATGCGCCTTCATCGCCCGAGGAGTACATCCACGATCTCCAGGCACGATTTGAGGACGTTCACAACTTTGCTCGGGAGCGAATTCACATTGCATCGGAGAAAATGAAGACAAGGTACGATCTAAAGGCTACGCAACATGAGTTTCAGGAAGGAGAGAAGGTCTGGTTGTGGAATCCTGTTCGACGCAAGGGACTCTCTCCCAAGTTACAGTGCAACTGGGACGGACCATACACAGTCTTAAAAAGACTGAATGATGTAGTGGTGCGGATCACTAAAACACCATCGTCAAAACCGAAGGTGGTGCACTATAATAGGCTAGCCAAGTACCACAAGTAACGGTAAAATTAAAATTTTAAATGTAAATAATGGTAAAATTTGCGCATGCGCACTGTAAATATTTGTACATATTTGTGAATTTTGTAAATATTTCCCACTTAATTTATATTTCTATGTTATCGTTATGTGCAACTTAGTTTTTGTATTTTAGATTGGGTAAATTTGTTTAGTTTCGCCTCCTAACCAAGGGTTGCACTGCCCGGGACGTGCAGTCCTTGGGAGGGGGGCAGTGTTACGAAATTGTAAATAATTGTGTTTATTTTTGTATGAATTCTTTCAAAGAGGCTTAGTAAGTTGATAAAGTGCTAATTTTGTGCATTTCTAGTCGTTTTAGCGTTGAAATAGCCTTATTTTCCCTTGAAAACGCATTAAAAAGCCCCAGTAATGCACGTAATGGATTTGGCGCCAAATTTGGCGACTTTTTCCCACTTTGGCGATTTTTTTGGCGACCTTGGCGAGAAAATCCTTATATGGGATATACCAAATATGGAAGCTGTAAGTTGATTGGTTGACCACTTTCTAGAGTTTTCTCGAAAAATCTGGATTCCATGGAAAAGTATATAAGCCTGTTTTCTTCGCCAAGGCCAGTCAGAGTTAGTTCAGTTCAGATCTCAGCGAGCTTCGCTAGTGCTTGCATTGCTCTTGAGCCTCTTTGAGAGAGACTTGCTTCAAGTGTTATTGGTATACAGTTTGTACTGTGGATTTGTTATTGACAGCTGTTGTTTAAGCTGTGTTTACTGTTTGAATTGAAGCTGATACTTGGTTTATAGACCTGCATTTTTCTGGAATTTTCTGTGAATAAATTACTGAATTTTTGTACGTTTGGCCTTTCATTCTCAGACAACTCACGAACCCCCAAGTACGCAACAATATTATAAAGGGGATAGTTTTAAGGTATAACTTTAGTATATCCCCATAGCTGAATTTGGCTATTTTTCTTTTGTAATATAATATGGCAGCCTATATGTTGTTTATTTTGGATTTATGATTTTATGATTTAGATTATGATTTTATCATTTATGATTTTTAGATTTATGATTTAGCCATAATCGCCAACAAAAATTGCCAATTGTCGTTGTGGGGATATATTAAAGTTGTTCTTTGAAGTGTGTAACACTAATTTAAAAATTATGTCAATTATTATTTACAAACTAGTATATAACCCCTTAAAAAAATGACGAAAGGTGAAATCAATTAAGGTAGTGAATCAACGAATTTTTTGCCAGCTTCGCTGGTCACTATATTTAAAGGGGACTAATGTGCAAGTTGTACCTAACGGGGAGGTTAAATCCTATTTCGTGAAGAATTCTTCTCAAAGTTTCTCTTTGATACTTAAAATTTATCTTTTCTTTAAGTACAGGAATTAATTTGGGAATTGTAGGTACGATCTTATTTACTGCGTAAAACTCATTTACTGTTCTTCGAATAACATCGCAATCAAAATTATGCAGAGAAGTGTTTTCAATGGTACTGTTCTTTTGCCGTTTTTTTTTTTTTTTGGTGATACAAACATTGGATTGTCTTCTCCTTTTGATTCTCTACGTATTCTTATCGTGGCTTCTGATATATTAGTTATTTCACTCGTACGTTTCATTGATTGGGAAAGTGGAACAATAGCTTCTCCTTCTAAAGCTTCTTTATCGCAAAACTTAATGCAATTATGTACAATACGCTTCGTTTCACTATGAAGAGGTTTAATCCGAGAACTCGTACCACATGTACGATCCATTTCCAATATAAACAGACTGTTATACAGAAAGAAATAAAAGAAAACAAAGCAGGAGTATTAATTATTCTACACATAACAGAGGAAACAAGAATAATAGAAAAATTTCCCCTCTCTCTTCATTGCTGTGTCTCCCAGAGCGTGAGTGGAATCGTCCAGGCACTTTGCCAACCAGGTATCAATCTTCGGCGGGCCAACAGTATGTAAATATATTCACACACAACTAAAATAAATGTTTGAAACATTATATTTCTAATTCATAGTTTTTAACTAATAAAGAAAGAATACAGTTATTACAATGATCATCAAAAACTGTTATAATCACATGCATTAAAGATAAATATCAGATGACAAACTTGAAATTTCCAGTACATGTCTAATTAAGGAAGAATTTTTTCTTTTTTAAATACACAGGAGAACAGCCAATGTAGAACAAATTCATATGTGAAAAAGAGGGGAGGGAGAAAATAAATAAATAATAATGAATAAAATATTTTAAATTTATTAAAACAAGAAAACTAAATTTCATAATCCTAAAATATCAGCAAATCTGCAGAAAACATACTGGTAAACGATTCGAAAAACAATATTAAGTATAGTGTTAATGTATATGCTGCTAATTTATTTAAATAATCATTTATGTAAATTTCAAATTTTATTGAATTTTATATTTCATGCTCTGGAAAAATTTAACTTTTGAAATGGTTCTCAAATGTAAATATCATAATTTATTCCAGGCAATATTTTAAGTTTAATTTGTAAATATATTCATTTATTACCAGTGTATAATATTTACGTAACCATGTTTAGAAGGTAAGTTTAATTGTCTGTGATATAATCTATATAACGCAAAATTCTATATAATGCAAAACCTCTGGTCCCAAGGTGTGCATTATAAAGATCCTCTACTGTATTATCATATTGTAAATAGTTAACAGTTCTTGTTTTGTAACAGTTTATTGTTTGAAAAATTCTGAAATTTTTTTAAAGTTTAATATTATTTTTAATGTTTAATCATGTGAACATGTTTAATATCATTTAGCATTATTTCATTGAATCAAGTATAAGCATTCATTTAAAATAATATTTAAAAATAATAATTATAATTATAAAATGATAATATTAATAAAAGGAAATTTTGTGTGAAAGGCTTGATTTTATAAATTTGAATTTTGTAGAGGACCTTTTAAAGTAGAATTTTATGAAGGGCCAATAGAAATTTGTGAAGTATTGTAATTCTGATTTGCACAATGAATTTTGCATCTTAAGTATCTCTAAAGCAAATGGTCATAGAATATAAATTTATATTTGTGACTGTCATGACGTTTATTAATAAGTACAAAACTATAAACGTCATAAAATGCAAAAACATGGAAAGATTGCTTCAGGTCAAAAGAAGAGATGACCCTTCATCGGGCGAACAAAGTAAACTGGTGCTGCAAACAATGCATTGCTGCTTTGTTTGCAGCACTCATGCGTACTTTGTTTGCCTGATCGAAGGTCAACAATTATTTTGACCCAAAATAATTGTTGTGAATTTTTTTGTATTTTATGGTGTTTGTTTCAAGTTTTGTACTTATTACTTTAAAATGTCAGTTTTTTTTTTCTTTTTTTAATGACGTCTAGTTGTAAACTTCCAACTCTGGTCTTGGCACAAGCAAAATTCTATACAACGCAAAACCTCTGGTCCCAAGGTGTGCCTTATAAAAATGCTCTACTGTATTTAATTTCTATGTAGAAATATTAATATGCAGTCACCTTGCTAGGACTCAGGACCTTAGTGTAGTCAATCAACCTTATTCTCAAACACCAAACAAACACCTTTTAAAATGAATTTTTTAAAGTTACTCCTGTAGTTAAATTTCACTTCCTGCTTCATTTCTTATTGATGTTTTACTTATTACATAGATGATATAACTTTTTTTTTTTTTTTTTTTTTTATCAGTTTGTGTTAGGTTTAAGTTGATGCAAAAGGGTATGATGCCAGCTTAGTATGCCAACAGCCGTACCAACAGCCAGTGCTCAAAATTGACAGTGGTATAAACTTTTCAATTATTTTTTTATTTTTTGCTTTTTTCTAAAATTGCCTGTAAATCTGTCACAGAATAGTATATTATAACAATATTATAATAAGCGCACTACTTTTTTATAATTGTCAGTATCACATTTTCTCTATAATTTTTCATTTAATTTCACTTTCATAACTTTTTTTTTTTTTACTTTAAATTCTTAACAGTAAATGCATGGCATTAAGCTCGTTTATTAAAGAATAGATTTTTTTATTTATATGAGACTTCATTTGTATGTTTTAATTAATTTATGAAACATTATCCTATTTGATTTGTAAATTTATAAACTTCGGAACTTCTAAAAATATTCCATAATTGTAGTATTAAATTTTCATTAAAATGGTGTAAATAATAACAGGATTACTGTGAGTTGACAGTTTTTTTTTTTTAGTGAATGTTAAACCTAACATGCCTTTCCTACAATTTAATGACAATAAAATTCTTAATTTAATGAATTAGGGGAAAAGAAACGATTTAAGAAAAATATACTTATGGATTATGTAATGGAATATTGCAATCCATTTGAAAGTTATACTGAATAGCATTTACATTTAATATTTCAAATAAAATAAGTTTTATAGCTTTTATTGAAACTAAATTTTCTATTTTAAGAAAACACTCTTCATCAGATGTAAAATCTTTTGCGATTATAATTATTCCATCATTTTTCCATACTTGGATATTAAAATTGTCATTTTCTTAATTCTAATGCTGTTACATTTTAACAAAATAATTCTCAAAATGTCCTTGAATGGAGAACTTTTTGCATGAAATTTTAAAATCAGTTTTTTTTTTTTTCTTTTTTTTTAACTGCTTGGACAAATTCTAATGCAGCTTCTTTTTTATTTGATAATTCAAAATCAGTATATCTTGCTTTTGGATTTAGTATATAGATAATAAAATGGGCTGCTATTAATTACCATATTTTTAAAAATACCATATACATAATTTTTTTAAATACCAATTTGTTAAGTTTTGAATAAACAATAAAATATGTATGATAGGATATTCAAAATGAATACAGTCAACTCTCAAAAATCCGCAACCCTAAAATCCGCAATTCTCTAAAATCCGCATATCATTTGCAATGTAAACAAACATTGTCACAATTGATTTGTTGATTAGTGGATTGCAAAAATTCAGCTGTATTAAGAGACAAATCAGTTTTTAACTGATGCTGATGAATCACCAATCACTCAACATATTGCAGAGGAGGAAATGATAAGTGTAATTATACATAATTATTAAAAAATAAATGATAATCATTTAGAGGAAAAGGAGAAAGACAGTTTTCATGAAAGATTTTCTCTCATGCAGATAAATACTCAAATTTTCTCATAGCACAAACTTATGTGATTGACCAAGAATTGCTGACTTTTTTGCAGGTTATACGAAAATAAATATGTATGAGTATTCTTACTTAAACTAGTATTGATCAGACTTTTCAAAAATCTAGGTAATTTGTAACTATAATGTGATATATAAAAATTGTTCTTTAAATTAAAATTTCATGAATATTTGTACTTTTATTAGACACACTATATTTCAGCATTGTATATATACCATATAAATTGTATCTTAAAGATTTGAAACTCAAATGAGGTTCTAAGATTTAAATAACAGAAATTACTCTAAAATCTGCAAAATTCAGAAATCCGCAAAACACTTCGTTTTAAACTGTGCGGATTTTTGAGAGTGTACTGTAATTTGTATTTTATTTTTAATTGCAAAATAGTTACATATCCAATATTTTCCAGAAATTATTTTTAGAAGTTCTTTCATAAATTACATAAATTAAAAGATACCAAAAATAAAATGATAGTTAGACAATAAAGTATATGCATTTTCAAAAACAGCAGATATGCCCCCCCCCCTCAAAAAAAAAAAAAACTTTAAAGCGTGTATCATTTAATATTTTTACATATATGTTATATATTTTCTCATTTATTCAAAAATAAAATAAAATATGTTTGTGTAGTTGCACATTTTTAATATTTATTTCAAGATGATTTATTGTAAATCTTATATATATAGATAATGATAATTATATATTAATTTGTTCTCTTGATATATTTATTAACGTTGCTTATATATATATACTGTTTATGTGCATGTAAATATTATAAATATCAATATTTGAGGTACAATTATTCACTTTTTTAAATTAATTTTTTTTGCTTCATTAATAAATTTTTGCTTTTGAATATTATAATTGTTAATATATGTATATTTCACTAAACTTTATGGAATATACTGGAAAATGTTACAAAACAACAATAATTATAATTTTGTAAATTTTTCAAATATTTGCATAATTTTAATAAAATATAATTCTACTAAAAAATATTGTTTTGGACAGTTTAAGACACCAAGGTTTTAGACAGTACGATAAAGCCATGGTTTATACCGTGGTTTTTATCATAGTGTCCGAAACCTTGCCAACCCTAATTAAAAGTAAAAATAATTTATAAATTTCAATTAAAAAAGGGACAATAGAATAAAATTTTTAAAATTTTTGGAAAGGAAGAAAAAAAAAAAAAAATAGTTTTTATGGAAAAAAAACCAGTTGGTTTAAACCGTGCCAAACCTGATATATTGAATAATAGCTGTTGTTGTTATACTGCGATTTCTTCCTTTAAAGAAAGATTATATCAGCTTCTGTAGTGTACACATTGGCAGAAACATCGCGACACGGCGACATAGTCATGGACACAGAAAAATGGCTTGCGGACAGTTTATGTCTGTACTGATAAAAATATTTGTCTGCAACTTTCGAATAACAATTCACTTAAAAAAAATTTCTGATCAAAACTAAAACTAATACTTTTATCGTTTATAATTATTTATTTTTATATTGTGTTGTGTCAAACATTGCTATAAAATATTTAATTGAATGAGATGAATGAGTATACACAATTGTTTATACTATATTGTTCTGCAGTAAAATTGTATTCGTGTATTGTTGCACGAGATCACCACTGATGTTAAGCCCCCCCCCCCCCTTCCAATCAGCTTTCAGGCTTTTTGAGTGTAAGCCATTTTCATCCCTGATTACTTGCAAGTTTTGCAGACAAATTATGAAATTTTAAAAGCCTGTCGCAGACAGCTACAAAACTTTCTGCCACTGGGGTAGTGTATAACTGCATCAAACTTGGTATATTTTAGTAAGATTTTAAGTGAGATATGTTATTTCATTTTGGATGCATATGGCTGACAGAAGGTGTTAACTAATAAAATCTCGTTTATGAGAAGGAAATATCTCAACTTCTATATAAATATACAATACTTGATACATGATACATGATGAAAATGATATTGTGAAAATCTATTGTAATCCAATTTACGTGCATATCACACAAAAGATTGCACTGCTATGCTGGAGTTTACTTCCATTTACAAGAAATCTTCTATGTTGTATAAATAATCCAAACTTCGTATGTGTGTAGTGTATTAGTGTGTATATATATATATATATATATATAATGAAAAATTGTGCTTATTTAATCTGGGTGTGTATCGCCTGACTGGTGGCGCTGCTATTACTTTCTGCAACTTTCCAAATGGATATATTTCAGCATCTACTGAGGAAAATTGCATGAAATTTCATATATAAAATATTAGGAAGAAAAAGTAAAAGCAGCACCATCTTTTGGCTGATAGGCTGAGATATTTCTAAATCGAGTCAGTGAAATTTTTCATAATGTATATCTCACTTAATCGTCATAATTGTCTGCCGTAGTGTCTCGTATGATAAAAGAAGAAATCATTCATTTCAATTGAAAATTATTAGTTTAGTTAATTAAAAAAAATTCTGATTGTCGCATCGATTAGCGAGTTGCACTCCAGAATTCAGAGAAAATGTTCCTGCTATTGGTACCAATTTTGGAAAAAATAGTACCGATATTTTTAATTTATTTGGTGCTTTTAATGCATTTTAAATGTCTGTTTTTATTTGAGACGGATCGTTTTCATAAAGGGTCTAGCTGAGCAAGAAAGTATTCGAAAAAGAAAGTCATTTGAATTGCTAAAAAGAGGCATTTTAAATTAACATTAATATCTCAAAAATTAATTACAATTTAAATTTTGTTCACAATCCCCTTTGACACGGTACTTCTATGCAGTCGTATATCAATTTTTGTACTTCTATGTTCTGTGCAGGCAGAATATACAGGTGAAAGACAGACAAACAAACATCTTTTATTAATATAGGATTTTTTTTTTTGGTAGGGGGGGGGGTGGAGGTCACCAAAAAGATATCATGCCCCAGGTGCCAGTTATGCTCACTATGCCACTGATCTTTTGTAATCTGCTAGAAAAAAAATCAGTTATTGAGGTATATTACGCATTGTTCATTTGCATTGCTCATACAGGATCTAATGTTGATATCATCCATATCTAGCTGTTACTTTTATGTCAAGAAGCAGATTTAAAATTATCTGGACAGAAAAAAAAAAAAATTTCTCCACAATTGCTGATTTAAAAGTATGAGAATCGGTAAGCTTTACTGTAAACAGTATCAATACTAAAGGTACAATAAAAGCTATCTAATAATAATAAATAAGAGGGGTCTAAGAGTCTAAGTTAAGAGGGGACAATACCTAATCTCGCTGGCAGCCTTCGCCCATGTTATTCTATGGGAAAATTTGTTGCTACAATTACACATTACCTAATGAATATTTTTTAATTCTGTTTTCGCAGTCAGAAAATTCATAACCGTTAAATGAGTACTCATTTTTGAAAAATTAATTTTTTTTTTAATTTTTACATTTTAATTTTGAGTTCAAAAATGCGATTTTTCACAAAATGCATTTTTCTCATTTTCTAATTGCAAAATGAAATACTAAAATTTTAAAAAATCAATTTTTGGAAAACAAGTACTAATTTAATGCTTATGAATTTTCTAAATGTGAAAACAGAATTGAATAATATCCATTAAGTAATGAGTAATTATGTAAACAAATTTTCCCATAGAATAACATGGGCAAAGGCTGCCGGCGAGATTAGGTATTGTCCGAATCTTGGTACTCATGTGATGGATAGGTGTCTTAGTGTTTCTGTATACCAAATATTTTTGTTGTTATTGTTCATTAGTTCAAAAGAAGTTCAAAGAAATTCCATAATTTTGTGATCCTGTATCATATGGTTTTACAACAAAATTAATCTCCATAGATGCTGTTTCTGCTTATGAAGGAATAAAATTGAATTCTCATTCAATCAATTAAAATAATTTCTTAAAATAATTTTCTCCATTTAAAATATTTTACTAAAATAAATTTAAATATTTTTCTAATGTTGCCTAAGAAGAAGCAAGCCAGTAGTAGAAACAGCACAGTATGGCAGCGAGCTCTGCAAATTGTTTAAAGCCCTACATACAAATCAATTTAACAGTTAAGAAAGAAATGTTTAGGCTTAAAAATACACATATTTTGCATTATGTCTCGAGGTTACTGTATTTGTTGTATAGTCTTAATTAATTTTCTTTGTAGATGCAAATTTTACAAATTTTATGAATTGCTATTACTTTTAGTGACACAAGACGATTTGGCATTTATGGTGTAGATTCAGAAAATTCTGCTACTGGGAAAAGCAAGGGGAAAAAAATGATGAAAGATTTCCAGTGTTTGCCTTCTATAGATCCAGATTCTACCTAACATTAGTTGTTCCTGTTGCCAATTTACTTTGAAGTGTTAATGTAAGTTATAATTTCATTTATTTTGATTATTAATATAATTGATATACATAATTTTCTCCGTCATTCTTTAATAATAATGCAATTGCCAGATTAAAATGAAATGTGTCAACAGGGCCGTGTTATTGCATGGGCAAATCAGGTATTATCGCAGGATTTCCAAAATTGAGGCCTTAATTTTTTTTTTTTTTTTTTTACAACTCAAGGTGATCGGTAACATCTTAAGCAATTTCAAAAATGTTGCAAAACAATAAAATTAATTTTAAAATGATAAAATAAGTAAATTTAAAAAAAAAAAAAATGTTCTTTAAAGAGTATAATCATGGGAGGGGAGGGGGGAGGGAGAGAGAGAGAGAGAAAATGTACTGAGGAATGTTCTAAAACTTGGGCACCGGGCATCTACCATTAAAAGGGAAAAGACTTGCAATTATTGTTCCAGAATGTGCTGTTCTACTTGTGCTTCATCGCAAATGATGTAAAAATTTTTGAGAGTTGGTTCTTGATTAATAAGATTATAGAAAATATCACAAATATTTTATTTAATATTATCATTGCAAACTATTCATGAATGGAAATTGTTTTGACACACGTGTATATATATATACATATATATATATATATATATGTAAATGATAGATAACGTAATAAAATTTAATCTTAAAATTTAGCAATTAATAGAACTAAAACAATAACAACACACAATAATATAGAACTGAATATATATATATATATATATATATATATGTCATTTGCTTTAGTAACAATTTTTATTTGACTAAATAAGTTTTCCAGATATATTAACAGGATTTCTTGATATCCCCCCCCTTTTTTTTAATCCCTTTTTAAATTACTATGACCACTAAGTAAAGAGAGAGCGATTTCAAATATGACTCAATTAGTATGTTTTAATAAATTAGTTTTAGTAATTTTATTATTCTTGATAAAAACCATTAACAAATCTGCTCTTTTTTAATGTGTATTATGTGGGATTTTTCTCTTTTCTTTTTTATTTATGGGACCACATAAAAGTAATAATGTATTCGCTAGCAGCGATAGCAACCAATTTTGAACAATAGTATCAGGGTTGGGTTTTTGCCGGCAAAAATGCATTTTTGCCAGGACAGCGGCAAAAATTAAAAAAATTGGCAAAAATGGAAAAAAATTAGGAAAAGTGGAAAAATAAAATTAGAACAACACAATCCCTTTCAATTTTCACCCCTTACACTTTGGCACCTCAATGAAAAGAATGTTTGAAGGTTTTTTAATTTAAAAAGTAATTATAATTAATTAATTAATAATAATATATAACCAGTGTCCAATAAATTCCGGGTGCCAGGGTGACTATAAATATCCATTGGTGTGGTGACCAGTTACGGCAGTCTGACAAAAAAAATTTCATGCATTTACAATATTTTTTATGTATATTTTTGTTTTTCCTCCCACCTTCTCTTCTTGGTATAAAAGATGATATTTCTGATGTATTGAATGAATAGCATGAGTTTATTGTTTTCTGAAAAATTTAACAATTATTTCTGTTTTTGAAAGATGTTTTTCCATGAAAGATAAATTCCCATATTTCATAAATCTTCTTACTACTATACTGGAACTTTCCATGTCAACATCTTTGTGTTAAACAAGATTTAAGCATCATAAACACTATCTAAAGCAAACTATGTTCGAATTTACAACTAGAAAGTTTAAGTAGTATGATACTTATCAAATGGATTCTCTTTAAAGGAATTCTGTCCTGAAAAATTAAGACAAATAATATTTTAAAGCCAAAACTTAAACACTCTCAATATATTTGATGATTATATTAAAGGTAAAATTAATATTTCTGTAGATCCCCCTCCCCCCCCCCCCCCCAAACAGTTTGTTTTTATCTTTATAAATAAAAAATAGTTATTTTCTTAAAAATTTCCTTAGTTCACATTTTTAACTGAATAGTTCATTTATTCAATGTAAAATAATATATTAATGACCTGCATTAATTATATAATTATGAAATATTATCCTTAAATTCTCTAAGTTTTGCTGTGAGTATTGTCATAGAAATAAATTGTTATTTATGGCTCCTGAGATATTGAAACTTTGTCAGTTCCTGAACATAACCATAAAAATAAAACTACAAAATTATATTTTTATTTTATTGAAGTAAAAAAAATATTAAGTAAGACATATTCAGAGAGAGAGTTTACTTGCAATTTACATTTCAATTCCGAAAAATGCATGATCAGTGACTGACTGGCATATTTTAGAACAGCTGAGTCAATAATTAAATCAATATATGACTTTTTCCCACTGTAAACAAAAATATGTAATACATTGAAAAACACAAATATTCTTGTAATTAATTATTGAAGAATATTTTTTAGAAAGGTAATTTAAATATTTTTTAAAATGAAAAAAATTATGTTAATTGCTGATGTTAAAAATTTCATTTTAAAGAAATTTTAGAATGCATTATTTTAATGATTTACATAAGAATCAGTTGATCAAGAGTGTAATTAAATATCTGGTTTTAATTTGTTAAAATTATGATTTAAACATTAAAATCGTGTAATTAAAATCCTTAAAACCCTATTTGAAATACTGGTAATTTTTGCCACTGGCAAAAATTGTGGCAAAAACTATTTTTGTCGGGACGGTTTTTTCCGCGGTTTTTACCATGGTTTTTTCCACTTTGGCAAAAATTTGCCAACCCTGAATAGTATACTCTGGTGCACAAATGTATAACTAAAATTTTGTGTTAATATTACATAGAGGTTCTTTTTTTACCTAAAATATTTTATTTTTGTTTGATTTATAGATCAATTTTATGTACTAAGTTTTTATAAAATAATGCGTATTACATATAAACAAGATAGTTATATATAATTAAAAGTTCATATCATGAATCATCTTTATACTAAGTTTGGTAACCAGCCAATTTTAACTGCAGAAAGCTGTTATAGCAAAAATTTTAATTATAATAACTCTGTGTTTATATTTTCCTATTTTTTTAGTTATGTAAAATAAATATCACTCATTAACACATTTCTTTAATGAAAATGCATAAAAATAGTGAAATTCCCACAACAACTCGGTACTGGCCGAATACATAGCCTAAATTTGGCCGAGTACCAAGCATTCAGCAAATAGACCAAGTACAGAGTGTATACCGAGTACTCGGTACAGCTCTACTTATCAACACATGTGCAACACCGGCTGTGTCTATATAAGGATTGTTTTAATGAAGGAGGGTGAAATGAAACTAATGATAATAGTAGGAAATGTATTCTATTGGAGAAATCATGTTTAAATGAAAATTAATGTGAAGTACTGTATATTAAGACTTCAACCTAGATTTAAATGTATGCATTCTGCAGAAAAGCACATTTTAAAAAAAATTCAAACTATGCTGAAACTGTCATACCCATTTAAAAGCAAATCCCCATTTTGAGCAATTGAAAGAAAAGCAAAAATGTTAATTTTCTAAACAGGCTTGAGCCAGTTTAATGTAAAATGAAATGATACTTAATGTAATAACAGGGTTGCCGTGCTACCTGGAAAACTAGGGGAACCTGGAATACTCAGGGAATCTGAAAATTGACCATAAAAGCCAGAGAATTTGAAAATGGACTCTAAAAGTCAGGGAATTTGAATATTTTAGCCAGAATCGGGAAAAGTCAGGGAATTTCCTACTATGACTGCCAAAAAACAACTTTTCTGCCAATGTTGACCATTTGCCAATGTTGTTCCATTTTCCTGTATTTTTCTCACCTGCCATTTTTTTTTTTTTTTTTAAATATGACCTCTTAGAAAGACTCTGTGAAGGACAACCTCTCCTTAGGTAAAAGTAATATGTAACTTTTGTGTTTTAAAATGGCACCATAATTATTTTGCCCTCAATATAGCCCAATGCTCAATATACGGTTGCACTGGAATTTTCTTAGGACATACCTGGAAAAAATCAGGGAATTTCATTCTCCTATTTTAGTGGCAACCCTGTAATAAAATCATACTACTTTTCATCGACAACTATAAATTCATTAAGTCCCACCCCCCCCCTTTTTTTTTTATCTTTTCGCTTACTATGTTTTAAAAAGTTCATTAAAAAAGTCTATATTTGGCAAAAAAAAATGCATTATTTGAAGAGTTTTATTCTACCCTGTTATATGGGGTACAATGAAATCTGTTTGGCATTTACTTTTTGCTATTTTTCTTGTATAAAAATATTCTTTAGAAAATAATAAAAATGTATTTAGATAAAGCAAGTACAAGATTAAAAGTGTACATTAATTTCATTCATGCAAAATTGTGGCTAGTAAAAAATAATTAGTAAAATTTGTTTCTTTGTACCACGTGTTCCCCATATATGGAGATGGATTTTAGTATCAAGTGTACCTTTTGTTTAAAACCTGTTAATATTTGTATTTATTGTAGATTTAAGATAGTATTTTATTTTGAGTGATGCAACTTGTTTTTGTTCATAGATTATTGTATTATGAAACATACACATGCGTAACTAAATGTTGTATTTCCCAATAGTTAATTGTTGATATATATATATATATATATATATATATATATATATATATATATATATATATATATATATATATATATATATCTTATACTATTAAGTGAGCAATATTTGTATATTTCACTGTTCTCGAAAACGGTAGCTCGGACAGTCACGAGATTTAACACAAAGGTGCGCCCCCTGAAGGGTCATTGTGCACATCGAAGTCAGATTTTCGAATTTTTGATTAGTTTTTTCTTAATTAATTAAAATGTGAAAATAATAACCTTCTAATTTCTGATAAATAAGTCATTTAAATTTTAACATTTTATCCGTAATTTAATTGTTGGGAGTTTTTTTTTTTTTTTTTTTTGACAAAATAATAATAATTTAAAAAAAAAAACATACATTTATTTAAAATGAGGAAAATAAATCAGAAAGATTAGAAAATAAATTAGAAATATCAGTCGCATCGTTACAAATAAGATAGCAATTGAAAGGGAATTTTTTTGTAAATCCGATGCATTAAACAGCTTATCAATCGGACAATTAGATTTTTTAAAATTAACTAAAGTATGAATTTTAGGTGGCAACAGCGGAAGATTGTATGGAAACCGTTAGGAAAAAAAAAATGAAAAATCTGCTTCACATTAAGTCACATGTTTTTTAAGTGGGATTAAAAATTGCAGTTTTCAAATTCTTTTAAATTTTCTCTCACGAACACAAAAATATAATATACAGCCTGTACCCCACAAGACCAACTTGCATTTCAAATTTCATCAATTATTTCAGTTAATAAACAAAAGTTACTATCTTTTTTTTTTTTTTTTTTCAAATTAGGTTTTATTCTATCTTCGAAAAGATTTATGTGATCATAGATATAATATATATAGATCTATGATCCCCATATTATCGTGCAAAGATTTTTCATGCCGAAAAAAAAGCCTTGGAATCAGCCATTAAGTGGTATTGAAGGAAAAAAGGAAAAAAAGAAGAATGAAACTATATCTGGAGCTTTTCATTCACCTTTAGTAAATAAATTATTCATGAATTTTATTTGCTAAAACATTCGTGTATATTCCCTTGTGCATTCACTCGGGGAAAGACTGCCATATTTTGGTAAAATCGCCGTCTTTTCCCGAGTGAAAAGGAATCACTTTTTTCTCCCCAATGATCAATCTATATATTATTACTATATCTATATATGTGATACAATACATTAATAATTTGGGTTTTAAAAGATTTTTTAAATAGATTATTTAAACTCTATGAACCATATTTTTATTTTATCAGTTTCATTAACAGATCTGGGCGATTTTTTAAATTTTGGTTTTGAAGTACACCCAACGTTTTTCGACAAGAAGTTTAATATAGCAACAGCCATTTTAATCTAAGTAGCGCATCAAATATATAAAAATATAAATGATTTATTTTTACACAAAATGTACAGAATAAATGCAGTTTTAAAGATAGGAAATTCATGTCAACAAGCACTATTTTAAACCTAAAAACCATTAAAAATATAAGCAGAATATAAAGGATTCTTATGTATAAACAAAATAGAGTCTGATAAAATTATTAGCAAAATAGTCTTCCCCTTTTCATACAAAAAAAAAAAAAAAAAAAAAAAGAAAAAAAAATGATTTCCGGTTTTCGATGGATTTACATGTTTTGAGAGATCCAGAACACGATTTCACCATTTTTAGAAAATGTCTGTCTGTGTGTGACAAATATTTTGTTCCAATTGTATCTCAGGAACTACTGCACTGCACAGAATTACATATACATTTATATGCAGCTGCACCATGAAATAAATTAGTGCCTAACACTTTTTGGTGAAAATTGTCCAACAGGTGGCGTAGCCGTCTGAATTTTTCTCAGTTTTTAACTTGGCGGTATAGTTCAAAATTTCTTATAAATGAACACAGTAAGAATTATTTATCATAGTATTAATCAAGTAGGCACAAATAGGAAGGGTGAAGTCCCCCCCCCCCGCCGGAAGGGGACAGTTATTCGATATGAGTATCTTTTAAAAGAACTCATCAGTATTTTTTAAGACTAACAGTTGAACTATTAATGCACGAGGAAATTAATTTTAATAAATAAAAGTTTTAATAAAATGATTGGTATTGAGTGGATTTGTATAGGAAAATATAGACGAAAGATTTGTGTGCAAGGCCTGATTAAAGCAGGGGCATGTAAGACATGTGACCTGAATAGCAGGGGCCGTATAATTTGCCCTGAAAATGACATTTAGCCTTTTATGACCTAAAAATGGTATCATATAGTGCAAATTCTGACATACCTGTGTTTATTGGTGCACAATGCAAGGAGGACGCGGGCTCACGAAACTATGTGTGCCCCGGATCTCGCATGAAGTTAATCAGAGTCTTTTTGTGTAGGGTCTGATTAACTTCGTGTGAGGCCCGGGGTAAACACACTTTTGTGGGATCCACCCCTACCATTCGTACTGTGCTGGAATCAGCAAAAGTACATATATATACCTGTATATCAAACTTAAATAACATAATTTTGCATTTTATGATACCACTTTTGTCATTTTTAGAGGCAAAAGGGCATTTTCAGGGCCAGTTTTAGGGCTCTTTGCTACTCAGGGCCCGAGGCACATGTGCCCCTGTCTTAATCAGGCCCTTGATTGCGTGTACGTATGTTTTTTTCATTGGGTATGCGTATTAGTATATCATATTCGATGACCTTGTATTAGAAATGTGATGGGCCCCTCCCGAAAAAAATCCTGGCTACGGCCTTGTATATGATTATTTCCAATTTCCAATATTTATTTATTCATTTACATAGAAAATATGTATATTTATTTGTTATCTATTTTATTTATTTATTTTACAGAAATGTTTTTTTAACTTGCTAAAGTAAATATGTTTCTTTTTAGGTGTTTTCTTGGAATTATTCGGAGTCGAAGATCAAAATAAATTTGGAAGAAAAAAAGAATTTTTAATTTTTATATATTTTATTTATGTGTTTTATACGAATAAATGTTTTAATTTTATTTGCCTACTCAGGGTCAATCCAGACAAGAATTAGTTTTTTTTATGCCTCTTCACGAAATTCCATATAATAAGGCCTCCTTTACAAAATTCATATCCGTAAAATAGTCCTCTTCACAGTATTTATAAAATGTGTTATATATATGTGTATATATATTTTTTCTTTTTCACAAAAAATAAGTAAAAAAAATCAGAAAAATTTTGATTTTTCCCAAAAGTAGGCCCAAAAAATGAAAATCTAGATTGACCCCTGTTGTTTTATGCGTCTTCAAAATTTTGAATAGAGTCAAAAAATATATAGATTTTTCTTGCTGGAATATACAGGGTGGTTCAAAAAGTCCAAGTGGCATGTGTTGTGTCAGGTCATAAAAGTGGGGGGAAAGATAATGTCCATAATTAAATGACTCTATTTTAAAGTTGTCTACAGACAAAACAATGTTCGGAAAATTATAAAATTTTGTGTATATAGAATTGAGAAGATGGGAATTAATTTGAGCTAATAAAAAATATTTCGTCACCAGAGAGTTTTGTAATTAATTGAACATTTAATATACACTTCATATATTATTAGATATTTCAAATACCCAACTCACAAAGGCAAAATTCCCATATGATTAAGGCTGGGGTTTGGGAAGACCACAGATTATGAAAGTGATAATTGATGACACATGATTTTTCAGGTTGTCTTAATATCAAGAGTGAAACTTTTCAGGTGCATACCCTAAATTCAAGAATTTTGAAAATTTTTGGTCTCTGAATTTCATGATAAAATATTTTGTTTTTATGTAAATTTCTTGTTATAAATGCTTAATTTGCCGTAAATATCACTTATTATAGGTAGTCATTTGGTATATCATTACTGAGTCTTACATAATTGCATGCAAGTAATAGTTTTCAAAGTTATTGCATGTTGGGAAGTTTCACTCCTGTAATGTTTAGAGGAGCATCATCTTCCATAAAAAAAAAAAAAAAAAAAAAAAAATGTGCATAAGCACTGACATGATTGTAGATCCTGAAAATTTTTATTCTGTGACAGTGATGCATTATTATTATTGTGAATTTTATCAATTGAATTTTCTGCCTCATTTTCTTAAATTTATTCTTACATTTCAATCTTTTGCGTTTCCTGGCAGTAACCATTATACAATTTATTTTTTATTTAATTCCTTTTAAAGAAAAATATTTCTTTTTAAATTTTTTGTATTTATCAGAACAAATTCTTCAAAATAAAAAAAAATCTGTATTGTTTATTATTAATAATGTTTCATTTGCTAAACGAAAAAAGATTTCTCTGTCTTCTGTTGAAATTATTTTTCCTATTGAAATAGCAATCAAAATGTGACTATATTTGAAAAAGGAGAAAAAAAAAAAAAAATGTTAAATTTACAGAAAAAAGCTGTCAGCCAGGACGCCAGTAAAAAACTGTTTTCTTGATGGGATAAAACTTTTTTTAAGAACAGCCAAATTTTGTTATATAAACATAAGAATATCGTTATGTTAACAGAAGTACACTAAGAAACAAAGTTTTTGTTCTGTAAAAAATTACAGATTTTTCTGTAAATTTCACAGAACAAAAATTTTTTTTCTGTAAAAGTTACGGATATTTCTGTAAATTTTACAGAGAAAATTTTTTTTTTCCGTAAAAATTACAGATAATTCTGTAAATTTTACAGAGAAAAAAATTTTTGTTCTGTAAAAATTACAGGTATTTCTGTAAATTTTACAGAGAAAAAATTTTTTGTTCCGTAAAAGTTACAGATTTTTTCTGTAAATTTTTACAGAACTCTCTTTAAAAATAACAGTGTTTTTCTGTTAAGAATAACGGTTTTCTTGTGTTAATTTGAAACATTTTTTCCCCGTAAAGAAAACGGAATATGATTGGCGTCCTGGGCTGACAATTTTTTTTCGTTTTTTTCACGAGTTTTTTTTTACAGTGTACGTGAATATGTATAAACATTTTGAATACTGTTTTATATAATATTATATATCTAAGGGTTATTTTGTGATTAAAAAATTAATAGAATATTTAGAAAAATTATACTTTTAAAATAATAAATCTCTAGAAATATTAAAAAATATGGTATGAAAATGGTATTAGAATTAAGACTGATTGACTCTACTAGGATCTTAAGCGTAAGGGGATTGCCCTCCGTGGGGATCATTCTAAGGGGTCCTTGCCCGTATTTATGCAAGTTTTGGAAAAAATCACGGAATATTCCGAATAGCTAGAGCGTGATCTAGGATCAAACCCGGCACCTTATGTTCACCAAATTCGAGGGCAAAACTTATCGGCTGCTGGTGAGTCATAAAAATATGAGATAATTATATAAGTAAGGAAAACATTTCATACTACACATCTGAAAAAATCTTCGGTTTACGAATTAACTATGAAAAAAAAAGGCTTCCGTGATTCCAGAGAGTAAATACCAAAACTCTTCGTGGAATTATAAAATAAATGCAATCATCAAACAAAATTCTGAAAAAAAAAAAAAAAAAAAACCTCGCAGAAATATCTAGAGATATACACTCAGGGAAATAAATTCTCATTCTGTTTCAGATTTCAGATTTAAAAATTAGACCGTTCATTACTGTTTCTCTTCTTCAAAATCAAATTCTTCAGCAGTGGACTGCCTGTCCACTACTGCATACTGCAGCATCAGTAGGGAGAACTCACAGAAATATTACATATATAATTAAAACATTATCACTTTAACGCAATAAAATAATTTAGTGTACTATGTTAGTCATAGAAAAGTAAGGTTACAAAAATCAGCTCAAAATTAGTAGATACAAAAAAATCAAAACTTGTGACTAAAAATTTGCATTGTTTAGTTTAAATATTGATCTACTCCTTCTTTAAATTATGTTTTGAAATTGATCTACTTACCTAATTAAATACATTATTAGTAAAGGATTGTAAGTTAAATATTTAAAAAAGGCAGGGAATTCATTTTAACGGTTTAATTTAAAAACGTCTGCCTTTGGTATAAAGTCTGACACTGCCATTATATTTACTTTCTTCGCGGTAAGAAAAATATTTTTCCTGAGTATTTAGTTCTGTAACAGTTTCAATTTTCAGATACACAATTTTATACAAACAGTAGTATTAAGTGATGTAATAAACAAAATTAAATCTATATTACAAATAAGATTCAACAAGTTTTAAATTCAGTTAGTTTCCACATTTTTTTTTTTTCTATGTTTTTCTTATAACCTTTTAAAATCAAAAATGTTTTCCTGAATGGCTTCTTAAAATTTAACTTTTCAAATATAAGAATGGAAGGAACACCCAATCTTAACGCATCATTTACCTAATACGAAATTCCAGAAGTTTTATTACCCAAAACTAAACTGGGCAAACTCAAAAAATATTTACAGTGCTTTGAATTGAATCGATACATAAAGAAATTTTAAATAAAATATTGAAGTACACAGCCACATTGTAAAAAGAATTTATTCGCTTTTGTCATGCATGTTTTCGATATTCTTTTCTCTTTACTATTTTGTAATAATTATATTAAAAAAAAATAAAACTTACAATATATATATATGTATATATATATATATATTACTTATATCTTGTGTATGCGTAAATATTATTAATATTAAATTAGGTGATATATGCATATATACAGGATTATTAAAAAAAAAAAAAAAAAAGTGTAAAACTTCAATACAAATAATTATAATCAGACAATGCACGGTCTAATATTGAATGCAAACTTGCTACAGAGCGTATCTTATTTTAGTCAAGGATACGAGGGGAAAACTTAAGAATGTTGTATACGTTAAAAAGCAGTTTCAATAAATAAACGTAACACTATAAATCTTTTCCTAAACATATTTAGAAGATTTAGCTTTTTTAAAATCATGAATTCAAGAAAAAAAAATGCAAAATGTGAAGGCGCAATTTAAAGAATACAGATCTGCAAAAAAAAAAAAAAAAAAAAAAATTAAAAAACAGAAGTCTTGTTGCCTGAATTTATTTTTTATAAAATAAATATAATATTGTTCAATTTATAAATAGAAAATATAAGCTTTTATATGAAACCTTTAGTGGCGCCAAGTCTCCTTAAGGAAGAAAAATATTCAGATACATAAAGAAGAAATACTTCATTATATATGAATTTTAATCTGAAAAATGATGAATTTTCTTCCAAAAATAGTAGTAGTACATTACTAATAGTAAATGAAATTCAATCTTCAAAAATGAGATTCGACACCTGTTTTCAATTACAAATTAGATTTAATAAAATTATTTAAATACTAATTTTAAAATTCAACGGTGAATAATAAATAGTGCCAGGTTCGTCAGGACTAGGAAACTAATATAATGAAGTGGGAGAGACAGCAAATTAACTTAAGTATTGACTAGTACCCCGATTCGAGTGAGAGTGATCAAGCGAGCATGATTCACTTTCCATTTTCTATCGCCAGATATTGTAGCGCTGCAAATCCGACAGCCAAAAGCGCCAAATGAAGATTTCTTTGTCTTAAGGGGACTCTCTACCTATCGTCTCCGAAAGCCGAAACCAATGTTGTTCTACACTGTTAAAAAAATGCAGAAAAAATACAGAAATTCTCTGTAATTTCAGAAAAAAAGTCGTAAATTACGGAAAAATTACGTAGACAAAACGTATTTTACGACATTTTTTTTAAAATTACAGAGAATTTCTGTACTTTTTCTGCATTTTTTTAACAGTGTATGGGAAATTTCGCTCCATTATAATTCATTAACTAATACATATTTTTAAATTCCGTTTTCACTTTCAGAAAATTCTTCTATTTGAGAAATTTCACATTGTGAAAATTCGCATTTAAAAACCTCAAAATAAAATATTAAAAATTTAAAAAAATAATTTTTATAAAGCGATAAATTGTTTAATAGTTGTGAAGATTCTGAATGTGAAAACGGAATTTAAAAATACATATTCGTTAATAAGTTATAATGGGGCGAAATTCTCCATAGAATAACATTGACTCCGGCTCCTGGGGACGATAAGTGGAGAGGCCTCTTAATGCTAATCAAATAGGAAATTGTTTTTTTTTTTTTTTTTTTTTTTTTTTAACTTTCTCTTACCCGTAAGGTAGAGAAAGTATTGTTTTTGGGTCAAATTTTTGAACACGAGATTTTGTTATATTTACACGTTTTGAGGTCCTCTGAATACGAAAATCATGTTTTTAGCAAATGGTCTGTGTGTCTGTGCGTGTGTCTGTGTGTTATCAGCATATCTCAAAAACAAAATATGGCAAAAAGTTCAAACTTGGTATTCTAAGTGTGTATCATATAGGGATGCTACAGTAAGCTTTACGTTAAGATCAAGCAAATGGTTCGTGTACAGGGATAATCAAGAGAATTCTAATACATTACGTCTATGGGGGAAACTGCAGGTAAGTAGAATAAATGAAACGAATATATATTTTTTGTAATAGAGATAGTTAATTGAAAAAAAAAAAAAATTGTCTATTGTGTATTTTTTTTTTTTTTTTTTAACAGAATTATTTTTTAATAACCGAATTAAATTCTATATAAATGTAGGTGCATTAATGAAACGGGGGGGGTTGAGGGGGGCGGTAGCCTCCCTCACACAGAACTAATTATCATATAAAACTTTTCAGAAGCCTAATATGAATTGTTTAACACAGGTTTACATAACAGTACTCGTTATCTTACCTTTTAATCTGCAACCTGTATTTATAGTATTAAATTTCAGGGTAAGAGAAAGTCGTGTAAGTAACACACCAGATTATTATTATTTTTTTTCTTTTGAGACCGTTTAAATTATATTAACCAAATTCTTGGTGATTTGATTACATATATGTGTGGGGTGATTTAGGATATTGCGAAACAGTAAATAAAATATTTACATCTACATTGCGCAATTTTAAAGAACTATTGCATCAGAAAAATTCTGCAGTCCGATACGAATTCTTCTTAAAATAATTGGGAACAACTCTTACTAGATTTATTTAATGTATGAATTTTAAGTTTATATTTTATTAATAAGTTTACATTATTAGTAAAAAGAGTTACACTTACATTCCAAAATTAAATGACTTTTTAATTTTTGGGTTTCATTTACGATTTTAAAATAAAGGAAAATTGTATTTATGAAAGAAATATTTAAAGAAGTTTATATAATTAATCTCTATTGAAATTATTCCTTTCTTTTAAAGAACAGAAATGCAAATTATTTCAACTAACAAGTATATAACTTAAAATAAAATTAATTTCTTTTTGAATCGATTTCTTATGCTAAATGTACTAATTTATTATTTAGAATGTTAAAGAATTCAATGTAAAATTGACTACATGTGTGAAACTATTCCACAAGGTAAAATATTTTGAAATGTGTTCTACGCATTCTAAGTACAAGTATATTTTTTTGACTTAGTTCTGCAAAATCATTGGATTTTAATATATTTTGTGAAGGTTAAATAAAATAATAAATGCTAAATTTTCCCCCACTACATAAAAAGCAGTAGGGTCAGGTATTAATTTGGAAGGACATTTGTGAGGGAGAAAAGCTTCTAAGATCTAAGCAGCTAAATCGTCTTCAGGGTGATATACTTTATTTACTTCTTCAGTGTTATTCTATCTTTTCTGTGTTTTAATTGCTTTTTTGACATAGATAGTTTATCAGCGAAGTCACTTTGAATAATGCCCTCGCGCTTTAGTATCATTTGACCAACGAAAAGCTATCGTCTGTTTTTTATTTAAAATCAACATTTGAATTTTATCACAGTCTGTTGTGCTCAATTTCTAATTATATTAGCAAGCCTAAATTCATCTGATCTCATTAATACTACTCATCAACAACGTTTTTTAGAAGGAAATTTGCCATTTGGCACCAAATGCTTTTAAATTATTTTATTCCATATTATGCAATTTTCTAGAAACGTTTTAAAACAAAGTCTATATATATGTTTGAACGATTTCATAGATACGTTTTCAAAATAGAAATCATCACATTTTATTTTTCTTTAAGAGGCAACTTTAAAAGCCTTTTTTATATTTACAAAAGAAAATTTGTCTAAAAAAAAAAATTGTCTAAAAAAAAAAATTGTCTAAAAAAAAAAAAAAAAAAAAAAAAAAGTCTTAAAGACCATTTGTTTAAGTACAATAAAAAGCTGCTTTATTCCTTTCTCAAATTGTCAGTATTATCGATATTTTTATAAAATTTTTAATGTTATCAATTTTACTATCATTTTATCTGTATGTCGCTATTTCGACGGACATATATTATTTAGGAACCTAAATTACAGTTATTCCTTTTCTGTTTAACACCAAGTACATTTTCAATTTGAAAACTTTTTTTTTAGGATTTTCCGTTTACTTTTAACGAAAAAAAGTATAGTATCTTTTAAATACATAAAAACTATTATTTATTTTTGAAGTTTTAATGCTAAATGTTTTCGAGAGAAGTAATTGTTATATCGTTCAAAAAAAATTTAAGAAATTTCAAATATAATTAAAGCTTTAACTTAAGTATTGTTATTGAAACAAAGTGTCAAAATAAGAAATAAATATAAATTCTAGTAATGTTTTAAAGATTACTTCTCTTGAAAAATTTCTTAAAACCGCTTACGCATTTGGAAAGTATTTATTTCTAATTTAAGAAATGAATGACTTAAATAATCCATTTTAATTGCTCATCAATATTAATTCTATAAAACTTAATACATGTTTTTAAAAGATAGGGACATAAAAGTCAAATGCGTATACAGAATAATTTAGTAATATTGTACACTTACTTAATGGCGATATCTATTAATTGTGGGCTAAATTGGTATTTTTGACTGCTCACAAAGTGACGTTTATTAATTTTTGAATAGTTTGTAGAAAGAAATAACTTATAACTTGTTTTATTTTATAAGCTTCGTTTATTAATTTTAATGTTTAACAACTTACTTTATTGAAACTTTGGAAAAAAAAATATCTTGTCAACAAAATTTTCAAATCACAATTGTAAAGAAATGTTTTATTTATTTATTTATCTATTTTTTTTTTTTTTTTTTGTAATTTAAATGAGAATTTGTTATAATTATGTGTAATTTTGAAATATGTTAAAATTATACTTAGAACAAATAGTAACATTTTATTGTTATTCCAATTAATCAAAAAAATATTTGTAGTTAAAAATTTTTTAACTTTATCAGGAATTCAAAATTTTGTAAACTTTCCAATAACTGAATTTTTTAAAGCTTTTTGTATGTATTTTTGTATCAAATGCCATTGAATTCGCACATTATTTTTCAAAAACACTTTTAAATTTATCCTAATAAAGGAACGTAAAGGAAAAAGCAATGATTTTTATTTTTAATCAGAGAGTAAAGGACAAGATATATAGGTCAACATCTAAAATTTTGATTTCATGAATTTGGCCGATCTTTATGTTTTTTGGCGTGATGAAACCGAAAATGAAACCAGTTTGTCAGCGAAGGTATCTACCAACACATATTATTCCGTGAATTTTCTACCAATATAATTATTTAGTACCTTTTATAGTATGCTTAATCATGGAAACATACTAGAAACTGCCGTAAATGAAATCATTCTGACAAAAAACACCCCCTTCTTGAGTAAAAAAAAAAAAAAAATCTACGCGTTATAGAGAAATTCTGGTTTCATTTTCGGTTTCAACACACACACACACACAAACATATTTATGAGCTAAAATTATCAAATCAAACTTTTAAAACATTAATTCTGTACACCTGTGTTATTAAAATCTCTGAATGCTTAATTATGGCAAGAATTTCTTTTCGCAAACAAACTTTCACATTAGTACTACGTCTTCTATATAGGAAGAAATAGTAATTAGTAACCATAAGAGATTTTCCTGGACAAGGTATAAATTTAGTAAAATTTTCCACCGATGATGTCCAATAGAAAATAATGTATTCTGTTAATGGTAGTACTGCATAATATCCATAAATTATATACGCACCACAAAAAGTACTTAAACTTTGCAGAAACATGCATAACACAATTTCAAACACTGTTTTAGTAATGTCCAGCTCTAGATCTAATATATCAGAATTGTTATTTTTTTTTTCTCTCTCTCTTTTTGTGTTTTTGTAAATGCGGTTTGCAAAACATTCTTTTGAACATATAAAAAATAGAAGTTAATTCCATTTTGCTTAGACTTATAATGCTGAAATATAGTGTTGTTGCTTATAAATATAATGTGTATTATTTTCCGTGCCTCTGTTCTTTTTCTTAAAAAAAAAAAAAAAAAAAAAAAAAAAAAAAACATTAAATTCATTTGTTCAATTACTTCAACTTAAATTTCGTGCTTCTTAAATGTAAACGTAAAATACTTGAGTATATAATTAAATTCTTACATAAATTTTTTTCTAACTTTAACAATGTCTAAATATGTTTATTAAGTATGTATTTTCCTTATTTTTAATTATTTCAAAAAACATAATTTTGAACTTAATGACCATAATGTTTCTCAGATATCTTCCTGCTTCTCAATTTGTGGAAGACTTGTAAATTATATAAGATAATGGATATAAAACTGTATTCTTGATAGGCATATTCTTAGAAACAAATTTTGAATAAGCTTGTATTATTTACAAAGTTCGTTTAAACAATCGTTACAAAGCTTAATCTGAATTATTATTTTCTATAAACGACTGCTTTCAAGCTATATTAAAAGCTTTTAAGTAAAAAGCTTTTAAGTAAAAAAATCGATTACATACAAAATAAAACATTAAAAATTATAACATGCTAACTGAAAACCACTGTTTAAATTATAGAGATGATTTAAAAATTTCAATGCATTCATACTTTTCGGCTTAATGTGATATTGTCAAATACTAAATTTTTGGATTCTAGCCAATGGCTGCTCTTTCTCTCACTCTTTTTAAATATATTTCTAAAATTGGCAATTTTCCATTTATATAGTAAGAATTTATTGCTTTAATAATATAGTTTTTACAGTTTCATAGTTTTTTCTTTCTTTCTTTTTTAACACGCTTTTATTAGCTTCACCTGTATGTATGTTTGTTTGTAACTTCTCTGGGAGCAAACAAAAACTTTATATTGTAAAAAAAATACTTTCCCTACGTGAACGATGTGGCGTAGAGGTAAGGCGCCGCGCTACGAACCTAAAGGTCCAGCGTTCGATCCCCGTCAGGGGAGATTTTTTAAAAATGTTTTTTGTTAATTCTAAGTTATTTTAATTAAAGATTTAAATGTATGTAAATATTACGGTGTGTCAGTTACACGATTTTCTCTTACCCTGAATTTTAATACTAAGATAGATATTTTGTTCTTTTTAGTTCACATTTCTATAAAAGCGTGTTCTTTAATTTTTTAAAACTATAATATTATTTTCCCCATGTAAACGTTAGAACAGAATATGGCGTAACATAGACATTGTAGTAGAAGATGTTTAAAAAATTCCAACAAATAGAAATTTAAGTGTTTTGACTTGCATCTTAAAGAACATTTAATTTTACTAAAATTCATTAAAATTTGGTATTTTAAATTCTAACTTAGTGTTTTTTTTTTCTTTTATGAACTGTAAATGCTTGTGTTATTTTGATTTAAAATTTAACTTTAGAATTGTCTCAGCTACTGTTAGCTAACTTTTTACGAACCGGAATTTTCTCAAAAGTTTAACATTAAATAACTTTTTATGAAATTTAATTTTTAATTAAATTTTTGTGAGTCACACGCAGTCTTTAACTTCTTATGTTTTTGTACTATCACTATACGATGTTGTTGTTGTTGTCGTGTGCCACTCGGAAATTCCGAGCCCCGGTAGTGGAACTACCAGACTTATTTTAAGGCATGAGGGTTGCGTCTTCCGTTATTAGGAGCGCCTCATAGGGTGGAAGTACGACTTCTAGCTCCATAAGCTGGTGAAAGGTGGCAGCACCAGCCAAACAACAGAAACTCTAATTTTGATCCGGATCAGAGCGAGTTAAACCCATGTTCCCCCCATGTACCCCCAGAGGTATAATTTTTGACTATACAATATCTCACTATACGATAAAATTATTTTATGCTAGGTCGTTTTAAGATTAAATTTCGAATTAACTGACTCTTGATTTTATTTTAGGTTAAAGTTTAAATGTTAATAGCTGTTAAATCCTAAGAATTTAAAAGCAATAATTATGCCCTAAGTCTCTCTCACATAATCATTACAACTTGTTATATTCAGAAAACTGTAATATCTATATATTCATTTTAAAAAAGAAGTTTCTAAGTTACTTTAAATTAGATTTAGTATAATTTATAAATTCTTATAACTCTGAGTTATATTAAACACAAAAAAAACGATAACATTTACTGAAACTTGCCTTTTTTTCTATACGCATAAATTTACAAAAAGCTCGTTATTTCAAAATCCATTTGCAAGGAGATAATTCATTTTTCCAATGAAAGCATTGCTTTGGGTTTTAAACCCAAAGCAATGCCACTTTTAGAAAACTTAATATACTGCATACACTCAACATGTTGCTATCAGAATATAAAAAAAAATATATAAAATATCTGATGAAATAAGTATTTTTATTAAATGATTTTTAACTGTACATGTACAAGCTTTAGAAAAAATTCTTTTGCATAATTTATTAGCAAAATGCATAGACTAACATTAAAAAAAAATCCGCAAACAAAAATCGTCAAAACTCAGAAAGATATCGTCGATAGAAAAGATGTTTTTCAAGTGCTATTTAAAAAAGAGCAAAATGCGGGGGTTTACCCATATTTTCATTCTCAACCGATGATGGATAAACATGGATGTGCAATATATACTATGCATTTCCCCGCAATATATATATATATATATATATATGTTTTTGTTTCTAAACTATTTTTATGTCATAATGTGTGTGCACAATGTTTGCTATTACATAAGCAGATTTTTAAATAAAAAATATATATATATATATATGTGCATCATTTTATTGCTGCAATATACGCATTTTATGTTGAATTATTATTAATAATATCATTATTACTATTATCATTCAGTGTTTTGCAATTTCATGATCATTTTGGACTACTTTTATTACTGAATTGGCAAGATTTCTAGGTATTATTCCAACTTACAATAGCAGGAGACGTGCCGTTGGAATAATAAAACCCGAATAAACTACTACGACAGAAACGCCAAAAGAAAACTATTTGCGATGCATACAGCTGTTTCGGTAGCCTTAAGCGTACCGTCTTCAGTGCAAAAAGAATTCTGAATCTGGAGAAGTGCTCGTATATACAGGAGAGGGGCCGAATTTAGTTCAACCAATAGGATTACGTGAAAGGTGAGTGTGTGGCCAATAGGAATTTAGGAATGTTAGCTGTGTGTGTGTGTAAACAGTAGAAAAATTAATAAAATGTGCACTGAATGTAAAATTTCCAACAATCAGGCAAATAGGGAACAGCGAAATCACAATTTACAAGGTTTTTAAAATTTTTATAAATAGGAAAAGCTTCAAAGAAATCGAGTTCATGAATGGATTTAGGTCTGCAAATTATTTTAGCTGAATTAAGTTTAAAATTATGATTTTCCTCCCAGCAATGTTCAGAAATAGCCGATTTATTGGTTTCTTGTTTGCGGACGTAATTCATATGTTCTTTTCGACGAAATTTAAGACTGCGTTTAGTTTGGCCAATATATGATAAACCACACTGACAGGAAATACTATAAATACCCCAAGAATTATGCATATCAATTGGATCTTTTAACTGAAAAAAGGTGAGTTTATGGAAGGTGAAAATATTATTTTAAAACCATATTGTTTGAGAATTTTAGCTATGGTTTGACTGGATTTAGGAAAATAGGGTAAAACAATTCTGATATTAGAAGGGACTGATTTAGTAGATGAAATACGAGGGAGCTGTAATTTTTGGATGGCTTTGTCTATAATGGAAGGGTCATAACCTCTGTCAATTGCAATGGCTTTCAGGTATTTAATTTCTGATTTTAATAAAAAAGGATTTGAACAAATATGTGCACGGTTTAGAAAAGTATAGAAAGCAGCCATTTTTTGGTTAGGTGGGTGACATGAACGCGCATGGGGAGGAAGGGGGACTGCAAAATGTTTACGATAGACGGTGGTTGAAAACCCATTTACAGTGCGAGAAACGAGGGTATCAAGAAATGGAAGGGAGCCATTATTTTCTATTTCATATGTAAACTGGATATTACTGTCAATTGAATTTAAAGTGTCTAAGACATGGTCAATATTGTGACGAGATATGTCGATAAGCGTGAAGGTGTCGTCAACGTAACGGGTCCAAAAAGGAAAATATATTTTCTTAAAAAGCTTGATTTTCGAAATAGTGCATGTAAATATCTGCGAGAATTGGAGAGAGAGGGGAACCCATGGCAAAACCTTCAGACTGACGATAGAATTTATTTTGGAAAGAAAAAGTGGTTTGTGATAAAATGCGGGTAAGAGAAATTAATTCTTGTATTTCAAAAGATGTGAAATTTTTAATCTATTTTCGAGACAGCAGAGGGCGCCACTCATTGGAATATTAGTGAAAAGAGATTTTACATCAAAAGAAACCATAGTGAGATTAGTGTGAGGGCAGTTTTGTATATTTTTTGCAAATTTTATGGAATTCTTAACAGTATCTTATACTATTAAGTGAGCAATATTTGTATATTTCACTGTTCTCGAAAACGGTAGCTCGGACAGTCACGAGATTTAACACAAAGGTGCCCCCCGAAGGGTCATTGTGCACATCGAAGTCAGATTTTCGAATTTTTGATTAGTTTTTTCTTAATTAATTAAAATGCGAAAATAATAATCTTCTTATTTCTGATAAATAAGCCATTTAAATTTTAACATTTCATCCATAATTTAATTGTTGCCAATTTTTTTTTCGACAAAATAATAATAATTAAAAAAAAAAAAAAAAAAAAAAAAAACACGTACATTTATTTAAAATGAGGAAAATAAATCAGAAAGATTAGAAAATAAATTAGAAATATCAGTCGCATCGTTACAAATAAGATAACAAATGAAAGGGAAAATTTTTGTAAATCCGATGCATTTAAACAGTTTATAAATCGGATGATTCAGTTTTTTCTTAATTAATTAAAATGTGAAAAAAATAACCTTCTAACTTCTGATAAATAAGCCATTTAAATTTTAAAACTTTATCCATAATTTAATTGTTGCCAATTTTTTTTTCGACAAAATAATAATAATAATAATAATAATAATAATAATAAAACGTACATTTATTTAAAATGAGGAAAATAAATCAGAAAGATTAGAAAATAAATTAGAAATATCAGTCGCATCGTTACAAATAAGATAGCAAATGAAAGGGAAAATTTTTGTAAATCCGATGCATTAAACAGCTTATCAATTGGATAATTATAATTAGATTTTTAAAAATTAACTAAAGTATGAATTTTAGGTGGCAACAGCAGAAGATTGTATGGAAACCGTTAGGAGAAAAAAAATGAAAAATCTGCTTCACATTAAGTCACATGATTTTCAAGTGGGATTAAAAATTGCAGTTTTCAAATTCTTTTAAATTTTCTCTCACGAACACAAAAATATAATATACAGCCTGTACCCCACAAGACCAACTTGCATTTCAAATTTTATCAATTATTTTGGTTAATAAACAAAAGTTATTATTTTTTTTTTTTCAAATTAAGTTTTATTCTATCTTCGAAAAGATTTGTGATCATAGATATAATAATATATATAGATCTATCATCCCCATATTATCGTGAAAAGATTTTTGATGCCGAAAAAAAAAAGCTTTGGAATCAGCCATTAAGTGGTATTGAAGGAAAAAAGGAAAAAAAGAAGAATGAATTTGAAACAATATCTGGAGCTTTTCTTTCACCTTTAGTAAATAAATTATTCATGAATTTTATTTGCTAAAACATTCGTGTGTATACCCGTGTGTATTCACTCGGGGAAAGTCTGCCATATTTTGGTAAAATCACCGTATTTTCCCGAGTGAAAAGGAATCACTTTTTTCTCCCCAATGATCAATCTATATATTATTACTATATCTATGTATGTGATACGATACATTAATAATTTGGGTTTTAAAATTTTTTTTAAGTAGATTATTTAAACTCTATGAACCATATTTTTATTTTATCAGTTTCATTAACAGATGCTGCTGGGCGATTTTTTAAATTTTGGTGTTGAAGTACACCGAACGTTTTCGACAAGAAGTTTAATATAGCAACAGCCATTTTAATCTAAGTAGCGCATCAAATATATAAAAACATAAATGATTTATTTTTACACAAAATTTACAGAACAAAGGCAGTTTTAAAGATAGGAAATTTATTTCAACAAACACTATTTTAAACCTAAAAACCATTAAAAATATAAGCAGAATATAAAGGATTCTTATGTATAAACAAAAAAGAGTCTGATAAAATTATTAGCAAAATAGTCTTCCCCTTTTCATACAAAAAAAAAAAAAAATCCATCACTAATAGGGCGACAAAAATTCAAAAGCCGCCAGTGGAGCGACATAATAAAGTTGTGTAACACGATAATGTTTACCTATTTATTTATTTTTTTATATAATAATCACTATGCTAATTTATCATGCAAACAAATGAGCCTCTGTGTGTTACTGCACTTGCACGCTGTCGAACAGAAATATTTGAAAAATTCAAATTAATATTTAAATAAATAAATAAAAATATGTTTAATGGGAAATATATATAACCATAAAAAGATTAGTTGTCTAAAATACGGCAGAAATAGCGCTCATAGCATATTGTTACAAGGGATTAAGTCTTATTGTTACAATGGATTAAGTCTAAAATGGTGACAAAAGTTCAAAAGCCGCCAAAGAGAACTATATTAAGGCTGTACTATCAGGTTTACAACCCATGAATTATATATAAACACAAAAAATTAATTGTCTCATGCGACAGACGTAGCCGGTCACAGCATATTGTAATATATGGCGTGAAATTGCTGTCATTTAATGGTTAATTGGATAAACAAAATAAACATATGAAAGCAAATATTATAGCAAATATAAAAGCAAATATTATGTTGTCTAAACCCAGTTACATTTGAGTCCAGTCCGAGTTACATGCGAACAACACGTATAGTGTTGTTCACATGTAACTGGGATTCAAATATAAAAGGGAAACTCCAATTTTTTCGATACTATCTATTTCGAAACTGTTATATAATGAGCACCTAAATGGAAGCTCATTGGTAAACTATTGTCGCAGGTAATAGGGACAAGCGCCCGAGTTGCAGTGGATGACCAAATCACTGCCGAATGCAGCAGGGACCTGGAGGGAGCTTTTGAACAATTTCAGTAATTTATTTTATTTTTATAAAGCTATATAGAAAAGAGTTTCCTTTAAATTTAGTGGCCAGCCAAGCGGGCAAAGCCTGCTAGTAACTATTAGCAGCAAGAAGGGGAGCAAAAATTGTGGTGGGAAATTTAGCTAAATTATAGGAAGCAGTACCGATATTAGAGACTATGGGACGAAATGGAATATTGTGTTTGTGAACTTTCGGTAAAGCATAAAATCTGGCACAATTAGCAATAGAAGGGATAAGGTGAGATTTAGTCGAGTCCAATAACAAGAGGCAAGATTTTATAGCAGATTTAAGTTTAATTCTTGAGGAGAGAGGTCACGGGGCAGAGGAATATATGGGCCATCATTAATTAGTTCGGTAACATTTTCGGTGTATTGTTTTTTATCCAAAATAACAATCTGACCACCTTTATCAGCTTTAGTAACGATGATATTTTCATTAGATTTTAATTCCTTCAAGGCGTTTTTTTCTGCAGGGCTCAGATTTGATTTAAAATTTTTAAGAGTTGAAATTGGCATTATTAAGGATTAAATGACGAAAACTTTCTTGCTGTTGGTCAGTCAGTCGAGAATTTTTGAAAGCTTTTTCAACCGGTGCAATTAACTGAGGAAAAGAAGGAGGTTTAGAAATGGCAAAATTTGAATTGAGTTTGAGAATAGAATATTGATTATTGTAAATTTCAGCATTGGAAAGATTAACGATTGCATTTTTATTGACAACAGGGAAATCGTTCGAAGGAATAGGACTCTGAATTACGAAGCCGGGTGAATTTATCATGTAATTTAACTGAGTGTTTACGAGAGCGGTTGTCACAATGAATCCAGGAACTGCGACCCATCAACATAAAATTAGGATGTTCAAAAGCTAACTTTAACCACTTAAAGTTTAAGATTGAAGTATACCCCTCTCTCCCCCCCCCCCTACACACACACGAAGTTCGTTATCGCTTGTGTGTGCATTGTCATCCAAATAGAATTATACACGTATTCGAAATAGCGTTTAACAGTAAGACTTAGTGATCTTTGCAAAAACGTTATTTCAATATTTTTTGCGAATGAACTATTTAGATGGATTTTTAATGCTAAGAATTACCAGCCTTTAAAAAATTGTCCGCAACTTTTATTTTAACACAAGAGGTTAAATGGAATATATTTTAGAGATATATTATTCTTTAATGAAAGTGAACGAACAATAAAACATATAAACGTAATAACAAATTTAATATGGATAAAAATATTTTTACAGTTACTGGTTCAGAGACAATTTTGATCACTGTCTTTGAATAATAAATATAATAAAAATTATTTAAATCGATGAAACTTCCAAATTATTATAATAATTTTTCAAAGTAAAATAAAACAATTGAAATTCTGAAGTAATATTATTTTTTTTTTTTCTTTTTTTCCCCTCTTCCTGTTCCTTTTTTTTTTTTTTTCTTTTTTACGACGATCTATCAACTGGATTATTCATCGTTGGAAATTATTTGATGGCAGAATGATTAAAAGTTTTCCTAAAAAGAAAAATATATACATTAATTTGAAACATTAATTTAGATTTTTATCAGTAAAAAAAGAAATATATTTTAAGCAATACCAAAACATATATATCTCTCCATTATTTGAAATAAGTACAAATTAATGACGTAGGACTATTCAATAAAATTCTCTGATATTTCAAAAGTAAGTCTATCTCAAATAAGATGGTGGTTTTTCAGAATACAATCAGCCATTCTAATTAAAATTAGTTGGAAATATTTCTTTTCTCATAGTTGGAAATATTCTAATCAGGAAACTTCCCCTTTTAAAGTTTCAAGCAACCAAAAAATTAAAAACTAAATATCGTCATTTCACTAGAAATATACAGAATATGGAAAAATTGCGTAAAGATTATGCATTGATTTGAATTTTCAATGTTTTTTTCTTTTTATACTCTTGAACATATATTTTAAACCAATCTCTGATTTTTAAAAATTTTTCTTTCTGATATTCAGGTAATATTTATTTCTATTTAAAAGCAAATTCATTTGGGAGCATTCAGGAATCAGATGAAACATTCTTTAGAATTTTGTGATTAAAAAGAAAGTAAAGTATATTAGAAAATTTAATGATTTGATTTAGAAGAAAAAAAATACATTCCTTATAGAGGTTACATTTAAGAAAGTTTTATTACTATGATTCTGTTGAACGAAAAATGTATCATTCAATATTACAAAATAATCAGTAAAAAATATCAATAAGTTATTGGAAATAATTATGTAAGATAGAGAAATTATGTGGTTTTGTCCTTTTTTTTTTTTTTTTTTTTTTTTTATGTATTATATATATTTTTTTTATTTTAATAAAATTAAACATAATTTATACGTCTCATTAATATATTAAAACCAATGTAACACTTAAAAATGAGATAAAAGATACAAAAATTTAAAACTTTAAAAATACATTTTAATTAAAAACATTTAAAACACAAGACAGACGTTTCGGCTAGAACACTAGCCCTCCTCAGTGTCAAACATACAAACACAACATTTACAAAAATTCTAAATACATCACTAAATCTAAACCCGCTGTCCCCCCTCTTAAACGTCTTGGTGTAATCTATAGTATTCCTTGTAAAAATTGTGATTCTACATATATCGGTGAAACTGGCAGAACAGGTGAAATTAGATTAAAGGAACATAAACGCTCTTATAAAATGGGAGATTTAAGATCTAAACTTGTAATCCATTCTCTCAATAGTGATCATATACCAGATTTTGAAAACTTTAAAGTTTTAGCTTCCAATATAAATATTTATGAATCCCGTATTTTTCTAGAAGGCGCTTTCACTAAAATGCAACATTCTTCCTTGAACGAGGCTAAAGCTATTCCTCCTGAATATTTAATCTTGATATGATGTATTTAGAATTTTTGTAAATGTTGTGTTTGTATGTTTGACACTGAGGAGGGCTAGTGTTCTAGCCGAAACGTCTGTCTTGTGTTTTAAATGTTTTTAATTGAAATGTATTTTTAAAGTTTTAAATTTTTGTATCTTTTATCTCATTTTTAAGTGTTACATTGGTTTTATTATATTTTTTAATTATCCGATTACTGCAAGTAATTAATATATATATACATTGGTGCAAAAATTTCGACATACAATGAATTTTCATTTGATTTACAGGTTTCGAGATCCCCCAAGCCTCCCCCCCCCCCCCCGAAAAAAAACAAATAAATAAAAATGCTTATTGATAATTAGTCTGTACGAGTCAATTTGCACGCGTGTGTGTGTGTGTGTTTGTATGTGGGGGGAGATCTTCTGATATCCCATGTCCCCCCCCCCCAAAAAAAGTGAAAAAAAAAATCTTTATGATTTAGACAGGTTTGATGTACACGGAAGTTTTGGTCCAAACTGAAATGACGAAAAGGGGACATCTTAAATTGGAATGAGACCAAAAGTCAGTCACTTGAAACAGTATTTCTTTTTTCACATTTGCAGTTTAAAACTTATATTCAAATTTTAACGTACATTCTATCAGGTGATTGAGTTGAAATTTTGACTAATGTATAATTCGGATACAAATACATGTTCATACAGTAGCGGACTTAGAACGTAGGAACCCTGGCCTCCAGATGTGTATCCAAAATATGATTACGAATTTTAACAGGCATTCTAGCGTCTAATTGAGTTGTATGTTTAAATACATGTATAATACAATGCTAAAGAACAATACATGCTGAAGAAATAGGCAGATGGAACGTGGGCAGATGGTCTGGGGTAGTGGATGCCTAACTCAAATTCAAAGTCTGTTTTCGAATGTTAACTAATTACCTGTCATCCGAATGAGCTGAAATTTTTCTTTCATGTCTCCGATCATAATATATGTTCGAATAGCAAAGGATTTTCAGGAGCATTGTACCCTCACATTCCGTATATACTGAAGGTCATTCACACTTTATGCAAACGATTTTAGTAGTTGAGTTTTATGTATAAATGGCGTATTTTTGCGTCGATTTGCTTCTATCTGATAGCCATGATTGTTGACAATAGCTTTAGATCAAATTTAACAAAAATGTCCAAAAACTTTTTTTTTAATTACAGTTACATAATATGGCCATGTTTCATCAATTGTTACTACAAATTTCCATTTTCAACAGCAAGGTGTTTTTCATATAATTTTCGACAATTTGTTTTCTTTCAGCAAAATGTTTTGGCAAAAGCAGATGAACTTTAGATTTAATTTTTTTTTTTTTTCAAACCTTTATGAATGATTTTATTTACAGCGTCAGAAGACATTCGTAGTTTCGATGCCATGGATTTTTAAGCAGGCGGATTTTCTTTTAGGATCAGAGACATCACTTTCTTGATACGTTCGAACACTCTTTGGATGAAGTTTAGCGGTCATGTTTTAATTTTTACTTTCATGTAAACGTGTATTTTCAATATATTAAACTTGAATGGAAACAATGTTTTTTAGAAATACAATAATCTCGATTTCTACACTGCTTTGTAATTTGGTCATACGAATTTTCGCCTCGGTTGGTTGGTTGAATAACTTTTATTGGCGCAAGGTCCATATTTGGACATGCTGCGCCACACAAAAAGGTAAAAGAATAAAAAGCAGCTTCTGGATGGGTTCACCCATCCAGATTGTCATTAAAAAAAACACAGTAAAAATAAGAAACAAAAATACACAAAAGATAAAATAAAAAAAAACAGTGTAGACACAAAAAACCAATGTAAAACAGTATGAACATAGTAAATAATAAAACCAGATGTCGAAGTAAAAACCAGCCATTTTCAAAAAGTTTGTCAAATAATAATGAGGATTTACATCTAAAAGGCTCGTCAGATTGGGTGAAGATGAATTAAAATGTGTTCGATAAAGATGACGAAGGCAAGGGCAGTCGGTGAGGACATGACGAATGGTTAATGCACTGAAATGACATTTCGGACACTCAGGTTTTTGTTCTCCAAGTATTTATGAGTGAGTCTTGAATGCCCGATTCGTAGTCGAGTAATAATTACATCGTATTTTCTAGGGGTGAGTGTAGGCCAGATTGAAATTTGAGGTTTTATTTCTTGCAATTTATTATTGTTTTGGTTATTCCACTCCCTTTGCCACATATTCTTAAGATAGCTTTTAAGTGTGTGCTTAATGTCATCAGAAGGAACAGGACAGTTTAAAAGTATGGAAGCCTGCCTTGCGGTTTTGACTGCTGCTTCATTGCCTTTGATGCCAACAAGTCCAGATGCCAACAAGTCCAGGTACCCGACAGAAAAAAAAATGTCGTATCCCTTTTTCTTAAGGTCGTTATAAGTTTTCAGAACCGAGATAAAAGACGGGTTGCAAGAGATAGATGAAAGTGAGTCGAGGACACTCTTCGAGTCTGGACATTTTCGCCTCGGAACGTGCAGTTACATAACCTTGGAACTATGTAGCAATTTTAAGAACAGCCATTTTAAAAAATACATCTTTTATTTTACATTCCAATCAAAAGATAAAAGTAGCAGACGATTGTTCTAAAGTTATCCCAAACTGTAAAAGAAAAAAATAAATTATAAAACCGTTTCCATAAAGTACGAACGACCTTCTGTATGTATAATTTTGAATTTTTTTTAAGTCATTTCCAGCCATCCGATTTAACTGAAATTTTCACTACACGTGTAACTATGATCAGAATTCAGAACTGATGTTCACGGAGTAACGGACTTCAGGGTGGTAAGGATCCACGTCCAGTTAATCTGCCTGCCGGTATCAAATCTTGCGTTTACCTTTTAATTTACTTCTACTCAATCTGAGTAACCCTTTTATAATTACATAAAAACAGCACTTTACGTATTATACATAGTATATATTGTCAAGTTATTTCCTATATTTTATTTCATGTATCCTGCCGACCATAAAATGACAACAATTTTACGCCAATATGCCCGGTGATACAATATGCTATGAGCACTATTTCAGCCAGATATTAGACAACTAATGTTTTCGTTGGTTATGTATATTTCTCATTAAACATTTTTATTTTTATTTATTTTTTTAACTATTAATTTGAATTAATAAAATATTTGTGCCCAACTGCGTGCCTGTGCATGGATACCTCGGAGTAATCGATACAGTCCATTATTTGTATGTTAAATTAGCGTAGTGATAATAAGTAAGTATGTCATGTTACACAGCTATATTATATCTCTCCCTTAGCGGCTTTTGAATTTTTTTCGACATTAGCGATCGAATTTTTTTCATATATATAATTTCTTGTATAGAATGGGGGAATTTTTTCAGTACCTATTTTGCTAATACTTTTATCAGACATCTTTTCGTTTATTTATAAGACTCCTTAATATTCTGTTTTTATTTTTAATAGATTTTAGGTTTAAAATAGTTCTTTTTGAAATGAAATTTCTGTTTTTAAAACGGAATTTTTTATTTCCAATAAAATTATCAACTGAGATAAAAACAGATCCTTTGTGTGACTATTTTTTCAGTTTCAATATTTTTTTGTATTATTTTACAATTTATTTATATTATTCACGCGCTACTTGGATTAATATGGCTGTTGCTACATTTAAGTTTCTCGGAGAAAAATGTTCAGTGTACTTCAGCACCTAAATAAATAAAAAAAAAATGTCCAAGAGGATCTATCCGCGATTGTAATGAAATGCTCGCCCTCTGGTGGGCTAAGGTGAAATTATCACACCACTGCATATCCTCATATTATGCAATCGACTTTCCATGATGAAATGGCGGAGAAAGAATAATAATTACACGTGGCTGTTATATTTACTAACAACTGCAGTGTTCAGAGAGCGCCATCTATCGATCCTTACAAACGCGGATAAATAAAATAAAAAATAATAATTTTATGATCCATAGAGCTTAGAGCAGCAAAGAAAAGCTAAGCAGTTGAATGTGACATCATGGGTAGTTTTTTTTTTTTTTTTTTTTTTTTTTTTTAATGAACAATTTGACAGTAAAAATTAAAAAAAAAAATTGTAGTTTTAAAAATAAAAATAATAATCATTTTAGAACAACATATATTAACCTCAGGAACTAAATTAGCACTTTATCAATATGTATAAAATTTTATAGTTATAGTGACGTCAATTTTTGTGTATACATAATTTAATTTTTTATATTGTTTTAATGTTTACGTTTAAATTAAATGTATTTATTTTTTAGCCAGGAGAAAAAAAAAATTGTAAACATTTTCGGCAACAATTAAGTTATAGCTAATATTTAAATGGCTAATTTTAAGGCTATTGTAAGGTCATTTTTTTTCATATTTTAATTAATTAAAAGAAAACTAATTAAAAATTCGAAAACCGGGCATCGATGTGCACTATTTCACCTGGGGGCGCATCTCCGTGACGAATCACGTGTCTGAGTGACGAATCACCGAGTTACCGTCTTTCCGCTACGCTGTCAACAGACACACGCATACAAGCATTGCTCTCTGTGTGTGTGTGTATTTTATAAAGCAAAGTGCTGAGGTTTTTCCACTGACGTCGTTTTAGGCCGTACGTGGTTTTAGATAAACAGGGGGAAAAAAATGAAAACTCTACAAATTTATATTATCAAGTACATAAATACTTATACTTTTACTTGCACTTAAAAGCACTTGATTTCGAGAAATTTAAACCGACTTATAAATATAGAGTGAAATGAAACAGATGTTGATAGTTTCGATTCTATTGATACCACCCGAAAAAAACTTCATATGTATATTTTTAAAATCACAGAGCTAGGGATTAAGCAGAAAAAGATAGTTTTACATTTTAACAACTGATATCAATTTCTGGACTAAAGAAAAAATGTAAATTATTTTTGCTATTAAAAGCTACTGCTGTCGTTAGAACAATTTATTTACCCACAATCATCATTTTGCGGGATAATAAGATGTGTGTTGATGTGTTAGTGTAGGGGTTAAAGGCGATTGAATGTACTCGGGTCCTAGGCCTGAGAGGAATGCCATCTGCACAGTATTTTATTGGAATATTCCGTGTTTATAGGAATTTAAAAGGAAACCACGAAAACGACTAGACAAGCGAGACCTGTGATCGAAAGACCAGGCGGATGTTTTATTCAATAATCACCGATAAATTTGAGAAGTACTTTTTGATATGCATAATAGACTATCAATCTTCGAAGTGATTAGTCAAACGTTACAATTAAAAATTATTGGAGATTATTGAATAAAACATCTGCCAAATCTCGTAACACTGCTTTTTGTCTTCCAACTTTGAGAGTAGAACTTCTCCGCTACTGGGGACGGGAAGGACCTTGCAATAATTGTTTTTGCAGCGAAACATATTTGCATTACCCAGGTAGCACATAACGTTGTTATAGCGTTGCAAATAAGTCTGAACAGTGAAAAATTGGTTACGTTATTTTATGTCCGTTGAAAAATAGTTTTTATTTCGCAATATTCTCACTGAACAATTTCGAATATTCATTCAGTAAAACCTATCAAGAAACCTTATCAAGAAAACCTATAACAAACGTTGTTTTCTGGTTGTACTTTTTCTGTTATTTTTTCGACGTTTTAAAATAGGTGTTTTATTAGTTTTTGCTTTCCTTTTTGATTCTAATAAAAAATATGTTTTTTCAACGAATTAATAGGTACTTTTTATAAGTCATTATTTCCGTCAAATGACGTTGAATCTCTTCAACTTGATATCGATACACGATTTCGAATTGGCGGGATGTGCGTGTTATAATTTTCTTTAGAGTTTTAGAAGAAGGTGTGCTGCGAAAAATCTTGTAACATGATAAAGCTTTCAGCAAATTATATTAACAAGTATAAAAGATGTTCTTTCGGCTTTCGGAAACCGTAACTAACGAAGGAGTTCATATTGTACGCTTTCTCCCGTTCTACACGCGAAATCGCCAAGTATATTGTAGCAAACCTTAAAAGCGTCTCACGATACGACGCGTGCCATTTTGAAAGTGAATGTGATGTGAATGAAGATGAAGTTATCGCTTTCCTGTTAAAATGGTACGAAAGTTTTCTGTAAAACAATAATTAATTAAACGCAACTTAGAACTTTTTCATCGAAAGTGTAGTGAAAGGTAAATGACATTTTACGTAATTTCCAAAAAAAACTTGCTAGCTGGTAATTTCCTTAAAAGCTCAAAGTTATAATATTCTTTGGTTTTGGGTTTGTTTACCAGCTAGCATAATATTAAAAATTAATGAGTTCTCGTCTAATTGTGGATGCTGTATATTTATTCAAACAAGATTTTTCAAGGAATGAAGTGAGTGTTTCTTTTTCCCTTCTTTAAAAGAATGTACCAAAACTTTTTTAACACATGAATTTTTTTTTTTTAAATTATTAGCAATATTTTAGAAACGAAAATTCAATGGATATATAGAGCTAGCAATTTTTCTTGGATTTCAACGTTTATAAGACATAAGGAAAACCGTTGAAAACTGATATAAAAATCACGACAGTATTGCGATTCTGAACAACCATTTTACAACTGTTTTTTTTTTTTTTTAAGTTATAAAAAAAACGACAGTATTGCGATTTCGTACAACCCTTTTACAACGGGTTTTTTTTACGTTGTAAAATGTATTAAAACAACCGTTGAAAGATGAGGAAATCAACGAGACATATTTTAGATTATTAACGTTACGGAAAAACGATCATTCAACGGAATGCATTGCCGTTTGTTCATCGTTGAAAATACCATACTGTGCTACCTGGGTAGGTTGCAAAGCACTAATTGTTGCATGATCGGTTCACGAAACGGTTTAACAAGCATCATCAAGATAAGTTTTTAGCGAAAAAGAAAAAAACTAGTTGCCATAGGTAGACTCTGCTCAGTTCCCCCTCATATTTCTAGTGCGAGACATATTATAATCATGTTAAAAGAAATTAATTTGACCAAAGCTTGATACAGTGACAGAAGGAAATCCCCTCCTAATAGGCTATCCACCGTTCACTTCGATATACTTATCTTTTTCTAATCTATTAATTTATTTTATCAGGGTCAGTTCCGTTGTTTAGGTTTCATGCTACTATTTCCAATGCAATAATCCTCAAAATTCATATTTATATGAAAAATTTACAATTTCGCTATGTTGATAAAATCGTAAATTACGAATAATTTACGAAATTATCCTATTCGAATATTTGTATTCAATCATGTTCAAACAAATATCATAAATGTAATTTTGAAGTTGTCTAATGTATTTAGGATCCTCAAAATGGAAGTTTATGCTCAATTTTGCCTTATTCTGACATGTTAAGTAAATCGTAAATTCCAAATAACTTACGAATTTTTTAAATTGGAAAAACCATAGTCTATAATATTTATGCCAGTATCCTAAATAATATTTAGAAAGTGGTTTAACATCTTTACGATGAAAATACCTCTCAAGATTGAAGTTTATGTGAAATTTTTCTCAATTCTGTCATGTTAAGAAATTCGTAAATTTCCAATAACTTACGAAATTTTTATATTGGAAAATTCATAGTCATTAACATTTATGCCAGTGTTCTAAATAATATTTCGAAAGTAGTTTGACATCTTTACGATGAAAATATCTCTCAAAATTGACGTTTATGTGAAATTTTGCCCTATACTGCCATGTTAAGAAATTCGTAAATTTCCAATAAATTACGAAATTTTCAAAGTAGCTTATTTATAGTTACTGATGTTCATTCCGGCATGAAAACTAATATTTTAAAACTGGTCTGACATTTTTACAGTAAAAAGTTTCCATTTAATCCACGTTTAAGTGAATTTTTGTCCTATTCTCCCATGTTAAGAAAATCGTAAATTTCTAATAACTTAAGAAGTTTTTTAATTCGAATGTTGCAAATGAATAGAGTTCTTGCCTGTGTCAAAATTAATATTTTCAAACTGATTTGACCTCTTTGCGACAATTTGTTCTTGAGATATCGTGTACACAAACTAACGGACTAACAGACACCCTACAGACAGACACCATACAAATTTTGTCATTTTCGGATTCCGCACACTTGAAAACGTGTAGAAATGTCAAAAAATCGAGGTCGAAAATTTTCACGATTACCTAAGTTCCTCATACCTATAGTATGATGGGGAACTAAAAAATGGGCTTAAATCTTGTCCCTATGACCTATATAACTCACATTTTAAATTTTCACTCCGATTCAATCAATTATTTTTCTGTACAGTTTTCCGGAGTTAACTTTATCTGAAAACTTTTCTCTTTCAGTGTATAAAAAAAGTTTAAGTAATACTACTTATGACAAGAATATATATATAATAAAATAAAATAAATAAAAAAAATTAGCTATTATTTCTTATGACAAGAATATGTAAAAAAAAAAAAGTAACTAATAATACCAATGACTTTTTAGTTCCCCATCATACTATAGGTACGGGGAACTTAGGTTAATCGTGAAAATTTTCGACCTCGGTTTTTTGACTTTTCTACACGTTTTCAGATGTGAGGAATACGAAAATGACAAAATTTGTATGGTGTCTGTCTGTAGGGTGTCCGTTAGTCCGTTAGTTCGTTAGTTTGTTAGTCTGTGTACACGATATCTCAAGAACAAATTGTCGCAGAGAGGTCAGATCAGTTTTAAAATATTACTTTCGACACTGGCAAGAACCCTATTCATTTGCAACATTCGATTTTAAAAACTTCGTAAGTTATTAGAAATTTACGATTTCCTTAACATGGGAGAATAGGACAAAAATTCACTTAAACGTGCATTAAATGTAAACTTTTTACTCTAAAAATGTCAGACCAGTTTTAAAATATCCGTTTTGATGCCGGAATGAACATCAGTAACTATAAATATGCTACTTTGAAATTTTCGCAAGTTATTGGAAATTTACGAATTTCTTAACATGGCAGTATCGGGGAAAATTTCATATAAACATCAATTTTGAGCGATATTTTCATCGTAAAGATGTCAGACTACTTTTGAAATATTATTTAGGACACTGGAATGAATATTAATGACTAAGAATTTTCCAATATAAAAATTTCGTAAGTTATTGGAAATTTACGAATTTCTTAACATGGCAAAACAGAGCAAAATTTCACATAAACGTCAATCTTGAGGGATATTTTCACCGTAAAGACGTGAAACCAATTTCGAAATATTATTTAGGATACTTGCATGAATATCATAGACTATGATTTTTCCAGTGTAAAAAATTCGTAAGTTATTTGGAATTTACGATTTACTTAACATGTCAGAATAAGGCAAAATTGAGCATAAACTTCCATTTTGAGGATCTTAAATACATTAGACAACTTCAAAATTACATTTATGATATTTGTTTGAACATGATTGAATACAAATATTCTAATAGGAGGATTTCGTAAATTATTCGTAATTTACGATTTTACCAACATAGCGAAATTGTAAATTTTTCATATTAATCTGAATTTTGAGGATTGTTGCATTGGAAGTAGTAGCATGAAAACTAAACAACGGAATTGACCCTGATAAAATAAATTAATAGATTAGAATAAGATAAATATATCGAAGTGAACGGTGGATAGCCTATTAGGCGGGGTTTTCATTCTGTCACTGTATCAAGCTTTTGTCAAATTCATTTCTTTTAACATGATTATAATATGTCTCGCACTAGAAATTTATGAGAACATAAATATGATGGGGAACTGAGCAGAGTCCACCTATGCCAACTAGTTTTTTTAGTTTAAGCATGTAAACTTTAACTAGCAAAATACTATGTAATTCGTTACTAAAAAAAATATTGCGAACAAAATCTAATCAGAACGCAACTTGTCATAATCCGCATAAGTTAAATGATCAAGTAATTTCAAACTGTTTTGAAGCCAATCGATTGGTGGCAATATTTTAAAGCATTTTAAGAAATATAATTTAAAAAAGTAATAATAATTGTTAATTGTCGTGTACTTTGTTTAAACTTATATACTGTATCTCTATATATTAAAAATAAAGTTCTTGCCGCTAGCGTCAATTTTTTGTCTGCGACCGCTTCTCCTCGCTAAGGGAAATGTCCTTAGCTCATGAGTGCTATCAATGTTGCCGATTACTCCAGAAAAGAGATTTGTCTTGGCTGAAAGTTTCTATCGCCTTAATTAACGAAATTATCGATTAAAAAACTTCACGTTCACAAAAGTTTGCCAACTTGCAAGTAGTTTTTCTTATTACGTTGTTTTTCTGCCTCTGACGTTACTTTCCCCAGACATATTAAGACGTGATCAATGGTGTAAAAATAAAATAAATATCAATGTTGGTATTAGTAACAAATAAATTTATCGTCTGTAAATAAATAGAAGCGTTATCTTCTGTGAAATTTTCAATGAAAAATTGTAATTTGTCATCTCACGATATGCCCTTTTTTCCTACTTAAAAAAAAATATTAAAAAAAAGTAGGTAAACGGAAAAAAGAAAGACAAAAGTAAAGGAAGAAAAACTGAAAAATTAGCATCTTTGAGACGCTCCAAAAAAGAAACAAATTATTTAGAATTAGTGAAAACATTTAAAAATAACCGATATTTTAAAACTATTTAAAAAAAAAATAATTCAGATGAATACAAAATTAGTTTATATTTTATTAATTTTATTTTAACGTCAGGCGAAAAAGATTTAGTAATGAATATCATAATTATTTTAAACAACTATTGCTATAGAGTTAAATTAAGCCAGAAAATTTTAAAAGGAAATTTAAAAGACAGCAATTTAGATTACTTTATATTAATATTTAGTTTTTTAACTAAAAAATATGTAAATAATTGGATAAATGGACCAATTTAGCGATTTTTTAAGATTTAGAGATAAAGTAGCTCATACGTTTTTCGCCAAGGAATTCAACCACTATAGTCATTTTAACTCTAGCCATGCCTTAAATCTGTAGATACAATAAAATGGTTCAATAATAATAATAATGAAATGTTTGATATACTTACAATAATCCCATAAGTTATTTATTTTCAAAGTGTCTGACGACTTAATCATATTCTATGAACTCACTTTAAAGCTGTATCTTTGCTGCTGCAAGCACCATTTTAAACCTAGCTGTACACTGAAAATAAATATGCATAACAGTCGAACCTCGTTAACGTGAACACTGTTAACGTGAATTACTTTTAAAATGAACTGTTTCCACAATCCCCGTCAAATTGAAGATTATTTTAGTTATATGAAGAACAGTTACTGATAGCATTAAATAACGATAACATGAACAAATTTTTTATCCCGCTTGAGATTCACGTTAACGAGGTTCGAATGTAATACATATTGTCCTAAATTGATTTTAAAATGCAATAGCAAAAAATATAGACATTAGAAAAAATAAGTTTATAAATTCTTTGAACAAGCAATTATACACAAAATTTCACCGCCAAATAGTAACAAAGCTGTAACGATAAATGGTTTAGATTTTACAAACTTCTTTCTTTGCTAAGAAAAAAAGAATAAAAAAGTTACTGCCGTCGTTTATTTTCTGTGTCTAGCTATTTATCATACGTTTCCACCCAAAATAATAGAAAATTATTATTAAGTTGCCGAACGTTAAAACAGATTTTTTACATTTTATAAACGATATAATATTAAATATTGCATATTTCAATGTAATATCAAGTATGAGGATTTCTATAATACTGTTTTGCTTTTGTCTTGTGTTATGTGTTATTACCGAAGCTGTGAACAGGCGGGTAGAACCTCTCGGTGTTTAGTGAGCGAAGCAAATCGGGGTGAGAGGGACGATGAAACCTCCCTTGGGGGTTTGTGAGTGGAGTGAGTTGTTAAAAAATACTTTACAATTTATCATTTTGATATACAAACAATATTGAGAAATCATTAAGTTGACAGATCTAACATTTACGTTTTTGCAAATTGGCCAAAAACGGGAATTTGCAGCAAGTGAAGAGAATAACTGTTTTATTAAATTTCATTGTTTACTCTTTTAATCGTGTCAATTCTGCTAAAAAAGTTAATAATATATCGTGTTTATTTTCTTGCTCTTTTATATTTAATATTTCTTATAATTCATAATTATATTTAAATTTGATGCTTGTTATATGCTAAGGATTTTTTGAGAATCTCCGAAACAGTAGTTGTTTTATGAAAAATCAGATTTTTAATTCTACATCATAAATAGATGTAACTGAAGAGGTATAATAAGTATATATATTTTTTTTAAGTTTTTGTCAATAATTTCATTAGACTGAAAAAAAAATGATTCTTTGAAAATTTTCTTAATGCAAATTTGAATTCATCTTAAGAAAAATCATTTTTAGCATCTCTTTTCGCATGATCCCTTTTCCTATGAGGTTCTTTCTCCCTTTGCTTTTCAATCCTATCCATTAAAGTTCTTCTTCTGGTCTTTTCAATAGTAATAAACATTGTCTACATAAACACAACTTGTCAAGTTAGAAACATGTTATTAACACAACCTGTTAGAAAACAAATAAAATACCATTATCTGTTGGCCGACAAAGGATAAAAAAAAAAAAAAAAAAAATCTTTAAAATAATAAAATATACTCACTTCTGGTACCGAAAGACAAATGATAAAAGAACGTTATAATGGAGCAAAAATTGCATCTATTACGCAACTTTAAGCTTGAAGTTTTAAAAAGTAGAACCAAAATATAATATAAATAACAAGCCATAGTATTGCATTTAAAAATTACACATGCAGCTTTAACAACTTTCTTCTATAGGAATTTTAAATAAAAAGATTAAACGTATAAAATAAAAAGAGGGATAGAAAAAGAAATTCTTATTCTTTTATCTTCGGATAGCGTGAGAATATTTTATTTTCCTGAAATCCACATTAACCATGTCTTTTGAATAACATCTACTTTTATGCCACTGATTTTATTAAAAATATTCTGAAATAGCACTAAAAATTTTATGCTTCCGTATTGAACCTATCAATTCTTTTTCTATAAAATATTTTATTCCCCATTATCGTAACGAATTCAGCGTATTATGACAAACAAAACGATATCCACTCCGTCGCTTAATAAATAGGAAGCATCTAACTAATGGATGTTTGTGATTAAAGGCAATCAGATTATGAGATTAGACGACGGCAGCTCTTAAATAAACAATGATACACCAAGCGAGAAAGGACTTATTATTCTGAGAAAATACATTTGTGTAATGACATTGTCTAGTAATAATAATTATTAACCAATTTGAAACAAAGATTTTATGAAATCGATAACATTTAGTGATACACAATATATATAGATTGAAATTCGCATAAAATAAAATGAAAAATTAGTGATACACTGGAATTTATTAAAGTTAATTATAAATTAAGACACTATCAATCAATAAGTATTTGGACATTTTCGAATTTAGATGTTTTGTCCAAAATCTCGAAATCTTCTTTAGAAATCATCTTGAAACTTTGGGAGTATAAAGAGCATGCTATACCTCATACATTTCAGCAAAAATTTTGTGATGAAGAGAAAAAAGGGACCATTAAAAATTAAAGAAAAACCAAAATGTTTTGGATCACTCTGTAAAACGTAATGCTTGAAATGCATTTTGGGTGTAGCATGTGATTGTGAGAGTACTTCTAATTACTTGTATGAAATCTTATGAGGCTACCACATATACTCGTGGAGAAATAATGGTTTGGGAAAAAAAGTCCACTTTTTAATTATAACACATAGGGTATTGTTCCCAGTGCAAAGATATCTTTAGGAAATTTGGCATACTACATTAGACACAGCATAAAACAATCAGTATGCAAAAATATTAAATATCTTACGGAATATGAGAATTTATACTAAATATTTTTTAACGACGCATGAACAAGCTTTTTTTTTTTTTAAAAAAAAAAGCATTTGCATAATGTAACAGCCAAAGCACTGAGAAACTTATATGAAAGCCACAAACAAATATCGTGTAAATTCAAAAACTTACGAGCGATGATAGGAACAGAATTTTAGTTTCTCTCAAAATAAAAGCTAAACTATATGACATTTAACTCACATTTTTATTTTAATTAAGTCAATGCCCAATGGTAATGCAAGGTTTGCTGACTGTAAATAAATATTGATAAAAACCCCTATCGTTTTCTTTTTCTGGGGAGGGGGGGGGAACTTAAATTCCGTTGATTCTTTCTCACAACTTTTTGAATTTACTTGATAGTGCCGAATGTAATTCATTATTTTTTGCTTTTGCTGAAAATCAACGCAAACCGTATGTTGTACTCTCAAAGGGAAAAAGCCTTTTTTTTTTTTTTTTTTTTTTTTTTTTTATTTTTGGCATATAACTCAATTTTTATTTTTAGAAAGGCATTTTTAATATTTTTACTCACATCTCCGCTTGACTACATTGTCTCAGGGCTACAAAACCTGGTCACACACTCATCGACCTAACCATTCAGAGTTTTCTCTAAACTCAGTTTCTCCTAAACTCGTGTAAATACGCGCTAGGACACCTCATAAAGAAACCCACGGTGATAACTCCACCTATGCACTTAGGACCCTAGTATAGTCAGTTGGCCTTACGCCACACAACCAATACCACAACAAGGCTACAGTATTTTTTAAAAGGTTTATAGTATTCAAAAATGCATCTATCTGCTTCATAGATTTCGTTTGATTTACATTCAGTAAAAATTTAAGTAAAAAAAAAAAAAAAAAAAAAAAAAATTAAAAGTAGAAACTTTTTTTATTGTGGAGCTCTTAAAAGCATAAAATAAAAAAAATTTCTTTCAAAGACATGCTATAATGAAATGCTATAATGAATTTCAACACTAAAAATTTTTAGAGAAAGACATAGATATTTGACTTTTGCAAGAGATGAAATTGTTTAAATATTCACAATATTTTAAAGAGCATTCGAGACCGATATTATTAGTTAGTATTACTTTTTGTATAAGTATTCGTTAAGCCATAAATTTCAAAGGTCTCGAAAGCTTTTTAAAATATTGTGAATATTTAAACAATTTCATCTCTTGCAAAAGTGAAATACTTTCTTAGTGTTGAAAATTTCATTCCCTTATAGCATGTCTTTGCAAGACTAAATTTTTATTTTATGCTTTTGAGGACTCCACAATAAAAAGCTTCTAATGTTAAAAAAGATTTTTTTTTTTACTTATATTTTTATTTTGTGTTTTTAATAACATAAAAAAAAAAAGAGCTTCTAAAAAAACAAATAAAAAATTCTAAATATACTGTGTAGACACTGATGATTTTTTTTTAATCATTTAACACCTTTTCTATTCATTTTTGAAAATAGGATCACATCGCTTTTGGAGGATTGGACCCACGTCCATCGCGTTATCAGCGTGACGCTCATAATCACGTGCTACAGCTATGACTCATTTAAAGCAATATTTTTAAATGGTTGATTCCAAACAATTATTAGCTTTCTTTATTATTACTATCATTATTATTCATTGCCGTTCATCATTTTGGCTTCGAGACAAAAATTTTTATTGTTGAAATATACGTAGTATGATAAAATATTTACACCTTTAAATTTTCAAGAAAATCCCTCAAGTATTTCTTTAGATAAATGAAAAAAAGAGTTAATAATCACGTCTAATATAAAAAGTAATCGATACTGAATATAGGGGACTTTACAACATGCATGTGCAGAAAGATTAATTTGGAAAGCAAGGCAGTAGTGAAAAGTATTTTTTATGTTGTTAGATCAAAGGAAAATTTAAAAAAAAAAAAAAAAAAAAAAAAAAAACGATCTTAGTTTCGATAAAATGTTCTGTTTTTTATTTTCTGTTATTGAAAATCATTTTTTTCTTTTATGCATCAATTTTTAAGAAATTTCTTTTATTTTAAATAAACATGAAAAAAAAAAAAAATGCATATTTTTGTTTTATGAAAAAAAAAAAAGTTACTTAAAAAATTTCCTTTTTATATTAAAGAAATACTTGTCATTACTGGAACTTTCTACAAACTAATCATAGCTAACAATAATTTTATAACTATTACAAGATGAAGTAATATATATATATATTTAAATTAATAACTCTGTAAATAAAAGTTCTAATATTTTAACTAATTGTACATCTGCAGTTATATTTACAGTCATTTATTTTATGTGGCGAATTAGGATATTAACTGAATACTCTGTAGCTTTAAAAATGAAGCTTTTAAACTAATTATTACTTCTTAAACATTCATCATTTTGCAGCTGAAGATTTTTGTTAATTAGGTAGACAGAAAATAAAATAAAAGTCTAAAATATGAATCAGGAATTAATATATTGTACAATTATTAAATTTTGTTTTATATGGTTAAATGATCGAGAAAGATGATAAATGGCTTTAAATTACCCAACTGTAAAAAATTTTCCATGCTTATTGGATTACGAATTAACGCAGCCAAGAAAAACTTTACAGCTTCTGGCGCTTAATGGACTTATTCTCCAGAAAGTTATAAGAATTTAATTAAGTTTTATTAATTTTTACAAAGTGTTTAACTAGGCATAAAACGTATTTCCGGAAGCCAGTATCGATTAATTTTGAAAAAATGATGTATTATTCATTAAATATAAGTTTAATATATTATTCAGCAGATTTTAAATTTAGCTCAACGAATTTTAACTTCGGGTGAGAATTTAAAAGAAAATCAGTTGATATAATGGAAACTTACAGAACGGCATCATTTTACATATTAATAAAATTCTAGAAGTTCAGCTTAATTAATTGGAATTTGAACGCTTTTTATCCTATTTAAATTGGCGTTGATTTGAAAATGTACATTTTAATTTTAATTTTCAGTCATATAGATTATTTTAAATTTATCAGTCTTCAAATACTTTGCTGAATGGTAAAAAATACAAAACTGTTAATTTATTTTTAACGAATTGAGATTTTTCATTGATCAATCAGCTCAGTTCTTTAACAATATTTTCTTAGTTGTTTCGTATCTAGTATTATGTTAATAAACTATGGATTACTCTCTATTTCTATTTGATACTTAATGAGATATCAATAGTAAAAAAAAATATATTCGTTTTAAGTCACCAATCATATACATACATACATATCTGGGTAGGGGAGAAGGCACATACACATTTTTTGACTTTGAAAAAAAAATATATGTATCTAATATATATATATATAGAACATAAAATTTAAATATAGGATTGAGTAAAACTTGAATTATTAAGTATATAGAACTAGAACAGAGTTTTTATAAACCAATGCGCAAATGCAGCAGAAAGGAATATAACAGTATAATTAATAAGCAAAATTAATTATAGCCAGATGAAAAATTAATCCCAAAACACATGAGGGCCTTCATCAAGGAAGATTTTCCATGTAGGGAAAGGAAAATGAGAAGTTTCTGACGAAATGTTGGTAATTTAACCAAATAACACGTATCTAGCCCCCAACTTCTCACAGATGAAAGCAGGACCATATAGTAAACGAATTTTAATTAATACAAAGCATAAAAAGCAATTAAATTCAGAAATCAAGTACAAAATATAATACATCACTATAAAATACAAGAATATAAATAATAAAATATATAAATACATACCAGGACAAACTCGAATAGTCATTAAAATAAAAAAAATTGAAAACCACCCCCCATTATAAACATGGAACCCGCTTCAGCTAGTAGGGTCACTTAAAAGCACTTAAATGTCGCCCAAAATGGAACAACAAACCTTAAGTGGGATTGTGATCAAGAACACTGAAATGTTTATCGATTACAAAAACAGGATAGCGGTTAACAGTTTGTATGTTTTTAAGATTTTTCAAACCCAGATTCAGGTCTAAATTGTTATTGCAAATCATTTTAAATCTGTTTATTTGGGTGAATATAATATTTTTTAAAACTTTATGACTAATATAGGAGAACCAAATTGTTAAATTACAAACTTAAAAGTTACAATCTTGCCTTTTATCATAAATTCCAATAAACCAGTTATTATCTATTTTTTTAATTTAGGAAAGAAGTTTGGTCCTCAGAGTCAGTACGGTTTAAGACAAGATCGGAGGGATAGATTTCAGCTGCATATTTCGCACAATCAACACAGTTTATTGCTATTACGTCATCAATATACCTATAAAACTTAATATCTTTGAATTTTCTTTCAAACATAAACAAAAACGCACACAGATATATATTATATATATATATATACATATATATATATATGCATGTGTATACTACTGGCTGTTTACATTACATAACATAAATGCCATATTTTTCAAATTTTATAATACGGGCTGATTATAATAAAAGTTACGATTTCAAAACGCTATAATTTTAAAACTACCCATCAGAGCGATTTGATATTTTACCGGAGCAATCGTGAGGTAACGATATTTTGTTTGGGGGAGGAAAAAAATAGTTCCAACATGTTCCTATAGATGGCGATGTCACGGTAATGTCAGAGGAAACGCCTAAATGGATTCATTAAACACAGGAATGTTATTAGGAACACAATGAAACAGCAGGAAACTTCAAGAGACTTTAAGGGTTTACTACAATACTTTTTAGAAAAAAAACAAGAATATACGTGTTTACAGCGGAAACAGTCATAGTGAAAAAAAGAAAAAAAAGGAGCTTCATGAAACAAATACTTTACTAATAATTAACGGCACATTTTGGAACTTTTTTTTTTCTTTTGCTAAACAAAATTGCATTGTTTCACGATTGCTCTGGTAAAATATGAAATCGCTCTGATGGGTAGTTTTAAAATTATAGTGTTTTGAAATGGTAACTTTAATTATAATTCACGGAATTGTTAAATTTACGTGCACCGTAGAGTCTGCAGAAAACATACTTTATCAGCAGTATTTTTAATGTAACAGATAGTACTGATATTCCTATGGTTACAAATTTCTAACATTTAGCCATATAAATATATGCAAGACCTTTTTTAACCCGCTATTTATACCACGAAATAATTTATATTGTAACCATAACGTATTTACAGTGAAACGTCTTTCCTGTCTAAACAGAATATGTGTCTATTGCGCTTTATCTATCTATCTAATAGATGTAATATAAAACTTTAATTACAAGTAAATATTTTTAACAGTACTTCAGCTATTCATTTTAAGCTATCTAATTATGAAACAGATGGCGCTGGAGAGATTTTTTTGTACATAAGGTAACTTTCTAGTTTTATTTTTAAAATGAACTGAGAGTTGTCCGCTGAATATAAAGGAGATATCTTGTTATGTTTGTATGTTTTTAATTGATGAGTTTATAGAAGGATATTATGATAAATCGCTTTTTTTTTTTTTTTTTTTTTTTTTTTTGTTGTTGTTGTTTGTTTACTTCGTTTAATTAAATTATTCTTAAATTTTGCTTTAGATAGGCTAAACTATCTGTTAGGGTGAGAATTGAAGGATCACTAAAGAATATCCTAACTCCATGTCATATGTCGCAAGTCACACGAAGAACTTTGATATCTTACTTTTTGTTTTTTGACTTATGCGAGTGTTTTAATGCATTTCCAAAAAAGGAAGTTTTACTTGCTTAGTTTTATCATACGATCTTTAAACAATATTTTTTGTTAACTCTTAATCTAGAGTATGATGGAAATATATATATATATATATATATATATATATATATGTGTGTGTGTGTGTGTGTGTGTGTATTTGTATGTATTATGAAAAATTTATTAAAAACAATAAGAAAATATTATTAAAATAATCACGTAGTTATATGTGCAGATTAAAAAAACTAAAAAAATTATACCTCTGGGGGTACCGGAACATGGGTTTAACTCGCTCTGATCCGGATCAAAATTAGAGTTCCTGTTGTCTGGCTGGTGCTGCCATCTTTCACCAGCTTCTGGAGCTAAAGTCGTACTTCCATTTGAGGCACTTTTAATAACGGAAGACGCACCCCTCATGCCTTAAAAATCCGGTTAGTTCCACTACCTGGGCTCGGAATTTCCGAGTGGCACACGACAACAACAACAACAAAACTAAAAAATCTGGAGTGAGTAGTAATCAGTAATAATCTTTAAGTAATCAGCGGTTATGTAAATAAATTAAAGTAAGATAAATCGTTAAATGAACAAAAGAGGATTTTGTAATAAGGTATTTCAGTATTTTTCTGTATATAGTATATTGTTTAATTAAATGCTATTGCATTTCAAAGGATTTAAACCAAAAGATCATAATGATAAGGATATTTTCGTTATGTCCTTATAAAACTAAATAAGTGTGAGACTCACCAAAGTTTATAGAGTTCGTGCGACGGTCACCTATAACATTTACATTAATTTTCAGCTCATTCGGATGAGGCTTTTCGACGTTATAGCACTTTTCATAATTTGACATCCATAAGCCACAATTATAAAGAAATTTTCTTTGTGTCCCTGCAAAATCTATAAGTGCTAGATTCTCCAAATTTCATACAGTATGTATGATGACAATTTGTAGCATGTATATAAATTTTCAGCTCAATCAAACAAGACTATTAATCGCTATCTCAGTTTACATAACTCGATCCCATAGGGCATAATGATAAAGAATTTTTCGTTATGTCCCTGTAAAAAAACTATAAGTGCAATATTCAACAAAGTCTATGCACTTCAAGCAATTATGTCCTGTAACATGTTCATAGATTTTCATCTCAATCGAATAAGGCGTTCAGACGTTATCGCACTTTAAAATGTTTGAACCCGTAAGCCATTAAAATAGAAAGGGAGATAAATATTTTTATGTCCCTGGAGAAACCTATACGATAGTTCTGAGAATATAGATTATAGCATTAGAGCACTATACATTATAGAGAATCTATAGTGCTGTATAGATTCATCAAAATCTGTACAATTCGTACAACGGTGACTTATAACATGTGCATAAATTTTCAGCTCAATAGAATGTGACATTTAGACGCTATCCACACTATAAAAATTTGTATCTATAGACCATAAAAATAAAAAGTTTTTTTTTTTTTTTTTTTTTTTTTTTTTTTTTTTTGTATGTAACAAAAGATAAGTGCTAGATTCACCAAAATCAACAGGGTTCGTGGTGCGGTGACGTATAACATATGCACCGACTTCCAGCTCATTCGAACAAAGCGTTTAGATACTATCGTCTTCTATCACGTACATACATACATACATCACCGTAAAACTAGCAAATATGAACTTAAGGGACCTGAAAACGTGCAGGCACACAAAAATATCAAAGTCAGATTTTTGACATGATTACAATATTTTCCTGACATATATACGTTCGGAAAGTAAAAATCACAAGTAAAAAGAAAACCTCACAGAAAAGAAAAAAATAAATAAATAAATAAATAAATAAATAATAAGCAGAATATTGAGCTAAAGTTTCATTTGCATTGAACAAACAGAGCTGCCAACCTAATCCCGTAAAATGTTAGTCCCGCCCCTTTTTCTATACCACTTAATTTTTAGAGTATTTTTCTTCTTAATTCATCGTAGATACCTTTGAAGAGAATTGCTCTAAACATTAAGTGGTGCAGAAAAAGGGGCGGTACTAACATTTTACCGGATTAGGTTGGCAGCTCTGAACAAACCATCATTTTGCACCAATGACAAGCAGCAGCCTTCTCTATATATTTTTTGCTTTTCGAACATACATTTCCATATGTAAGGAAATATGTCAAAAATCTGACTTTGAGATTTTGGTGTTTCTAACATTTTGAGGTCACCTGAGTTTAGTTTTACTATTTTTACGATGATGCATGTATGTTTGAACACGATAGTGCCTAAACCTTTTGTTCGTAAGAGCTGAAAGCTGGTACGTATGTTGGTCATCAGCAGTGGCGTATTCTCTGGGTATGCTAGGCATGCGCCGCATACCCACTAAAAACTGTCTAAACTTTAAGCAGAATTTATTTAAAAATAAATGATTTGAACTAACTTTGTTAAACACTCGCTTCCATTTATACAGTATCCATCATTCAGTTTTGAAAATTTATAGTGAAAGGAAATTTCTTTTATTACATTATTCCTAGATAAATCCGAGTGTTTTTTTTTCTTACTATTGTCGTTACTTCCCTCCCGCTTTGTTTAGGAGACATCTGCTGACCAGTATAGTCCCTGAGATACCGCCCCTCTCTTCTCCTGCTGACCGGTTATTGCTCAGGTCATGCTGCTTTTGTAAAGCATGCCCTGATATAGGGATTTTTTGCTATTTGAGGGAATATTCAACGTCCCTCTAATTTTCACTCGTATAAACTACAAGGAAAGTTCCGCTGTATAAACGACCCAAGGCATGCTACCCTAGGAGAGCATATTCTGGAGTTTGGGGTATTTTTTAAAGCGTAGGGATTTTGTTACCTTCGGTAGAGATGTTCGCATAGAGGAGAGCTGGCTTTTCCGACTGATTGATAAATTAAAACTTATACTTTATTTTACAATAATGAAAAAAAAAAAAAAAAAAAAAAGAATTGATTTGAAAATGATGATTAAATTGCAAAATAAAATTTGGATAAATTTCCAAAAGTTGTTTTATGTGCCAGAAAAGTTGCTTTTATTTATTTATTTATTATTATTATAAATCTAAATAACTTATTCTAAGCGAAGACTTCCGCCAGAAATAAAAGTATGTACAAATTTTGTTTATTCAATAATATGAATAAAGCAAAATGTCTTCTTCATGTGTGCCTGTATGCGCTATGAAGGTCAGGCCACCGATCGCAGATTTTAAAAAAATTGGCAGATGCGTAGCTTTGATCTTGCAGGTGTGCATAGAATTTTTTCTTTCTTTATTTTCGTTCTTTCCTTTTTTCTTTTTCTTTTTTTTTTTTTTTTTTTTTTTTTTGGTGTGTGTGTGTGTTTATTTTCTTTCCTTATTTTCAAATCTGAATTTCTTAAATTAATTATTTTATTAATTTATTTATTTTGGAATGTTCCGTTAATTTTTCTGCTTTATTTTCTTAAATTTTATTTAAATTGCGTGTTTTTTTTTTTTTTTTTCATCAATCTGCATTTCTTAGAAAAGATCGCTATTCTATTTATTTTTCCTTCTTTCGCATTAAGTCATGCGATCAAATAGTTTTTATATGATAAAATTTTAATACTGTTTCTTTTTCTTTCTTTATTTCTTTATTTCTTTTTTTTTTTTTTTTTTTAATACACATAATAATTGCGTTTTCAAAAATAATTGTTTATGTAAAGACGTAATACCCCCTTTTGAAGAGCAATGTTTATTATTTTTAATGTATTGCTTCTATCGAAATCAAATGGTAATATGATAGAAAGAATTAAACTTATTAAATTTTTAACTTTATTAAAATTTGTAACAATTAACTTCTTGTGTAAGAACTGTCAGAGGTCAGATAAGCACCTACATTGAAACGCTCGCTTAAGGCACTGCCACTAGCAGTGGGGTCCCCAATCTTACATAGTGCGGTCGTGGAAGACACAGCAGAAAGCAGCGAACACCTGAAGCCAAGTTTTCAGCGATTTCAGTGGATTTTTTCTTCCCGGTTCTCACTATTTTTTCTTTCTTTCTAAAGTGATATAAAAAATTGGGATTAAATTTCTTTGAAAATTCATTTAAATACAGCGATCAATGAAGCGACAAAATCGGCCTTCAATAAATTAATATAAGAGTCCTTTAGATATATGATATAAAGTTAAAGCGACAAAATTTGCATATAAAATTTTATATACGATTCCAAGAAATTGGAGGCCCACCAGCGGCCAAACGGTTCTGCTTTCAAAATTGGTAGATGGGAAGTGTTGGGTTCGATGGTTTTCTCCGAAAGACGCGTAAATAAGGCTAGGACCCCTTAGAAAGACCCACGACGCACGGCATTCCACCCATAGGCCTAAGACCCAAGTGTATTCAATCGGACTTGAATTCTACCAACCAACCAACCAAGAAACTGGAAAAATCGAAGCTTATATTTAATGAAATGATATCATCTTGATCAGTAGTGTTCCTTCCATAGTTGGTTTCAGAGCATGCCCAGATTCAAATGTCACGCTACGCCACTGGTCATCAGAGCATAAACCGTATTGATTTTGGTGAATCTAGTACTTAGATTTTTACCGAGACACGAAGAATTTTTTTTTTTTTTTATCATTATGACCTATAGACTCAATTTCTTTAAAGTGGGATAGCGCTTAAGCACCTTATTCGTTTGAGCTGAAAAGTTATACACGAACTGTATGCATTTTGGTGAATCTAGCACTTATAGTTGTTTTACAGTAAGTAAAGAAATATTCTTAATCATTATGATCTATGGGATCAAATTATTTGATGTGCAATAACGTAAAAATTAAACAATGTAGAAAAATAATCACCCTATTATAATTTTTACTTTTTTATTTTTAACGACTTGTTTTACTTTAATTTATTTATTCAACTGTCAATTACTTGTTAATTACTAAATGTTCGGAAAGTCGAGGGGAGTCACTGAAGTTTTTTTTTAATGCTTTTTACTTCCTAATCTTTTACTTTTATTGATTTATAATTATTGTTTCCGATTACACTTTTATATGCTGAAAAAAAAAAAATTGCAGCTGTAAGTACTAAAGGAAAATATTTTTGAAAATACGATTTTAAAGTTAAAATTTTTAAAGTTTCTATGCTAAACAGTACGATATTTTATTTATCCACTAGAAAAGCCCCGGTTCGTGAACAACCCGAATTCCGAATGTGGGGAAAACTTCTAAATCAAACTCGAAATGTACAAAACTCGGCCTCATGCTGTTTGCGTGCCAATAGATCAAAGTTTGTTAACGAAACCGTTTTTAAATTCATGAAATCAATGAAGGTAGTATAGATCTTATCACTAAGAAGATCTCCGAACAGAAATAAATGAAGATTTCAGACCAATTTTTTATAGTACAAAGAACTAATAAAGACTTTATTTAACCAAATTTATCCAAACAAAAGTTTAGTCGAAAATTTCCTTATACAGAACGTTTTTGGTGACGACATTTTCACGTTTCTTAATTGGACGTCCTTGTTGGGGCTATTCGATAACTTTCACCTTATCTAAAGAACGCTTGACTCTCGAAAATGCGACGTACAGTTGACCATGACCAAAGACAGGTTCAGATAAATAGATGCCCACTTTTCTAAGGTATGACCTTGTGACTTGTTGATGGTCAAGACAGGGAATGAGAGAGAGCAAACAGAAGAGATCCACAGTTTAAACATCAATAAAGTAGCTTCAATCTGCGCTTGCATAAAAATGTGATTATTCCTACGGTAGATAATACTTAAAATTCAAAAGCTCAAGCTGTAAAACAAAATGTAACCAACATAGTTGCTTCCCTTCAAACATTCTCTTATAAACATTTTCTTTTTAATTCTATTTCTTTAATTCTATTTCTTTAATCTATTTCTTATAAACATTTTATACAGATGCCACATGCATCACATAAACTCTTAATTTTTACACTGTCTTAAAGATAGCACGTTATCATATTTTTACATAAAAATCAAAACATTAAAGTCATTTAGCAACTTTTTTTCGTTTACTTTTTGTTCAGCATGTGATCTTACTATATTCGTTGCGTCCACACACCGAGTCCAAAGAAAACTCTTAGCCGTTTATATATAGAAAGATGGTCATTTCAGAACCTGTATTCTAGTACTGTACAGAAATGTTAATTTTTTTTTTTTTTTTTTTAAGAAGATAACTCATTATCTAAATTAAATAACGTTTTGCAACGTAATTTTGGAAGAATTTAAATATTTATAAATTTCATTAAATTTTAAGGATAATTTAAGACAATAATAATGCATCATTATAGACTCTTCTCTACGTATTAAAAAAGCTCATGATAGAAATCGTCTAGAATTCAACATGATCATTTGAAATAAAATATTTGAGTGGCTGAAACTATAAGCAGAGAGAAACTTGATGCTTGTTTTAAAGGGACGATTTCGAAACAAAATATCACACACATAATCTTACAGAGAAGTAAGCAGTTGTTAATTTCTGAAAAACTCGCATTAAAGTTACAATTAACAAATTACTAAGCATACATATAAATAAAGTTCAAGGTTTATTATTGACAACAGTATGTGAATATATAATTTCGGAATTTTGAGAAATTGTTTAAGTTTTACTGAACACTTTTTAACGAAAGTATTAGTATAATATTAAATGCAAAACAGCTGCACTAAATATATAATTAAAGATTTTGTGAATCTTGAAAAATGGTGTGAAAAAAGAATAAGTTTTTAGAAAATAGTACGTTACAAGGCGAATAATAGAAACAAGGTAAAAATTCCAATAGGAAAAATGTATCTCTTAATTTAAAAAAAAAAAAAAAAAAAAAAAAAAAAAACCTTCGATCTCCTTATATATATATATATTGGGGGAATCAGAGATATATTTTTTAACTATAAAAAATAAAACATAAAATGTTGGCATGGGTGGACTTTGCTCAATTTATCATCGTATTGCTGTTCTCTTAAATATCTAAATTAATTCATAATTCTGCTTAATTTATCATCGTATTGCTGTTCTCTTAAATATCTAATTTAATTCATAACACTACTCTTATTAAGAGAAATGAACAGGTCTGATCTTCTGATCACAGATTTACCTTCCATCCAGCTTCTATACATGTATCTCATCTTAATCTGATACGCAGTTTTGCTGATTTTGGTTTCTTATTTTATTTTCATGCAGTTTCTGTACCCTTTTCTATACGATATTTTCCCCATAATCCAAATTTTTCCGAAATATTGCTCTAGTACGACATATTGTAAAAATTTTAATTTCTTATAACATACGAAGATTTTTACGAGGTTTTATAAAACCCTTACTAGCGACGAGGATTTCAACTCCCAAACGAGGTACTGGATTTGATCCCAGATCCCACTCGTCGGCCTAGCTCTTCAGAAATATCTTTAATTATTTATTTCTATTTATTTATTTATTATTTTTATTTTATTTTTTATTTTATTTTTTTTTTGTGTATGTAGTTTTCTTCCGAATTTAGGTGAATACGTGTTAGGACCTCCCAGAAATATTTCCACGAAGAACATCCCATTTAGGCCTAGGTCTGTTACACCACAACCTAACAGCTAGATGAAGAAGAGCGACCTTGTTTTGAAGACGTCATTTTCAGACTGATAGCTTTGGAATCGTAACTCCTCGGTCGCTGATAGATGTACAAAAGAATGCAACTAAAAAAATCTGTCTGATTAAAAAATAATAAAAACTTGTAATTAAAAAAGGTCAAAAATGGCAAAATACTGTCGATGAAACTCGCCCTTACCTAGTCTTAGCTGTTTGGTTAAAATTTCGATAGAGAGTTTTCACATGATTTACACATTTTAAGGTATCACGAGTCCAAAAAAAGTGTTTTTTGGAAATTAGTAAGTGTGTATTTGGGGGATTTTTAACTTTCATGTATCCAAAACGAGTAAAGATGGAACAAAGAAACTTCAGAATTAAGACAGGCCCAGTGTACAGAGGATTTTTTCAACTTTTGGTAAAAATTAAAAAAAAAGACAGAAGGGAGCGTTCAAAACCAAAATGGGATCGTAAGTCGATATCTTAAAAACAGCTCAAACGAATTTCTTCAAAGTTGCTATATAAACTTCCTCCTAGACGTCCTTCCGTGTGTATTAATTGGTTACTTCAGGAAAATCTATAGGTATTGTCTGTATAAGTAGCTGAAAATTCTCGGTCTTGCAAGTTCGTTTCTTAAAAAATAGTTCTTTCTACTGTTTCTTTTTTTTCCATCTCACCTTATTATCTCCTCTTTTGATATCCTTCCATAATTTTTGGTTTCTGCTGAAGAGATGAATTTGCAAAGTTTTGGTAACGTCGGAAAGTGGGATCGAAAGTAGGTATCTCAAAAACAATTCTAACGATTTTATGGAAATTTGCTGTACAAATATCTTTTTTATTTTATTTCGTGTGTATCAGTTTACTATAGATAACTAACAGACGTCCTGATTAGGTAAAAAATCTATAGAACTCAGAAATTGGTGTTTAAAAAAAAAGTTTTACTGATTTTATGTAAATTCGTTCTATAAACTCTCTTTTTTACCCCAGATAACATCATTTTTCATTTATGTGTAGGTAAAATGTATTGGTTTATTCTTAGAGGGAAATTGTTAGATGTTTTAAGGTGCCTGCCTATCTTTAAAATGCAATTTTCGGTCAAAACTCCGATTTTCTATTTTTGGCCTGACATTTTAGCTTTTTAAATAAGTTTGACTTTTATTTCTATCTTGCTTAAAACGTGAGTACAGGCATTTTAATATTAGTCACTCGCCAGTTATTGAAACCGGAAGTGACCGGAAATGTTTGTTTACAATTAATGTTTGTTTACATAAATGTTTTACTCAATATAAGCCTCAAAATTTGTTACTGAATATAAAATGAATTTAAAAAAGAAAATAAAATGCTTTGAAATAAATCAGGAATTTATTGAAATTATTTTTTGTTTAGTAGGTAAAATCTTGTTTTTAAATTTGTTTTCTGCTTTTTCTCAAAATGAGATTTTCAGCATTTTGCTTTATCCCAAAACATCATAACTCCAAAAGTTATAAATGAAACGTTATGAAACTTTGACAAAATACTCTAGAGGAGTTTTTTTAGGGATTGAACTACGACAATGAATCTTGCTAAATTATTATTATTATTATTATTATTATTAATTTTATTTTCATTTATTATTATTATTATTATTATTTTTTTTTTTGTCGATAGAAGTTATGAACTGTCATGTAAATCCATGATTTTTTTAGCATGCAAAAATGTTATCGTCTCTAAAATATGAAATAACATGGTTATAGTTTTGAGTGTAGTTCACTCCATTAACCCCTTGAACTGAAATGGCGAGTCCAGCTCGTCATGAATTTCCAGACACTAATTATGTTCTTATATGTATACATAACAATAAACATTCATATAAATGTGTGAAACAAATATTATTTTCAATAATAACAAATTATTTGAGCAACAAAACCGTAAGTGTCTATATCAATCCCTTCTCTTAACCCTTTGCGGCGCAGGGTAATTCGGATCATTTAAATTACACTGCCACCGGAATTTACGAACAAAATTAAAATAAAAGAAATTCTAAATTTTCGGGTTTAAAAAAAGGGCCTTTTCTGCTATGTTATAAATGTAAATTTTTGCTAAAAAATTTCCGGGATGAGTTTTTGAACTTGATTTAGGTGTTCCATCAGCAGGAACACCGCGACTAAAAGGGTTAAAACTAAGAAAATTAAATTGTCTGCATGAGCAGTGCTGACTAAAAATAAATTGCAGTTCAAGGGGTTAAGGACCTTTCAATAATCTAAATAAAATTTACAGAATAAAAATATCTTTATTTAAATTTGACTTATGATGTTTTTGTAAAAGTGCTTTTTTTTCCCGCAAATTTTATGCATATTTTGAGCCTAAATTTCAAAATATTTTAAAATTTGCATATTTTTTTTTCAGGTTATTCACTCTTTTTTACTATATTCTATCATATAATGCACATAAATAGGTAATTTTTCAATTATTTAAAAAAAAAAAAAAAAAAAAATCACGTCCGAAGGTAGGCAGGCACCTTAATTGTTAAGTCACTTTTATATCGTCTCACCACACTATCTTCAAGTAAAGTTAATATGTCTAGTAGTGGGTAATGGAACTCTTATGGTTCTCATTCTCACTTACCAGTTTTTTTTTTTTTTTTTTTTTTTTTTTTAATTTTTAAGCTTTATGGCATCGAAAGACACACATACATATATCTTTCTTTATGTATATAGATGTGAAAGTTAAAGATGCTATTTGAAATGTGTTTAGAAATTGTAAATTATGTTAAAATAAATCCGATAATATCTTTCTCGAAAACGAAATATTTTCCTATAAGAATGTTTCACGGATCTTTATAATCTATAACATTAAACATAAACTAAATGACGCCTAAATATATTTCCGTGGAATTTCGCCACGGAATTCCTGGCGTGATTTTGGGAATGCTTAAAATGCAAATGAAAGGAAATTTTAATGTTTCTCTAAAATAAATGTTTTCCTAACTGAAGAAGCTGATCTTGGGGGAAATGGTAACTAATTGTTTAAACATGTCACGTTAGCATTAAGCTTTAATATTCGGTGATATTTTGTCTTTGCGTGTTAAAGGAAGGAGGTTTATTACAAAATAAATTTGACATTTTTATCTTTTTACATTCTCGCATTCATAAAACTACAGAATGCAGATTTATAAATCGGCATCCTTTATCACGTAATATAATTGCTTTATTTTATATTCAAAAGAAGAGAAAGTACTAGAAAGTACTTTTGACGAAAAAAAAAAGAAAACTTACTGTTTTGATGAATTCAGACACTCTGAGAGGTATTGGACAAGATTTGGTAATTTTTAACAAATGCATGTCTATGTGTGCATGACAAAAAATTTTGGTGGCAGTTTCATGGATGCCAAGTCTCTTATTTTCGACGAAGACTTCATACCGATTTTTTTTTTTTTTTTTTTTCAGTTTATTTAATTTTATGTGTTCATCAAAAATATATGTGACAGACTCATTTTTAAAATTCTTGTGTATAAATCCGATTTAAAAGTTAGTAATGTTGGGAACTATGCTGTTCTAGCTCATTAACTAATGCACAGAATTTCCTGAAAACAAAACTTTAGAATTCATATGTAGTTCCAACTTCACAATTTATTACTTACCAACTTTTGGTAGAAGTCGCCCTAAGATGATTCTGCCATGCAGTTTTTTTCAAAATCCATAATATGGCAGCGTAGGACAAAAATTGTATAAATATTTTTGGAATGTAAATATTTAAATTTTATTTTCATGTAGAATTATTTTAAGCAAACATTATGAAACGGGAAAAATATTTATAGTAGTAATAGTAATCCAGGAAAAGAATTTGGTATATTTAAGAGCAGATCTTTCCTCCGGGAAAGTAAATTTATGTTTAAGAATTCGTCTTGAATCATAGATCTGTGATAATTTAAAACAAAGTTTTACATATATATATATTTATTCATTTTTAACAAAAACAAAAATTACTTTCTTTGATGTTGTCTTTGGCATACAAAATTGATTTTTTTGGAATTAAGTGTTATTCTTCTCAGAAATGTAAACTAGTCTTCATTCAGTATAGAAAATATTAGGGATAGAACACGTGCGCAGGACTCATACCTCTGTAAATGGAACAAAAATTTCTACTTCTTAAATCAACGATATTTTAGGTTCAGATATTTCTTAAAAAATAACGGTATGAGATCTGAGTCAGTGTTCCATCCGTGAATACTTTTAATAAATAATAATTTTAATAAAGAAATTGCAGGGCAAGAATTTATATAGGAAATTACAAAAGAAAGTTTTGTGGCGACCATAACATATAGGTGTTTCATGTTATATGCAAATACATAATTTTTAATATTCAAATTTTTTTTAAATGTACATTTTTGCAAAGTACTTATATTTTTCTAAATAAGATTAAGTTAAATGTATATAGATAGGTATATATTACTGTAAAATCATAAAATGTTGGATCGCTAATTTAGCATGAATAAAGAAATTGGGAATGATTATTATTTAAATTCATAGAATTAGTACTAACTATGCTAGTGAAAAAAAAAATATGAAACTGTTTATCAAATGAAATGTCGTATAGAAGTGTTTCACTTTGAACCAAATGATACCATAAGATGTCCAAGAATGTTCAGTGTTACTCCATGGGAGAATACCAGTATTCTTTTAGAAAATTGAAAATAAAAATGTTTCTAATAATTTGATCATCCACTCTACTAGAAAAAACTGTTTGAATGCTTTCAAATTTTATAATTTTTACAATATATTTTATTATATTTTTTCTTTTCAAGAAGAATAAAAATATTTTAAAACTGGCTGTAAAAAAGAAAAAAAAAAAAAGAATTTTTTTCTATGTAAGTTCTATGTATTTTAAGTAGAATGCCAAATAATGAAGCAACTAAATAACTTTTACTTTTAAAGCACATTTGTTTTAAAAGTAAATACGCACTGAATTCCGTATATTTTCTGTTTACGTTTAAATACAATTTTTTCTTGCACCGTATTTAATTTATTTTTGTATTTGTAGAAGTATAATACGTAATGCTAATGATGAGCATTATTATAGTATAATCGACGATAATAATTTCTCCTCTTTTTAAAATAAATAATGTAAGCAATAAAATTATAATCTAGATATTTAAATTTAATTAATAACTAAAACCAAATAACATCATACTATTTGCACTACATGCATTAATTTTAAATGAAACAGAGAGAAATTGTAAAATATTTTAATGCAAAAGCGTTAAATTATGTTGACACATGTTTCAATTAAAAAGTTCTGCAAAAACAAACAACTGATTAACAGTAATTGTAACAACATTCATATATTAAATAACAAAATAATAATACCGTGAGAATTGGTTAACGTTATATTCAAGTCAAAAGAAAATGTAATGAAAACTATTTAGAAGTAATCTAATTCATTATATATATTTTTTTTTTACTTATCAATAATACTATAAATAAATTACGTACATGCACACTGTAAAAAAAAAATTCAGTATTTTACAACAAAAGGTGCTGGCACCGCGGCTGCCAGCACAGTTGCTGTAAAATTTACAAGCTGCTGTGATTTATGGTGCTGTAAAATTTACTGCACTTTGCTGTGAATTTTACAAGATGCTGTTTTTAGTAGTGCTGTAAAATGAACTGCACTTTGCTGTGAATTTTACAAGATGCTGTTTTAAAAAGTGTTGTAAAATTTACAGCAAAGTGTAGTTAATTTTACAACACTTTTTAAAACATCATCTTGTAAAATTCACAGCAAAGTTCAGTTAATTTTACAGCACTACTAAAAACAACATCTTGTAAAATTCACAGTAGCGTGTAGTAAATTTTACAGCACCATAAAAAACAGCCGCTTGTAAATTTTACAGCAACTGTGCTGGCAGCCGCGGTGCCAGCACCTTTTGTTGTAAAGTACTGATTTTTTTTTTTTTTTTTTTTTTTTACAGTGTAGGCAGTGATGCCAGATTGCGGATTTTCGAGGCTTCTGGGGGCAATTTTGGGGACCAAATGTTTCTGGGGACTTTTTTGGGGAATTCTAAAATTTTTGGGGACAAATCTGGAGAGTTCTTCAACTTTCTGTCAATGTTGGCAACGTAATGATTTATCCCTACGACTAGAGACTTTCAATAGCTTTATTGTTATTTGGGGATTTTTTTTTCAAAAATTGTCTTCATTTGAGGAAAAATCTGAGTTTAAATCATAGAAAAATCTGCTTGATATTTTTTCTATATATATATATATATATATTCTTTTTTTTTTTTTTTTTTTGAAGAAATTTTTATTTTCCCAAAGAAATCAAGCTGGGAATTTTTTTCGAAAAAAAAAAAAAAAAAAAAAAAAAATCCTGATTTGGGAAAATTTGAAGACCTGTTTGGGGAAATAATTTTCGACCATTTGGCATCACTCAGTGTAGACAGGCGCCGCGCGCAATCAACGTTCAATTGCAATTAGTTGCTAATATGGGCTGTTATTTTGCTGTTAATCAATAAAATTGTTCGCATGTTTTCCAAACTTTCGCACTTTTTTGACTGGATAAGTGTTAGTAGCAATACACACTGAGAATGAGATGTTTTTCAGCTTTAGAGGAAAAATGCGTTCATTCATTGTAATTGCGATTATTTTTTTAAGTTAAAGAGTTAAATTTTAAGAGATAGAATTTATTATTATTATTATTATAAAATAGATTAAAAGATATATGTATTGCGCAACTTATGATAAAGAGTTATTAATTAGTTAAAGAGTTAAAGTTAATTTTTTTAACTGTAACGAAGCTCGATTCTGTAAAGTTGTTGTTGGTAAGTATGTATCTAAATACAACAAAGATGAGATATTTTCTAACAATAATCACTACAGTAAGTGATCAAATTATTAGATTTTTTTTTTTTTTTTTTTTTTTTTTTTTTTTTTTTTTTTAGATTTTTTAGATTGAAAAAAAAAAAAAAAAATACTAGACGAAGAGGTCTGAAACTTCATTTTTTGCAAAGAACATTTAAAAGTTCATTGTTTCTTTGTCGATTTAGTCGAGAGAGGAATTAGAGGACCAACCACATATTGAAGAAGAGTGAAAATACTTTGATTCACTCTGTATCATAAAAAAACTACAAATGATTTATAACTTTAACACTTTATTGCACATACCATGTACAATATATATGTTTTGGTGCGGAAATTGCACAATTATTTAGGTGAGTATATATATGTATATATATATATAATTTAGAAAATATGGTGAAACTTGAAGACAAGTGGGCGTGTATAACAAGAAAAAACGTTAAAAAAAAAGTAACGAATTATAGTAACGATGAACAATTGTAAAAAACAACACTACATGCTAAAAACACCCTTCCGCTTCCTCTTCAGTGGGTGGGAGCAGCAGAACAGACAATAAATTAAATTAAAAGAGTTTTAATTTAATTTGCCAGTAATTTATTCTTGATTTTGTTGGGAGTATGCTAGTTTCGCCATGTTTCCGAAACCTGTTAGGCCTCTTTTAATTTAATTTATTGTCTGTTCTGCTGCTCCCACCCACTGAAGAGGAAGCGGAAGGGTGTTTTTCGCATGTAGTGTTGTTTTTTACAATTGTTCATCGTTACTATAATTCGTTACTTTTTTTTTAACGTTTTTTCTTGTTATACACGCCCACTTGTCTTCAAGTTTCACCATATTTTCTAAATTATATATTTTTGTATAATTTTTAGTGCTGCCTTTGGCGCCTTTTTTATACAAATACACTTTTATCAATAAGTAATTAATATATATATATTTCAGAAATTACTAATTTTTTTGACAAGTTTTTTGCTTGTAACTAGAACAGATTTCCGTAAAATTTTACCAAACATACAAAAAAATTGACAAAACATTAGAGAAACATTATTATGAAACATAAAATTAACACGTGTAATACTCGTTGAGATATGGGCATTTTTAGTAAATATCATTTTATTGCGCATGCGCGAATGATATAAAAAGTTTTACTGCATACGTTGAAAGCTAAATATATTGAGCAACTTTTGTCAAAAGCTCATTTGAATGGTTTAAAAATTAACCAAATTGTTGGCAAAAGAACGAGCTAGATTTTAGATTTTTTCCAGATTTGAAATTTCATAAAGGGTTTTTCACATACCACGCAGTTAGTTTGATGATCCAATTATTTCGACCACATTGCGAAAGTTCTTGTTTGTATAAAACCTCTTATAGGCCTATAACTTTAGCATTTTTTTTTATTTACTAAGATTTATGATATCATAATTGGTTTTCCCAAAAAAGAACTTTTGCAACGTCATTAAAATAATTGGATCTTCAAATTAAATGCGTGGCATGGGTGAAACTCATTTTGAAATTTCATCTTTGAAAAATACCTAAGATCTAACTCGTTCTTTTGCCGACAATTTGATTAATATTTACTCTATTCAAATGAATTTTAGACAAAAATGTATCAATGTACATCTAGCTTTTAAACTGTGCAATAAAAAATTTTATATCTTTCTCGCACGCGCAGTAATATTTATTAAAATACTAATATCTCAACAAATATTACACGTATGGATTTTCTGTTTCATAATATGTTTCTCTAATGTTTTGGCAATTTTTCAGCAATTTTTGTAAAATTTTATGGAAATCCGTTCTAGTTATAAGCAAAAAACTTGTCAAAAAAAAATTAGTAATTTTTGAAAAAAAATAAAAAAATAAATATAAAATATCTGTCTAAATAATTGCGCAATTCCCGCACCAAAACATACAAATATTGTGCACAGTATGTGCAGCAATGTATTAAAGTTACAAGTTATTTGTAGCTTTTTATGATACAGGGTGATCCAAAGTATTTTCGCTATTTTTGAATTTGTGGTTGGTGCGCTAACTGCACTCTGGACTAAACGACAGTGGAAACAATGAGTTTTTAAATGTTCTTTGCATGCATGAGGTTTCAGGCCATTTCGTCTAGTTTTTTTTTTTTTTTTTTTTTTCAAATAATTCGATCACCCACACTATATTAGTTAATCGGAAAAAAACAAAGTAAAAATACAATAAAGGTTTTCGTGATGGAAGCAGCGGTAGGAAAAAAAAAAAGTGCTGAAAGTTATCCCTGATACATGCTTAAATTCTTATAAATGAGTAATTGATTTCGCATTAATATACTAATAGATAGATTTCCTATATAGTATAAGACATGAACAAAAAGTACTTGCTTCTAAAGCAAAATAGAAATACTTTGAAAGTTGAAAGATTGACTTCTACAATTTCTAAATTTAAAATCGGAGACTGACTGTAAATATTACGCTGGAAAGTTTTGATTTTAAATAACACAAATTTACACATAATTGACTATACTTGTGCTGGAAACAACAAATGTAGAAACTACTGAATTAAAAAAAAAAAAAAAAAAAAAAAAAAAAATCTTCAGTTTATTTCTGGCTATTTGTAATTTAACGAATCTGCTGTAAATTCATTTAGACTGGGCTACCAGGTTCAAAACCAGGTCATGTCCACTGGCACAGCCGTACGGAATTTTCTGTGTTTTTTCTCCAAAATTCACAGGAAAACTGCTATGGAGTGTACTTCCCTCGAACCTAGGTCCCAAGGGCAGACGAACAGCTTCAATTCTCACATTATAACCGAAATGTTTAAATTAGTCCACAAATAGATACAGAATAAAATATTTGAAAATTTTTATTAGGTTCATTTGGTTATTATTTATACACAGAATTCTTTTTTTAGAAAAAAAAAAATGTATATATAGTAGGGTTTTTTTTTTTTAATGAATTGATCACACTAAGGCCAGGCCATTATGAAACCTGAATCCATTACTTTTTGACACGCTTAAAAAAAAAAAAAAATCCTTTTTATTCGTAAATACAAGAAATAGGCAAGTATTTCTTTTTCATGCACTAAAATATCTCGCAGCATTTTTTTTTTTTTATGTTAACGTAAAGACTAATAATTTTTGATAGAAGTGTGTGAAAGTGTTTTTAAGGACAGCCTGTACCTAAAAATGGGACAATAATTTAGGACAGTCGGAAATATAAGGAGAACAGACCATATATATATATATATATATATATATATATATATACTTATATAATTGTTTTACCAGTACAAAGTGTAGAATATTACCTCAATAAATTTGTATATCCATTATTCTTGAATGTAAAACCTTTTAAGTAATAATATGATGAAAATGTAATGAATAAATCTTTAAAAATCGTCATTTTAAAAATTAAAAAATATATATTAAACGGTAATTTAAACTAACGATAAAGACACATATGTATTTATTGGACTTTTAAATAATATATCGTCTTTAATTTGAATTAAAATATTCAAAAGAATTTATATAAACACCACTTATGCATGGTGTCCTATTTTTAGGACGATGGTGAAATATGGGTTAAACACTTTCACACACTTTTATAAAAAAATTATTAGTCTTTACGTTTACATTTAAGAAAAAAAAAATGCTGTGAGATATTTTAGTGCATGAAAAAGAAATACTTGCCTATTTTTTGTATTTACGAATAAAAAGGATTTTATTTTATTTTATTTTATTTTTATTTTTTTTCAAGCGTGTCTAAAAGTAATGGATTCAGGTTTCATAATGGCCTGGCCTCAGTGTGATCAATTCATTAAAAAAAGAAGAAAAAAACCTACTGTGTGTGTATATATATAAAAGGAATTCTGTGTATAAATAATAACCAAATGAACCTAATAAAAATTTCCAATATTTTATTCTATATCTATTTGTGGACTAATTTAAACATTTCGGTTATAATGTGAAAATGGTAAGTTTTTTCATTTTGTGTGTATACACAGACATTGAAAAACATTTTTTCAATGCTTGGTAGGATATGGGTTAAACGGAAAAAAAAAGAAGAGGGGGAGATTTCTTTGTGTCAGCCAAAATACTCTTAAAAGCGATTACAGAAATTCTAAATGATTTTGAAGGGTTCATATTTAATTGCAGTTTTACTTTTAATCGTAGCTATGACTGCTAAAAATGCGATATTGTTTATTAACTAATGCTTAGAACAAGAAAATGCTACTTTTTTTTTTTTTTTTTTTTTTTTGTATGTATATAATGTTATTCTTGCGTAAAAATAAATAAATAAACAAGGGAATAAATAAAAAGCAAAAAATGAAAGAAAAGGAAGAAATAATATTTAAAGTTAAGATTTTTTTTTTTTTTTTAAATCTTAAAACGTAAAAAAATTAAAAATCTCTAGCACCAAGTTTATATATGTCTCCTATTAAACATACAATAACACGCATTAAATTTAATGATAGACAGTTATAAATTTATAGTAATTCGCTTGCACTTTGAGACAGATGAAAAAAATAAAAAGCAAGCCTTTCATTCAATATCTACAGTAGATAAAACATAAAAGTCATATTTGTGGTATGGGCATCTGGTTCATTTTCAACTTTCATCCAGTATTTGTTTATCTTACTCAGCGAGAATTCCTCATTTTCGTTTTGACATGCTTAGTTTATAATCTGCGTTAAAAGATGTTAATTTTTTTATTTCTTTTTTTAATGGACATACATGTATATAGATACAGTATAATTGATTATCCGCAAAGTTGAGAGACACGGGTTTCGTACATAAACCGCAAAAAGGCTGAATATGAAATTGAAATGACATAAAATGCATTCTAGCTTAAAAACTTGAATATATCGTCTATAAAACATAATACAAACAATGAAAATATTCGTAAAAAGTAAAATTATTTGTACAGTCGAACCTCATTAACGTGAATTTTATGGGGGATAAAATTTTTTTTCTTGTTATCAGTAGTTCATGTCATCAGTAACTAATCTTCATTTTGACGGGGATTGTGGAAACAGTTCATATTAAAAGTAATTCACGTCAACGAGGTTTGACATCATATACTATACTTTGACTTTGAGGTTTGACTTCATATACTATAGGATATAAAAAACATAAAGAAAAAAGTGTACTTAAGATGAAGCCATGGTTCAATTTGTAATCTAATTTATGCACTAAATTAAACAGTACCGCAGACATGCAAACATTTAATTTATTCCACAGCATTGTGAATAAACGCCACATTTTCACACCACTTTATTTGTAGAAAAATGTTCTCCAATATTTAATTACGATTAAATATTAAAGAAAGTACCCGCCAGAAAAACTGGTGTAAAAAAAAAAAAAAAAAAAAAAAGCGGTCACGTCAATGTTTTGAAATAAATTGAAATGTTGACGTGTTTGGTAGCGTATTCTACTGGAGAACAAATAAAGCAAAAACCACATAATTCTTCATATTTACTTTTTTTTTTTTTTTTTTTTTTTTTAAGGTATCATTTGTATCTGTTTATTGTTGATGATAAAAAAAAAAAAAAAAAAAAAAACCTTTCTTCTGATTTTGCCCATTTCCCGCGCCACGAATTATCCGCAACGTGTGTAATCCGTTTGCGGATAATCGAGAGTTTACCGTATATATATATAGATTATTACGGATAAATCGAAATGCAGTAGTCGGTCGATACAGGTTTTTTTTTTTTTTTTTTTTTTTGAGCGCATTTGAAACACAAATTATATTGTATGGGGGAGGGGAAGGGGAGAAAAGTAAATCCTTTTCTTTTAGTAATTTTTCTATAAGTAAACTAATCTAGTTCTGGACATCCGAAAACATTTAAATCCATCGAAAAACGGAGATCGAAAATTTTTACGAATCCAATATTTTTTTTTTGCTCGTTTATATTGATTTTTCACTATAAACGAGAAAAAAAAAATCCTTATTTATTTATTTATTTATTTATTATTATTATTTTCATTTGGTCAAAATATTTAAAAGGCGTAATAAATAAATCAATAAAAATAAAAATAGCACATTCCTTTCCTTAAAATATGAAATTGCGTTCTTTAGCAGCGGTTACATATATTAATGTTTTAAAATTTCTTTTATACTATTTCTATTTGGTGCCAAAGGGAAAAAGAAAAAAAATGTTTTCATTTACTCTATTTTGTCCGAAAGAACTAGATCTCTCGTTCTAATAGCTTATTTCATGACAAAAATTCAGGGCTGGAAATTTACGTCTTTTCTCAAGATATTTTCGAAATCGGAATGGCAATTTTTATCATAAAATAAACCAAAAAATTATCGTTACTAAATAATGGCTGGAAAATGTCCTGAAAAAAAAGGAGGGTATTTCAAATTCTACAGAAATTAAAAATTCTGGAAACAGTAAATGTAATATAATTTTAAAAAGCAGACAAATATAATATAAAATCTAATTTCAATAGGTATATCTGTTATAGCAGATATCGATTTTGAAAATAAATAAATAAATACATAAAATAAAATAAATTCAATAAATAAAAAAAGAGAGAAAAATCTTCCGGGATTCAACAACCCCACTATCGGATCACAGTTAATTAACAGCAGCGCTACATGTCGGCCGATATACACATAAATTTAAACTAGCGTAGTTGTCTGACCAAATTTTTCAAAGGTCGTTTGGATGGTGAGCAAACATCCAGGTTCAGATTATAAAACGGGCATAGAATGCAACTGGCGCCAAATTTCGTCTGATTGTCGAAATTTGCTACAGGCAGAATACTTTATCACTAGAGGTACCTAAAATTGACGCGATCATGTAAAAGTCGTTTTATTTGCTAAAATTACATTAATATTGTCTTTAAATATGTTTAATTATTTGCTGTTTTACCCAATATTACTAATTTTTCATTATCTGAATAATTATTTCGAAGCACTTAAACTCAAATAAGTGTATCGATAGTAGGGAAAGTGCGGAAAAAAACCATTAAATGAAGACTGCACGTAAAAATTACGTAACACTAGTGTTCTAGGGTTAAAAATTAATTTGTTATCATAAACATATTGAATTTGTTATAATTAATTAATTGATAAATAATTAATATTTTTTGTTGATTTTCATGAGTGCAAGTTTATACACGTTCATATAAAAAAGTGCATTTAGCACTTTCTTGGCCAGCATATAACTTGATAAATGTAGTTGTATGAAAAACTGAAATGTATGAAAATTTAAAAGGACTATACTGAATGATTAATAAGAAACATTTTTTTTAAATTAATTGTAAATCGTTAAGACAAAAGTTATAGAATAGATTAGACATGCTACAATATGTTTATAAATAATGCGTTTTAACGAAATATTAATTAATCAATACAAAATATTAATATAAAAATTAATAACTAACCTTACTGATGAACGTACATGGCTCATTCCATGATCTTCTAGTCTTTCATTCATCGTTCATCTGCATCTCAGTTCAAAGACGCAGATGTTATGTTTCCACAAGCAGATGTTCCTGTCTAAAGTCCACAGGAAGTCGATTTTTACAGCATTTGGTGCTTGAATTTATTTCACAGCATAAATACTTGAAAATAAACCGCAGAAAGTGCAGGAAAAATTACAACATTTTTTTACAGTGCATATATGCCAGAAATTATTTAAATAAAGGAATATTGCATATATTTTTAACAGTAGTAGAATGTATATAATAAATATATATCAGCAATTGTGCCGTGAAAAATGGTGAACGGTATACTCAAGTCAAAAGAAAATGCAATGAAAATGAGTTAATTCATATTATATAAATATTTTTTACTTATCAATGACATAAATAATATTTTTGAAAAGCTTCAATAATTTGTTCATACTGAGTATTTCATTTTAGTGTAGCTCTGTAAATTTTAACTTTAAACGTATCACATACAACTTTTTTTTTTTTTTTTTTTTTAGCATTTGAATATTAGATGTCGATTTAACTAAGGTTTGTGCAGTAATAACTTATTTAAACAGGATTTATAAAAATAAACATTGCATTTACATTCTTTTGAATATTCCTGTACACAAATCATTTCTAATATTTGTATCATTTTAAATAGGAAAAATGCTCTAGTAAATTTGAAGACAATCTGAAAATATTAATGGACGCTATATGGGGTCAGATGACAGATAGACAGACTGACAGATAGACAGACGGACACTTAGACGGATAGAGAGACATACAGATAGACTAATTCAAAGCAAAATCATTCTTAAATCTTACTGGAGAATTTTTAAAACGTTTACTAGAATAATAATACCATTGCTGAAATTTCTAATGATAGCCCTATATGAATATTTTTGTGTGGCCTTGTAAATATTAACACTAATCATAGAAAACCATAATTGCTCTAGAAAACTATTTTTTTTATATGAAGGATAAATATATACTTCATGATTTATGCAAAATAAAGATTTTAAAATATGGTTTACAGAAATATCTCTTGTAGAACGTAATACTTTGGAATTCTTTCGAGTGTCCTTGTACACAAACCACTGGCGGTATTGACACCATTTTCAATAGGGAACATCTGATAGTGAACTTGAATAACATATATCAGAACTAATGAAATCCATAATCATTTACGGGAGTTAGAGCATGGACAAAACTCAGATGGACAGAAAGACAGAATTAAAAATTAATAATTAATTTGCAAGTGTCTGTTGGGGAACATTACAGATTTTGAAAAGAAATTACATGTTAAACCGACGTCCAAACATTTTTTTAGTTGAGTAACAGGGCAAACAAACTTGAACCAACAGCTCTCGCCCCACGGAGTATAAATGACCTTTAAATTTTATTTTTTATTTTATATACTGTACATTAAAGAGTAAAATATAAATGAAATTAATTACTATAATCATAATGTTATAAGAATTACCATTTTTATAATATTTTTATACACTTTCAAGACTTCAGTAATAATCTCTCCTGAATGCTGCTTGGAGCAAGGCAGTCATACTAGGAAATGGAACTTCTGGGTTTTATATTTATTATCCACGAGCAATCCCAGATCATGCGTGTTCTATCTCTGTTGGTTCCAGCAATGTTACAACTGCTACTTTAAAAAAGGACGCATGTGATAATAGGCCTGCACCAGCAGTTGCTTAAACCAGCAAAGCTAGAGACAGGCCTCCACCACTACAGAAAAGCAATTGCCTCCACCAGCCTTGCACATGAAATGCAAGAAATGGTAGCACGAAGATTGCAATAATGACAATTTGCCCTAAATTAGGTTTTGTGAAGGCTATCTTTCAAACTTTTACCCTTTTTTAGTTTTAGTAAAGTAAATGAAAAAAAAAAAAAAAAAAAAAAAAAAAAAACAGTTTACAGATTTGTTTGTTACTCCACAGTTATTCTTAATTCACAGGTAATTTTCCAATGGTTGTCTTATTTTTATTATCATTATTATTATTATTCATTGTGGCATTGCATTTTACTTCATAACTGGTAGCATCTTCCCCGCACATATGAGGGAAGATGCAACCAGTTACACAATTTTCTTTAACATTAAATTTGTCAATTGTGTACAGACTAGGAAAGGAATTAATAAGCGTACATAATTAATTAAACAGAAAAAAGCATGTTTTTCCTTTTAATTACCATATCATTTCAATATTTAGCTGTACAAAGCAAAACATTCTTATATATGGCATCTTCCCCCGATTTACCTTATATATATATGTGTGTGTGTGTGTGTGTGTGTGTTTGTGTGCGTGTGTATATTTCTTCAAAAGTAGTTTATGCAAATATTCTTCATAAGTGAAATAGGGAATATTTATTTCTTTATAAGAAGGAAAGCATAAAAATAATGTGTGAAGTAAAAATAATTGAACATGAATAAAATTCATGCGATGGTAAAAATGTTACACTGCAAATACAGTCGCGTTCAATTCACTCAGAAATATGTCTGTAATGCTAATTCCGACATGAAAATGTCTGAAAACTTAAGTGTGCAAAATTTCTAACAATGACACATGATCGTCATTGTTTAAAGAAACTGAGATATTTGTTTGAATGATGTTGATATGTCTGAAATTAAGATTAATTTAGATACTTACACATTAAGATATTTTATATTTTAGACACTTAGAAATTCAAACATTTTGCAGTTCAGACACTTGTATTACTTAGCAGTTGTTTTATGGACTTCATTTTAAGCAATATGCATATGGAGTTTAAAATTATTTTTACAATCATTAAATTTAATGTTATTTTATAAAATAAGTAGTTACTCTACTTCAGATTTATGGAACAGAATTTCCGAAGAATACTATATTAAAGAAGTCTATCTTATTTACATGGAATTATATTTTAAATAACTGATAAAATAATATGTTTACACGCGAGGCTTATTTGGTATATTCTTATTTTTATTTATTTATTTTTTAACTACCAGTTATCGCATGGATAATAAAAGAAAAATATCAGGAAGAGAGAAGCCAGTATCTTTTAACTAAGAAAACGAATTTGTAATTGAACAATCCATGCAAAATTAGAACTTAATTTTTGGGAGGGATTTAAAAACTATTTTCTTCCGCATGATTAATAACATCTCAATACAAAACAAGCATTTCTTCTGGTTTTTATGTAGGAATTTCGTTTTCTTTTAAATATCAGTAAAACGTTTTCCAAACTCGAAGAATGCGATTTTCACAGATTTGTCACATATTGTACAAAAAAGCTATTTGAATATTACGCAAAAATTTAACATATAAATATATAATAAGTTTTAGCTATATTATCGATAATTTTATTGCAAATTGTAACGATTAAAAGAAAGAAATTTCTTTCACAAAATCTACGTATATGTATTACTTATTAAACGCAAGTAGTCCTCAGCGTAGATAAATTTGCCGGAAAGGATTAGACTTATAAATCTATGGGTTCACAGTTCGCATCGCGGAGATGATTCCATTACGGAATCTTTTCGCTTAAATAATATTAATATTTTAGATACTGTGTACGAGATTGTAAAACATATTTTTTAACAAAAGAAAAAAAAAAGGGGGGGGGGCACTTTATTATTTTTTTATTTTTATTTTATTTTTTACGAAAACTTATATACTGGGGTTAATAATGTATCCAAAAACTAAACGATGTAAGAGAGTCAACTTCAGACACATTAAATATCTGAAACGTTGTGCCTTTTAAAATACTTCGAGTGTCTGAATAAAATAAATAGGACACATTTTTGCGTCTTAAAACTGAACAAATCAATTCCGGTCACATTAATGTCTGAATTTAAGGCATTTATATTTACAGTCTGCTAATCAAAGATATACAATAATAATTATTAAAATCTTTTTAGATTAGTAGTCACTATACACTCTTAAAACTGTGCCTCTGATACAAGAGGCACATTTTGAATTTTTTTGCCTCTGAAAAATAAGAGTCACGAGGGTGCCTTTGAAATTAAGAAGCACGGGTGCCTTTGAAATTAAGAAGCACGGGTGCCTTTAAAATTAAGAGGCACCTGTTGCCTTTGAATTTAAGAGGCACCAGCCTTTGAAATTGAGAAGCACGTGGTGCTTTTGAAATTAAGAGACACCTCGTGGCTTCGAAATTAAAAAGGCACACATTTTCTTTTAAGAGGCACATCGTAGCCTTGATTTTAAACTTAAGGGCCCGCTTAACTCACCGTCGCCGGAAGCCGAAGCTAATGTTATTCTTTGGGAAATTTTCTTTACAAAAAACTTATTAAATAATGCATATTTTTAAATTCTGTTTTCATATTCTGAAAATTCCACACTGTTAAGTTGACGGACCTTTTTTAAAAATGTATTTTTTTTTTTCATTTCTAATATTTTATTTTGAAATTGCAAAATACAAAATTTCACATATTCAAAATTCCTGTTTTGGAGCTACAAAATAAAATATAAAACATGAAAAAAAAATACTTTAAAAAAAAAAAAAAGACCGTAAATTTAACAGTTGGGAATTTTCAGAATGTGAAAACAGAAATTAAAAATATGTATTAGTTACTAAGTTATTTGTAAAGGAAATTTCCCATAGAATAACATTGAATAGGGCCTCCGGCGACGGTAAGTGAAGAGGGCCGTTAAGGCTGTACATCACAGTCAGATTACCTCTTTCTATCTTCCCGTGTTATCGAATGGGACTTTTATTGTTTCGTTTTATATAAGAATATCTCATTCAAAAATGAATTTTTCGAATTCTGTCTTTTGAGAATTTTTCTTTGTATAAAGTCGCCTTTTAGCTTATGAGCAATTGTTTGAAAAAATAAATTTAAATATTTTATTTAGAAATCCAAACTTACAGTTCTAAATTACTTAATGAGATAAAATATATAATTTTCTTTTTTCAAAAAACTTATCACAAACTAAAAGGCGACATATTCAAAAGACATAAATTGAAAAACTTCATTTTTGAATCAAATATCCTTACAATACGAAACAACAAAACTCCCATAAGTTAACACGGAAAGGCTCTTCTCTCTCCTCCCGTCATGAAATCCTATCTCCTATATGCGATAATTTTTTATTATACAATTACTCATTACCTAACGTATTTTTATTAATTCCATTTTTCCATTCGGAAAAATTACAACAGTTAAATCAGTACTAGTTTTCTAAAAATTGATTTTTTAGAATTATAATTTTTGAATTCAAAAATGCGAATATTATCTAAGTGCATTTTCTCATATATTCTTGTCTCTAAAATAAAGTAAAAAATAAAATTTTGGTAAACAAGTATTAATTTAATGGTTGTAATTTTTTTTTTTTTTTTTTTTTTTTTTTTTTTTTTTGAATGGAGCTTTGATAAAAAAAAAAAAAAAAAAACTTAATTGAAAAAAATCATTTAATTGAAAGATGCTGCTGAAAAGAAAATTCTTTTGAGCAAAGTACTCCTACAATAATTATTTTACTGTTTGTCAGTTTACTATTTCTGCTATTTAGAACATTTACAGGGTCACAGTGTTGCTATATTTGTATGTGTTACTTTAGTCTTTTGCCGCTATTATTTGAGATCAATAATTTTTAAAATATTATAACATTAAAACTTCAAGATTTTTTTTTTTTTTTTTTTTTAAATAGTGGTACAATATAATAAAATGCATATAAAATATAGGAACATTGCGACTCCTGCACTCAATAACTAAAATTTCAGCACTGCTAGTTCCATAAAGGAGATAAACATGAAATATTAGTATTTTCTTCAGATTTCCTTACTAAAATCATTATAACATTTTTAATTCTGTTTAAGTACCACTGATAACCTAATGAATAAAGGAATAAAAATAAAATTTGTTAGAGTTTTGTTGCTAAATATTTAGAATATGTAGTAAATATAAAATAATAGCCAATTTAAAAATTACATTTTATTAACATTCGCATCAACATTTTAAATATTTTAATCAAATGATTTGACAGAAATTGTTTTGAATAAACAGTTGCAATTTGAACTAATCTAAAAATTTGACTCCATGTTACGGGGAAGTTCAGTATAAAATATACTCTGACACTGGCCTCTTCTGCTTATCACCTAAAAGAAAAAAAAGATGCTTAATGATCTTATATTTATTCATGATAAATTTAAAAATCTGATTTCATCTGTTAGATAATAATTTTTTTAAATATAATGCATAAATGAAACTACATAAAATATATAAAAAAAATTTATGTTTTTATACGTCCAGAAGCAGAATTTTCTGTATCTACCTGCAGCAAAGCAAAATTTATTAGTGATTCCGGAATACCGGATTAAATTTAGTATCAAGGAGAGTAAGTAATTGATAAAATACGTAAAATGTACACTTACAATAAATAAATAAATTAAGAAAATAAGTCATCCATCAGTAGCCAGGTGGTTCTGTGCTCAATCTGGTAGACAGGAAGTGATGGGTTTGATCCCAGGTTGCACTCGTCACATTAGCTATTTGGAGCTTTCTGTAGTTTTCTCTGAAACGCATAAATATACAGGGCAGGTGTCCTTAGAAAGACCCCCATGAAGAGCAACCCCTTAGGCTCAGGTTACTAGTGTAGACAACTGGTCTTAAGCCGAACAGCAGGATACCAGATGGCAAAAGCACACTGTAGAAATAAATTATTCTAACATATAAAAAACGACTATGTTTTCACTAATATCAACATGTAACTTTAATAAAAAAGCACCACAAAACTGGCGTTGTAAAAAAATTTACTTACAAACTTTGAATAAACACCATAAAATGCAATAAACTCGCAACAATTGTTTCAGGTCGAAAAAACACTCGACCCTTCACCAGGCGAATAAAGTAAGCACGAGTGCTGCAGTCAAAGCGCCAACGCACCTGTAGCACCTGCGTTGCCGCTTTGACTGCAGCACTCGTGCTTACTTTAGTCGCCTGATAAAGGGTCGTTTTTTTTTTCGATCCGAAACAATTGTTACGAGTTTATTGCATTTTACGGTGTTTATTCAAAGTTTGTAAGTATTATTTTTTTTTAATCAACATGTAAAACCTCATTTAATAAGATGATGTAACAAAAATACACATCATAAAAAAACTTCACTTTACAAAGAACAAAATTTTTTATGTGTCACATCATTCCAGGGAGAATAAAAACTAGTATGTTGTGGCCACCACAAGACTTTCTTCTATATTTTCCTATACAAAGTCACTCAGTAACAATATTAAAAAAAAATAAATAAATAAATAAAATTACAAGGTTTTTATTTCGTTAAAAGTAAAAAAAAATCGATAACTTTGTTTTAAATTATCACATATTTATAGTTCAACCATTCGTTTTAAAGGTATTGACGAGACCTTTCGAAAGATACCCATCTTGAAAATTTAACCCCTCCCCCCCAGGGGGTTCCCCACATGCACAGAATTTTTTTCCTAGTTAACTACTACTATTATCAACAATTCATATTAATTTTACAATCACAAGTTAAAAATAACTCTCATTATGTACATTTATACGAAATTTTGTCCTATACTGCAATGTTAAAAATTTAGAAAAAATGCGATCTCAGCGCCACTTGTTGAGCGTTTGATCACCAAATGAAATCAGCACCAGTTTATGTCAAGGACGAACTAAATACCAAATTTGGTTAAATTTCAATTAAAAAAAAAAATTTTTTTTAATTAATTTTTTTTTTCGTTAAAAGTAAAAAAAATCGAAAACTTTGTTTTAAATCATCACAGATTTATAGTTCAACCATTCGTTTTAAAGCTATTGACGAGACCTTTCGAAAGATACCCATCTTGGAAATTAACCCCCCCCCCCCCAGGTGGGGAGCGATGCCTTCACATGCATAGGATTTTTTTCCTAGTTAATTACTATTATTAACAATAATTCATATTCATTTTACAATCACGAGTTTAAAATAACTCTCATTATGTACATTTATACGAAATTTTGTCCTATACTGCCTTGTTAAAAGTTTACAAAAATGCGGTCACAACGCCACCTGTTGAGCGATTGATCCCCAAATCTAATCAGCACCAGTTTATATCAGGGTGCAACTAAATACCAAGTTTGGTTAAATTTCATTCATTGGTTCGTGAGCTACAGTGTCCACAAAAATCGTGATACACACAGACAGACAGACATTTTCTAAAAACTATCAATTCGTGTTCAGGACATCCCAAAACGTGTAAATCCATCAAAAAACGGAGGTCGAAAATTTTCACGAATGCAATACTTTCTCTATATTACATATAGAAGAAAGTAATAAATTATTATAAACATATTAAATTCCATCCCTGAATTCAAAGTTAAAATATTTTTTAGCATACTTAAAGTAATAAATGTATATACTTAGAGCATACAACGCACGATCTATATTTAAATTTTAACATATAATTCAAATGAGTAAAACTGTTATTTAGTAAAAAATACTTACTTTATCTTTAAGTAATTTCATATCCACTGTTCATGCTGGTTACGCCCAATACAAGAAACTGTTTTATATCATCGTTCAAACTTAAATTTAAGCGATGTACTTCAAATTAAGCGATGTACATGAAGTGCTGGGTTTTATCCCAGGTTGTGCTCGTAAACCTATCTATTTGGAGCTTTCTATGGTTTTCTCTGAAACTTGCATAATTATACAGGATATGTTCCCTGAGAAAGACCCCCACCGAGAGCAACCCCTTACGCTCAGTTCACTAGTGTAATGACAAAAGCACACTGCAGAATTAAATTACTTTAACATATAAAAATCGACAATGTTTTCACTGATATCACCATGTAGAATCTCATTTAATAAGATGATGTAACAAAAATACTCATCAGATAAAACTTAGTTTACAAAGCACAAAATTTGTTATGTGTCATATCATTAAAGGGAGATAAAAAATAAGTTATTATAATGCTAATAAATTTCATCCCTGAATGTAAAATTAAAATATTTTTTACCATACTTAAAGGGAAAGAAATTGTATACTTGTGGCACGCAACGCACGAACTATATTTAAATTTTAAAATAAAATTAAAATGAATAAAACTGTTATTTAGCAAAATATACTTACTTACTTTATCCCTGAGTAATTTTCTATCCATTCTTCATAATGGCTACTCTACTTCCATTCCAAGAAATTGTTTCGTATGTATTAGCGTTGAAACTTCAATTCACATTTTTTTGGCATTTATTTCACATTTTCAATTTGACATTATTTCAAAGCTTTGAGGCATAGTTACAATGACTTTTCACTCGACTGATAAATATTTTTACAGAAGAAACAGGTGCACACACGATATCTTGTAAAAATCTTCTTCGAACGTAAACATCCCGCCATGATAAAGACTGATGCATGCTGGGTTCTTTTGTTACGCATGCTCCGTTCTGTTATATGCAGCGCTTAGAAATCAGAACAGCGTTTTTAAAGGCACAAACGTGGGTTTGGGCTAGGTTTGTGACTCTCACCGAGATCGAAGTTCAGTAGGTGCTTTTCATTTTGTTGTGCCTTCTATATTTCTTCCAGTATCAGAGGCACTTTGACAGTGAGCCTCTTGACAGAAGGCATAATTTACTTGTGCCTTATATTTAAGAGCTACAGTTTTAAGAGTGTAGTCACTAAACAGTAGTCACTATAACCCCCTACTTCCACAAATAAAAGTAAAAATAAAATAAAAATAATATTGTGGATATATACAAGAACTTGGATACGCACGTCCCAGTATTTGAAATGGAAGATTTAATGAGCGTACGCAAGTATAAAATATATGTGAGAATATTCCATATCATGCAGTTACTTTTAAAAGTTGGTTTCTACTGCAACAGGGTTTAAAGATTTTAATTTAAGTAATAATGATGTCCATGCAACATATAAGTTACCTAAAGCTACTTTTATATTTATAATTTCGCCATTGTTATTTGTCCGAATTTTTTATTACCAAGCAGGCTACGCTCTAAACCTCGCTTTGGGTACCCGCTGCCTCCCGCAACTCTTTTTCCGCCCGTACTGCATCGGGTCTAAGTTCTCACTGCCTGCAGAAAGGTCTTTCCTGGGCACTTCAGTCTGGGTATTTATCGACGACAGTTGGATCTGCTTTTATTTAAAGATTACAGTTTTAAAGATGATTCTATCTCAGCATCTATTAAATATTTTAATTTTTGAAGCACGTATTTCATAGACATTTCTCTTTACTCTATATTACCATATGGTTCTGACCAATATAATAAGTAAAAGAAAAAGTAGATTTTCTTTTAAAAGGAGTTAAATAAATAAAAAGCAAATAAATTTTAATAAGTTTAATCTTTTCTACTACGTAGTATAATTTCTTCAAATAAATACTATAAATTATTCTCTTTCAAAGGAATTAACTAAAAAAAAAAAAAAATGTTACTATACTATAAAAAATATACATTATACGTAAACATAACTGTTATAAATAAGTTTTTTAATTTAAAATTTAATATACTTAATTTTTTCTACTGCACTACCATTTGATTTTCAATAAATATAATAAATTAAAAAAAGGAAAGGAAAAGATTTCGCCTTCAAATGAATGATTTAAAAAAATAAAAAATAAATTGCATAATAGACGTTGGTAAGATACGCAGACTATTAAAATAAAATAATAAATTTTAGAAAAATGAAACATTGAAACCAATATTTAAAACTGAAAAAACAATTAAAAAAATTCAAATTTGAAAAAATCTCGATTAAGTGCACTTCTGCAGGATCCCAGTTACATATCTGCGAAGTATTGTAGCTCTGTGATCTGTACTTTTAGCACCAGAGCGCAGACAGACACACAAACACACATATACTTCTCTTTATTTATATAGATATTATTTGATTAATTTATGATTAATAATATTATAAGCAACAATTTGTTTTTATACTAAAATACTTAAAAATATTTGAACAATTTTTGGTGTACATATACACAGATATATTCATTTGAATACCATATTTTTAAACTGAGATTTTTATTTTGTTAGTTATAAAAATACTTTTTTTTAAATGTAATTTCTGTTTAATTATTTGATTCAAGATATTCCCTACAAGACTTTCGCTTAATCGCTTAAAATGTACAAAACAATAGATTATAAAAATGAAGGTTTGCATACACATTTATGATAAGTTACTCTTTCACCCTAAAGATAATAAAAGTCATATTCTTTCATTGTGAAGCAATCTTTTTTTTCGTGTGAAAGAAAAAAATATCTGAATGTATAAATATGCATGAATAAAGAAATATTTTCTTTCTGCTACCCAAAAAGAATAATCTTTTGTTTTCTTACTAAAGTCATGACCAAGCATTTTTTTTTCCCTTATTCAGTTGGAAAAAATCTTTCCACAATGTATAAAAATATAGACATATCTTATGCAAAAAACTTCTCGAATTATTTTTACTTTATTCTTTTATTGAGTTTATAATTAGGTTAAAAATGATAAATTACATTACTAAATTTATTTTTATCCGACTGTGATTCTGAATATTTTAATTCTTATTCTGATATAGGGTATTAAAGAAAGAATTTATCGAAACATACAAACTATTTAATAAGTTTTTAATATAATTTAGACACTTTACCAGAAGTGTAGATATATAAGTGTGTCAGTGGTTTGGATTAAGGGCCCTCTTCACTCACCGCCGCCGGAAGCCCGAGCCAATGTTTTTCTATGGGGAAATTTTCTTTACAAATAACTTATTAACTAATACATATTTTTAAATTCTGTTTTCACATTCTGAAAGTTCCCAGCTGTTAAATTGACGCACCTTTTTTAAAAATGTATTTTTTTAATTTTTAATATTTTATTTCGAAATTGCAAAATGAAAAAATTTCACATATTGAAAATTCGTATTTTGCAGCTTCAAAATAAAATATAAAAAAATAAAAAAATAATTTTTTAGAAAAGGTGCGTCAATTTAACAGCTGTGAACTTTTAGAATGTGAAAACAGAATTTAAAAATATGTATTAGTTAATAAGTTATTTGTAAAGAAAATTTCCCCATAGAAAAACATTGGCTCGGGCTTCCGGCGACGGTGAGTGAAGAGGGCCGTTAAGGACGATTGACTATGCTAGTGTCTTGTTCTTTGGTGGAATACCTCCGTGAGGTCTTTTTAAAGGGTCATAGTTCTTATTAAAGCGAGTTTCGGAGAAAATCGCGTAAATTCCGAACCGCTAATTTCCGTTTATTTCGAGTGCGATTTGGATTTTAACACGGCACATACGCCTTCTCACCTACTTGCTTTGAGTGCTTAACGTCTCTGACGCTGGTGGGCCGTAACTATATAGGCAAAGGAGATGATATAAAGGAATATACATATATTGACATCAAATATACTAAAATAATAAGTTCATTTCAACTTAAAAATGACAGAGAATGATTACTCTTTACAAATAATATGTTAATATTCTTTTACTAAACAAATAATGCTGTTCATGGGTGCTTTTTCTCACGTGTTTTGAAGAAACCCATGTAAATATCCAAATTTGTGGGATTAATTTAAATAAAGAGGGTTACTAAAGGTTTTGACAAGTGAACTTGATGAGTTAATGCATGCTTGAGGAAGCGTGACTGTATTTCCACATTTGTAGCTCATCAAAGAACTGAATTTAACAAAATTCTGTTATCAGGTAATTAGCATATCCAAAAGCACACTGACTGAAGTAACAGCAAGATTTTATGCTGCAAAAATGCGCCACTAAAACATTTACGTAATTTCGGTGATGTTGTGTCGCCATTCTTTATCCCTTAATTTGCAGACTACTTGGTTACATCCACTTCCCCCATGAATATCGAAAGTGAATCCATATAGCGTACTGTCAGTACTTGAGAAGGTTATGTTTTGTCAGCGGTCTACAAAAAAGCCAAAGGATTAGCAGTGTCTGGTCCTTCTTTCCCTTAACCATTATTCCCAGAATATTATATGTCTAGAACAGACTGATTAAACTTAAAATTTATTAAAAAGAGGTCAGGATAATTTATATAATATTTATTTTTTTTAGTCCGCATATTTCATTAATTTTCACAAATCGGTGTAAAATTCTTTTAAATTTTTAAAATTCTCATGTACGCAGTAGATGCCCTCTTTTTATTGTTTAGAGTTTTCTTACGATTTCGGTATTTTTGGACAATGTTTATAAATACATACTTTACAAAGTAGTCTGGTCTTTTAATTTGGGTTGGATTGGGCTGGGTTGATTAATGTCGTATTAGATATGCCTGTATAGCTTCAGGTCCAATAAGGCTCCGGATTACCTAGAAATAATCCAAAGAGGTGGTATCACAATTTGATCTTCCCCGGAGGCGATGAATCTTCCTGTTCTACAAAATATATTAATTTTATGAAATTTAGCAACATTGCGGCCATGATAGATTTTACATGCACCAACCATTATTAATATATGACGGCTGAGCTATGACCGGATCGTAAATCGAACTACAATCCTCTCATTATTAGCTCGATGCTCTGTCAACAGAACATTACTGTCCCAAAGTATTTCGAAAATGAAATAGTTGGATTACGCTCGATTTTTAATTAAAACGTCATTCAGTAGTAACAGCAGTCAACACTTAGGTAGACTGTAAAGGGTCACAGAGTATGACGGCGTCCTCCCTTCGTTTATTTAGTATGAATCGTCAAGTGCTCATCTTCGAACTCAGATCAGTAAGTTACCAAAGCCCGAGGGAGACGTTCAGTTCATGAAGGATTAAAAATTATGATGGCCTGTCACTTCACCACTCTCAGGGTTGACTTCCAATCCGTCGCCAACAGTTCACTTCGAGTATTCTAGTGATTCTAGTTTTACTTAATCTATTTTCCTTTACGCGTATTTTCCTTTAAATATACTTACGTGAATACGTAAGTATTCACGTTTTGAGAAAAAACACAACTTCAATGAGAATCACAGTTTAGGAATATGTAGGTCTAAAAAATAATCTATTTTGCTTAAAGGAAATCTTATAATTTTAGAGAAAAGAATATCATCTTAGGTATCTCAAACATGTCTGCTATTAATTGTTATTAAACTACGGGTTAGGAGAATTATAAGTAAAATATATATGCATTAAATATATATATTTAAAACGAATTTATTTTTATTATTTACATTTTAAAATTTACTTAAAAAAATCATGGATTAGATTTATGTTGAGTGGGTTTAACATCGTACTAGAGCTACGCAGTCGACAATTAGCGACGGTCTTAGAAGACCCATAGAGGTTGTATAAAGACATATCTGATATCAAAACATTGATCTACCGCATATGGGACGACTCTCTTGCTATAGTAACCCTAAATGCATTAATTTTACGCTGCAGGAAGAATCTGCAACATATTTTACGCACACTATCTATAATTAATGTACACGACAGTCTCTCGCCTGATCGAGAATCGAACCCCCAATTCTCCGAGTATGTGTTGGACGTTATGCAAACAGAGCTTCATGGATCAGGAATTTTATCTTTGAAATTATTGAATCGATGTATTAATTCCTCGTTTTAACGAAGATTCGATTCGTGGTATGTATAAAACGGTTTTTAAAATTTTAATTTGTACTGCAAAATTAGATTTATTTTTTTTTCCTTTTCGAAAATGCCAAAAAATTGTCCTTAAAATGCAGTTAAGAATTAGAAGAAATGATACGTTAGAATTTATTCGTGCTGAAATAGCGATCTGTCATTTCAGAAAAATCAATTTCAGATTTTTTTTTTTTTTTTTTTTTTTTTTTTTTTTTTTTTTGCAGACAGATAATTTTTAAATTTCTTTAAAATACCTAAAAGGTTTTCGTAAAAATAACTTTTCATGCCCGACATCAAATTAAGGAGACAAAAATGTCATTTTCCTTAACAAAACCTACAATTTTATGTATTCGGTGTTCATGTATTGTCTGTGAATAAATAACAAGTGCTGTGCAGGCTTAAAATTTATTTAATAGAATTTTCCAGATAATTAAAAGTCTGTCCACCCAGTATCAGTTTCAAATACGCCAGTTAACACATCTTAAATAGTAGCTGGCAATATAAACATCATGCTATAAACTGTATCTTGAACTTTCCTTTAAAGAATTTATTTTTCTGACATTTTTCTGACATGACTCTAAAAATTCATAGATTAAATTCAGGTTGAATTGGAGATTCAGTGAAATTAACATCGCATTGCAATTCAGTGAGAAACTGGCGATGGTTTCGGAGTTACCCATAGGGGTAGTCGGAAGACCATGACATCCCAATTTAGATCCTTCCGTCGAGGGGATGGCTAACAGGTTTCCGTAGCCACCAATCTTACGGAATACGAAGGACATTGCAGCCAGGACAGATTTTAAGTGCACCAATTATCTTTAGAGTACGACAGTCTTTCATGTGCTCGAATACTGAACCCGCGATTCTTCGAATACGAACTCGACACTCTGCAATTTGGTCTTCATAAATGAGGAATTTTAGTTGTGAGATATCGAAATCGATGTGCTAAAATCTCTTTTCTTATTATTCGATTTGTATTATATCGCCACGTCGAGGTATGTATAACGGTTTTAATAGAGTGGGTATTATTATTATTATTATTATTATTTCGGAAACTGCCGTAAGATTATCTTAAAATTGTTTTCAAGACTTACATGAAAACTATACATTAGTTTTTTTTTAAACTAAAAGTGCTATTTATCATTAAGGTGCCTGCCTGGTGATTTTTCATAATAATTGAAAAAGCGCCTATTTATGTGCATTATATGATAGAATATAGTAAAAGAAAGTGAATAACCTGAAAAAAATTTGCAAATTTTAAAATATTTTGATATTTAGGGTCAAAATATGCATAAAATTTGCGATAAAAAAGCACTTTTACAAAACATTATAAGTCAAAATTAAATAAAGATATTTTTATTCTGTAAGTTTTATTTAGATTATTGAAAGGTCCTTAAAGGATTGAACTACTCTCAAAACTATAACCATGTTATTTAATATTTTAGAGAAGATAACATTTTTACATACTGAAAAATCATGAATATACATGGCAGTTCATAAATTCTATCGACAAAGGAAATCCCCCTGTATTTTGTCAAAGTTTCATAACGTTTCAATTATAACTTTTGGAGTTATGATGTTTTGGGATAAAGCAAAATGCTAAAAATCTCATTTTGAGCAAAAGCAGAAAACAAATTTAAAAACAGGATTTTACTTATTAAACAAAAAATCATTTTAACACATTCGCTGCCACCAAAATTTATATATCCATCCTCAGGAGCCGAATTTAAAAAAAGTGTTTTAATGATTAAAAACGTTGGCTGCACAAAAAAAAAAAAAAAAAAAAAAAAATTAAACACAAAATTTAAAAACCACGCACTGAAAATATAAAAATAATGCTTCACTAACGTGCCACAAAAACCTCATCGTTCAACCTCCAAATCCGAACTAAAACTAAAGCAGTTTACTTATCATACTCGATTGACGCCCCAGAGCGTCACCGGCATGGGAGGTAGCGCTATGCTGACGCGCCAGCGCGTCAGTGGCAGCGAATGTGTTAATAAGTTCTTGATTTATTTCAAAGCTTTTTATTTTCTTTTTTAAATTCATTTTATATTCAGTAAAAAATTTTGATGCTTATATTGAGTAAAACATTTATATAAACAAACATTTATGGGTCATTTCCGGTCACTTTCGGTTTCAAAAATAGCGAGTGACTAATATTAAAATGCTTGTAAACGCAAGTTCTCAGCAAGATAGAAACAAAATTCAAACTGATTTAGAAAGCTGAAATGTCCGGCTTTAATACTAACCAAAAATAGAAAATCGGAGTTTTGACCTAAAATTGCGTTTTAAAGATAGGCAGGCACCTTAAAAATAAATAAATAAATAAATAAATAAATATTTTAAAAAGTTTTGCTCCAGACGTAAAATTTTTAAATGTCTTGAGGACGCGTAAAATGGTTTCAATAAAAATGACTTCACGCCCGATATCAAATGTAGAAGACAAAAGCATGTTTTTTGTTTCAAAAAATGTCAATTTTTTATTTTTTTTTTTCCCGATTTGTAGTAGCATTTTATTTTTAAAAAATAATAATAATAGTTTGCTATTAATAATTATTTGTAAATATTTGCATGAAAGAAAATTATACAATTTAATGTTCAAATTCATTTTACAGTTAACATTCAAAATTGAAACAATTATGTTTTACTGATTTTTGAATCTCGTACAGTTATTTATTCATCAATATTGCTAATAGTATAATAATATTATTTCGTTAGTAGACTAAACAATAAAACTTACTTTAATTTTACATGAACTGATGCGTGGAAATATGAGACGTATTATTCACATACGAACATGGAAATAAAATACTTTTTTTTTTTTTAAGTCGTTGAAAAGGAAAAGAAATTACAAACGAAAATAAGCACGAAACTAAAAATGAACTATAGGGAATACGAAAGAAGTACCCACATTTAAAGCTTAAAGGAAATTTAGATAAACATTCTAATTAATTAACATTCATTCTAAAACTTCAACCGAGTCGAAAATATTTCCATATGTCTTATTTACTCTACTCGAAAGCACTCGGTGCTCAAATCTCTTTAAAGAGTGCTTATACACTTATTTCCAACTTCTGATTTTGTGCATGTTTATATATAATGTCAAAGTGCATCTTGAGACGACCTTAAAATAATCATTAAAATCACAGTACATTAGCAAAGATCTCGGTTAATTAATTTCATGCATTAATTAAATAGGTAGTTGATGCCTATTTATCAATATTATTATTATATTTATTTATTTAATTTTTTCTTTAATAGTCTGTTTTATTAATAAGTAATTCTTTATTTCCTTATCATTTATTTACATTTTACTTTCTTCTATATATACATATATAGAATGTCTTCTATGAATTATACAGAGACCACATTGCGCAGTTAAATGTAGCATTATATTAATAACACACAGAACAATCTAAAATGAACTTACATCTATTTCCAAATATAATCCCACTTTTGAGTAGCCCTGTAAACAAATGTGAGTGATATTCATATCATATTCTACAAGAAACATGATTTTATGCATATAAAAAAGTATATGTTTATTCCATTTTCTTTTAGCACAGCCTATGTAAGTTTCATAAATTTTGTCCATAGACATAATGTAATTGGATTCTTTTGAATGTCCCTGCACACGAATCCTTTTCTTTATCTAAATGAAAAGTTTAGTGCACTTAACCTATATTATACACATTTAGGATTCCGAGTGTAAATATTATCGATTTCCTATTTATGACAATTATCGTTTTATCAAAAGATTCAGATGCTCTAAATACTTCATAAGATCAATAAATTGTCTTTGTGACGCTTTTCAATTAAACATTTTTATCATATTATACCATTAAGAATTTTGATTTATTTTGTTTTAAATATGGCAGAGCATCTATCAAAGAACCTGAAAATTCTTTTACGTGAAATAAAATTGTAATAATTTTGAATGTTACTCCTTCTAATGGAAATGCTAATAATGTTATACATATTTCAAGTATTATACATGGAATGAAAAATGGAGAGAGATTTTTTGAACTTTTGCAGTATATATTAAAATACAGGTGATTTTTATGATAATAAATCTAAAATATTCTTAAAAATACATATCTCACTGCAAATATGAATAATTATTATAAGAAGTAAGACGATCTAATATAAGGGAATATCAGTAGGTAGATTAATTATCTTTTTTTCTTCCATATAAATCGAGAAATGTGTAGTTAGTATTCAACATGCACAATTTTGATAAAAAGCGAATACTTCCTTGAAATATCACGTTATCAGATTTATAAAATGCAAGGTATATTCTTAAAATTAACATATTTCTAGTTTAGATTTTAGTTCTGTTAGGTTCCTAAAATGTTAAACACATTAAATTTTGTTCTTTTCCTTTTGTCAGTCTACTTTTTAATTGCCAGAAACCGGTTTTTGAACATTTTTAGGAATATGATTTTATTCTGAATGACTTGAAGCAGCACAATAAATACTTACTAAGATGCTAGGGAAAATGCATTTACAGGTGTCGTACTCTCCGCTTTTTTTACTTTCCCTTACCCATAAGGTAGAAAGAGCCTTTTGGGTCAAATTTTCGAACGCGAGTTTTTGTTATATTTACAGGTCGAGTTTTTGTTATATTTCTGAGGTCCCCTGAATACGAAAATCATGTTTTTAGAGAATGGTCTGTCTGTCTGTGCGTCTGTGTGTGTGTTATCAGCATATCTCAAAAACAAATTATGGCAGAAAGTTCAAACTTCGTATTCTAAATGTGTATCATACAGGGATGCTACACTAAGCTTTTCGTTAAGATCAAGCAAATGGTTCGTGTACAGGGACACTCAAAAGTAATCAAATACATTACGTTTATGGGGGAAATTGCAGGTAAGTAGAGTTTAAAGTCTATAGACTGCACTAAACCAAATGAAACGAATATATATTTTTTGTAATAGAGATAGTCAACAGGGAAAAAAATTGCGTATGTAGGAGCCTCGCCTCCCCCTCTGGGGGGGGGGGAAGTCCCCCCTCGAGGAGGAGTAAATTTTCATGATGGGTATCTTTCAAAAGAACTCGCCAATACCTTTAAAACGAATGGTTGAACGATCGATCTGCGATAAATTTAAACAAAGTTATCGATTTTTTTACTTTTAACGATTTTTTTTTTTTTTTTTTTTTTTTCCATTTAGAATAAAATGAACTTTTTTTTTTATATTTAGTGTTATACTACTTCTCTAATATGGAAATCGTCCGCATTATCATAAAAGATAATAATTTTAATAAATTATTTTTAAAAAACAGAATTATTTTTTAATAACCGAATTAAATTTTATATAAATCTAGGTGCATTAATGAAACGGAGGGGTTGAGGGGGGCGGTAGCCCCCTTCACACAGAATTAATTATTATATAAAACTCTTCCGTAGCCTAATTTGAATTGTTTAACATAGGTTTACATAACATCGTTGTCCTACCTCTTAATCTCCAACCTGTATTTATAGTATTAAATTTCAGGGTAAGAGAAAGTCGTGTGAGTGACACACCAGATTATTTACTTTCTCTTACCCATAGGGTCGATAAAGTATTGTTTTAGGGTCAAATTTTCGAACGTGAGTTTTTGTTATTTTTACATGTTCTGAGGTTCCCTGTATACGAAAATCATGTTTTTAAAGAATGGTCAGTGTGTCTGTTATCAGCATATCTCAAGAACAAAGAGTAGCAGAAATTCCAAACTCGGTATTCTAAATGTGTATCATATAGGGATGCTACAATAACCTTTTTGTTGAGATGAAGCAAATGGTTCGTGTACAGGGACACTCAAAATTATTCAAATACATTACGTCTATGGAGGAAATTGCAGTAAGTAGAGTTGTAACATTTATAGACTGCATTAAACCAAATGAAACGAATATATATTTTTTGTAATAGATATGGTCAACTAGGAAAAAAAAATTGTGTATGTAGGAGCCCTGCTTCCCCCCTGGGGGGGAAGTCCCCCCTCGAGGGGAGTAAATTTTCACGATGGATATCTTTCAAAACAGCTCGCCAATACCTTTAAAACGAATGGTTGAACCATCGATCTGCGATAATTTAAAATAAAGTTATCGATTGTTTTAATTTTTAACTTTTTTTTTTAAATATAATATTGAGAATAAATGTAACTTTTTTTTTAATATTTAGTGTTATACTACTTCTCTAACATGGAAATCGTCTGCATTATCATAAAAGATAATTTTTTTAAATGATAATTTTAATATATTAAAAAAAAAAAAAAAAAAAAAAAAAAAAAAAAAAAACAGAATTATTTTTTAATAACCGAATTACATTCTATATAAATTAGGTGCATTAATGAAAGGGGGGTTTGAGGGGGTGGTAGCCCCCCTCACACAGAACTAATCATCATATAAAACTCTTCCGAAGCCTAATTTGAATTGTTCTAACATAGGTTTACATAACAGTACTCGTTATCTTACCTCTTAATCTGCAACCTGTATTTATAGTATTAAATTTCAGGGTAAGAGAAAGTCGTGTGAGGGACACACCCGATTATTCAGGATACTTTCAAAGATAATAAAGTTGCACGTTTTTTACACCATGAATTTAATGCAGAAATATTTCTGACATATTTTTGGTAATGTGCCATGATTATACAAGATAGACATTATTGTATAAAAATAGTGGTAGCAATAAATTTGCAATTTTTGTTTTATTTCTGAGAGTGTCTTGAAAAATGGGCGGAGAGAATGACCCTTGCATTGGTATAAAGGTATTTTTACTATTTTGAACTGTAAGTACCGCCTTTTGGCGGTCTCTAAACAGTTATGTTACATAACAAAATTATTATACGTATTCGTAATTCAATTATTTAATTTTATCTTCAGCAATAGATGCCGTAAATGTCACTGGGTCATACATACATTGATAACACAAAAAGTGTTGAACACAAATACATAAAATCATTTTTATTTATTTATTTATTTATTAGAATAATGCTTAAAGGTAGGGCCTCGTTTTTCTTAGAAAACGTAATTTACGTGACAGGCAAGCAACTTTTTAATATCATTTAGATAATTTTAGCATAGCTATCGGAATAATGAATATGAAATATAAGATGTTGATCCGAAGATAGGTGATCATGAATTATTAAGGAAATTAAATACTTTCTTTTACTTATTATTTATATATTAAAAGAAGCCGAGTAAAATGAGAGCAGTTTAGAATCAATTTATAATTACAATTTCCATTTCAAAAGAATCCTTTGAGAGTAAAAGTGTGTTTTATAGGGATAGAAAACGGAAAACACATAATTAAATTTTTGTAACTTACTTTAATTAAAACTTTTATGATTTTTCATTACAAATAAAGGAGGAACGATTTTCTTTTTTTTTTTTTTTTTTTTTTTTTTGTGTGTGTGTGTGTGTGTGCATTGATGAGTACAATCACAATTTATTAGTAATATGTGACCATAATATTTATTTTTTATTGATTTATAGAAAGATTAAATTTGGTTGCTTTTTAATTTATAAATTATTTTCTAGTCAATAAATTGTACAAAAATTCTATTCTTCGGTTTTATGTTGTTTAAAAATACTACAATGTTAATAAAATTCGACTATATAATTTCCGATTTTTTGCTTATTTTACGAACTACCTTATGAGAAAAAGGCACACTTCAAGATTAAGAAATAGCCTTCTAGTTCAACACATAAATTTCTTAACTATGAAGAGTTGTAAAAGTATGTAAAACTTAGATTTAAAAAAAAAATCTGATGTGGGCTCCACATGACTTCCTTATACACTTTTAGAAATATACATAATGTTAAAAAACATTGTCATTGGACCCGAAACAGTTGGCTAAAAATATTTAAAAAAATAAATTATCACCGTGTGCCGTTGCGCTTTTCTGAAAGTTAGTTAAAAACTGATGCAAGATCTGTACTGGTAACGCTGACGAAGGCAGCAGAAACCCGAAAAAATTGACTAAAAGTATTACAAAAATGCATTTTCACCGTGTTCTGAACTATTCGGAAAGTTTCAAATGTCTAGCTAGTCGGGAAGTTAGTTAAATAAACTTTCTGTTGAACCATATAAACGCTGTCGAAGGCAGCAGTCACCTGAAACAATTGGCTAAAAATATTTAAAAAATGCATTGTCACCGTGTTCTGAGTTTTTCCAGAAGTTTTAAATGTCTAGCTAGTCGGGAAGTTAGTTAAAAATAGATTGCAAGATTTGTACTGGTAACGCTGCCGAAGACAGCAGGGACCCTAAACAATTGGCTAAAAGTATTTAAAAATTGCATTTTCACAGTGTTCTGATCTAGTCTGAAAGTTTCAAATGTCTAGCTAGTCGAGAAATTAGTTAAATAAATTTTCTGTTGAATCACATAAACGCTGCTGAAGGCAGCAGGTATTAGAAACAGTTGGCTAAAAATATTTTTAAAAGTGCATTGTCAACGTGTTCTAAACTTTTATAAAAGTTTCAAATGTCTAGCTAGTCGGGAAGTCAGTTAAATTGCAAGATTTGTCCAAACCATTTTTGAGCTATTACCGTTTTTTGATACATTTTGGCCATTATGAACCTAATTTTCATAAATATCTCCAAAACGGAAAATCATACAAAGTCCAAAAAGGGAGGTGTACAACTAGATGTTATAACAAACCTATGTACCAATTCGCAACTTTCTACGTCTAACCGTTTTTGAGTTATGCGACATACTCACACACACACACACACACACACATACATACAGACGTCACGAAACGAGAGCTCGTGTTAAGACGACACTTGCAGGTGTACAACTAGACATCATGACAGTCACACGTATAAATTGGCAACATTCAGCGATCATTCGTTTTCGAGCAATGTGAAATGCAAAATCCATTTCGCAAATCGGGATTACTATACTTCCTTATACTTTGTATGAGGAAGTAAAAAAAACTTAACAAAAATGCTTTTTTTTTTTTTAAATTCAGAATTTTTTTTTAATTCATCAACCTGGAAATTAATTTCCAGGTTGATGAATTAAAAAAAATTTTCTGGATTAAAAAAATTTCGTGGCCGTTTGGAGTTATGCCATATTGAAATTTGTCACTTGATATAGCTGCTTTAATGCAGACTCGGTGACCTCTCCAACATAAATTATGAGAGAAGTGCCGAGCTGTTTATCAGCCAGGGTAGCTCATTGGTTAAAGCATCCGCGCGATAAGCGGAAGGCCCGGGGTTCGATTCCCGGCTCTGGTATTTTTCACATAGTTGGTAAAAATCAGCCTTCTACTCGGAAATTAACAAAAATGCTTCTTAACATGAAAAACTAGATATAAAAACTGATTTTTATCTAAAAAATATACATATATATATATATATATATAATCAATTTTAGTCTTTATTAATCCACTGCAGGATGAAGACTTCTCCTAGATGATTCCAAACTGCCCTGTTTTCTGCAATTCTTATATATATACATATATTTATAAATATATATACACTGATAGATAACTACTAAAGGCCAAAAACACTGTTCACTGTAGGAATCTGAATATTAAAAAAAGCAAATTGTAGAATATTAGAAAATATGGATGCAGTCTCGCAAATTTTTCTTTTTTATGTCTGATCATTTTGAAATTGCGCTGATATTTAACCTTCCAACGGGCGCGCGTATCTGAGAGATACACTTGTGGTAAATCTCGTTGTATATCTTAAAGTCAGAGAGCATTTGAAACACTTATCTTTGGCTATTCACTCAGTATTGATCTATTTTTAGTTATCTTTTGAACCTCGAGACAATGATATGAAGCTGAATATTTGCTATTTGTATTTGAAAAATACGCGCGACCTTTCATGCAACGTTTTGTTATATTTGATTTTTTTTTTTTCACTGCTAAAAACGATTGTTTGTTGTTTTTGCTTTAAACATTATTATTTTAAATATTTTTAAAATTAATTAACTTATAATTCCGATGTTTCTTTGATTTTTTTATATTGATTTTGCGCTTTCAGTTTCATTCTTTCAGTTTTGTTTTAATGAATAAAAGTTCCAACTGAATGTTCTTATTAATCTTCAAATGGTTATAGAATAATTAAAATATTCAGATACTTTAAAAGTGTATGTGAAAACATTTCATGTTCGTATAAGCAGCGCGCCCGCTAGAAGGTTAAAAAAATTCCTCCTGTTTAGACAGTTGATAAGTTGCAGTTTTACTGGAAACATATATTTGATAAATGCGAATTCTTCATTATGTCCTGAAGATAACACTTAGAATGCTTAGTCACCCTATAATCGCGTCGCTACATTATTGGAAACATCGAATTCGGCATGGGCACACTTTCATTTCACGAGTATGGTAAGCCTTAAAAACAAATTAAATGTATAAGATACGCTACGAGGGAGATCGTCGCTTGCATGAGACAAGTACTTTGTTCTATCTCCAAAATATGGACCAGCGTAGCATAGTTCAGCAAGTGGAAAATGTATACCTTGCTGGTATAATGCATTATGTACCTGTCAAAATGTAGACAGAATTTAGAAAGATAGATGACTACACGACAAATTATCTTTGTATGTATTCTGTTATAGAGACTTCACTGTAATGCTTGTTTATAATATTATCGTATGCATTAAACTGCAGTTTAAGTGTCTACACTCATTGTTTGGATCTATATTCATGTGAGAATACCATGGCTTTCTCGTGAAAGTATAGATTGAATTTGTACATCATTTTTACTTTCTCTTACCCATAAGGTAGAGAAAGTATTGTTTTTGGGTCAAATTTTCGAACGCGAGATTTTGTTATATTTACACGTTTTGAGGTGCCCTGAATACGAAAATCATGTTTTTAGCAAATGGTCTGTGTGTGTGTGTGTCTGTGTGTCTGTCTGTTATCAGCATATCTCAAAAACAAATTATGGCAGAAAGTTCAAACTTGGTATTCTAAATGTGTATCATATAGGGATGCTACAGTAAGCTTTTCGTTAAGATCAAGCAAATGGTTCGTGTACAGGGACAATCAAGAGAATTCTTATACATTACGTCTATGGGGGAAATTGCAGGTAAGTTGAGTTTAACGTCTATAGACTGCACTAAACCAAATGAAACAAATATATATTTTTTGTAATAGAGACAGTTAACTGGGTAAAAAATTTTGTGTATGTAGGAGCCTCGCCAGTCCCCACTCGAGGGGAGTAAATTTTCATGATGGGTATCTTTCAAAAGATCTCGCCAATACCTTTAAAACGAATGTTTGAACCATCGATCTGCGATAATTTAAAACAAAGTTATCGATTTTTTAAACTTTTAACGAAAAAAACTTGGAAAAAAAATCGTACTTTTTTTTTTTTTTTTTTTTTAGTATTGAGAATAAAATGGACTCTTTTTTGGATATTTGGTGTTATACTACTTCTCTAATATGGAAATCATCTGCCTCGTCATAAAGGACAATTTTTTTAAATAATAATTTTAATAAATTATTTTTAAGAAAGAGAATTATTTTTAATTACCGAATTAAATTCTGTATAAATGTAGGTGCATTAATAAAATGGGGTTTGAGGGGGGCGGTAGTCCCTCTCACACAGAACTAATTATCATATAAAACTCTTTAGAAGCCTAATATGAATTGTTTAACATAGGTTTACATAACAGTACTCGTTATCTTACCTCTTAATCTGCAACCTCTATTTATAGTATTAAATTTCAGGGTAAGAAAAAGTCGTGTGAGTGACACACCAGATTATTTACCATATTTTTATTAACTTCGATTCTGCTTGTTTGTTTGTTTGTCCACTACAAATCTTGCAATCGATTTTTAACTAACTTCCCGACTAGCTAGATATTTGAAATTTTCAGGACAGCTCACAACACAGTGACAATACATTTTTCTAATAATTTTAGTCAACTATTTAAGGTCTTGCTGCCTTCGGCAGCGCTTATATGATTCGACAGAAAATTTATTTAACTAACTTCCCGACTAGCTAGACATTTGAAACTTTCAGAATAGTTCAGAACACGGTGAAAATGCATTTTTTAATACCTTTAGCCAACTGTTTCGGGTTCCTTTTTTTTCGATTTTAAAGGGAGGGAAAAGGGGGAAAGTAGATTTGAAGGGGGGGGGGGAAGGGGGGAAATTAGTTTGAGAGGGAAATCCGTTCTAGACCCACACATGAAGCACCTCATTTTAAAGGTCTTGAAATTTCATGTTGATTGGGGATGTTTGTATACAATATAGGGCGTCCCCTGGTGGTGAAAAATGGAACTAGGTGATTTTGTAGTAGGCCCTATCATGTTGCACCTTATTTTAAAGGTCTTGATATTTCCTGACCGTCGGTGATGTTCGTACAGAACACACTGTGCCCCCTGGTGGTGAAAAGTGCAACTAAAGGATTTTGTAGTTGACACCACCATTTGACACCTTATTTGAAAGGTCTTGGAAATTCAAAGCAATTGGTGATAAAAGTCTTGAAATTTCATGTTGATTGGGGACGTTTGTATACAATATATAGTGCGCCTCCTGGTGGTAAAGAATGGAACTCGGTGATTTTGTAGTAAACCCTATCACATTACACCTTATTTTAAAGGTCTTGGTATTTCTGACCGTTGGTGATGTTCGTACAGAACACACTGTGCCCCTGGCGGTGGAAAGTGCAACTAAAGGATTTTGCAGTTGACACCACCATGTGACACCTTATTTGAATGGTTTTGGAAATTCAAGGCGATTAGTGATGTTCGTATACAACATATTGCGCCCCTGGTGGAGGAAAGTGGATTTTGCAGCGCGTGCGTAGCATGCCTGCTATACGGTGCCGCAGCCACAGGCAGCGGTAACACGAGTTAGAGGTTCGTTCGGTTTAAGGTTAATTTTTCAGAATTTTTTCATGTTATTAGCGGCCTGCATATACGTGCATCAGGCACTGGGTCACGAACCCGAGTACTGTTTTATTTGAGGGTTTTTTTTTTTTTTTTTTTTTTTTTTTTTGTTACAGATGATTATTATTATTTTTTTTTTTTTTTTTGTGTGTGTGTGTGTGTGTGATGTTTTCATTTAAAAATAGAAATTCAAACAAAATCGAGTTAAAGATATAAAATCATACAAATTTAAGGTTTATTTAAGGTTATTATCACGGGCCCGGGCATTGCCGGGCGGGTTCGTTCGGTTCCAGGTTAATTTTGGGGAATTTTTTTATGTTGTTAGCGGCCCGTGTATGCGCCGCTGCAACCACCGGGGTCACAAGACAGAGTTTCGTTCGGTTCGAGGTAATTGTTTTTTTACAGATGATTATTTTTTTTCGTCATTTAAAAACAGAAATTCAAACAAAATCGAGTTAAAGGTATAAAATAATACAAATTTAAGGTTCAGTTAAGGTTATTATCATGGGCCCGGGCAACGCCGGACGGGTCAGCTAACATATAGTCGTAGTATTAAACGAAATAGAAAATAAAAGATAGCATCTGTTTATTTGGAGTCAGTTTGACGTCACAGTCAGTTTGTAGAAAGTGGTGTCATATACAGTATTTCTATTTATAAGCATTTTTCCGACTTTCTTTTTTTAAGTGAAATGTCGTAAATTATATTAGATGTTTTAACATGAAATACATTTAAATAATGATGCGACAATTTTTGAAACATTATGGTTAATAAAGTGATCGTCGAATTCGACTAGTTATGTTTGAAATAAAAATATAAAAAAAATAATTTTCGAAAACTTCTCCAAAATCGTATTCAATATTAACAATGTAAAGTTACGATTTTTACTATATCCATATAATATTTTTGTGAGATAAATGTAATGAGATAGATATAATTTTTTGCATGAGTAATTATTATTTTTTGTATTCTCACTTATAAATATTATTTTATGTCATTCGCATTTTTATTTTTATTTATTTATTTACTAATTTTGCTGAAAAAGGGAAGCATAAAAGAATTCAAACGATAATTCTTCCGACAAAATTCCACGCATGCAGCACAAAGAAAATTAGCCTCATCTGGAAATTTTCTTCGTGAAAGTTTCCGAACACAATGGAAATCATTTAATTAAAAATATTATAAAAGAGAGAGTGGTGAAAATTTTAAAATCAATCAGTTACTCTTCTTTCTTACAGGAAAAATTCATTTTTTTTCTTTTGTTTTCTTCAGTAAAAGGCACTTAATAAGCGCAGAACTTTTAATGAATGTTATGAAAGGAAATGAAAAGTCCCCCCCCCCCACTTTAATATCTTAGAAATATGTTTCTAATCAAATTTTCGCTAACATAAAAATGTGGATATTTTAATTGGAACTAATTAATTTGCAATGAAAAGGAATTTTTATAATATATTTTTCTCTACAATTAAAGAATATCCAATCGTGTTTAAATATCAAAAAACCTTTAAAATTATTTTTTTTAATGAAAATGGTATTTTTTAATCAAATCTAATTTAACTAATGATGTTTAATCTGTATATATAAAAATGAATTTAACATTATTTGTATGATGGGTAATCCTACAATTGGGAAATATGTAAGCATTGATGAATTTTTAAACAGAGAAAGTTAATTTGATTTTTTTTAAGGAACTTAAAAAAAAATTAAGAATTAGATAAAGTTTACTTCTAAGAACAGTTTCTTTAATAAAATATTGCTTGCTATTTTTATATTTAACTAATTTTTAATAAGAAAATAATTTTAAAATATTTATTAAGTATTTTAGTAAATTATATTAAAAAAAAAAAAAAAAAAAAAAAAAAAAAAACAATTTATTTGAACTTTTTTTTTTAAGAGGAATTTTTGTAATATTATTGAAGTATGTTTGTTTGTTATATTTTCTTAAACCACTTGGCATAGAGGGGCTTTGCCCAATTACTTATCATATGTATGATTTTATAAATTTGTACTGTAGAGTATGTTATATTCTGTCAGGATAAACGAATTATACCGATTACATGCACAGTCGAAAACTAAAAGAGTTCATTCAACACACTACCTTCCCTCAGCCTTGATACATTCGCTTTATATTTAATTTTATTCAGCTTAATTTCCAACACAAAAATTCTCATAATGTATGTTTATTTACATTATTACCCTATTCTACTATGTTACAAAAGTATTTAATTTAGAATAACTTAAGAATTTTTTTAAAACAGAAAGTTGATAATCAATGTCATTCATAGCAAATTTATAAACCACATTTTAAAACAAGTCCAACTTATTTACGAGGAAGATAATATTTATAATGCACCTATGTATGAAATTTTGTCCTTATGTCCCATAAGGTAAAAATAGAAGGGTTCGCGTACAATTCAAATGAATGACAGAAAAAATCCAAATATTAATTTGTTGCTAAACTATTGCTGAATAATTTTGAATTGTTTCGTATTCTATGCATTTCCGTCATCATTTTGTTGTTATGATATAAATTAAAACAAAATTGTCTCCAACACCATTTCTACAAATTCTTATGTTAAATGACCTCCTTAATCCGAATATGACGCCAAATTTCTCCATCATCCCCCCCTTTATTTTTACTTTCCGAACACTATAGTGAGGAAAGTATTGTAATCATGTCAAAAATCCGAATTTGAGATTCTGATGTTTCTATACGTTTCGAGGTCCCCTGCGTCCGTTTCCACTATTTTTACCATGATGTATGTATGCGTGTGATTATGTATGTGTGTGAGTGAATACGCTAGCGTCTAAACGCTTTGCTCGAATGAGCTGTATGTTGGTACGCATGTTGCAAGTCACCCTAGCACGAACCCTATTGATTTTGGTGAATCTAGCACTTATAGAATCTAGTGAATTATAGTGAATCTAGCACGTACACAAAGAATAATTCTTTATCATTATGGCCTATGGGACCAAAATCTTAAAAGTGCAATAGCGTCTAAACGCCTTATTGAATTGAGCAAAAAAATTATACACATATTATAGGTCACAGATACTCAATGTGTATAGATTTTGGAGAATCTAGCAGTTATAGATTTTTACAGGGACACAAAGAAACATTTTTTATCATTATGGCCTATGGGACCCAATTTTTAAAAGTCCGATAGCATCTAAACGCCTCATTCAATTGAGCTGAAAATTTATATGATATTATAAATCATTGTTGCACTAACTATAAGCATTTTGGTGAATCTAGCATTTATAGGTTTTTTACAGGGACACAACGAAAAATTCTTTATCATTATGATCTATGGGCTTAAAGTTCAGTAGCGTTAAATAAAACATCGTGTAATATGTGTAGAAAAATACTCAAACTCTCTATTATGGTTTTCTCTCTTTTGTTTGTTAACAACTCCTCTTTCTTTATTTTATCTACGAAACTGTTAATTACTCAATGTTCGGAAAGTCAAGTGGAGACACTCCAAATTTTTTTGAGTGCGGGATCGCCACGCTATTTTTTAACATTGTTCGGTAATTTTATGGCTGTGAATTTTATTTGAAAGGGAAGAAAGGATTATTTAACTGCTAAATATAATCTGAGGGGCTATAGAGAGGAAAAATTCAAAAGCATGACCATTGTAGCAAGGGTAAAATTTAGGGGGGGGGTGACTATGTCACTCAAATTATAAATTTCATTAATCTATTATTAATGTTATTTATTATACGTTATATATTATATTTTTTGTTTGTAAGTTTCAAAATAATTCTTTTCTACCCTCCAAATCAAATTCATGGCCATAAATTTACCGCACAATAATAATAATTCGGGGAGGGGTTGGCGTCCCGAGAAAACTGTGGGTGATGAGGCGAAATGGAGCTCGTATGTTAGTGCTTTTGCTTATTAGGAGCGATTTAGCGTAGATTTTTATAAAATTCTATACTAATAGAGATTTCGCAGCTTATCGATAATGACAAGACAATAAGGATTATTTTATTGAATGTCTGGAACTGTATCGGTAAATAATTTCGACAAGTGACTGGACTAGTTCAATGAATTCGAGACGGCAAACTATCCTCAGAATTGAAAATTTAACATTATTCTGGAGCAGGAAGATCGACAAAAGCTACACCTCTTGGTTGAATTTACCTTTCGAGCGCTAATGAGACCCTATGGGAAATTTTTCACAAAGTATTTAAATGTTATTATTTATATATGTTTAAGTTTGCAATATTTTTAAGTATGATGCTCAAGTTTTTTGCAGCTGTCAGCTGCTTAAGTAGAAGCGATAAAACGAAATACAAGCAAAAAATATCCGCCTACTCAAACTTCTGTTTAAGGACTGTGATCGTCTAAATTTCAGTGAAGTAAAATAAAGAAAAGAAACGTAAAGAAAACTATAAAGTTGAAACGAGAAGATTCGAAATAGTGGGCTAACTTTTCTTTCTTCCTTTTTTTTTTTTTTTTTTTTTTGTGCTCAAAAATGTACTGTATGTACAATCTGTCTCGGACAGGTTCACATGTGTCCGGTGATACTACGATGAGTTTACCATGTACAGAATTGCAACGATTCTGGATAACGAGAGATTCGTTTAACGGACAAGAAACCATTCAAGCTGAAAAGGAAATGTACTAGTTAAGGTTAAGCGTGTTTTTTAGTAACAATGTTATTTTGTAAACTTTATTGGTCTTGTTCTTTTTTCTTTAATATTTTTTCTTTAATTAAATTTTTGTAACTCTTTTTAAATTTCTCTTATTTTTCTGATATTTTAATTCTTTAATTAAAATATCCACTCCAATACAAAAATATTTGTTTACAAATACCTTACAACAAAATCATTTAAGTACAATTATTACTATTAACAATGTAATTGTAGTTATAACTAAGCGCAACCTCTCCGACTCATATGCGTAATCACTCCTGCCCTATAAGGTGAGATTGCGTGAAATAGCTCTCTTTTTACTTTTCGAACACTATAGTGAGGAAAGTATTGTAATCATGTCAAAAATCCGAATTTGAGATTTTGATGTTTCTATATGTTTCGAGGTCCAATGAGTCTGTTTACACTATTTTTGCGATGATGCATGCATGTGTGTGTGTATGTATGTGTGTATGTCTGTGAGTGAACACGCTAGCGTCTAAACGCTTTGTTCGAATAAGCTGGAAGTTGGTACGTATATTGTAAATCACCATAGTACGAACCCTGTAGATTTTGGTGAATCTAGCACTTATAGTTTTTTTTACAGGGACACAAAGAAAAATTCTTTATCATTATGGCCTATGGGGCCAAATTTTTAAAAGTGCGATAGCATCTAAACGCCTTATTCAATTGAACTGAAAATTTATATGAATATTTTAAATCACTGTTGTACTAACTATAAGCATTTTTGTGAATCTAGCATTTATAGGTTTTTACAGGGACACAACGAAAAATTCTTTATCATTATGATCTATGGGGCTCAAAGTTCAGTAGTGTTCAATAAAACATCGTGTAATATATGGAGAAAAATACTCAAACACTATTATGGTTTTATCTCTTTTGTTTGTTTAACAACTCCTCTTTCTTTACTTTATCTACAAAACTGTTAATGACTCAATGTTCGGAAAGTCGAGTGGAGTCACTCCAGATTTTTTTTTTTTTTTTTTTTTTTTTTTTAAACAGCCGTTGTTTTAAATTATAACAGAATAACAAAATAGTAGTGAAAATGCACAGAAGAAGAATCAATGCAAAATTATGCACCGATAGTTTAGCACAAAATTAATGTTTTTACTTTTTATGACGTTCTGTTGAATTCTGCGCAAATTTTTTGTGATGTACAGGGGCACACGAAACTTTTTCTTATCACTACGGTTTATTGGCAGAATATCATCTAAACGCATTTTAACATGGTTATGCAACATTCAACAAATTGAAATTAACACGTATTATTGAGATTCTTAAAATCACGTTTTCTGCAGAAAAATGTGCGCTTAGACATAATTAATGTACAGGACCATACAAAAGTTTTCCAACTGTGTCACGTAGTCTTCAAAATTATGTCAAATTTCGCGCAATTATTCATGGGATACATAGAATAAGTTAAATAGATTTTACTGGTGTATATGGCTTCTTCATAGGGATTAACAAAAGAATTTACTGACATTTGAGCTTATGTACTAATTTTTATTTAAGAGCATTTGAACATGTTTATTCTGCATTTAACATAATGAAATTAACATACATTAGTGACATGCTTAAAATATTGTTTTTTGTAGAAAAAAGTATGCATAGACTAAATAATTTATTTACAGGATCACAAAAATAATTTCAATGGCATTTTGAAATCCCCAAAATGATCTCAAATTCGGTTCAGATATTAATCAGTTACAATAAATAAAATGTGTGCTTTTTTATTGGTGCGTATAATAACTGTGGTTCTTGTACAGGGACACACACAAACATTTCGTACCATTACGATCTATAGACGGTATTTCTTACAAACGCCTTTTAACATGGTTGCACTCCCTTAAACGGTATGAAATAAACATACATTATCAGAATGATTAAAAGCATGCTTTCTAGGGAAAATAGTTGACATAGAATGGGTAATTAGTTTACAGGGCTGCATAAAATAATTTCGGTGTGTTGTAATCTTCTGACAGCATGTGGGATACAAGTATTTATGTGGTACAAGGTATTATCACAAGGCTGGGATAATACAAGGATATATACATATATATACACATATATACAGATAGATATAGACAGGCAGATATAAATTAGAGTTAAGGAGGGCTGTAGCCCTTTTCAGATACGTACCACGCTATGTAGCGTGTTAGTCACATATATAATTATTTTAAATAATATGGAATGAATAATAATGATCTGCTGAATAATGAGGGATACAAATAGGATATGAGGCTCCTGATCTGCAGATCTACTAATTTAGGTGTATATCGGCCAACATGGAGAGATGCTATTCTAGTATTACACATGGAAGCATTTCAGCATCTGTTGATTAAAACTGATTCAAACTTTACACGTAAAATCTTTATATTTAAAATCTATCGTTAAACATATGTACATGTTAAAAAGTAAGCGGTTTTGTTAAATAGAATAATATAGAAAAAAGTTTTGTGATGAACACAACGACTTACATTTATTTTATTAGTAGTATATACGATTCCATTAAACTGAAAGCACCTTTAAAATTTATTTAAACGATTTTGTTGTAATACAGTTAAATTAAATGGTTAAGATGCTACTTTAATTCTTACGGACTTTTAAATTTTAAAACGTTATGATATAGACTTCATGTTGTAAAAGATACAATTATTTTTAAGGCTATCAGTTATCTTGAGGTTAAATGGTTTAAAAAGGCATCAGATCTCAGCAGGAAAATAGTAATAAATTTGAAAACCTATTTAACCGAAATTATCGACCGCTGGGCGGCCGAACATTAACTACTTAATTATATGTATATATATATATATATATATATATATATATATATATATATATATATTTGCTAAGAAATCAATTTTTAACTGATTAACATATAAGGATACATTTAAATTATTATTTAAACATTTCCTTTTGTAATAAATTATATTTAGTTTCTAATTTATGCACATCTCCTTTATAATAATATTTCACAAATGTACTTGTCGTATTATAAATAAATTCTTTATATCCAATAAAATAAAGTGTGAAAATACTCACAGACCAAAATTTTTCTTTATAGTACTGTTAGAATAAACTATTTTATTAAAGAATATACAGAATCTTTGTATATTTATATTCCCATACATCTTAAAGAATAAAGGTAATTTCTTTCTAAATGGATTAACCTTATTCAATTGAAACTATATGAAAAGTGGAAAACAAAAGAAAAATATCACTTTGTCTAGTACGAAAATTAGGTTTCTGCAAAGTTATTCTATATACTACAAAAACAAATGCAAGAAGATTATATATAAAAAATGAAATACTCTTTTTTTGTAAGATTTTGTGGGCGGTAAAAATATTTGTTTTTCGCTTCAATAAGTACGGAACCTAAAAAGAATTGTAAAACCAGCTGCTGCCATTCTTCAGTTCAAAGATTTAATAAACTTGATTCAGACGCCTCACTTGAGCATAATAGAGAGTGTATTTTCCTGTATTCATCTTAAATTTACGGGTGTTTAGTAATAGTTCCAACGAAATTTTCAGGGTTTTATATATATAAACAAATTCTAAGAAAATAAGTATGATAAAGAAAAAAGCGTTCAACAGGAAGGTTTTTTTTTTTTTTTTTTTTTTAAATATTGAAGATGTTTTTGTTATTTCTGTCTTTCTGTCTCTCTCACTCACTCACGCTCACACACACTATATATATAGGGTCCACCAAAAGTTATATCCACTCTTATTTATATTGTGAAAACATCAGAACAAAAACTCTAAAACACCTTTCAATCATTTGAGGTGGATCTCGTTTAATTAAAAATATCAGGTTTGGGGGAAGGCAGTAAAAGAGCCAAGTATTAAATGGTGAGGAAAGTCTCGTTTAGCTCGATTTGCTAGCCTGAGAATTATTAGCAAGACCAATATTCTATCAATAAAAGTTTTGTCTTACGATGCTTTTTTACGAAGTCATGATGGATCAAAATTTTTTTAAACGTAACCACCCCTATCCATTCCACTGTATTCCGAAGAAACCTGTATGGTCTGAGCGCTTGCATCTGCTGCTTCAGACTCCATTTTAAACTAGTACTTAATTTAGATAATAACAGAACGAGACTCTGTAGATTAAAATAACTAACGGTTTATTTCAACTTGAAATAAGGCAAGTTCAATGAAGAGAAACTCGGTAAACAAATTAAATAAATGAATTAAAGTAATATAAAAAATAAATCTCACCACTTGTGATTAACGTACTCTGGCTACAGCTTGACTTTTTAACTCTCAAGAAATACTTTGGATTCTATGCCTCGTCAAATGAAAAGACAATTCTACATTTAAACTACTTATTACACACTCCAATTATAACACTTCAAAGATAAATAAATCCGCTCTAGAATAACCCTCTCGCCGTCTAGCTACACCACCAACATAACACACTATTCCCATCTACAGCGAACCTTCATCACTTCAATTCACTACCTCCGATAACTAATCATATCCTTTTATCCTACTCAACGTGCATAAATTTACTTTCCTTACGTTTTCAAACTCTGATCAAAATTTTACCGTCACAACTGGCTACATCCTTTTACCCGAAATAGACGCTATATCTTTCATTCCATAACGCTTTCCTGCGGCGACATCCTTTCATCTCAACCCCCGATTGTACATCTGTCTTACACATCTTACATATTATGAAAACTGTAAAAGATAAATAAATGAAGTAAAAATACAAATATAAATAGATAAATAAATAAAATTTAAACAAAAAAAAAATAGTTTATCAATTTTAGAGGTACATCGTTTTATTTAAAAAAAAAAAAAAAAAAAAAAAAAAAGTAAATGAGAAATAGGAAGAATCCAGAGGGTCGACTTTGAAAATAGTAAATAAGCTTAATTAGTAAGTTGGAAAGGTCTTTTTAAAAATATTTTTAAAGCTATCCCTTGTTTTTCCATTCTTTTTATATGTGATTAAATAAAGTGCAAATCGTCACACACACTTTCCTGTATTTTACGATTTTTTTAAAGCTTTAAAAAACTATTCGGTGTATGTAAGAGGAGCATCGTTTTATTTGATACTAGCAGGCTTTGCCCGCTTCGCTGGTCACTAAATTTAAAGGAAACTCTTTTCTATGTAGCTTTATAAAAATAAAATAAAGTACTAAAATTGCTCAAAAGCTCGCTTCGGATCCCTGCTGCCTTCGGTAGCGATTTGGTCATCCGCTAAAACTCGGGCGCTTGTCCCTATTACCTGAGACCATGGTTTACCAATAGGCTTCCATTGAATCCTTATTAGATAACAGTTTCGAAATAGATAGTATCGAAAAAAAATGAAGTATCCCCTTTATATTTGAATCCCAGTTACATATGAACAACACTATACGTGGTGCACATAATATTTGCTTTTACGTTATTTCCTATGTTTATTTTGTTTATCCCCGATCAACCATAAAAATGATAACAATTTCACGCTAAATATTATAATATGCTATGACCGGCTACGTCTGTTGCATGAGACAATTTTTTGTGGTTATATATAATTCATGGTTTGTAAGCATGATCATAGTACCGCCTTAATAAAGCTCTCTTTGGCGACTTTTGAATTTTTGTCACCATTTTAGATTTAATCCCTTGTAAAAATAAGACTTAATACCTTGTAACAATATGGTATGAGCGCTATTTCTGCCATATTTTTGACAACTAAACTTTTAATGGTTATATGTATTTCCCATTAAACATATTTTTATTTTCATTTATTTATTTAAATATTGATGAAATTTGAACTTCAATTTGGTCTAGTGTTGTACAGGCTGTATACTATATGTTTGTGTTTGTGAAAGAAAATTTTAAAAAAAATTCAAAACTGCAATTTTTAATCCCACTTTAAAAAAAACATGTGACTTAATCAGTAGCACATTAAAAAAAAAAATTTCCAAACGGTTTCCATACAATCTCCTTCTCTTGCCACCTAAAATACATACATTAGTTAATTTTAAAAAATCTAATTGTCCGATCGATAAGCTGTTTAATCCGTTGGATTCACAAAAATTGCATCTTTCATTTGGTATCTTATTTGTAATGATACGACTGATATTTCTAATTTTTTAAATTTACTTTCCTCATTTTAAATAAGTGTAATTTTTATTGTTCACGTTTTTTTTTTTTTTTTTTTTTTTTTTCTGTCGAAAAAATAATGATAATTTTTTTGGCAACAATTAAATTAAGGAATAAAATTAAATATTTTAAATAAATATAATTTTTATTGTTTACGTTTTTTTTTTTTTTTTTTTTTTCTGTCCAAAAAATAATGATAATTTTTTTTGGCAACAATTAAATTAAGGATTAAAATTAAATGGCCAATTTATCAGTAATTAGAAGGTTTTTATTTTAACATTTTAATTAATTAAAATAAAACTAAAACAAAATTCGAAAATCGGGCTTCGAGGTGCATCAGGAGAGGTCATTACGAACCACCATGCAAATTTTTGTAGCTCAGCCATCAGCCGTTTTCTTAAAAAGCTCTGGAAACCATACACAATGACACACACACAAACATCTTATTTTATTATATGTATAGAAGAAGATTGGAGTTGTGGGGGTGTAGGAATGTATCTAAGAAGACGAAGCTTCACATTTCAAATATCCTCATATGAAATGGGAATATAATATGGTGTCTGAACTTAAAAACTTCTTCACACCCCATAAATCAATTAAAGCATTATCAGTTTCGAAAGGTGGTGGCCTTTCTTCTTCAGGTGGAGGCAAAAACAAAATTGGTGTACAATCAATATCTAAACTTAAAACTTCTTTACACACCATAAAATTAATGAAAGCACTTCTTACAAAAAGACGTGGTATGCCTTCTTCATTTGTACCTTGTAGCCTTATGGTAGTAGTTTTTTGCACCTGAGGTAAAAAAGGTATGTGCTCTCGAAACCGGTAATGTTTTACTCTTGTCTCCAAAGTAGCACGTGTTTTGTGCCTGAAGAAGAAATGTCATGTCCTTTCGAAACCATTAGTGCTTTCATTGATTTTATGGTGTGATGAGAACTTTTTAAGTTGAAATATAGATTTCACATCAGTTATTTCATTTGTGGATCTTGCTTTTGTCTCCAAAGTAGTAGTGTGTGTTTTGCACCTGAAGAAAAAAAGCCAAGTACTTCCATATCCTGTTGTGCTTTCTTTAATTTTATGGTGTGTGAATAAGTGTTTAAATATTGATTGTACACCAGTTCTTTAATTGGTTATAAAGAGGTGTATTTGAAAGAGAGCATGAATTTCTGTTTTCACAGACAGTATTTATGAATGGAAGTCTCACTCTTTTCTGCCCCTTTCTTTTCCCGGTGTCTTCACATAAGTGTTAAGCTGCTGCAATTGCTTTCTTTTTTTCTTTTTCTTACTTTCATTACTCTACTTTCGTAGGTAATGGAAGTATTGTATTCGGTCAGAAAATTTGATATCGATTATTCATCTGATTTATATGTGTTAAACTTTCCTGATTCCAAAAAAGTAATTTTTGGCAATTGGTTAGTGTGTGTGTGAATGTATGTGGGGAATCTTCTGACTATCATATCTCCCAAATCTAATAAAGATAGAACTACGAAACTCCAAAATTGAGACAGGTATGGCGTACAAATATATATAATTTTTAATCTTTTGGTGAAAATTGGAACACCGGAAATACATATACTCTATACGTCCTTTCGTATGAATAAGTTGGTTAGTTGAGGAAAATTGACAGGTGTACTGTGTAAATAGCTTAATCCTGAGGTGTCTCAAGTGTGTTCTTTTAAAAACGGCTGCACGGATTTCTTTCTTTTTTTTTTAACTTGCCATATTAACCCATATTAGATATACTTTTATATGCAATCGTTCTCCGGTCAAAAATTGAGTACGCTTAATTTTGGTAAAAGTCGGTATCTCAAAAATGGTTCCAACGATTTTCTTGAAAATTGTTGAATAAACCCATTTTAGATAGCCTTTCTCATATTTATTGAAATTTTATTTTTCCGACTGAGTGAAAATAATGCCTGGACCGGGAATCGAACCCCGGATCATTGACTTACAAGGTCAATGCTCTACCACTGAGCTATCCAGGCCGACATCCCGGTCTGCATTACTCACTCAGACAACCTTTTAGGCAGAAACATCTCTGGTCTATCATTTAGATAGCTCAACAGAAAATAAGCCGCAGGTAAAGGAAAACACCATTAAACAATGGGAGAGAAATACAATTTTTTTTTATTAAAATCACACAATTAACTGTGGAAGAAAATCATATTTATTGTCGGCGTGGATAGCTCAGTGGTAGAGCATTGACCTTGTAAGTCAATGATCCGGGGTTCGATTCCCGGTCCAGGCATTATTTTCACTCAGTCGGAAAAATAAAATTTCAATAAATATGATTTTCTTCCACAGTTAATTGTGCGATTTAAAAAAAAAAAATTGCCTTTCTCATATGTTGCGTGATTATTACAGGTAAATTAACAGTAATCCTGATTAGGCTGATCAGTTTTAGATCTCGGAAATTAGTGTTTCAATAAATGGTTCTAACGATTTTTTTTCCTTTATTATTATTCATTTATTGTACTTATTTTTTTATCCTTTATTATTTTGTTGTTGTTGTTCATTTATTGTATTCATTTATTGTATTAATATTTATACATTTAATATATTTATTTAGTGATTAAATAATTAAAAATAAAATAAACAAAGACGTTTCTATTCCTCGTTTAATGAAAGGAAAAAAGAAAAGAAAAGACAAAACTGTCTTCCTTAATACAACACTTTTTTTAGAAACCTTCATAACCAAATATTTATTATTATATCTTAACTAATTTCGTTAAAGAAAATTATATATTTTTTATCTTTTGAAATAAATTTATTGTTTTTATGTGGCATATTTTATGTTTCTTCCTTTTTCTTCTTTTTTTTTTTTTTTTTTCTCGATCTACTTAAAGTATTCGATTAGGCATATTGAAAAGATAAAGCAATATATATTTTTTAAATGTTAATCAATACGTTTAAGAAAAGATTTTTTTTTAAATCTTTATTTTATACATGGCAAAAGATATTATTTCTCATGAGATGGCCTATTGGAATGTAAACTTATTGTTTAATTAAACGAATTGAAATATTTTCTTTATTCCCCTTATAAATATTGACATCGAATAAAAAAAATGCATGTGCTATCTATAAAAAAGATTATATGTAGTTTATTGTTATTGGTTCTTTTTATGAAATAATTCTTTTCTTTGTTTTTTATTAATTTTGTTAGAATAAAACGTCATGAATAAAAAAAAAATTATACAGAAAAATGCAGCGAAGAACTAGTATAAATGGTAATGAATAAAAACTTTTGAAAAAAAAGTTTCGTTGATATTTTTCTGCTGCTTATTTTTAATTCTTAAATTTTTCATTTGATGAAGAATCTCTTATTATTTTTGACTGAAGACTATAGCAGAGAATTTCTCCGATATATTGTGTTTATTTACAAAGCTTACACACACATATATACATATATATATATCAGCATATATAGTTACGCTCATCAGTGTTTGACTCTGTCACGATTTAGGTTTTAGAGATTTCCTTGGATTCTGTGTGTGAACGCAAGTTGCCACCTACTTTTCATACTATAGTTAAATTTAAAAAATCTAAATGTCCGATCGATAATCTGTTTAATCCGACGGATTCAGAAAAATCGCCCTTTTATTTGGTACCTTATTTGTAACGAATTTTTGAGTAGATTTTTTTAAAACTAATTAAAATATGAAAATAACAGCTTTAAAATAGACATTTAAATTTTTAGTTGTTGCCACTTTTTTTTTCCCCAGCATAAAATGAAATATGCTTTCACGTTAATATAAATATACATATATATATATAATTTGTTCATGCATATGAAGAAATGACTTCGAGATAAATAAAGTGCGAAAAATTCGCATGGGCTTGCTTGCTAGGAAATGATTTATTTGAAGTGAGAAATAAAAAAAAAAAAAAATGAAATGATCATTTTTCAAAGGGCACCTTAGTCGCCCTACAACTAACTAGTATATATATATATATTTACTAGCTGACCCGACAAACGTTGTTTTGTCGTATAAATTATTTCTAGAGAATATTTTGCTAGAAAAAAATAACTAACTTACTGTAAGTGTGTTAGGATGTGGTATATAAGTGGAAGATGTATGGAGCGCTGTGAACGGTGAAAGAATATAAAAATAACAAAACACCAATCATTTATTTTTTTAATTTATTAAAATTGATTCTTTAAATTATATACATATCGCTACTTATAACAATATTACTAAAAAACAATATCATTCCCTTAATGAAACAGAGTGTACAATATTTTTTGTTATCCCATCTTTCGCCAATACAAACAAACAAACTATCTAAGACAGACCATGGTGTGGGTGCCGCATTTTGCGCCTTTTGTTGACGGGGTCTTGGTTCATCAGTGGTCCTGTAGGCTTGGGGACTGTAACACTGTTTTCCAGGCTGAGATTTTCTCTATCAGCCAAGCAATTTCTTGGTCAATTTCTTATTTTACCAATTCGAAAATTTTTATCTACAGTGACAGTCTCTCAGGTCTTCAGGCTCTGGCTCGCCACAGGAGTAACCATCCTATTATTCAGAAAATCAAATTAGATCTCCTGTCTAAGCCCGAGACTTTCTCTTTAGCTCATGTCTCCGCTCACAGGGGTGTCGCGGGCAATGAAATGGCAGATCTCTTAGCAAAAACTGCCACTAAAAAGGAAGCAGTGGATTTCGTTCTGGCCCTCCCCCCCCTCTTACATCAAAAGATGTCTTAAAGCACGACTAAAGAAAGAATGGCAGCTATACTGGGATACATCTCCTAAAGGTAGATTTACGTTTAACCTCCTCCCAAAAGTGTCAAATTATAACTTTGACCTTTCCCCAGCCATAACAGCCTTCTTAACGGGCCATGGCCCGTTCAAATCACATCTCTTCAAGTTTCATTGCTCGCGCACTCCACAATGTGAGTGCGGCGCTGAGGGTAATGCAAATCATTACTTTTTCTCATGCCCACTAACTCTTGATTGGCGTATCCTTAACCCACCTAATAAACCTAACGACTGGCTTTTTAATATCGTTACCCGGCTTCCCCTACGTCAGAAACTAACCAGAATCTATAACTTCTTAATGCATCTTTCCAATTTGACCAACTAATTTTTCAATCTTCCAAGGCAGTTACCAACTTTTCTCTTGGAGGACCATACAATTTTTCTTCACAAGCTTTTCCATGCGAGGGATCAAGGCTCCGTTCTTCTTTTCATATTCTTGTTCCTTGTCGCCCTCTGTCGTGTGAAAGCTCCGCTTTGGCGACCTCTGTAACCTTTTTTTTTTTTTTTTCTGTTTATGCAATAAACAACGGAGGAGGTTTAACCTTTAGACACGGGCTCTTTTGAATCACCACAGTGCCATCGGAGCCCCTCTCTAAAGGTTGAAATCGCTCAAAACCGCTGCATAGTGGTGAGCGGCCACCTTCCGTCTTAGAATCTTAGAATCTTAGAATACAAACAAACTGGATGGTTTGCCCACTCGAGAGCCGTGTGAAAAACATGATGTGCTCAAATCTAAGCCACAGACAGACATCGTTTGGCCCTGAGACTTATTGATAGTCATTGCAAATGCCAATCTAATTGGAAATTGAGGGCGTTTCAATTGAATTGGCACATCTATGGGTATAATAGGGATTCTCAGTAGTAATATATTTTCACCTCGGAATTTGTCATTTAAAATGATGGCTTCGATAACATTTTTCATTAATTTTTTTATGACTAATCGCGTGCCGTTGCACAACCGTGGTGGGTTCAAATTACGAAGCAAAATAACCGGAGATCCAACCTTCAGTTGTACACTGCGCCTGGGTTATTTTGAATATTTAGTGGCAGTTTAAATAATGAATGAGCTGTTCTGTCTCCATTCAATAAATTTGCCGCAATGCCAGATGATGCAACAGCCAATGCGATGCCATTATTTGGTCGTATTTCGGCGTGAATTAGCGAAATAAGGAATGTTTTGCCAGTTCCACCTGGAGCACCCCCCCCCTCAAAAAAAAAAAAAATATCCACCTTGTCCTGCCAAAACTGCGAGCATGATGCGGTCATAAATGGTTCTTTGTTCTTCATTCATTAGTGGGACATTGCGAGCAACAATCGCTGCCATTTCTACAGTATTGTATTGTAGTTCACGATTCAATTCAGTGCTTATTAAATCAGATGCATTTCGATTTGTTGAATGCATACCGAAATGACTGAGCGGTAAGTTGGCAATGATAATGCAAAGATCTTCAATAGCAATCAATGCTTCATTGTACATAGCGTCACTGAATACTATCGTTAGATCGTTGCACCGTGAACGATGTTGATGCAATATATCATCAGTCATTGAATCTTTCTGATTATCCCATAATGTCTCTGCTCGGGCCGGGAAACATGTAGTCAACACTATAGCGAATAGTAGACGAATTTGTTTTGCTGTACATTTCAGTCCTACTTCAGCAAGCATACACTCCCACTGGTTGTCGTCTTCCAGCAAGCCGAGTGCAAGGCATGCATCTTTATACGTTGGATACTGTTGTCCATTCACTTTACGTAAATCTTGAAATGACAAAGGGCCGAATTAAATTTTATTTATAAATTCCAATTCCCTTCAACCAAATCCTCTCTTCCTGAGCTTCAAAAATGGGGTATCTATAATGTCCCTTGTAATAACTGTGATTTATCTTATATTGGTCAAACTAAAAGAAATCTTGAATGTCGTTTACGTGAACATTCTCGGTATGTTGTTAATCAAGAAATTTCTAAATCTTCTATTGCGAAGCGCAGTTGGGAATTTGATCATAGTTTTAATTTTAAGAGTGCCAAAATTATCTTTCATGCCAAACACATTTCCGAACTGGATTTTTTAGAAAATTTAGCTATTTACCTTAATCGTGATAAAATTGTCAATGAAAAATCTGATTCCACTTTGCTGTCTACAGCCTGGAAAAATTTGTTTAATTCAATTAAATAATTTCCTTCATTATGTTTATAACATCATATTAGTTATAATAAAATAATTCTAATTTAAATAAAAATAATAATAATTAATGGATAAATTTTATTAAATTTATTTATTAGTTTAATATTATTGAAAAAATAATAATAATAATTGTTTACTCCTTTCCTCTCTCCTCATTATGTGGTGTGTGTGTACGTGTGTTCCTCTCTGATTGGTCCTGTCCTGCATGTTGCTTCCTATTGGTTGTTTGTGTTGCTCCTCCCCCTCTGGATTTTGTCCTGCTTTCAGTCTTGCTTTTGCCTCCAAGGCAGTTGCACGTGTTTGCACCTGATGAAGAAAGACTACGCCCTTTCGAAACCGGGTGTGCTGATTTAAAATTTATGGTGTGTGAAGAAGTTTGAATTTCTTGCTATTAATATGAGCATTGAATGTTTTGCTCAGCAGAGGCGAATATGGGACCACCCAACGGTTATCAATGTCAATATCTATGTTGTTGACATAGATGACCGCCATAGATGATAAGGTTATCCGCCATTATCGGGATTTCTTCGACGATATATTGGATATCCCTCAACATTTGTGATCGTGAAATTTTTCGGAAAAATTTAATACATTTTCCATCTGCACAAATAATCATGGCCTAAAAATTCATTTTTCATTTTAACATAAAATAACTCCGTCGGATATTGATGAATTTTTTAAAAGAATATACCATTTTAACTAATTTTAACATTTTAACAATATTAACGTTGAAAAAATATTTTAAACACTTCGTAAGATACGGTTAAAAATTCATTTTTCATTTCAACATTAAATAAATTCTGACATCGTGTTTACGACAACTCACGCCATCTAGGTGGAAAAGTTATTGAAAGAGTTGGTTAAAAATTAATTAAGAAAGAACTAATTAAGTTACAACTTTCATTTGTAAATCTAAACCATTCTCGAATCCACCTGAAGACACACAAAAAATTTCATTAAACTCAGTCCAGCCGTTTAGGAGGAGTTCAGTGACATACACACGCACAAAAGAAATATATATATATAAAGATGTATCATTCATTTAAGATTTTCTTTAATAGCTTTGTAAACTATGATAAATATTTCGGTGATTTTATTGTTTATTTACTAACTTTATAGAACACAGTATACAAACTCACAATTTTACCGATAAAAATACATTAGAAAATCATCGAGTAAGTGTGTGTGTTTAAGTGCGTGTATAATAATAAAATTTATAATTATTACACTTAAACTATTTCTTTATTTTAGAAATTTAATATAGATTAATAAAGTTACTTTTATTTGATTGTAGCATAACACAAAAATGTAATTTTTTTCTACCACTTTTTCCAAACACAAACATTTATTGTATATTTATATAATTTTTATGCGATTAAAAAGGATAGTGATAATTGTCAGAAAATTGTAATAGCACAAAAAATGGAAATATCATACCTCATAAAAGTTTAGAAATCACTCTAAGGTGTACATTAGAAAGAACTTTTTAAAATTACCCCACGCTAAACACACACACACACACACAAAAGAAATCCAGCCCTGATACTATTCCTTACGATTCTTATATAAAATGACCTTCTTAATCCGAATATGACCACCATTTTGTCCCATCACCCACCGTTTTCTCGAGACGTCACCTCCTCCCCAAATTTTTATCACTCTCCTGTAACTTTATGGCCATGAATGGATCATATTTATGAGACTTTAATTTTTTAAATAATAACAGCTTCATGCTTTTGTGAGGAAAGTTTTCAATTTATATATATATATATATATATCATTTACAAGATTTCTCTTGACTAGTTCTTTGACAACATTCATATCTTCTTTTCTCCAATTTCCTCGTGTGATATACTCTATACTCTTTTATGTGCACAATTCAAAACTTTTTTTTTCATTATTCAGTTAGGACCTTCAAACACCTTGTACAAACTGCTATCATAAATAGATATTTCGAGTTAAACGTTATTGTTTTATTGAACAAAGGATTAATTTTTAATGAAAAATAACAAAAAACAACCTTTCATTATATTGTTTAGTCAGACTTTTGAGTTTTGTAAAAAAGAAAAAAGAAAGAAAAAGGAAATGAAATGCATTTTGTATCTGTACATCACCACCAAAATCAGTTTTTATGCAAAGTTTTTTTTTTTTTTTTCCTTTTTTAATATATAAGCTAACAAATATGTAAAATCTTCCTATTACAAAGATTTTAGTAAACTATTTTCTATAAAAGTTAATTATGCTTTGTACAAGAAAAATTATTCAGTTTCTTACAATTACAATCTGAAATGAGGAAGATAAATGATAAATATTTCTTTCGTGGTCAGATAAATTAAAATAAAAAACAAAACAATTTTCTCATTGAAAAAAGAAAACAGTTATATAAATGTCTTCTTCAAGCTGATAGATTTTTTTTCTAGAAATCTCATAAGCAAATATTTATTATAATATTCCTAGATTATTCTATTGAAAAACATTGTAGTTTTTTTTTTTTTTTTTTTTTTTTTTTTCCCGTAAGAATTTGTTGTTTTTATTTAATATATTAATGTACTTCATATTTATTTAGGGATAGAATAATTAAAAATAGAATAAACAAAGGCATTTCTAACCATTGTTTCATCAATGAAAAAAAACAGAAAAACGTTTTCTATAAAACCTTGATAACCTTCAATGAGAAGCTTTAATAAGTAAATATTTATTATATCTTAAATAATTTTGCTGAAGAAAATTATAATTTTTTTCTTTTGAAGGAAATTTGTCGTTTTTTATGCGACATACATTAGGCATTTTTCAATCTGCTTAAAGTATTCAATTATGGATATTGTAAGCATAAGACAATATATATATATTTTAAACGTTAATCAATACATTCATTAAATGATTTTTTAAATATTTTAATTGAATTTAATATACTGCATATGATGTTATTTCTTGTGCGGAAATATGTTGGAATGTAAACTCATTGTTTAATTAAATGAATTTAATTATTTCATTTATTCCTCTTAAAAATAGGGACATCGAAGAAATAATCTTGTGTGTCACTCACACGACTTTATCTTACCCTGAAATTTAATACTATAAATACAGGTTGCAGATTAAGAGGTAAGATAATGAGTACTGTTACACAAACCTATGCTAAAACAATACAAATTAGGCTTCGGAACAGCTTTACTTGACAAATAATTCTGTGTGAAGGGGGCTAAGGCCCACCTCAACCCCCTTTTCAATACTGTGCCAAGATTTAAATAGAATTGAAATATGTTATTGAATTCAAAAGTTCATTTAAAATTATGCAGACAACTTTCACACCAACATTCCTTGAAACTTATCAATCTTGGTCAAACTTTTCTAATAACAAACGTATTAACTTCAATATGTAACATCTGGATCGCCTAAAATTATTTATTTTTAATTTACTCTAACAGACACAGACAAAGATCAAACATTAAAAACTCGACTTCGATATTCAGTAACCCTCAAATCGTGTAAATATACAAAAAATCAAGAGATGAATATTTAACTTAAAAAAATTTATTATTACCATATGACTATGAGGAATTAATTTCAATTCCTGTGTACCTTTCCTTTACATGGTAAAATATTTCAGAAAAGCACTTCCAATAACAATGAAAAAGAACGTTATGACTTAAAAATTGGCAGCTCTGCATGTCTTCTGAAAGTTATGAACAAGTCAAATGGAAGACATAATTATAATCCTATATTAATAACAACCGGCACAACCTGAAGTATACTTCCATCAATTTTCAAGTATTGTCGCATTATAATTTAGTTTGTAGCCTTGTAAACGAACAATGAATGATTTAATTAAGATTCAAAACTATTAAAAGTTTAAAATTAGAAAAATGATTATTATATTAACAATTACACAAATGAATGATTTCTATACCATATTCTACATGAAACATGTTTTTACGTACTTAAAAAATATATATTCGTTTCATTTGGTTTAGTGCAGTCCATAGATGTTAAACTTTATTTACCTGCAATTTCCCCCTTAGACGTAATGTATTTGAATTCTCTTGGGTGTCCCTGTACACTACATAATCTCAACGAAAAGTTTATTGTAGCATTTCTATATCATACACATTTAGAATGCCAAGTTTGGACTTTCTGCTATAATTTGTATTTGAGATAAGCTGATAACAGACAGACACACAGACACACACAGAACAACCGTTAAAAACATGTTTTTTGGATTCAGGGAACTTCAAATCGTGTAGTATAACAGATACTCAGTTTAGAAAATTTGATCCAAAAGCAATACTTTCTCTACGTTATGGAAATATAATGTAAAATGTGCATGTGTTATCAATAAAAACAATTATATATGTATGTTACTGTTATTGGCTTTTTCTTGAAATAAGCTATTTCATTGTTTTTCAATAGTTTTGATCGAATTAAAAGGAATGAATAAATTATCACAGAAATATACACCAGAAAACTGGTGTAAATGATAATGGATAAAACATTTTTAAACGAAATAGAAAATTTCGATGGTTTTTTTTATGTTTGCTTATTCTTATTTTTTTTTTTTTTTTTTCAATTTGATGAAGAACGCAAGTTTCTCGGAGGTAACGTGTTTGAGATATATATATTATAGATTTTAAAACTATGATAAATATTTAGATGATTTTGTTGTAAATGTTATAGAACGCAGTATACCAACTAACAATTTTGCCTATAAAATTATATATGCAAATGATTGAAAAGGTTGTATATGTGTGTGTGTTTATGTCTAAATAACAAAAATTTAAAATTTTTACTATTAAACTATTTTTTCTTTTCCAATTTCAGTAATTTCATGTATAGAAGTAAACATTTCTGTTTCTTTTTGTGCCATAACCCACAGATGAAAGTTTGCTTTTATTCTCACTACTTTTTCTATACAAAAATACCAAGCAATCCAAAAGTGAGAGAAAAAATTAAAAATATATTATTCAGAAGGTATTGACTGTAGCTCTAAGCTGTTTCCACTAACATGTTCAAAAAAGCACTTTTTTTCCTTTATATATATATATAAAGGAGAGAGAGAGAGAGAGAGAGAGAGAGTGTTCCAAACGTTTCACCGCCCCCCCTCCTAACTCGAAAATGAGACGGAATTCTGAAAAATGGCAAAACACTACGTGTTGAATGACTTCGAGAGGGCCCTCTTTTGGGGAAAAAAGTTTGCGCTCTGAGGGGTAGGGGGTAGGGGGCGTTAGCGTGTGCAACTTTAAAATTTCGAACAGGAAAGTATATCCTGTGATACATCCCTGGTAACGTCTCTTAAAAACAATGAATGTGATATAAATAGTTTTTACTAGTTTTTAGCTCTACGATGATTGTTAAAGGATATACATAAGTTTTTAGACTTTTGAAATGTGGATTTTATACTTATGTATCCCCTTTAATAATCATTGAAGGACAAAACTATTTATATCAAATTCATTGTCTTGAAAAGACGCGTCCAGGGATGAATCACTAGATATACTTTGTCCAAAAATGTTTGGGCCTGGACAAGGCGGTGGTATAGGAATGTTGCTAGTGAGGGCAACTTTAAATTTCAAACAGGAAAGTATGTATTGTGATACATCTCCTCTGAATATGCTGTAATCCTTTGGAGACGCGACAATATTGTCAAAATTATTTTTCCATTTTCCAGTTTTTTTAAAATAAATAAAAGAGCTTTTCCATGAACTGATAGAAGAGTTCAATGATGTTTCGACTGCAGCTACTGGGTATTATCTTGAAAAATATAAAAGGATGCCAACATATCTCGACATTTTATTCCAAACTTCGTATAGTCGTTCATATATGTATATTCTTCCATTTCTAATTACACAGCGTCCAATGACCACTTTCCCCTTTTTAGATGTTTAAAAAATAATCTGTATTTTTAACAATAAATTATGTATATTCTAACATTGTAGTTTGTGGGACTAATATTTTGTTCTACTGGGCTTGCACCCCCATTTTATATCATGTTATATTGCAGTTTAAGATCTAATTTTGGCAATTATCTAGAGGCAATGGAGAAAGACAATTATGGTCCATCCATTATTTTGTTGGACCATAGGTCCAACAAAAAAGAATAACACACACACACACACACATATATATATATACACACACACAGAGGGAGACACAAATTATCCACGATACTTTGTAACAGTTCTTAGTAAGTTTAAAAGAAAGAATTGTGAAGGGATTTTGTATCTATTTATAATGTTAAATGTCCAACTGCAGGTTGGTTTTATATGCAATCAACTTTGTTAATGAAATTTTTAATTATGAGAAATTTTTAGTACAGTACAAATATAAAAATATTTAAAAATGTTTATTAAAATATTTACAGATATATTAATATTAAATGAAGATCAAATTCTTATTATAATTTAAAGACAGAATAAATAGATGTATTGATTTAATTTAATCAATTATAATAATGTTTGTGTTAATTTCGTCACAAAAGAGCATCAACAAAACGTACCATTCAAGTTTATATTATATTAATTATAAAAGCAATGTTTGAAATAAATATCACATATTTGGAATATAAAATGGTATTCCACTAATTATATTTATATATTACAAAAAGAATAATAAATCTGAGATCAGTAATCTTAAACATGAGCTGATGGTGTTACAAAGCTAGAGCAGTTGGAATAGTTCCTTACATAAGGCCAGCAATAGCAGCAGAACAACTAAACTCTCCAGTTGAAACGGGTGAAACCGGAATGGCTCTCTGTTTACATCTACCGGCGAAGGTAGAAGGAAGTTCTGATGTTCTGATCGTTATGTCGCTACTGTACGAGTAATATTCGAATTTACTTCAATTTTTGGGCCCTCTGTATATAATTTGTTCCTATAGGATGTAAATAGTTATGTTCAGTAATATCTGTTGATCGTAAAATGTGAAGTGTGTGCAGTTTCATTAAAAATATTGAAATTATTTTATCGTTCTATGTTTCGTTTTCAAGACTCCAGCCTGATTTATTTATTGGAAAAATGAAAGGAAAATCAACAGATGAATGATTTTTGTTATAGTTTTAATAAGATATACAGACCAACATATTTATTTAAAATTTGTATTATTCAGAAGAAATAGAAAAGTCACAACACATGTGTAAACGTTTATAAACTAGTATGTTGTGGACACCACAAGACTTTCTTCTATATTTACCTATACATATTCAATCAGTAACAATATTAAAAAAACTGTACCACTTTTTTTCTACATTTTTTTTTTTTTTTTTTTTTTGTTAAACGGAATACATATTCAATCAGTAACAATATAAAAAAAATCGATAACTTTGTTTTGAATTATCACAGATTTATAGTTCAACCATTCATTTTAAAGGTATTGACGAGATCTTTCTAAAGATACCTATCTTCAAAATTTACCCCCCCAGGGGGGTAGCGATGACCCCACATGCATAGAAATTTTTTCCTAGTTAACTATTACTATTATCAATAACTCATATTAATTCTACAATCACAAGTTAAAAATAACTCATTATGTACATTTATACGAAATTTTGTCCTATACTGCCATGTTAAAAATTTAGAAAACATGAGATCACAGCGTCACCTGTTGAGCGATTGATCCCCAAATGTAATCAGCACCAGTTTATGTCAGGGGCCAACTAAAAACCAAGTTTGGTTAAATTTCGTGAAAAAAAAAATACGATTTTTTTTCTGTTTTTTTTTTCGTTAAAAGTAAAAAAAAATCGATAACTTTGTTTTAAATTATCACAGATTTATGGTTCAACCATTCGTTTTAAAGGTATTGACGAGACCTTTCGAAAGATACCCATCTTGAAACTTTGCACCCCGGGGAGGGGGGGGGGGAACCGATGCCCCCACATGCACAATTTTTTTTCCTAGTTACCTACTATTATCAATAATTCATTTTAATTTTACAATCATAAATTTAAAATAACTCTCATTATGCCCATTTATACGAAATTTTGTCCTGTGCTACCATATTAAAAATTTGCATAAAATGCGATCACAGCGCCACCTGTTGAGCTATTGATCCCCAAATCTAATCAGCAAAAGTTCATGTCAGGGTGCAACTAAATACCAAGTTAGGTTAAATTTCATTCATTGGTTCGTGAGATACAACGTCCACAAAAAAATGATACAGACAGACAGACAAACATTTTCTAAAAACTATTAATTGGTGTTCTGGACATCCCAAAACATGTAAATCCATCAAAAAACGGAGGTCGAAAATTTTCGCTAATCCAATATTTTCTCTATATTACATATAGATGAAAGTAAAAATAATGACAATGTAATTTAAAAATATAGTTGAAATTTAAATTTATGTGTATTAACGTACAATCAGTTAAAAAACACATATTCTTCTATAACATTTAGAAAATTTTTCATATTTTCTGAACGTTCAACACTTGATTCATTAATTGAATACTAAACAATATATATAATATTAAACCATCGAGAAAACGTTTGCATTATTCTAAAAGAATAAATACGAATATTGAAATTAAAATGAATTATTTTGTTTTCTTTTATGTTCATGTTATTTAGTGCATATGTGCTACTAATTTACTTTTATTATTTTTAACGAAATCCTGCATATAATCGAATAATACGCACTCACACGAATATGTACTATATTCTATTAATAATTTATCTAGTAAAAGTTTATATGGTGTTAAAATTTAATCGCAATAATGCTTTTCTGTTAAGGATAAATTAAAAAAATTCCTAGTGAAATTTACAATAGGTATGAATAAAATGAAATTAAGACCAATATCGTGTTATTACACTTGCAAATAACTGTAAATTATGAAGATTAGTAATTAGTAGAACGCCATTATACCTAATTGTATTGCACCCAGTTTCTGTTGACATTTCAAAAGCCCATCACTCAGATGCTTGTGGTTTAACTATGAACTGGAAGTGCAAATAATCATCATAATTGTATAATTGATGTTAAACAGATATTAAAATGAATACAAATCCAGGAAATGTGGCATTACGCAAGAAAAAGGAACAAATATTGTTTGCGATTCTAATTGCTTTAATGGAATGCATTAGCATATTTAGATTCAAATTTGTATTACGCACACGTAAATCCTTAAATTCAGTATTCTACATTATTTAGAATACATTTTATGCACAGATTGTTAAAATTTTCTTTTCAAAATAACATGGTTACATATCGGAATAATATTCTGAAAATACGAAATCGAAAGCATACTTCTATAATTACCTTTTAATGTTTAGTCAGGGTTTATATCTTATTAGGAAATATTAAGCATGCCTAATGGAAATGCACTTGTTTATTGTTTTAAATACTTTAGTTATTTTTATTTATTTATTTATTTTTCATGTGTGTGTGTGTGTGCTGTAAAATTTTGATTCTTATTTTTCAGAAGTTTGTATTTTTATCACGTACTCAAAAAATTATTCTTGAATTATAATGAAATATAATTCAAGAATAATGTAAGAGGCCATGAGTATGTGTTGCTATAATGAAAGTAGTATTGGTTTCTCATATATGTAAGTATAAAAGGTGGAGATTTGGAAAAAGCTGGAATGGAACTGAAGAATTACTGAACTGTAAGACAATGAATTTAACACGAATCAGAAGGCCAGCCATAAGATTGGATATCAAAGGATTTAGATGACCACATGATTGAAATTCATATCTTCTGTCGACGATGCCTTTATGAATTTTCATGTTATGTGCTTGTTTTATACGTAAGAAAATACATTTAATTAATAAATTATTTTCGAATATTTGTTTAGATATAGGGCAAATTGCCTAAATTCGGAAGTGACCAAATGTTTATTGCTAGTGACTGCATATCAAGAACATTCATTGATTTTTTTTTATTATTAATAAATTCTACAACACATTTGAATTGATTTGACTTTTCAATTATTAAATCACGCTTAAATTGTCCATAGATCATAATGTACCAGAATAATTTTATCTGTTTCTCTTAAATAACTTTTATAGACATTCCCACCTATGACCAATATTAAGGTATTCATAGCACTACACTATTTGGGAAAGTTACAAACTGAAATAACAGGTATAAAAACGCCATAATCTTATTTTGAAGATTTTAAATTCAGAAAGTAATCTTCTAAAATTTCTTTCAAAATATATTAATTTGAACTATTTTAAAGCTATGACATTCAAAATCTCTTACATCAATTCTCTTTTTTTCTTTTTTTTTTCTTTTGTCATATTAATTGGAAATAATGTTTTATCATATAATTTTCATATAAAGAAGTAGTATTTTCATCTATAGATATTCCATCTATAATTCATCAGAGTATTTTCATACTCTACTATAATGGAGTTATCAAATCTACTCTTACCTATTATTAATATGAAATGAGATATAATAGCCTTCATAATATGCTTTACATTAAATCGTTTTAAGACACTTTAAAATTATTAAGATGAACATAAAGTGAAAAGGCACACACCGAGAAAAAATATGCCACCTTCATTTAGAACAAAAAATGTTGTCATTTTCTGAATTCATAAACTGGAAATATAAATTTCTGAGTTGTGTATGTAAGGTAAATAAATAATCTAGAAAAAAGAAATGACCGATAATTTCTAGTGTATATTTTTCTAGTTGATGAAACAATTGTTTGATTATTATGAATTCTTTGTTTTGTAGTACGGGAAATTCGCGCTTGATTTCCCAGATTTAGAACGTAATACAAAATTATAGCTACTTAAATTCGCCTGTTGTATTAGCATTCATTTTCAAAGATTTTTAAATGAGATTGTCCATGATAATATAGGAAAACGCACTAGAATTCTGACAGGGGTCTTTAGAATTCGCTAACAAAGGTAACTGGAATTTAAAAAGGGAACATGCTACAATTTTTACTAGAACTACAATTTAGTTTCTAGATGGTCAGTCAGATTTTTTTTTTTTTTTTTTCACTAAAACTAAAATGTATGCGATTTTTTTTTTTTTCACTAAAACTAAAATGTATGCGAATTTTTTTTCTTTAAGTTTGATAACAAAAACTGCAAAATTTTGCGTCCCACTTGATAGTCTTCAAACACAGTAATAGTTGATTTAATTATGTTTTAACACACTGAAAAAAAAATATAACGTTTTTCTCTAGAATGAATAAGTGGCCATTTTCTAAATCCCTTAACTAGAAATATAGATTTCCGAGTTATACGCATAAGGCACTCTAACAAACTGAACGGACGAAATGATCGATAATTTCTAGTTTACACATTTCTAGGTGAAACAATATTCTGAATGTTTTGTAATGCGAGAAATTCTCGCTTGATTTTCAAGAATTGGGTCATAAACCAAGATTATAGTTGCTGAAACCCGCCTCTTGTAGTCTCATTTATTTGCAGAGATTTTTAAATATCTTTGCTCTCAAGAATATAGACCAACGCTCTATATTTCTAATAGGGGCTTCTAGAACTCGCTTTCCAAGGGGACTAGAATTTATAAGGATGACATGGAACCATTTTTTTCTAGAGCCATAATTTAGATTCTAGATGTCAGTTACAGAATTTTTTCTCTGTGCACCTTCTTAACTTTAGCTTATTTATGAAATTATGGCGTGAAGGAATTTTTTTTTTTAAAGGGGCTATGCTATTTTTCAATAACTTAGAATGTACTTAAAATAAAAGTATATAAAACAATCTTCCGAAAATTTCTAGAAAGCTGTTTTAAGTTTCAAAAAGTAAATTTATGATTTTCTCTGTATATCGCATAAGCTAATTATATTTATATATATTTTAAATGTTTTTATAAATATCGTTTTATCTCATTTACTTCTTAAACTAATATTGTTGAAAAAGGAACATATAAAATAATTCAAACGATAACTCCCCCCGACAAAATTCCATATATGAAGTACAAAGCAATTTTATCTCATCTGGAAATTTTTTTAGTGAGAGTTTCCGAACACAATGGAAATCATTTAATTAAAAATATTATAAAAGAGAGAGTGTTGAAAATTTTGAAATCAATTAGTTACTCTTCTTTCTTAGAGGAAAAATTCAATTTTCTTCTTTTGTCTTCTTTAAGTAAAAAGCGCTTAATAAGCGCAGAACTTTTAATAGATGTTAGAAAAATGAATGAATTATTTTTTTTTTTTTTTTTTTTTTTTTACTCTGATTAATGGAAAAATGCTTCTGATCAGTTTTTTTCAAATATAAAAATATGGATATTTTAATTGAAACTAATTAATTTGTAATAATAGAAAAAAATACACTCTGCAAATAAAAAATATCTATTCGTTGATAAATATTTAATTAAAATTTTATTTTATTTTATTTTTATTTTATTTTTATAAAAATAATTTTTTTAATATAAAATATACTTTAATTGGAACTGTTTAATCTATAATATAAAAAAGAGTTTAATATTTTTAGTACATGCTTAATTTTATTTAAAAAACAAAAATGTGCAATCGTAGATAAGTTATCAAATAAAAAAATTTGTATTGCATTTTTTGAAAAGGAATAAATCTTTTTATAAATTCTTACGCAGGTATGCTTCTAATAACATTTTATTAAACATAAAAAATAGTGATATTTTATTCGAACTATTTTGAAATTAAAAAAAGAATTTTACAATTTTTATTATATTATTTCACTCTACAATTCAAACACATGCAATCTATGCTATAATATTATGGTACAAAATTAGGAAAAAAATGCTGGTGTTCTAAAATCGTTACACTTAGCAGCTATGCGTTTCGTTTAATTCTACAATTAATTAAATATTGATTTTACTTTATTTTAGCTCTTATAAACCGCAACATGGGATTATCAATGTAAATTTGTATTTCACCATAAAACAAAAATTTATTTTTTCATTTATTTCCTATATTGTCAAAAACCTTGAACTATTTATGATAATACGTCATACTCTGACGTATATAAATACGTCAGAGTTACCCACGCTCTCTTTTGACGTAATGCCATAAATAAATTCTTAATAAATAAAGAAACATTTGCTGCTCATTCTGTACGATGTTTACCTGCCTTCAGCATCTGTACAAAACAATAATCATAATTCTTATACATATTAGATTTCCGAATACATATGTCCTTATTTCGCATAGAAAAGTATTTTATAAAATTTAGGGGTCAACACATTTGCTCTAGATTAACTATATGTTTTATAAAAATGTAACAAAAGACATTTATATAATATATCGATGACAAAAAGTTGGAATAAAATTGAATTTTGTACATTTCAACACTTAAGTTCCTTCGAACCGCGGAGAACTTCCGGTTAAGTTTTACGACCTTTTTAATAGAATTTTTATAAGCACGAAAATAAATAAATAAATTAAAATAAATAAATTAAAAAGTAAGAAAAACAAATGCTAATCGAAAACCAAAATATGTGCCAGCTAGTCTCCTACTAACATTTCTTCGGTTATAGACTTTTTAAATATAACTGTACTTCAAAAAGGAGCATCACTTATATATTTTAAGAATGTTATTAAAAGGATATTTTACAACATATGGCTATATTTTTATTTACATAGGGAAGTTACAAAAGAAATATCAAACAAAATGTAAACTGTTAATGTTACAGTCAGTCAAAAATTTATGTGAACATGGAGCTTTTCTCAGAAAATCTTTGATAATGGATAAAACTGGGAAAAAAAATACTAGTAAGATTAATTTTTTAAGAACAAGAAAAAAAGTGTTAAGAAAAAAAAGAATTTTTAACAATTAATACTTTGATGACCTAGGTCTTTTACTTTCTTCTAAATAAATCATAGATCAGCTAACATCTTGTGAAATGACACAAAAATGTAGCCATATGTTAATTATAGACATTTTTTTCCTTCCCAACCAGCTGATTCATCTGCTTTTTACAAATTTACGAAAGTTTAAATATAGTGAATCTATTTTATATGCCGACCTTATTTTAGATAAACTCTAACAAGAACTATTAAAATCACAATTCGACTATAAATTTGATTTAAATGTAATAGTTTTTGTTAAAGATTGATATAAAGAGATAAATTTATTTCTTTTTCACAAGTTTCACAGCATTATCTTCCAGAATCATTGATATTTTTAAACTTATTTTTATTTATTTTTTATTTTTTTATTTTATTTATTTATGAAAATTTCTAAATAGAATGTCACTGGTAGATTTACAACTGGTTAATAAATTATTAGTTCCCCATCATACTATAGGTATGGAGAACTTAGGTAATCGTGAAAAATTTCGACCTCGGTCTTTTGACTTTCTTTATACGTTTTCAGGTGTGAGGAATCCGAAAATGACAAAATCTGTACGGTGTCTGTCTGTAGGGTGTCTGTTAGTGTGTTAGTCCGTTAATGTGTTAGTCCGTTAGTGTGTCAGTCCGTTAGTGTGTTAGTCTGTTAACACGATATCTCACGAACAAATGATCGCAGAGAGGTCAGATTAGTTTTAAAATATTACTTTCGATACTGGCAAGAACCCTATTCATTTGCAACATTCGAATTAAAAAACTTCGTAAGTTATGAGAAATTTACGATTTTCTTAACATGGGAGAATAGGACAAAATTTCACTTAAACGTGCAGTAAATGGAAACTTTTTACTGTAAAAATATCAGACCAGTTTTAAAATATCTGTTTTGATGTCGGAAGGAACATCAGTAACTATAAATATGCTAATTTGAAAATTTCGCAAGTTATTGGAAATTTACGAATTTCTTAACATGGCAGAATACAGCAAAATTTCACATAAACGTCAATCTTGAGGGATATTTTCATCGTAAAGATGTCAAACCACTTTCGAAATATTATTTAGGATACTGGCATGAATATCATAGACTATGATTTTTCCAATTTAAAAAATTCGTAAGTTATTTGGAATTTACGATTTACTTAACATGTCAGAATAAGGCAAAATTGAGCATAAACTTCCATTTTGAGGATCATAAATACATTAGACAACTTCAAAATTACATTTATGATATTTGTTTGAACATGATTGAATACAAATATTCTAATAGGAAAATTTCGTAAATTATTCGTAATTTACGATTTTATCAACATAGCGAAATCGTAAATTTTTCATATAAATATGAATTTTGAGAATTATTGCATTGGAAATAGTAGCATGAAAACTAAACAGAATTGTCCCTGATAAAATAAATTAATAGATTAAAATAAATATATCGAAGTGAATGGTGGATAGCCTATTAGGCGGGGATTTCATTCTGTCACAGTATCAAGCTTTGGTCAAATTCATTTCTTTTAACATTATTATAATATGTCTCGCACTAGAAATTTATGAGAACATAAATATGATGGGGAACTGAGCAGAGTCCACCTACGCCAACTAGTTTTTTCTTCTTACAGTAAAACTAGTTTTTTAGCAATAATAGCAGAAAAAAAATCAGTATTTTATTCAATATTACTTACATAGTCAACATATATTTTTATTAACCAGTAAATCCTACAACGTCAGAAACGCCAATGAAAAATATTAAATAATAAAAAAAATAATTTCAATATTTTTTATTCATTCTCAAAGATCTTTTGAAAAAGGTTTCGTGTTCACATAATTTTTTTACTCACTTTACATGAAAATGCATTGAAACGATGTCCACAATTAACATGCAGTTATTTGTCTGTTTTTAATTTTACTTTTACGGCGATCACGTGATTTTGGATACTAAGGGAAAGTATATTTTATTATTTTTCGAAAACAAAGTTCCGATTACGTATTAAAATGAAACTATATATATATATATATACACACACACACATATATATATATATGTACACACTTTAAATCAATTGATAAAGTTTTTGATTAGCATTATTATTAGGATATATTTAAGCTAAAATTAGAAAATAAAAAGTTCGTTTTATTTAAGTTATTTTGTGTTTTAATGCCAGAATTAGTTTTTAATAATAAAAATGACCATATAAAAAATTAAAAGTTCGTATATTTTGAAAAAAAAAAAATCGTGATAAAACGTTTTTAATCTAAAATAATTATAAAAACGCATTACGCATTTTTTTTTTCTTTTTAAGTAATAAGTGTAAATTATTTTTAAGTATAAAATTATATTGATAGTTTCTTCCATTAAAAACATTTAGTTTATTAAAAAAAAAATATGTATATTCATACTAAATAAGAAATTGTGTGTAATAATGTTTATTTATTCATTTTTTTTAATCATTATTTAATTTTTAACTTCACATGCTTAAAAATAAATCAATAAATAAAAATGGTGCTGGGAGAGAGAGACAGAGAGTATCCAGGGAAGCGACTTTGAAAATTGTTTGAGATTTGTTAGCTAGCTGGCAAGATCTCTTCAACACAAACATTTTTATTTAGTATATTTTGTCTTACGATTTCATTTTTTATATCTTATTAAACATACTGAAAGTAGTCTTGCCGTCTTCCCTGTATTTAAGGAACACACAAAAAATTTCCAATATACTCATTGAAACTCTCTCTGTCTCTCTCTTATATATATATATATTCAATGAGTATAAGAAGGAAATCGTTTGATTTCATAATATTTGTGCTATAGGGGAAAATATGCATATGAGTGCATATGAGGGGCATCAAATAATGTTAAAATTTCAAATGTCCCCAAATAAAATTAAAATATAATAAAGTGTATTTTGAAAGAAAAAAACAAATTTCTGTTTTAACAGCATTTATGAATAGCAGAATAACTTTCTATTTTTTCCCTTATTTTCGGTGAACCCTTATACAAATTAAACCTCTGCGATTTTTTTTTTTTTTTTTTCCACTTTTGAATGAATTTTCTTCGATGAGGAATGAAGAAAAATGTTTCCTGTCACAAAAAATAATTAAAAACTAAAATATCTATTTTCTAGCTGCTTTTATATATTTTTGGAGTGTGAACTCATACTTAATGTTTAAAGCCAGTTCCGAATTTTTGTCGGTTAAAACATCGCGATTTTACAGAAAAACATTTATGCTGCAATATATTATATGTGCCGGAAAGTTCTGTCGTTCCTGCACAACATTTATATAACTTTTAAGAAAATATTTGATGAAATAAATACTTTTAAACAAAAAGTACAGTGTTATTTTACTTATTCGAAATGACAGGACCAACTGGTACAGCTAATAATACTAATAACAATAAAACTAGGCTTATAATCTAACATTAATTTGAAGAATAACAGCTCGCAAATTTAAAAATATTATACAAATTAGCTAAAAATCATATTTTAGTTAAGTTAAAAAAATATACCGAGCTTTATGTATAAATATGAGATTCATCCGATTTAATTAACGCTCAATTAAAAAATTGTATATATATCGAAATCGATCTATTCATTCAATAATTACAGTACACACACAAACAGTCATGAACTTACACAGCAATAGATGAATCATTAAAAGAAGAAAAAAAAATCTGGAGTGACTCCACTCGACTTTCCACACATTAAGTAATTAACAGTTTTGTAGATAAAGTAAAGAAAGAGGAGTTGTTAAACAAACAAAAGAGAGAAAACAATAATAGAGTGTTTGAGTATGTTTCTCCGTATATTACACGATGTTTTATTTAACGCTACTGAACTTTGAGCCCATACATCATAATGATAAAGAATTTTTCGTTGTGTCCCTGTAAAAACCTATAAATGCTAGATTCACTAAAATGCTTATAGTTAGTGCAACAGCGATTTATAATATTCATATAAATTTTTAGCTCAATTGAATAAAGCGTTTAGATGCTATCGCACTTTTAAAAATTTGGAGGCCATAAAGATAAAGAATTTTTCTTTGTGTCCCTGTAAAAAAACTGTAAGTGCTAAATTCACCAAAATCTATACAGTTGGTGCAACTGTGACCTATAACATGTGTACAAATATTTTGCTCAGATTAATGAAGCGTTTAGATGCTATTGCACTTTTAAAAATTTGGCCCCATAGGCCATAATGATAAAGAATTATTCCTGGTGTCCCTGTAAAAAAACTGTAAGTGCTAGATTCACCAAAATCAACAGAATTCGTACTATTGTGACTTACATTATACGTGCCAACTTTCAGCTCATTCGAACAAAGCGTTTAGACGCTAGCGTGTTCACTCACACATACACACACACATACATATTTCATCGTAAAAATAGTGAAAACGGACTCGGGGGCCTCGAAACGTATAGAAACATCGAAATCTCAAATTCGGATTTTTGACCTGATTACAATACTTTCCTCACTATAGTGTTCGGAAAGTAAAAAAGCTAAAATTGTGGCTTTTTTATGTAATGATTTTGACAATATCAAAATAGCTAAGATGAAAACTAATCATAGATGTTTAAATATGGTACATATTGAAAAATAATCTTAAATTTCAGTTATGAGAAAGAAAACATAAAGAAAGAGAGATTTGTAAATTATAAAGTTTTGAAGATTGTGAGCACTAATATACGAATATTTTATACGAAATACGGTGCTAATAGAAACTTTATTTTTAGGTGAAAGTTACTTTCAAATTTCAATTTAATTTTTAATCTCTCAAATTCTTATTGGTTTAGTAATTTAAAAAGAAGTCTTATGTTAATCAAAGGATTGTTATCGAAAAGGGAAATTTACATAACGATAAAAGAAAAAAAAATATCAAAAATAGCAATCAGAAAATTAATGAATTTTATGCTTTATGTTGAGGATGCTTTTGTTTAAGAACCTTCTTTTGTTTGAGAAAGAGGGAAAAAAAAAAAAAAAAAAAAAAAAAAAAAGATTAGCTTAAAATTTTTAATAGCGTTTATCTTTATTATTGCTTTAAAAGGATTAATCTTGATCAACATCTTAATGAATTATTTTATCTCTGGTTCAATTTTATTTTTCCTAGACGTATTTAAAATACTATTACTGCATTTCTAATCGTTTGAAGTGAGATTGTTCTAAAAACGCTTTGAATTAATAAAAAGAATTGAAGTTTTCTCGATAAAAAACACTAAATAATAAAATGCCCTTTTCTTAATGCACTAAAAAAAACAAAATAACTTTTTCAGCTCAGTACCGCCGATTTTGCATTTTACTACTATTCCAATAAAATTGCACCTCAAACGAAGAAAAGGGCGACTCAAACCATTTTATACCGAAATTTTTAATCTGGCTAATTTTAGCTCATATTTTCATCAATTCATAATAATTTAAAACTGATTCGCCTTTTTCTTCGTTTGAGGTGCAATTTTATTTTGAAATGCAAGTATTCAGATCGGCGGAATTGAGCTGAAAAAGTTATTTTGTTCTTTTTAGCACATTAAGAAAAGGGCATTTTATTTTTTTAAAAATAAGTGTTATATTTTTATTACTTTATTTATGTAATATTTTGTAATTTTTAACTTTTTCATGCGCTACCTAGATTAAAATTGCTGTTGCTAAATTAAACTTCCTGGCGAAAAATGTTCGGTGTACTTCAACGCAAAAATTAAAAAAATCGCCCAGGAGGATTTATAAATAAAACTGATTTTAGTGCAACATATATTAGCATCGTAAACTATATATATTAGCACTTTATCAATGTGTAAAAAAAAATTAAAGTGATAATGACGTCAATTTTGTGAGATGTATTACTTATTTTATTTATTTTTTTTTTTTTAATAATTTTTTATTGGTTATGTTTAGATAAATGTATTTATTTTCCTGTCGTTTTTTTTCAACAATTAAATTATGGATAAAATTTAAATGGCTATTTTTTTTGCTATTATTAGCTTATTATTTTCATGCTTTTATTAATAATAATAAAAAAAAAACTAATCAATTATGTTACTTTTATTGTTATTATTATTTATTTATTTATTTATTTATTATTATTATTATTATTATTATTATTTTGTGTGTGTGTGTTAAATTGTAGTGTCAGACATGACTAATATTTTAGTAAAAATGATGGCTTTAGGTGGTCTGATTGCTGAGATATAAGCAAAAAGATGTGACACATTCGGACAAACGCCGGTGACAGACAGAACAGGTATAAGAAAAGGTCTTGAAAATATAGCGTATGAATACATATACTATATGTATATGATTTAATGAATTAAATATCCATATGAGTAAAACTGGGATTTTAGTTAATTAGAATATTTTTAACATGATATGTATGTAAAATATGTATCACGCAGAGACTTTTTTCTGTCGCACGTCAAAATTTTCTGTACACTTTTTATTTCTGTAAAAACAATTGAGTTTTGCGTTCCGCGCGTTCTATTTCCTTTACATGTGTATCTAAACACATAGATGGATAAAGACATCGATTGTATAGGTTAAAAAACCACACGATAATTGTTTTGGTTAAAAAAAAGTAACCCCCCCCCCTCAATTTAGGTGAAAAGATGCGATCATAAAGACAGCATAATCAATTCCATTTAAATATTGAGAATTCATTTACGAACATCCGAAAGATTGCTCGGAATCCTTTATGCTCCACATTCCTTCAATTCATTAGTGTACGTCATAACTCAAGTTAAATAACTTTAGTGTCTGTTATAACTTAAGGAATTACAAAAATCTTCAGTAAATTGAATTCTGATATCTAAATTAATGTTATCAAGACATGTCATCAATTAATGTTATCAAGCACATATATATTTTTCTTTATTTTTTTATGTTTGTTACGTTGAAATAATTTGCCCTTAAAGCTTATTCTTAGACTAATCAAATAGTCATATTATCCTATATTATGTAAGCACTTAATGTGTGTTTTTTCTAAACAAAACAACGGTGAAATTTTAAACGATTTTTAAAGTTTATATATATATATTTCTTATCTTGTGTTGCATGAATTTACTGGACTAATGGATTAAGACTACTAACTCACCGTTTAGGTTTAAGTGATATACGTCATTTCTCTTATGCGTAAGTACTTTAACATGTTTTTACTATTCAGTGAAATTTACTTAAATGGTAATTGTGACAATAAATTTATACGTAATACATCTAATTATTAAATTCATGGTTGGTATTTTCATCTTTCTCTCATTTGCTGAGTATTGTAAAGGAATTAAATAATTTAATATATATATATATATATATATATATATATATAAAGTAAATTAATTTATCTAAAATTCAGAAAATGTTTAAATATTTTTTATAGTTTTCCTAGAATTTTTTCAATATGGAGTTTTTTTTTTTTTCTCATATTCTCGGCCTATAAGCAAAAAAATATTTAAACTCTTATAATTGCAATCTAAAATAAAGAAAATTATAAATAATTAAAAAATAAATATTATGTATCGTTTTCTTTATTTCAAACAATTTAAAATAAATAAATTCAACAAAAACGTGATTCTATTGACTATGCTTATTAAATGTGGGGAAAAAAAAAGTCTTCTTTGAAATGATAACCTTTTCATCTTCTTAAAAAAGAAAAAAAAAATGTATTGGAATATTGCAGATTATTTTATTGAAGAACATTGTAGTTTTATTCATTTATTTTTGTAAGAAACTCGTTGTTTTTATGTGACATACATTACGATTTTTTTAATTTGATAAAAATATTTGGATATTCATATTGTAAAGACAAAGCAAACTATACATATTTTAATATTAATTAATACATTTAAGAAAGCTTTTTCTTTTTTTCTTTACTATTTTATTTATTGAGTCAGATATTTCCCGTGGTCTGATATATTGAAGTATAAATTAATTAAATAAATGAAATATATATTTTTTTTTTATTACTCTTAAACATATTTGCATGAAAAGAAAAAAAAATACATTTTTTATATAAATATGTATTTCATCATTATTGGCATTTTTGTTCCTTCAATAATTTTCTTTTCAGTAAGTTCTATAGAAAAAGATTAAAAAAAAAAAAAAAAAAAAATTGTTTTAACAGATAATAAAAAAGAAAGTTTTCAAACAAACATTGTATGTTGCATTTTATATTTCGCTATTAGGGAGATTTGTAGCTTAAGTTATAAGAGAATTATGCAGCTTAAAGGCAAAATTTTGAAGTAAATATCAACAATATATATATATATATATATATATACGATACGTATATCTAGATTGCTTCAGACAATTTATTTATTGTTTCATATTTAATGAAATTAACATTGGAACAATTGTGAACGTATATACTTGTTTAAACAGAACAAGTATAAGACCTAAATGCTTTTTTCTCAATTATAGCATGTTTCGTGAGTTCGACAGAGTAAAAAATACTTATGTTGAAAAGTGTTTTAACCTAATTATGCATTCAAAATCTAAAGTAACTTTAAAAATTAGAATCTTCTAGTCAATTTGCGAATTTTGTAGCTAAGTTAAAAGAAATTCCGATACTTATTCAACATAGTTTGCAGTAAAATCAATTAGCAGTTTATCGATAAGTTTAAAAGAATGTCATAAGAAATCGTGTAAGAAATATTTCAAGTTGAAAAGTTAGTTAATGCTTCAGAATAATGTAAAGTAACATAAACAAAATGATATCTCAAGTTCAGTTGGTCTGTCAGATGCATTAAATATAGAATTTTAAATATGATCCAGAATTATATTCATATTCAGTTAAAATAAGTATGTTATCACAACTATTTTAAATTTCTTGAAAAATATCTTTTTTAAAGATTGTGCATTAAGTACTTTTTCATTGATCTTAAAATTAGTATGAGCAATTAACATAATACTTTATTTCCTTGGAATAATTTTAAAGTCTATAACTATCGTTCTTTAAGTTCCTTATTTATAAAAGTTAATTATTATTTGATTTTTTAATAACATTGTTCGAAAGGTTATTACAATTTTATTCAAATATTTATTAATAACAAACATTTACGATGAGTTTTACACACACACACACACACACACACACACACATATATATATATATTAAATTCAAAATAAATGACAAATTTAATTTCCATAAAATAGACGCATAAAGAAGCAGTGAATATATGTACAAAAAGGTAAAATTGGACAATGAATATTTAGAATTAATTAAAAAGAATTTTGTTTTTGTTCCTGTAGAAAAGGCTGGAAATAATTATGGTATAATATGTAAAAACGTATTTTGAAAGAACTTTGGAAGAACTGAGTAATGATTTTTATTATACCAAATTAAATTTAAACTCGAAAATAGTTAAATAAATTTTTTACTGCTTATTCAAAACAGGCTAAATCTCTTTTTTCTTATAATTTTAAAATTTCCAATGAAAGTAATATTCCATTTTTATTTATGACGCGTAAATTTCATAAAAGTCTAGTTAAATTCAGGTTTATATGTTGTACTACAACATAATAGTATTGATAAATATTTCAATGTCCAGCCACAAGTATTTTTCATATATATATATTAATTTAAATATAAAAATACAAGTTATTTCTGGTTCATTGATAATAGTAATGATTTAATTAATAGATTTACTTTTATGCCTTTGTCTGTTCAAACCTTCGATTCTGAAAATTTATTTTGCAATATCAATTATAAATCAACTTTATGATATTATTGAAAAGATTTTTGATAATTTTTATATTGAAGATGAATTAAGTATTCCTAAAAATTTATTTCTTAGTTTATGTAATTTTTATTTAAATAATAATTATATTGTTTTTTCAAGATGATATTTTTAAACAGTCATATGGGGACAAATTATTCTTCCAGTGTGTGACTAATCTTTTCTTATTCTTCTTCGAATATAATTTTACTGGAATTCATAACATTAGTTTACATGCTTATCGTTACATTGATGACGATTGTTTTTAATACAGATATCAACAATATTTTAAATTAAATATATCCAGATATTTTAAAATTAAATCAAGCCAATACTAAGAATTTTTAAGCTGATTTCTTAGATGTTTCTTCTGTTTTAAAAATAATATTTTATGTACTGATTTATATATAAAACAAAAAACTTTAACTTCAACCTAACTGTATGCCGCATTGGCATTCTATTTCGAGCCATAAAATTTATATAAATATAATAATTAATAAACTTTTAAGAGTTAAGAGATTGTACAATTCTAATTTTAATTTCAATAAACAAATATATAATTTGCCAGCACTTTTATTTTATATAATATATATATATATGTATCCTTTAAAGTTTATTTCATATTATACTAGTAATGCAAATTTTTAGTTTATTCTATGTGACAGCTCCGCAGCGATGGACTTTGCATTGATTGGGTAGTCCTTGCAGATGTCCTATTTGATATTGACAGCTCAAAGCCTAATTTTTAGGAAGTCTGTGTGACTGATGTTTGGAGATATATGACGTACTGCCAGACCTGGAATTGAACTGGACATCTAGGGACAGGGAATAAGCATTCAATTGTTTTCAAGTTTCATAAAGTTTTCAAGTTGGGACTCCAATTTTGCCAACTTCGACTTTAGCAGGTGATGAGTTTTTCACTCTTTGGGGTATGTCCTGACTAGCATGCCATTTTATGAATTTATAAAAATTATTACTTAAAAAAAATTCTCAATATAAAATATTTTTTATCTGTTACTGAAATTTAAATTTAAAAATACAATAATGTTTATCAAATAAACCATACTTCAGTTGCTATTATTTCAAGTTCATAATACTACATAATTTGTTGTTTGAATTATAATTAGGGGTGTGATAACTTGGCATATCTTCAGAAACCTGTTAGGATTACATAGTTTAATGGCTGTGTTCCCACCTGCTGATGAAGAAGACCCAGATTTATTGAAATTTTGGCTTGAATAGTTCTTAAATTAACCCTTTTCTTGTCCATTAACAATGTTAAAAGAATTTGTTTTGGTTGTTTATACATTTCACTTTCATTTTCACTTATCATAATTTAAATTTAATAATTTATATATAAACATAGGTATACATACCGGGCGTCCTATCAGTCGGTAGATATTTTAAAAATTCATAAAAATTGAAAGTAGAATTGAACGCGGTTTGTGAAAAAGTTATTTTCCTTAAGGGGATTTTTTTTCTTTCGTAAAGAAAAAGAATGTAAAATGTTTCATCGATAGAGAGCGCTGCATAGATGAGTAATGAAAAAGCGGTTTTCGTATTTTGCTTCCTACTTGTGCATACATGAAGTTTTAATTGCGATGCTGATTTGGTGGATAACGCGTTATTGGTGAAGACGTTTTCCGTGATTAGATCACCGATATATACTATAACACTGCTCGGCATGAAAATTGCTTCTGACACCATTTCAGCATATTCTTATATAAAATGACCTCCTGACACCTAATAGGACGCCCATTTTGCCCTATCACTCACCATTTTTTAGGAACGGCCCCCTATTTTTATCATTTTTCAGTGATTTTATGGCTATAAATTGGATTTTTAGGAGGGAGGAGGATTATTTTAACCGTTAAATATCTTCTGAGGGGCTACAGAGTTCGAAAATTCTAAATCATGGACATTTGCGACAAGGGAAAATCTTTGAGGGGGGAGGATTTGCCACTGAAATTATGCATTACATATCTGATATTTTTGTAATATGTTATTAATGTTATTTTTTAAACTTTATATATTGTTGTTTTTAGGTGTAAAATTAACTATTTTTCATTCTTCAAATCAAATTCATGGTCATAAAACTATCGAACAGAGAGAGAAATATAAGGAGAGGGTGGTGTATCTAGAAAACGGTGGGTGACTGGGCAAAATGAGAGTCCTATTCGGATTCAGGAGGTCATTTTACATAAGAAACAGCAAAAATGGTAACAGATCTCAAAGTTTTTTTTTTTTCTTTTTTTTTTTCAGAGCAGTGTAATTAGCGGTGTTGTAACTTGCAAACTGTAATTTGTGATGATGATGAACACGTAGAACAGGATTTATGTACCTGTGACATTTGTATAAAAATAAATATACTTTTTTCTATGGAAATTTGTAATTTACTCACGTACAGCACCCTCTATCAACGAAAATGTACTGAAATTCTTTTCTTCACAAAAAACCTCCTTCATGAGAATAATTTTTTTGAAAACCGCTTTCAAATCTACCAATTCCTTCAACAGTTAGGAATTTTTAAAATGTATACAGATTTATGGGACACCCTTTATATATATATACATGGCGTCCATAACTAATCTACTCTATTTTAAAAATGTTTATAGGCTAAAATATTGTTCAGGATGTTTTGAAATTTTGTGTATAATGAAAACTTAGGAATTGTTAGAGCGAGTAAAAAAATTAGTTTAAAACTTCGCCGCCAGAAGTAATTTTTTAATGGATTACACATATAACAGAACATGTTCACCATGCTGGCCATGATTTTTTTTTTTTTTTTTTTTTATAGAATCGAGCATTGTAAAATTGCACATTCCACTGTTGATCTCAGTGTGTTTGGTGGAAGGCTATAAACATGTAAACATATCGAGAATTGCTGTCTTTAAGATCAGGTAAATTTCTTCGATTATCACGATTTACCAGAAGTTACAAATGCCCCTAAATCAAAAGACACATAGATTAGGTATGGGGATAGGGATTGCTGCAGACTACGAAAGTGACACGTTTTTGTACAGACGTCCCTAATGCATAGAATGATTCTCCATCTTTCAGAAAAAGTTTGCGTAGAAGCAACTGACGTGCTTGAAGATTCCGAACTATTTCGTTCTGTATTAACGATGCATATCGCTTCCCGGCGATCATGTACGTTACTGAATTTCTAGCATTTAATGCCTCTAAGATTTACTGGCCCAGAATAAATGACGCAGAATACAAAAAATACACCGTTACTTCTGATGAATGTAATGGAACCTGTAAGATCGAATGCGGATTTTTGGGTTCACAAATTTGTCAGTTGTTCACCAAACCGTCAAAATGTAAGTGTATTTCGTCTGCCGAGATAATATTCCAAGGCTATTCTGAATCAACCTAAAAGTGACCAAGAAAGCGAGAACTGATGTCGAGCACCGGAATCATATGAAAGAAACCCTTGCAAAAGTTGATGGTTATACGAATAGCATCGGAGGATATTCCATATGATCTTCTGGACAGTTGAGAGGATTCAACACTTCTGCCACACTACGGACACTGGATTGTATGACGGAAGCTTTGCCCTATTCCACTTGAACCTTTTTTAAATATTTCTGAGAAAACAGGTTTTCTCCCTCTTCCACGAGGAAAATTCAACGTTCTTGTTTCTTCAGATTTGGCTACGATTAATCAAAGATTTTGTACAGTTAATGGATCTTCTCGCATAGGCTTCGGAGCCAAAAGTTCCGTGAAGTAACTATTGCACAATTATCGTTCTGGTAAAAAAAAATAAATTAATTAATTAATAATAATAATAATAACGAAGCTCGATTAACATACCTACGTCATAGTAAGCAACTTTTACTCTTTTTGTCTACCGCGTAGCTGAAAACATATTAATGCCGTAGGATTGTTAGTAAGCACCTTTTTTTTTTTTTTTTCAACACTAGTTTTTTTTTTTTTTTTTTAAGTATTTTTCTTCTTATTGAATAGTAATTACATTTACAGAGAATAACTAAGAATTAAGTGGGAAAGAAAAAGGGGCGGCTGGAACAGCATTACAGAATATTAATTAAGATGATGCTACCGGAAAATCTTCAAAGAAATTATTTTATTTAATCAGGGAAAACAGAATATATAAATTCTTTTGTATTAAAATTTTTCGGTAGCCAAAAAGCGAAAAAAAAATTGCACTTGTGGATTATGACTAGTAAAACTGAAAATCGCTTTGGAAACAAAAGTTCCGCGGAAGTTTCTAGTTTTTATAACAGCTGCTGCGGGGCATCGACAGAAATTTATTTGCATTTTTATTTATTATTACTTTTGTTCAAAATTAATTATTAAACAAGACTTCAATCAAGTGCAGTGTCGAACAACACCTCGTTCAGCTCCGCAGTTGCTCATGCATTCGAAGATAAATTTCGCAATGGAGCTGCCTCAAAAGACATTTCACCGCTTGAATATTTTGTTTTTTTTTATTGTTGAAAAACGACTGATTTTTCGTGAGTTTCAATCGTCGAGAACAGTGAACTTGAATGTGTTGGATGAGATTTGCTTTCTAAGGTGTAACCAAGAGAGTGTTAAATTATTTTATCCAGTGTTTGCAGTTCACTTTAGAGATTGTGTAATTGTATGAACATGAGTTCTTGTTAGAGTGGCATATGAATGAATCGGTGGCAAAATCTACACAAGCAACTAGTTGTAAATGTGTAATTCATTAAACAATGCCCTCTGGCACAGAAATTTCAAACAATTATTTTTAATCATTTAGACAAGTTTTCATTCTTTCACTACGCCCTAGGCAGAATTTCATAAGTATCAGAAGAGTAGTTTTGTTTGTAGATTACTGTGAAAAAAGTTCGTTGAATTATGAATACATTGTATATTAACAAAATTATTAATTTGGCATTTTGAATATATACTTTTTTACCACTTTTGAATTCATATCTTTTGGTAAAACACTTTAAATTTATCATTTCTATTTAGATTAAAATTGAATTTTACATAAAAAATTGAAAAAATATTTCACAATTATGCATATATATATAATAACCTAACTTTCTATCTTTGAATTTCCTATGTTGTTATTAAATTTTATATTACTGAAGGTGACATTTATTTTTGAAAGTTCACATAACAAATGAAAATTTTTGTTTTTAATGTAAGTTATTTTTATTGTTTTGTTTTTAAACCGCATAGAATTTTTTTTTTTTTATTCAAAACAATAGTTAAGAATAATATTAAACCAAAAATTAGCATGAAAGATTAACATTATACTTTATTTCCTTGAAATAATATTTAAGTCTATAACTTCCATTCTTTATAATTATTATATAAGAAAAGTATAATAATTTTTAATTCATTTCTTTATAACACTTTGCGAAAGATTATTACAATTTTACTAATGTATTTATTAATAAGAAACCGTTTCAATGAGTTTTCACGCAGATAAAAAGGACCAAAAATTGTGTTAAGTTAAATAAATAATATAAATAAATATTTATATATTTTATATAATAAGCTTTTAAAAAAAAAAAAATAAAAAAAAAAAAAAAGAATAAATATAAGCATAAAATTGTGTATAAACGTTTTTTCTTTTATATATTTAGGCTTTCCAGTTCTTATAAAATTGAGACGTGAAAGTTAATCGTATAAAACAATGTGATGAATTACAGAGAAATAAATGGATCTTAAATGATAAATAAATAAGTAAAAAAAAAATCATGTACTTTTGAGTATCAAGTTAATTCTAATGGGTGCTGCAACACAGGAAAAATTTATAATTTCCAACATGAAATATTTGTAAAATTCATTTTAATTTTTTAAGTTATATAGAATTTACATTATAAGCTAATAAAGTTTGCAGTTAAAAGAATAAAATTACTATCTTTTACAGTTTTTATTTAATTTTATTTTACAGAATCTCATACATTATGCATAAAAGTTGAAAAAAATGACAAATGAAAATTTTCAATCTTATTCAAATTTATATTGTGCGTCGCGAATGTTTTGTTTTTAAACTATATAAAACTTTTTTTTCCCTTAACTACATTAAATATAATATTTCTGATGACAGAAACGTGTAGGGAAGATTTAAAATCAGTAAATGTTTTGACTTTGAAAGGAAAAAACAATACTTTTATCATAACTAAAAATAATAAAACTTTTCATTTGAATTTATTTAACTCTAAATAATTTAATTAAATCAAGGAGGTTTATAATGCTTTTTAGAAAATAATTTTTTCTTATCTTAAATTAGAAGAAAAATTAAAAAAAAACAAGATTATTTGTAATATTATTATCACAAAATATAATTATCAGGTTATCAAAAAACTAGACAATGAAGATTATTATATTTAAAATTACGCTCATTATATTAAAAATCGACAAGCAAGTCTGAGCTACAAATCCTGTGTGGCGCGTCGATTTTTTAATATAAATTTACAATTATAAAATATGTAAATATATATAAGTTGTCCCATCAAATTTACTGGAAATTTGTAACTGAATATATTAAAATAATAAATTATAAATAAATTATAACTAGATAGGTCATATCTCATAAATAAGAAATTAATTATATTATGGAGAGCAGAAAATATATACTGTAATGTTAAAATCAAAAGTTTCAATGTCGTGTACATTTTAAGATTTTTTAAAATATGAAAATGTTGATAGTTTTACAAAAAAAAAAAAAAAAAAAAAAAAAAAAAATGAATACCATTATTTTAAACAGTTATTGAATAATTTGATTTAATACATTTAGAAAATTTTTTTTTTATTATTTATTTATTTATTTATTTATTTATTTATTTTTTTTTTGTACTATTCTATGTATTACAGCCTATAGTGACTGTTTGGAATGTTATATATGATTAAAGTTTCTTTTTTTTTTTTTTAACATGAAAATATCGCTCAATTATAATTCATTATTAATTAGTAATATGATTTACAATTTACATCACAGTTCTTACGTGATTTATCTATATACACATTTATAAAAAAAATTTGTAGTGTTTAATTTTCATTATTGTTATCGATATATACTGTTTGGAGAGATTTGCTGGCACAAAACAAGCATAACCCGCAAGAAAATCTCAATTCTTGCAACCTGCCTTGAAATTTCAATATTGGATATTCAATGGCAGTTTTTGATTAATTTAGTTTGAGTTTTAATTTGTGTTTATTTTAGTTTGTGTTATTGGGATTTTGACAGCAATGTTACTTCATATACACACGCAGAACATACGTCCACACTTTGTTTATTTCTTGCCTCGTTTCTTCAAAATACTTTATGTATAAGAACAGACATCCCATTATTGTAACCTGTAAACATAAATTTAACAATCATGTTGAAAGTATATTTCATGAGTATAACCAACCTAATTTTGACATACAATATTAATCTTGAACGTGATATGTTTCAGTATTGAACGAATTCAGTCCAATAAACTGTCCATGTAATTTAAATTCAATAAACTTTACAGTGTACTCTTTTCGAAAATTGGATAAGTTTATTAGAAGTAATTGGACATGCGCACCTGTGCTAAGAACCAACCAATTCATCTCCTTACCTTTCGCTATTTTCCTGCCGCCATTTGCAATTGCATTGCATATCATGTTTATGTTTATTAGCAGCAAAATAAACAAATCTTTCTCTTCCTGCATTTCTTTTTTTTTTTTTTTTTTTTTTTTTTTTTTTTTTTGACGTTAATTAAAAGTAAAATTAAGTTATTATGCCTCCTACAAAATTATGTAAGCGTCGGGAAAGATGTAATTCAAATAATAATGCAGACTAGCGAGCTTCGCCCGCTAGCGGGTCAGTATTTTCAAATGAATCACTAAAATTAATGAATCACTAACAGTAGCTTTTAGTGTTAAGAAAAGAAATAAAAAAAAAAATCATTTCTGATTGGGTAAAAAGTCGGCCCGGGTCCCCACTGCCTTCGGCAGCGCTGCATGCGCGTATTCCTTCCCTGACCCACCGTGCCCCCCCCTCAAAAAAAAAAATTCTGATCGGTTAAAAACTCACACCGGGTCCCCACTGCCTTCGGCAGCGCAGACCCATGCGCGCTACGCACGCACGTGTGAAGGTATACGCGCGCTACGCACAAATATTCCTTCTCAAATCAAATTTTTATTCTTAAGAAAAGAAAATGAAAAAAAAAATCATTTCTCATCGGTTAAAAAGTCGGACCGGGTCCCCACTGCCTTCGGCAGTGCTGTCCCGTGCGCGCGGTGCACGCCTATATCTTCCCCACCCTTTCAGCCCTTTCTAATTAACCTACATATACCAAATTTGAACGGTCTAACTGAATTAGCTGAGATGCAAAAGAAAACCTAATCAGGACACCTCAAAACGTGCAAATCTGGTTAAAACTTTCGATAATATAAAAGAACTTTAATATATCTTTCGAATGATGTATTAAAAACAATTTAATCATAATTAGAAATTGAAATATTGAAATTTTAAAATATTACAGCGCCATCTGGCGGTAGAAATTTCTGTAATCTACTGTTCGATTTCAAACCAACAAAGCTATCTTATGATGTATTACTTATGTAATTATTTTAATTAGTAGCTCAGATACAAAAGAAAACCGATTCAGGAGACCTCAAAACATGTAAATGAAGCGAAATCTTGAATCCCGCTTTCATAAAAGTGCTTTAAAATATCTTTCGAATGATGTACTAAAAATAATTTAATCATAGTTAGAATTTGAAATACGCGTATTATAATAACATTTAATTTGCAATTAAATTGTACATTTTTTATTTATTCTCGAAACCCGATGATATTTGAACTGGAACTTCGTCTTGTGATGTTAAAAGTTTGTAGCAAGTTTGAATTAATTTTGAAGAAATTTGAAGCATTTTGAAATTTGCAATTTTTATTTCCAGTACAAAATCAGTAAAGCAGGAAGTAAAATCTATTTATTCTTTCGCCCGGCGCCATGGTAACCGAAATACGTCTATTGCGAAATTAATAGAACTGTTGTGATTTGTTGCCACCTTTTTTTTCATACTTTAGTTAATTTTAAAAAATCTAATTGCCCTATCGATAAGCTATTTAAACCGTCGGATTCAGAAAAATCGGACCTTTCATTTGATATCTTATTTGTAACGATACGACTGATATTTCTAATTTATTTTCCACTTTTTCCGTAAAAATGTCGCTTTTTAAGCATTTAATCATGAATTCTGGGTCATTTTTTGGTAGATATGGGTCGACGTTTTAATTAATATCTCCGCTAATTAGGGTCGCATCGCTTAGCGATTTATCGCGATGTCGAGATGAAGAAATTCTGCGTCTGTCGACACCGGTTTCGAAGCGCTGCGACCATTAGCGCCGGAGCTTTAGCTATGACAAGGCATTTCTCACAGACAGACAGACAGACAGACAGACAGAAAGACAGACAGACAGACAGACAGACGCGTACAGATTTTAATAATATAAGGAGATTGCCAAAGATTATCATTTGTGTTGATTTTGCCTAGTTTCCATCAAACGTGAGAGGACATCTTAGATTAAATTTTGTTGTTTTCATATAATATGGATAAAACATGGATGTATATTTGTGAGGTTGAGACTATAGAACGTCGCCACAGTTTGTTTGAAATTAAGTTGAATCCAGCAAAGTGTAAAGTTGGGACGGTTAAATCGCTTCGATGCCAGTGACTCGGCGAAAGTTTTGGTCGGATTAGTTTTGTGTCGACATGGTGCTGCAACAAACGAATTAGGTTCTGAGAGGTAGATGAATTGGAAGTGATTTTGAAAGCTTGATTGAAATGAAGAGGAAGGAAGTTCGTAGAAAGTAGTATAAGATGGAGATTGTTTTCGTAGAGGGGGGGGGGAGGGTAGGAGAGTATTGTTGATGATAGTTCTTATGCGTGTGTTAAGTGATGGTAGATAAATTAAGATTTGAGAGATGAATCTGTCGCGCCAAGGGAATCCTGCCGACGGTTCTGGTGTGAGAATAGTTCGGTGGTCGACAGAGAGCAGTCATCGACAATAGCGGTATTGGTGAGCTTAAATTATCTCCTTATATTATTAAAATCTGTGTGCGTTTGTCTGTCTGTCTGTCTGTCTGTCTGTGAGAAATGCCTTGTCATCGCTAAAGCTCCGGCGCTAATGGTCGCATCGACTCGAAACCGGTGTCGACAGACGCAGAATTTCCTCATCTCGACATCGCGATAATTCGCTAAGCGATGCGACCCTAATTAGCGGAGATATTAATTAAAATGTCCACCCATGTCTACCGAAAAATGACCCAGAATTCATGATTAAATGCTTAAAAAGTTAAATGCTTAAAAAGCGACATTTTTACGTAAAAAGTGGAAAATTAATTAGAAACATCAGTCGCATTGTTACAAACAAGATACCATTGGAAAGGGCTTTTTTTTCTCAATCCGATGGTGTAAACGGCTTATCGATCGGACAATTAGATTTTTTTAAATTAACTAAACTAAAAAAAATGGTGGCAACAAATCACAAGCATTTTAACTTGGCAGACGATCTTGAACGGAAAGAAAAAACATCTGGTGTTTAATGACGTCACGTGTTTTTGTACTGCGATTAAAAATTGCAATTTTCTATTTTCTTCAATTTTTCAAAATTCGCACATTTCAATTAGTATACAATCTTAACACCACAAAACAAACTTGCAGTTAAAATTTCATCGATTTTGGTCAATAAACAAAATATTTACATTTTAATTGCAAATTAAATTTTATCTTTACACGCCTGACATTTTATCTGTCGAAAGAGGATACCAGTTTCAAAACGACGTAAATACACTTAGGGTAAAAATATTTCTTTTTCTATTTACTTCCATTAACCGACTACCGTAGATAATGGAATTCAAAATTTCACCTGACTTACACGTTTTGAGGTCTCATTGCGCTGTAATAATTTAAAATTTCAATATTTAAAAATCTAATTATGTTTAAATTTTTTTTAATACGTCATTGTATACACATTTTAAAATACGGTTACATTATCGAAAGGGGAATTCGAGATTTCACCCGATTTACAGGTTTTGAGGTCTCCTGATTAGGTTTTCTTTTGCATCGCAATAGTGGAATTCGAGATTTCAGCTTATTTACACGTTTTGAGGTCTCCCACCCGGTGTGATTTTTTACCCGATCAGACATGATTTTTTTTTAGGGGGCACGAAGTGTCAGGGAAGGAATGCGGGCGTGCAGCGCGTGAATTCTTTAACTTGTGCGCGCGCACGGAACTGCGCTGCCGAAGGCAGTGGGGACCCGGGCCGACTTTGTACCCCATGAAAAATGATTTTTTTTTTCTTTTTCTTTTCTTAAGAATAAAAATTTGATTTGAGAAGGAACATTTGCGCGCAGCGCACGTATACCTTCACACGTGCGCGCGCAGCGCGCATGGGTCTGCGCTGCCGAAGTCAGTGGGGACCCGGTGTGAATTTTTACCCGATCAGAAATGATTTTTTTTTTGGGGGGGGGGCACGAAGGGTCAGGGAAGGAATACGCGCGTGCAGCGCGTGTATCCTTTAACTTGTCACGCGCAGCGTGCACGGGACTGCGCTGCCGAAGGCAGAGGGGACCCGGGACGACATTTTACCCGATCAGAAATGATTTTTTTTAATTTCTTTTCTTAAGACTAAAAGTTACTATTAGTGATTCATTAATTATAGTAATTCATTTGAAAATACTGACCCGGTAGCGGGCGAAGCTCGCTAGTCTCCTTATATTATTAAAATCTGTGCGCATCTGTCTGTCTGTCTGTCTGTCTGTGAGAAATGCCTTGTCATAGCTAAAGCTCCGGCGCTAATGGTCGCAGCGCTTCGAAACCGTTGTCGACAGACGCAGAATTTCTTCATCTCGACATCGCGATAATTCGCTAAGCGATGCGACCCTAATTAGCGGAGATATTAATTAAAACGTCGACCCATACTACCGAAAAATGACCCAGAATTCATGATTAAATGCTTAAAAAGCGACATTTTTACGGAAAAAGTGGAAAATAAATTAGAAATATCAGTCGTATCGTTACAAATAAGATATCAAATGAAAGGTCCGATTTTTCTGAATCCGACGGTTTAAATAGCTTATCTATAGGGCAATTAGATTTTTTAAAATTAACTGAAGTATGAAAAAAAAGGTGGCAACAAATCACAACAGTTCTATTAATTTCGCAATAGACGTATTTCGGTTACCATGGCGCCGGGCGAAAGAATAAATAGATTTTACTTCCAGCTTTACTGATTTTGTACTGGAAATAAAAATTGCAAATTTCAAAATGCTTCAATTTTCTTCGAAATTAATTCAAACTTGCTACAAACTTTTAACATCACAACACAAATTTCCAGTTCAAATATCATCGGGTTTCGAGAATAAATAAAAAATGTACAATTTAATTGCAAATTAAATGTTATTATAATACGCGTATTTCAAATTCTAACTATGATTAAATTATTTTTAGTACATCATTCGAAAGATATTTTAAAGTACATTTATATTATCGAAAGCGGGATTCAAGATTTCGCTTCATTTACATGTTTTGAGGTCTCCTGAATCGGTTTTCTTTTGTATCTGAGCTACTAATTAAAATAATTCCATAAGTAATACATCATAAGATAGCTTTGTTGGTTTGAAATCGAACAGTAGATTACAGAAATTTCTACCGCCAGATGGCGCTGTAATATTTTAAAATTTCAAAATTTCAATTTCTAATTATGATTAAATTGTTTTTAATACATCATTCGAAAGATATATTAAAGTTCTTTTATATAAGCGAAAGTTTTAACCAGATTTGCACGTTTTGAGGTATCCTGATTAGGTTTTCTTTTGCATCTCAGCTAATTCAGTTAGACCGTTCAAAATTGGTATATGTAGGTTAATTAGGAAGGGCTGAAAGGGTGGGGAAGATATAGGCGTGCACCGCGCGCACGGGACAGCGCTGCCGAAGGCAGTGGGGACCCGGTCCGACTTTTTAACCAATGAGAAATGATTTTTTTTTTTTTTTAATTTCTTTTCTTAACACTAAAAGTTACTGTTAGTGATTCATTAATTTTAGTGATTCATTTGAAAATACTGACCCGCTAGCGGGCGAAGCTCGCTAGTCTTTAATTTATGAATTGCTGAACTTATCCCCTAAGGTTATCTGAGAATTAAAACTGAGTTAGCCCAACACCCGCCTTGATATTGAACGTTAAATAAACTTTGTTATTTTGTATTTAACTTTGTCTCGAGCTCCTTCTTATTATCTAATTAAGTAATTAAGTTAATCTTTAAGATTAAGATTGAGGAATTGAGATTATGGAGACCATAAATTCTTCACATATTTTGCATCCAACTCTAGTTTATTTTACACGGAATGGATGAAAAGAAAATATACATTTGCACCGAAATTTGGTTGTTTTTACATTTCATGAATGTTCTTAATTGGAGTAATGTTACATTTTTAGTTCTGATATTTCAATCTAAGATCTACCTAAACAGGTAGCGGATTTTGACGTAATATGACGCAATATTTGTAATACCACACGTAAAATCAACGTAATCGAGATAAAATATGTGTGTAGGCATATGCTGTGAAAGTGCTCTCTCATATTTTCCACAGAGGATACTATGTAAAAAATATTGGATTACTTTGCACTCACAATCAATGTCAATTTGTAGACTATGGAAGATGATGTACAATTTTACTACATTTTGGTGAGAACATGAAATTGTAGTAAATTTTTTGTACCATGTTTTCTAGCCAGCAAATAGACAATTATTGGAGCAATGTAATCCAGTACCTTTTAGAGCTTAATTAATTAAATAATTTGTTTATTGTAATGTACAAATTTCTTAACCGTTGTTTAAATAAATTCACCGAAAATTAATTCGTCATCACTTTATAAATGACATTTCTACCATCTAATACACCCACTGTCGTTCATGTTTAATATCAGGTGTCTTTGCAGACCAGTCGAGGTGAAATGGCATAAAATAAAAAAATAAAAAGGAGATATAAAAATAAGGACATACAGAAATAAAAAGTAGATTTTTAAAGATTTTTTATCTGAACAAATGCTTCATATTCAGACTTTATCAATACCTGAATTATCTATATTTTTGCATTATAAATATTGCTTGTGTTAGGCATACTTGCCAACATTTTAAATTTTAAAATTTGATTTGTCTCCACTATTTTGTAAAAGAACTCTGTCATGTTTCTCTTATGTGATTAAAAAAAAGGTCTAATTTGTCCTAAAAACTTTCAGGTTTAAACGTTTCAAGAGACTTGGAAATTATGCTTATATATATATATATATATATATGTGTGTGTGGACTGAATATAGACCTGTCGCACACCTAGAGAAATAACTAAATTTGGTGGATAGACCTTCTAACCACTTCCCTTAAAGGATTAAAGACGAGAACAAAATCGATACACTTCACTCTAAGAAATTTCCGTAAAATACGATGTGATGACCGTTAAAACATACGTCCAGCTCCCTTCTTCGTGAAAAAAAAGTCCATTATCCCATTATCATAACAAATTGCTGTAAAATCCAGAGTGGTGACCGTTTATTAAAGTTCCCTTCCCCTGAATAATAAAAACGCAGTGAAAGATTTACGGGCATAGCATTATTTTTACGTTCAAATAGTAGGACATTTTTTGACGATCACTTACCGTAATATATAGAGTGTAAACTATTTTACAGTGTACTAACATTTTTTTTTTTTTCAAAGTCGCATAATACATGTTTTTACAAACAAAATATTTAAATAAATTATTTTTTCCCTATATTTTTAGTCTGTAATCATATAATTATTTTCTTTAAATTTTCAAAATGAAAAATATACAAACACATTTTTTCCGTTTGTTTTCATTGTATTTTAAACACTTTATTTATCCTTTAAATTGAAATAAATTTATTAATTTTAAAGTTAAGAGCTATTTTTGTATATTATTAAAACTAGAAATATTCTAAACTTTTATACCAGCTTTATGTACCAACCACATTTTAAACGAGTGTTAAATTTTTAAATACTCGATTTATAAAGATTAAATATTGATTACAACAATTACGTTATGTTTTACGGGTCTCAGTTTTGAACATTTTTCACAATTTAAAAGTAGCTTTCATTATTTCTGAGAAGTAGTTTTTCATCTGCGAAATATTTTTTAAAGCATTTTAACAGTTCATCAAATTTATTCACATAATTTCGCTTTTGCTAAAGACATGGGAATCTCACTCAGAAAAAATATGTTTTGGAAACACATTTTTTAAAATTAAAAGTATAGAAATCGAAAATTTCCTTTGAATTTATTCTTTTCTCGGAAATTAGTTATATCAAAATTTATACAAATTATAGTTTTATCTAAAAAAATGAAAAATTAGAACTTTCGGAAAAAACTTTCAATAACTATGATGCTTCAGTGCCAAGCGCAAACTATTTTATTTTGCTGTAATGAAAGGACTATGATGTAGAATTAACATTTAATAAATGTACTTTTCTGTTTGTTGAGTAAGTTTAGTTATGAGTGAACAAATTACATGCATAAATTTACTGCGTAGTAATCTCGAATAGTTAAATTAGATTTCAGTTTAATGGAAGACATGTGTATCTAACAACTTAATTAGGAAAATATAGAAACTCAATTCAAATTAAAGAAATAGGTATGAACTATATTTCTACATTTAAATATGAAAGCAAACAGATTGTGTTTATTTTACTACAATGTCTTTATTTTAAATGACAATAGCTGCAAAAATCAATATATAATACATACCAAAGATCCCCAAAACTTGTGACATAAGAGCCACTTTCTTATGTATTATGTCCTAAGGATCACCAAATTTACTATGAAAATCTCATGGATCACTAACATAATTTATTAAAACCACAACTATATTCGTAGAAGTAATTATCTAAGAAGTATAATTTATAAACATGAATATATATATATATATATATATATATATATTTATATATATATATATATATATATTGTAAAATATTACATACACTTAGTTCTTATAAGAAAAACTTTCTTCAAATGTTGTTAAAAATTGAATAATATTCTTCAACCGTTTTTCCTTTATTAATTGATATTTATTTATTACACAGATCCACAACTGAAATCACAGTATGGACAGCAAATTCAGCTTTAAGGACGATGTCGAATTAAGCAGCGTTTATGCTTTGTTTTTCATTTGTGATCTGTTTAACTTGACAATAATCGGTAATTTTTTCTATCTGTGTTAATAATGTTAATTCATTATATGTGATATTGTGAAAATTTTATTAATCTGTTAGGAATGATTTCATTAATAAAAGCTTTTGTGCGAGTATGTGAGAATGAGAAAAGTTTGAAGCCAAAATTGAAATAATTAACCAAATGTAGTTGTCGATAATACATTTAAAAAAAAAGTAATTTTGTTGACCAGATTCTTCTGCGGGCCACCACAGTTTTCTCGCGAACTTTTGTCTGACAATTTGTCAGAATCAAAACATTATCTGCGATTTAGGAAATTTCGATTTTTAAGGAGAGGGAGGGGGAAAATCGATTTTTGGCGGGAAACTTCGCAAATACCGGATTTTTAAGTAGTACTCTACCAAAAATGGAACAAAGATGTTGAAAAAAGCTATGCGATTTCCTTAGGATATTTCCAAAAAAAATTTCGTTTTTTGGAGATTATCGATTTTTCTTTTTTTTTTGGGGGGGGGGGGTTACGAGGGGGGCAAAATCGTGACACCCCTTTTAACGCTAAATTTTTTCTGAGAAATTTATGGGAGCTGCGTTCACGAATTTTGGTATTTGGATTGTTTATATGTATCCAACACTTAAAGTAACAGGATTTATCGAAATTACCCCCGTTATCCCCTTCGGGGGGACAGAAGGCTAAACACCTTTGTAAGCGTAAAAAATTGCACATGGAGAGACTACGCATGAGTACAAATAAAACACTATCTGCGATTTTAGAAATTTCGATTTTTAAGGGGAGGAGGGGGATATCGATTTGTGGGAATGTTTGCAAATTATAAATTTTTGAATAGAACTCTACCAAAAAGGGAACAAATATGTTGAAAACAGCCATGCGTCTTCTTAAAATATTTTCAAAACACGTTTTTGGTTTTTTGTGATCTGCCATTTTTTTTTTTTTTTGGGGGGGGGGGGGGGGGGTAAAGGGGGGAGGTGTTACGAAGGACAAATTCGAAACACCCCTGTTAGCGCTAAATTTGTCCTGGGAAATTTTTGATAGATGCGGCCACACAGTTTGGCACTTTGATTATTTATATATATCTGACACTTAAAGCAACAGGATTTGTCGATATTCCCTCCATTCCCCCCTGGGGGGGCAGGAAGCAAAAAAGTTTGTAAGCATAACTCGTCCCCACATTGTTTCCACATTACTTTAAGGTGAAGAAATTGCACATGAGGAGACTAGACTAGAGTTTAAATAAAACATTATGTACGATTTTGGAATTCTTGATTTTTAAAGGAGGGAGGGAAAAAATTGTTTTAGGAGGGGATATTTAAGAAATTCCGGATTTTTGAGAAGAACGCTACTAAAAATGGTACAAAGGTATTGAAAACAGCCATGTGTCTTCTTTACGATATTTCCAAAAACACATTTTCGTTTATTTATTTATTTTAAGAGGCAAAGCCTGCTAGTATTAAATATTATCAAAGCTAAATTAAACGGGCTCCATATTGATGCGTTTTCAGCGATCCAGAACCTAGGAGCATAATGCTTATGATTTTCAGCTTCGAATTTAGTACTTACATATTTCCGTAATCATCACAGAAATAAAAATTATATAAGAGTATTGTTATTATGAAAACACCTTTCTCTTAATTGTATAACATACTTTTTTACTTATTTCTAAATTATAGAAGCCCCTGGAATTTAAGCAAATCTTTTATCTGATAAAATTTTAATTTTGTGCATTAGCTTGAAAACAAACATGTAAAAAATTTAACTATTAATAATATCCGTATACAGTATTACTTACTCAAATTTCCACACGAACATTCAACAACATTGCTGGAAGTTACAATTTTTTTTCTTTTTTATTTTTTTCAAAAAACGATCTTTAAACATAATTTTAGAAATGTGTACCAAAATTTCAAAATGTAGTTTATTTATGTTTCAAGTTTTCTATTAATATATATTTTTATTTTATTGCTTCCTATTTCTAAAGACTAATTACAATTCTGCATCGACTTTCTTTTTTAAAGAAGAAAAAGACGTACTTGTGATTGTTATGAAGAGGAAAAATGTTACAAGGTCTCATAGTCATAATTATTTCGTTTTTGTGTTTATTTTAAGACAAGTTATGAAGCAAACAAGAGCTGAGTTTCATGCTTTATGAAAAAGCCTTAAAGGAAAGTTTCCGAAAATAAGTATAAAGTTATATCTGAAGTACTATTTGTCTTTGCTTCTAATATCTTCAGTTGACTTTGTTTATGTGTATCAACTGTCTTATGTCATCTTACTAATGATTATAGTTCAAAAAGTATTTTTGTTTTAAGTAATTCCATTGATTTTTTAATATAGTTTTTTTTTTTTTTTTTTTTTTTTTTTTTTTTTTAAATAAGTAATTATAAGTACATTTATTAAACGTATGCCTTTTAATGTAAAAGGTTAAACATAATATGTCTGTAATATTTATTTTTGGGAAGATAAGACTGGTATTATTAGAATATTATTACATGCGCATTTAATGGAATATTTTCAAGCACATAAGTATACGTATGCAGGAAAAAAGGCATTGAAATATTACTTGTGAAAAACAACGAATAACATCTTTGTAATTATGCACCATAAAGTGGAAGAAAATCACAAATATTGTTTGGCGAAACAATAATTAATAATTATCCTTCATAAATTAAACAGAGTAAACAGTTAAAACATCTAACAATTGTTTCTAGTCGAAAAATTGTGCAACAATCGTATGGCCCTGTAAACATGAATGCACACCATACCATATTCTTAAAAAAAAAAAAAAAAAAAAAAAAAAAAAAAAAAAATTCATATGAATAATAAATGTGAATTTCATTATGATTTCTGCAATAGAGAGTTATTTATTGAAATACAGTGAAAAGATATTTAGGAAAATGCCTCTCATGGAACGTAGTAAACTGGTTTTCTTTTGACTGCTCCTGTACAGAAATCAGTCTTACATTTTATACCATTTTCAATAGGGAACATGCTATAGTGAAACTCAATAACATATACAGTCGACCCTTGCTCTAGTTAACACGGGGTATTTAGGTTGGTTGGTTGGTTGTAGGATTTAAGGCCGATTGACTCCTGATGTGTCCTAGGCCTAGAGGGGGAATGCCCTCCGTGGGGGTCTTTCTAAGGGGTCCTAGCCCGTATTTACGCAAGTTTCGGAGGAAACCACCGGGGTATTTAGGAACTCTCTGTTATAGTTTCCATTTTCAGAGGTCCTAACTGAACACCTATTTAACTAACGTTAATTTAAACCCTTCTAAAATGACTCTTTCGAATATTAGTTTTTTTCGAACTTACAACTTATTCCGTACGGCAGTATCCTTTTGATCAGAATGTTATTCGCAGTTTAATTATCACTGCAGGAAGTAATTGGTTATGCGTATTTTGAAAAATTAAGAAAATAACATGCGCTTATGAGTAGACGTTTACTAGAGTCAGAATTTTCATAGGTCGTGAAACAGCCAGACGCTAAAGGCGGCTAGTCCAAAATAAAGCAAAGAAAAAAAAAAAAAAGCAAAAAAAAAAAAAAAAAAAAGAAGATAAAGTAGCATGTAATGCAATATAATGATGTTTCTTATTCTTAGAAGAAATTGAAATGTCATCATCTCCAATTCTTGAAGTGAAAATGGCTTGTAATATTCTAAATTCATTTTTTATCGTATATAACCAGTTATTTAGAACATGTAAAAATAAAAGTAAGTATAAACTATATAAGATCCTTCTGTTTTAATTTTTTGAATGTCTAATTGTTATTAGTTTATTAGTAAATAGCGTATTATCGCAGTGAATGATCCAAATAAAAACATCATAAAATTCTATAAAAATTAACAATGTTTTAACAAATTTGCACACAGGGAACCTCCGATTATAATGAACATCCTATTTGTTCGCCGACTGAAATGTCGTATTTGACAACAACAAATTTAGTATATGCAGGTTTACTCGAAAGATCATTAACTTTCGTGACGTTGTTGAAAAAACCTTGTATTATTGTTATTATCTATTTTTTTTTTTTTTTCAGAAAATGTAAATAAAATACTGTTATAAAGCAATAAAAAATGAATCGATGAAATCGCAATAAATAATCATTCTGTGCTGATAAATAAAATAAAGAAAAATAAATTTATATTAAAAGCATATTCACACATACACAAATATATATATTTGAGTACGTAGTAATATCAAGAGTGCAGCTGTTTTCGTTGTTATTGCCCATAACCAAAGAATGACAAGACTAAATCAGGTCCATAAGGTAGGACAAAAAAAAAAAAAAAAAAATTGAGAACCAAATAACGGATTGTCAGAAAATTTCAGGGCCCCATGCAAGCAAGAATATGATCAGGGGAAGCCTTATCACTAGAATATATGGCACAGACTTTAAAACACTTGTAACCACCAAAATATGTCAAAGATCTAAGATGACCAGTGAGGGTGGTTTAATCTTGCCTATTATAATCAAGATCCAAAGGATCACCAGGCCTGTTACTCTGATACAAGAGGCGCACTGGTGGGACACGCCTAGAGGTTTTATTCTTGTTCTTGACCATGGAAAAATTATCCATATAGGTGAGAAGCGTAGAAGACATCAAAGAATCCCTAGCACCGGCCTCGTCCAGGTTGTCAGTAATCTTATTGCCCCTGACTGGATACACATGGGAGGGAATCCACTGTAGGGGAATCTGACGAGACAGGGAAAGGCGCTTCAGTATTTTTAGAATATTCACTCCAATATCATCTCTCTCACACAGCGCCAAATGGCCAAGTGTTGGATAGAGCTTCGGCTGTCAGAGAGGATCCAGATTTTTGTATCAATGGGAATAACAAAACTAAAATCATACACTTAAAAAAAATAAAATTTTACCCATAGTTTTAGCAAGATAAAAAGAAGTATATGGATCGTTCATTGTAAAAGTGAATTATCGCCTTGTAAATAAATTTTGAAATAACGAGCTTTTTGTACATTTATACGTATAGAAAAAAAGGCAAGTTTCAGTATATGTTATCGATTTTTTGTGTTTAATACAACTCAAAATTATAAGACTTTCTAAATTATATTAAATATTGTTTAAAGTAACTTAGAAACTTCATTTTTATAATGAATATATATAAGTTATAGTTTTCTGAAAGCAACAAGTAATGCCATTTATGGGATTTTAATGCAATTATGTGAGTTTTTTCACTTTTATAATGAAAGATGTAAATAAATGTGATACAACTAAGCAAAAATACACATATTTAAAGGATATGGAGTTACACCACTTTTATATCTACGGTTTGAAAAATTAAATGAATAAAAAATATGATATAATATTATTTATTTACATTTTTTTTTTTTTTCATTTTTTTTTCCTTCAGGAAAAACAACATTCGATGATATTACTCACAGCTTAAGATTGATACAATATTTCTTTCGCGTTCTACAGTCATTTGCAAAAGTTTAAGACCAGTAGCCGATTTTCAGTATTTTAACACATTGCATCATTTGCACAGATTATTGCGTCATCCCATATGCTGATTGCATCAGACGTATTCTACTTCTTTATATAAAGGTGCCAGGCATATTTATCGCTAGTTGTTTATTGGATTTTTTCGTAGACAGTGCTGCTGTGTAATTTTTGTAGTGGGTAAAAAAAACTTCACTTATTGTTAACAAAAAGGTCAGAAATATTGACCCTGCATAAAATTGGATTTGCTGAACGTCAAATAAGTTCGAGAGTAAATGTGAGCAAAACAGCTGTGCATCAAACTACTAGTAAATTAAAAATTTCGGGAAAATTTGTGGACCTTAAGAAAAGAGATCGAGTACACATGATGATCATGTGATAAGGATGGTCGTACGAGATCCAATAACCTCCTGCAATATGATTAGACATTCTCAGGTTGAAAAAGACACCAACGTCAATTTGAGTACTATTTCAAGAGGTTTGGGCAACGATTTTGGTTTATCATCCCATAAACATGCAAAGAGACCGCAACTTACCCCAAGTATGAGAAAGAAACAACTCTTAAGGTCCACAAATTTTCCCGAAATTTTAAATTTACGAATAGCTTGATGCACAGCTGTTTTGCTCACATTTACGCTCGAACTTATTTGACGTTCAGAAAATGCAATTTTTCGCAAGGTCAATATTCCTGACCTTTTAGTAACAGTAAGTAAAGGTTTTTATCCATTACAATAATTACACAACAGCTCTGACTACGACAAAATCCAAAAAACAACTCGCGATAAACGTGCCGGGCACCTTTATTTATAGCAATAGAATGCGTCTAATGCAATCATCATATGAGATGACGCAATAATCTTTTGGAAATGACGGTATAGTAGAAATATATTTCAGAGCTCAAACTATGCCTGGAATTCTTGTAATAAACTTGTATTTATCGTTAAATTAGAACTTTTTGAAAGGTAAATATTTATTCAAAATCAGCAGGAGTTCTTGTGATGATTGAAAGCGATCTCTCATTTACTTTTCAAAACTTCTATTACTGTTGTTTCAAAGAACCTTTAAAATAATGTTTTTTTTTTTTTTTTTTTGGACTATGAAAAAATATATTGAACTTTAAACTATGTGACACAGGAGGGCAGTTGGAAAGTGTTTATAATCTATGTGGACGGATTAATTTTTATTTCTTGTTTATATATTTATATTTAGTATTACAATTTGTATAAGGATTATTGTACAAAATTTATTTCAATTCTATACTTCTTCATTATTCAAAGGCCTCTAAAGGATAATTACACTTGATTTCAATTTTGTACAAATGCATCTACCGTTTCTAATTTGTTTCTGTACAATATAATTTCAATTAGATAGTAATAATTTTTATTTTGTTGTTTTCATTAAATTACCTTCTTTTGTCAATAAAATAATTTAATTTTTTAATTTCTCATAATGTTATACTTAGGTCCCTATTCTGATAAATTTTTACTTACACATATATCTCTTTTTCCAGATTATTTAATTTTATTGTAATTTTTTTGTTATCTTTTCGACTTCACTGTTCAATTTAAAAATTTTATATACCTTTACTTTTCCAGTTTGATATTATTTTTATAATTATTAAACCTTCTATAGAAGTCTTGTATAATTAAAGAACATATTCATATACTTCAAAATACTGTACTTCAAAATCTTTATTAATTTTAACACTTTTCATGAAATTTACTTTATTGCATAAGTATTTACCTCGATTATTTATAATATCGTACATTTATGAATTTAATAATAAAATTAATTAAAAGTATAAATATTATTTTCCCATAATAACACTCGGTCCAAAGTTGTTTCTTATCTCCAAGTGCTATAGTGCATCCGAAATAATGTCTAAGTTAAAAATACCTATTAATTATGTAATATATATATATTTATATATATATATAATTAATATGTATTTTTACCTTTGAAAAATAATTTTACTAAATTTTGAAATACAATATTTAATAGCTGTATTTAGTGTATTCTTCGTTGTATTGATCATTATTTATTGTTTCCTTTTCTCTCTAAGTGTCTGTATTATTGTAGCTATTTCCTTAATAGTACCTATACATGCTTTTTCCTTTCGGTAAATACAATTCCTTTGACTAAATTTTTATTTTTATTTTACTATTGTTAGCTTTTTTTTCCCCGATATATATTTTTACTTCTTTAAAAGGTAACAACATAATACAGATTTTTTACTTATATATTTGTGTACTTGATCGGCAAGAAAGTAATTTCGGTTTTTTAGTGTAAAATAAAACTTCTATTTTCTCCCCAAAAAAGAAACTGTAATCAGTTAAATAAATGTCTTCCATTTTGTTCGATGAACTTTTGACATTTTTCTAATAATTTCATGAATCCGCGCTCATAAAACTTTGAGACCTTATCCTGAAACAATTCAGCGAATTGCGATTTGAGGTCATCGTACTTGTCAAATTTTTTACCGTTTAAAATTTCTGTAAAACTTTGAAATAAATGATAATCCAAGGGTGCAAGTTTCGGGCTATATTGGAGATGTGACATCACTTCCTATCTAAACTGAGTAATTTTTTAAGTGTTACGAAATAAGTCTTGTTTTAGTAGTGAAACGCGATTCTTTTGCGATTTGTTGATTTCTAGCACTTTCATTTTGATTGTTTCCTCGAACTAAACATCTGAGTTGATCATTTGCTTGTTTGGAATCATCCGAAAATATATAAAGGTACGCTCAAATGAAAAGAAGACCTTAGCTGTAGCGGCATTACATCAAATCCCAGTGAGTTAATGTGTTAATCGATAGATGGCATGGTGGTATTGCTATATGCACATGAGTAGTTAACGGCTTCCCAACAATATCCTCATTGCTGGAGCGTCATTTCCGCAGTTCGTTGCATGATGGATTCCTCCAAATCAGCACAAAGAGATCGGCTGTGTATGAGCTCATACGGCAGAATCGCCGGGTCACCACACGTGAAATTGGTGTTGAACTGTCGATAAGCAAAGGAACTGAGCATCACATAATCCACAAAAACCTTGGTTATGGCAAAGTTTTTGCACAGTGGGTGCCCAAACATCTGTCAGAGAATCAGAAGAGAGAAAGAATATGTGTTTGCTTGACCCATCCACTCGCTTCTTACGCGCTGGGATCAGTGTATCAATGTCAATGGCAATTATTTATAGATGTGCTATTCCAGTAATTTTA